>LR738712.1:456232813-456316523 GCA_902687465.1 Secale cereale
CCCCCCCCCCCCGGCTGTACTTCGGGCGCAAGGTAGGTTCTGGAACGCTGATTTTTTATATAATTTTTCTGGATTTTTCCTGACAGTTCTCGTAATGTGAAAACCTAAAATACAAAAACAGCCGAAAACAGAAACTGGCACCGGGGTGCACTGCATTAGTAGGTTAGTCCAAATATGATCAAAAGTGTATGGAAGTGTATAAATATCATAGCAATATCACCCAAAAGTGGCATGGAGCAAGCAGAAATTATAGATACGTTTTGGACGTATCAACACGTAGTTCGTGTGTGTGAGAGATACTAAGACATGGTGAGGGAATACTTGTCGATGCAATTTGTGTGAAGGAGAGGCTTATATACATAAATATGTGTGCATGGAGCCGGGGTGATATACGAGTAGGGAGGGTAGGGGTCGACCGTGCGAGATATCAATAGAGACATATAGAGGGAAGAGCTCTACGAGCGTAAAAGTATTGGGTTATGGGGGACTGGAAGATGGTGCGAGGGGCCAAGTGGAGGGAGACTATGAAGGAGTAAACAGGTGCGAGAGCGATATTTAAAGACAGGGGCGAGAACGTGCGCGGTAGCGTGCAATGGCGGAGCCATGAAAAATAAATGATCTAGAGGGCCAAGCATTGCTAATCGTTTATGGGGAGGGCCAATTCATTAACTTAAACCATTTTACCAGCAATTGATCTACTAATGACATTCATATTAGCCTCAATATATAGTTGTGTTGGGGGGTGGGACCTTGCTGCCCCTACCTTCGCCACTGTGCGCACATGTGAGAGATGAAGCAGAAGGCATGGATTATGAGAGGGAGACGATGGGTAGATAATGTGGGTGTATTAGATATGTAGTCCTATATAGAGAGGCATAGATTGATCAATGGGTACGTGGGAAAGAGGGTGAGATCTAACTAGACATATAGATCGATCGGTTTGTGTGGAAAACTAGAAAAGACCTAGCCATATATGTACACACATAAAGGAACATCGATCGTTGTGCATGCATGTGAGAGATAAAGAATGCCCGAAGTGATGAAGAGGGGGAGGTGTGTGTGTGTGTGCATGCATGGGAGACCGACCTGAAGAAAAAATTGCATGTGTGCGATGGATAATGCAGGAGAGAATGTTAGTGGTGCAAATATTTTGAAAAGATGACTGTGTGGGTGTAAAAGACTAGGTGAGGTCATAATCAATGTAAAGTTGAATTCAAATATTTGAATAAGAAATCATGATGTTTGAAACCCATGCATGCATGAATATAACTAAGATATGTGTGGTGTGGATTGGAAAGGAGCATGTAATACTGTATACACATTGAACAAGGTCAGACTGATTTGAATTTTTGATACCGATGGCAGGCATTGTTTGCCCACATTGCATCCACGCATGGAAATACTATTCAAATTGGAGATGATGGGTGGCTTTCGCATCACATATCTATACCCCTATATAGTGTGCGAATAACTTTGAAAGTTGGCCGTTGGACGAAACCAATCCGACGGTGCAGAGAAGGCAAATCCGAGCACTACTAGCCGTTCGATATCATGTACATTCCACCAGATTCCGCCACATGTACAATCTAGAAGACTCCATGGTTGAACTTAAGCATAATGCAGAAACCTCAAAACACAAGCACTTCACCTTTGTTCTAGAATCTTCCGTATCAAAATTGCCCAATTCGTTTTCTAGATGCATCGCCATTTTTTTTACTTTCTGCTTTACAACGCACAATTCCATGGATCTTAAATAGATTAGCTTTTTATAAAAAATAATTGACTTTGAATGAGATGAACTATAAGATTTAAACGAACATTTACATCGTGCAATTATATGACTCAAAGCTTACATGCTATAATGTGGTTTTTATTAGTAATTTGGTTGCCAAATCTCATGTGCATGCAAGGCACGTGTACCTTACTAGTCTAAATGGTGTGTGTGTGTGTGTGTGTGTGTGTGTGTGTGTGTATGTGTGTGTGTGTTGTGCGTGTTAAACACATTGTACGTAGTATCATACATGGTTTAGATTCTGAACATCTAGCTAGAGCATACATGTGCTATGATTTGAATTCATCATCAAATGGATAAATATATTTGAATTCAATATCGTATGTACATGTAGTTCATATTTATATGGGAATTTACTACTCAAATATTCATGTCATGTGTTGTGAAGATAATATTTAGATGATTGTATAACAAACCCGAGTACAATCCCATTAAAATAGGGAAAATATACTCAAATTTGGTCCATATGCTAGACAACACGAATTGTTTTTTTATTGTTGAGGGAAGTGCAAATTGATTTGGTACTGTACACGTTAAGCTTGTTATCCTAATTTTTTAGTTTTTTGTTGTTGTATTTGAATGCTTCTAGAAATATAGTAAAACGGGACATGGCTCTCTGTAGTGGGGTGCGAAATGTATTTTTCGTACACGTTAAGCTTGTTCTCTTGAAATTTCAAACCGCGCCTTGTTATGCTAAAATTTGAAGCTAGCATCTTTGTCTATCGTGCTGAGAAACTCCCGCCTCTTCCACCCGTGCCTTGTTACCCCGAACTTTTAAGATATATCTTTGTCTCGTTGTGCTCCGAAAACTACCTCCATCTCAACCCACGCCTTGCCATCCCAAAATTATAATGCGTGCAAAAACTCCCACCTCCAGCGAAATCCCGACACACGTAATTCCCGTGATACCCCTGAACCGAAAGAACCGCCTAGTTCAAATCATTGGGGTTAATTATGTAACTTACCACACATTTTGGACAAGCATGTCCCTAAATCATGGTTCCCCCCTCATATCCCCTCCGCCCCCTCATTCATACACCAAGGCCGCGAAAACCAGCGAAGCCCCACACCCTCCTCCATCCGCCACCCAGTCGGAGCCTCTTCCTCGACGACATCGTCCACCGCAACAACTCGACCTTCCTCATCCACCGCACCGGATGAGGATCTGTTGTCGATCTCGTCGACCGGCCGGTTCGGCCATCCAGTCCTCCACCTCCAAGGAGCTGCACCGACATTCCCCTCGTCTTTCACGCCACCTCCATTCCCACACTGTCGTGGTTTTGTCACGGCAGATGTCCTAGCAAAAGGACTTAGTTGTGAGGCCATCGCTACAGGTTAGCTTAAAGGGGTTATAGAGGACAAGGACGCAGGGATTTTATACTAGTTCGGTCGCTTCGATGAAGGTAAAAGCCTATGTCTAGTTTGGTGTGTATTGCTAGGGTTTCCATGACCAGGGAGCGAATCCGCTTTGCCTGTGTCTCGAACTGTTGTCCTCTGCCCTGAACTGCCGCCGGGTCGTCCCTTTATATAAGAGGTGACGCCCGGTCCGGTTTACAGAGTCCCGAGGCCGGCTCATAAACGTGTCCGCCTCGGTCTCTATTCTTTCTGTCTTACATCCCAAGTTACATAGTATGGCGGTTTACAAACCACGGGGCCTAACACTTGGGCTATAAACCCCTTGGGCTAAAGGCTTTTGCTTCATGCTCCGCTGGGCTTCAAAATAATCTTGATAACACAAACCGGCCCCTCCTGGGTGGTTTATGCCTGGTAGTAATATCCCTGACATTAGGCCCCAGATTGATTTGAACCTGTTCATGTCAATCTTCAAAGTCTTGTATAAATTTCCCTTTCCGCAGCTTTAGAATGCTTTATAAACCGGCGTGACGTCATCTCCTCAAATCACTTTAAACCGCCGTGACGCCATATGCGCATTTAATACTTGTACCTATTTTTTTATCTTTTATTCATTAAAGCTCCGAAGATCTAGGCGACAGTATCGTCCATATCCGCTTTTTGGGCTCCTCGATTCCCGCGCCTGCCGTTTTATACCTTCGGCTTATAAATAGGGCAGAGGGGCACCTCTTTTCCCCCCTTGCCTCTTCTTCTTCCTCTGTCCTCTTGCGCTCGAGCTCCGCCGCCGTCCGCCGAACTCTGCATCTTCGTCGAGCCCGGCCGCTGCATCAACCTGAACGTTTCTAGAGATTCGCCAGTGCCTCTCCGCACTCGTCGCCTCGGGTACGTCTTCTTCTTCCCTTCTCATAGATCTCAGTTCTAGGGTTTCCTCACATGAGCTTGTAGACAAGTCCTTGTTCTTCGTAGTTCTTCACCATAGCCAGTAGTTCGCCGTAGATCTCAAACTTTTAGCTAACAACCGTAAGAATGACTCCAGTCCATCGTTGTAGCTTTATCTCTCCCAATACGATTAGTTAGACTGAATCTGTTTAGAACCTTCGTCGTGTCTGCTGAATATAACTTGAATTATTTCTGAATTTTCCACATGATGTAGATTCGTATTTCACTGCTGTTTGTGTGAAAGTTGTTTCCCCAAACTTCAGATCTGCATCTTATCTGCCTGTGTTTGGCGATTTAGCTTTTTTCAAACTTCATAATCCGGTAGATGTCATTGTTATAGGTGCTCCGGATTTTTAACCTGGTAGATACCATTAGGCCCCTGCTTAAACCGCCATTTAGACCAGTACCTTCATAGAGAATGCCGGTGTAAACCCGCTTAGATTATAAACCTGCTCTTCATTGTATTTTCAGCCTTTCCTTTCCGAAAAGAGGACTACTCATGCCAAACAGTTTTTCTACTGCAACTGGGTCCAATCCCGGATCACCAGTGATGATTTAGAGAAAGTGGCCTCAATTGGCGCTTTAGGCCCAAAGGATGTCCTTCACTGGAGGGCTCCCGGATCAGAATGTCCACCAGAGCCCAAGGAAGGAGAAATCGTCGTCTTCTTCGATCACTTGGCCCGGGGATTCAACCCTCCTGGGTCAAAGTTTTTCAGCGATGTGTTAGCAAACTTTTAGCTTCATCCACGAGACATTGGTCCCAATTCTGTATCAAACATTTGCAACTTCCAAGTCTTCTGTGAGGCTTATCTGCAAGAGGAGCCAACAGTGGAGCTATTCCAGGACTTCTTTCACTTAAACCGTCGCACTGAATTTCATGATGGCCCAAACACTGAACTGGGCGGAATGTCTATTCAGAAGAGGAAGGATATTAGTTTTCCTCACGCCACTCTCCATAGCCATCCAAAGGACTGGAATCAGACTTGGTTCTACTGCGTAGACACTTCACCGAAAGGTGAAAATCCACTGCCGGGTTATCGCTCCCACTGTCTTCCATTGAACCACCCTTTTCCACAGCGTTTAAGTGCCCAGGAGCGAGCTCAATATGCCCCTTAGCTTTCAAAGCTCAGGGCCTTTGTAGCCAATGGATTGACAGGAGTTGACTTCGTCCGCTGATGGCTTTCTTGGAGTATTCTCCTGCTAAGCCGGTGTTCCGGTTTAACGTGTGAGTATACTGGGAATCCCAAGGACCCCTTGCGCCACACAGAGATGGTGCTACCAGAAGCCGAGATTAATGAATCCGTCAAGAAGCTGCTGAATCTACCTCTAGAAACCTGTAGTCAAACCGGTCTAGCACCCTTTTGTGCGACCAACAAACCCCCATCGGTAAGAATCTCTGATGTCGTTTTGCTTTGTTTTAATCCGTCTGCAGCATTTGTCTTGAAATGTCTTTATTTCTTTAAATAGGACAATGACCCTTTCTGGAAAAAGAAGACCCAGGACAAACTGGTGAAGGCAGCTCGCCAAAAGATCCTGGTTGTTAAGAGAAACAAGAAGAAGAGCACTGCCGCGTCAGGATCTAATGCGGAAGAAGATGATCCAGCCTCCGAGGTATCACCTGATTCTTTTGATTTCCTTGTATTTTCTTTATCTGCATTTTTACTAACAATAACTGTTCCCAGGGTCTTGCTGAAGGCAGTAAAGCGGATGACGTTGAGGTAATCTCTCTTTCCTCCGACTCAGAACTGCTGCCACCACCAAAAATTCGTCGAACAGTCCGGAAATTTCAATTTTCTCATCCTTATGCTCATTTGGGTCCAAACTTTTTTTTGAAGAAGCAGCAACATGAAGCTCGCCGCATCAGTCGCCATAGTGACCATGTGATTGAATCCACCGGATTAACGCACACTCCGGCTCGAAGGCATCATTTCGATGTTTTACTCACTCCAACTGCTTTTTACTCCAAAGCAGGTCATATTCGTCAACCCCTTAATCTGTCTGATCCGAATTGTCAAGAAACTCCTCACTCTTCTTCTGGCGGATCAACAGCCACTCAAATTCCTCCCCTCAAGGCTGTTCCTGGGTAAGCTGTCTTTCACTCTTTCCGGTTTAAGTTTTCATCTTTGACTCTTTTGATTTCATTACTTCTAACTCGCACAATAAGCCCAA
Source organism: Secale cereale (assembly GCA_902687465.1). Taxonomy (NCBI): domain Eukaryota; kingdom Viridiplantae; phylum Streptophyta; class Magnoliopsida; order Poales; family Poaceae; genus Secale; species Secale cereale. The sequence continues at coordinate 456,239,067 of LR738712.1, forward strand.
GCCCAGCAAAAAGGCCAAACTGAGCAAAACGACAGCCGACAATACTGCTCCTCAACCGGCAGAAAATCCTGAGCTTGCTGATCCTTTGGAAGACAACGTTGAGATTCCGCATGATGATCCTCCTCCTATGGACCAAGAAAACCATGTTGATCAGGGGAACGATCCCATGGAGCGTAATGTTGAACCGGCCAGCCCTGCCCGGGCTAGCCCTGCTCCTGCTAGTCCTGCTCCTGTCAGTCCTCCTAAGCAGGCGGCCGCTTCACCTGGCGACGTTGAAATCACAGGGACTGGTTTCTCTACTCCAGGGGAGCCTGTCACTTTGACCAAATACACTGCCAAAGAGGAGTTTCTCAATAAGGACAAAGGCAAATGGAGTACTGACTTGTCCAGCTACACTCAGCTCAGCACCCTGGAGCTTCATTCTGCATACTTAAACCGGCTACATACTAGCCGCGATTATGAACCTGGATTGGTAAACTTAATGAAGGAACGTTATGAGGTAACTTCTTTTCCTTTGGCTTTGTTCTCTATTTTCTCTTGTGCCTTGTAATTTTACCTTTACTCCATCGTAGCCCCCAAGTGCTGGTTTAGCCTTTTAGGGTGAACCAGAACTTCGGTAGATCTAGTGGATCTTTGTTTTGCACATGTGTAGCCCACAAGGGCCGGTTTACTTCCTTTAGGGTGAACCGGGACTTCTCCTCTTTCTAGAACAATGTCGCATTAGCCCCCTAGTGTCAAGTATATAACTTGTTTATGTGCTTGGGACTTGTCTGAAAAAATTGCCTGTTTTCAATGTAAATATACATTAGCCCCCAAGTGTCAAGTGCATAACTTGTTATGTGCTTGGGACTTTGATTGAATTTCTCCATGATTATCTGATATACTTTCATTTTTGGCAAACTGACTTGAACCGGAGGGCATCTGAAATAACTGAGCTCCGGGATAACTTAAAATTCCAAGAGCCTGCTGTTGTCAAAGTCAAGGATGAACTTATACTGGCTTTAGCCAATATGGAGAAGCTAAAAAAGGACTTTGAAAGAGAGCGGTCAGCCTGGGAGGTTGAAAAAGCTTCCCTGGAGAAGAGAGCCAGTGATGCGGAGGCTGCTCTTAATCCGGCGACAGAGGAGCTATCCGGATTGAGGCAGCAAATAGATGACATGACGTCGGCCATCTTTGGTAAGTATTCTTAACATAACCTTATCCTTGCAATCCTGCATTGTTCCGGTTTAACTCATAATTTTGACGCAGGGAGGCGTATCACTCATCTTGGCGATGATGTGCGGAAGAAATTGAAAGCTGCATACACTCTGGTGGAGCAACTATATTCCGGCGCTCAGAGGGCCGTCAGCGCCATCTCGCACAACAAACCGGCTCCTACCACAATCCAAGGTACATTGGAAAAGCTGTCTATTCTGCCTGCCCGCCTGGTAGAGGTGAAGAAGTCATCTGCACGAGTAGGCGCTCTGATGGCTTTGACCTGAGCGAAGGCTTGGGTTCCAGATTTTGATCTGGCGGAAGCAATGAACGGCTATCCAAGCATGAAGGAAGATGGATCATCCTTTTCCAGTGATGATCTTCCTGCCTTAACCAAGGATATGCGGCCTCTTGCTAGAAAACTTGCTGATGAAGCCGATCTATCAAGAAATCATCCAGGATATGATGCGGAGAACGTGCGGGCGGAGCGTACGGCTTATGATATTGAAAACCTTATTTCGCCCGTCTGTAAGCACACCTTTGCTCCTGACATTGATCCGTCAGACCTCATAAATGACGAAGTTTATTTCCGAGCTCTGGCCAAGATTTACTGGACCACTACTGACTTCCAGCAGCTGGAAGAAACCGCCAAAGAACCGGAGCAAGCTGATCCTCAGTCTTCACGGCGAGCCGACACAGAATCTTAAACCAACGTCGGTTTATCTTTATGTCTTAGTACCTTAAGAGAACTGATATTCTTTTGGGCCTTCCAACGCCTTGTAATCGGATAGCTGAAATACTTTATGTTTGTCCCATACTATCTTTTGTGAGATTGCTTCAATTGGCAACTTCTTAAATATGTCCTGCTTTTCAATGCTTTTGACGGTTTATTCTACCTGTTTCTGCATAAAAGAATGTTCAAAGTGTCTTGGCGGTTTATCGCTGGACGGGTCATAATGCCCAAACACATGGTCTAAGTTGATAACTTGAATTGTGTATAAAGTATAAGTATGCATCATACCTATGATTAAATGTATCACAATAAACCTTAATCCGGCAGGAAGGAATAATGATCCAAGGTGCAAGTGCCGATGACTCCCTTGATTATTTGTCGGTTTGTCCTGAAACCGAACCGGGTTACGATGAACTCCGGTTTAGCTGTAACTAGTACTGGTGTTTGTAACCCAAACTAGAACTCTATACGCACAGATGTAGTGGCAACTTATAGTCATCCATTCCCTGAATTGATGGACTTGGTTGAAAACCAATGACCTTGAGGATAAAGATTTGATAAATCATAAAAAAATTGGGCAAATAAGACCATGTAGTCGAGGCTTTTTACGAGCTGCTAGGCTCCAAATTCAAGGCTTTTTATGAGCTGCCAGGCTACTATCATTAACCATTTTGCAAAGCCTGTTAAGATGGTCCTCAATCCTTAACCAAATCATCAATGTCAAATGCTACCAAGTTCAAAAATCTGTAAAGATTGATTTGTGTAATCACTTGATGATCGTCAATTTAACGTTACCAAGTTCAGGGTCTGTAAACATTGACTTGTGTGTACGTTCGAAGGATCGTACCAGGTTTACCTGGACGGAGTGACTTACTTGATGCAGGCAGGTTAATCCGGGGTTTTAGGTGTATACACCAAGCTTTCAAGTCGTGTTTACTACAAGGGTTGTCCACTCGCTGATGTCTTGCATCAGGAGCCCCCATGTAGCATTTGAGCATTGCTCGTCGGGTCCTATGTTAGAGTTGTGCTAGGCATCAAACTCTCTTTTGCCCATCATCATCATGTGGAAATAGCAGAAGCAACCAGAGCTATGCTCTTATGATGGCCTTGACGTGGTCGCCGGTTTAAGAGGCCATAGGAACTCCCTTGCACACAGAAGCCCCCATGTGATACTCTTATTAAAAAAGACGGCTGATACCCCGCTTTATCGGGGGCGCCAATTTATTATATTGATCATAATATATACATTGTAAAGATATGTACATAAAGTGGAGCCTATGGCTCAAGCGTAGTAAGGTCGAAGAAGAGCGATGTTCCACGGCCGTTTGGTCTCTTCTTCCGTCGTACGTGAGTCCTTATGTTTTCGAATGTCGACGAGGTAGTATGATCCATTGTGCAGGTTCTTGCTAACCACAAAGGGTCTTTCCCAAGGTGGGGATAGCTTGTGCATGTCCGTCTGGTCTTGGATGAGCCGGAGCACCAGATCTCCTTCTTGAAACGTCCTGGTTTTAACCTGGCGACTGTGGTACCAGCGCAGATCTTGCTGATAAATCACCGATCAAGCTGCTGCCGTGTCCCGTTCTTCATCCAGCCGGTCCAATGCATCCTGCCTTGCTTTTTCGTTATCCGCTTCAACGTAAGCCGCCACCCGCGGCGAGTCATGACGGATATCACTAGGGAGAACGGCTTCAGCTCCATATACCATGAAGAAAGGCGTGTACCATGTGGATCTGTTAGGTGTAGTATTGATGCTCCATAGTACGGAAGGTAACTCCTCCCCACAACAACCCGGTGTTCTCTGCAAAGGAACCATAAGCCGGGGTTTGATGCCTCTCAAGATCTCTTGATTGGCTCTTTCAGCTTGGCCATTAGACTGAGGGTGAGCTACTGATGATACATCAAGGCGAATGTGCTCTCGTTGACATAACTCCTCCATAGCCCCCTTGGATAGATTGGTGCCATTATCAGTTATAATGCTGTGTGGAAAGCCAAACCGGAAAATCACCTTTTTGATGAACTGAACCGCCGTTGCCGCATCACACTTACTGACAGGCTCCGCTTCTACCCATTTGGTAAACTTGTCCACCGCCACCAAAAGGTGGATCTTCTTATCTTGGGATCTCTTGAAGGGTCCAACCATATCAAGCCCCCAGGCCGCAAACGGCCAAGTAATTGGAATCATCCTCAATTCCTACGCCGGTATATGAGCACGCCGTGAGAATTTCTGGCAAGCATCACATTTTCTGACCAAGTCCTCTGCGTCGGCATGAGCCGTCAACCAGTAGAACCCATGACGAAAAGCTTTAGCCACCAAAGATTTTGAACCGGCATGATGACCACAATCTCCTTCATGGATCTCTCTAAGAATGTCACATCCCTCCTCTGGTGACACACACCGCTGAAACGCCCCGGAGACGCTACGATGATGAAGTTCTCCATTGACAATCGTCATTGATTTGGATCGCCGGATTATCTATCTGGCCAAGATTTCATCTTCTCGTAACTCACCTCGGTTCATGTACGCTAGGTAGGGAAGCGTCCAATCCGGAATAACATGAAGCGCCGCGACCAACTGTGCTTCCGGATCAGGAACAACCAAGTCCTCTTCTGAAGGTAATTGCACCGACGGATTGTGTAATACATCCAAGAAGGTATTGGGTGGAACCGGTTTACGCTGAGAACCCAGCCGGCTTAACGCGTCAGCCGCTTCATTCTTTCGCCGGTCTATATGATCCACCTGATAACCCTTGAAGTGTCCAGCAACAGCGTCTACCTCTCGTCGATATGCCGCCATGAGTGGATCCTTGGAATCCCACTTGCCAGATACTTGCTGTGCCACCAGGTCTGAATCGCCGAAGCATTTCACCCGGCTTAAGTTCATCTCCTTGGCCATCCGCAGACCATGGATAAGAGCTTCGTAGTCAGCTGCATTGTTAGTACAAGGGAACATTAAATGGAGGACATAACAGAACTTATCACCTCGTGGGGAAGCTAACACGACTCCAGCCCCCGAGCCCTCCAATCGCCTGGATCCATCAAAGTGAATAGTCCAATATGTGTGATCCGGCTTTTCCTCAGGTGCTTGCAACTCTGTCCAATCGTTGATGAAATCCACCAATGCTTGGGACTTTATCGCAGTACGGGGCACATACTTCAATCCGTGCGGGCTAAGGTCAATGGCCCACTTCGCAACTCGACCTGTAGCCTCTCTGTTCTGGATTATATCCCCCAAGGGAGCTGAACTGACAACAGTGATTGGATGGCCTTGAAAATAGTGCTTTAGCTTCCGGTTTGCCATGAGGACTCCATACACCAACTTCTGCCAATGCGGGTATCTCTGTTTTCATTCAATGAGCACCTCACTTATGTAGTAAACTGGCCGCTGAACCGGATATTCTTTGCCTGCCTCCTTACGCTCTACCATAATGGCAACGCTTACTGCACAGGCATTAGCAGCCACATACAACAACAGCGGCTCATTGTCAACTGGGGCCGCTAGGACTGGTGGCTCTGCTAGTTGCTTCTTCAGGCCCTCAAACGTAGCATCATCAATATTACTCCTCACAAAGCGATCTATCTTTTTCATCATTTGATAAAGCGGGATAGCCTTCTCCCCCAAACGGCTGATAAACCGGCTGAGCGCCGCAATGCGGCCCGCCACGCGTTGGACATCGTTGATGCACGCCGGTTTAGCCAAGGATGTAATAGCATTGATTCTCTCCGGATTAGCTTCGATTCCCCTGTTCGATACTAAAAAACACAAGAGCTTGCCTGCCGGAACACCGAAAATGCACTTCTCCGAATTAAGCATCATTTTATAAACCCGGAGATTGTCGAAGGTCTCTTTCAAGTCGGTTACCAATGTCTCCTCCTTCCTGGATTTCACCACAATGTCATCCACATATGCATGAACATTCCGCCCAATCTGTCCATGAAGGCAGTTCTGCACACAACGCTGATAGGTCGCCTGGGCACTCTCAAGCCCAAATGGCATAGACACATAGCAGAAGGCTCCAAAGGGAGTTATAAAGGCCGTCTTCTCCTGGTCCTTAACTGCCATCTTGATCTGATGATAACCTGAATATGCATCCAAGAAACTAAGTCGCTCACAACCTGCCGTAGCATCAATGATCTGATCAATACGGGGGAGGGCGAAGGGATCAGTTGGGCAAGCTTTGTTCAGATTTATGTAATCAACACACATTGGCCAAGTGCCATTTTTATTAAGTACTAGCACCGGATTAGCCAACCACTCTGGATGAAAAACCTCAACTATAAAACCTGCTGCCAAGAGCCTAGCCACTTCTTCCCCAATATCCTTGCGCCTTTCTTCATTGAAGCGACGCATAAATTGCTTAACCGGTTTAAACTTAGGATCAATGTTGAGATTGTGCTCAGCGAGTTCCCTCGGTACACCTGTCATGTCAGAAGGTTTCCATGCAAAGATATCCCGATTCTCACGGATGAACTCGATGAGCGTGCTTTCCTATTTCGGATCTAGGTTAGCAATGATAGTGAACTGCTTGGATGAATCGCCAGGAACGAAGTCAACCTGTTTGGTCTCTTCAGCTGATTTGAACTTTAAAGCCGGATTATGCTCTGTGGTTGGTTTCTTCAGCGGAGACATATCTGTCGGATCAACATTGTCTTTATAAAACTTTAACTCCTCAGTTGCACAAACCGCTTTAGCATAAGCTGCATCACCTTCTTCGCACTCCAACACAATCTTGCGACTTCCATGGACCGTAATGGTTCCTTTGTGGCCCGACATCTTGAGCTGTAGATAAACATATCACGCCTAGCCGTGAACTTAGCGTAAACCGGCCGCCCAAATAGGGCGTGATACGGGCTCTTGATCTTTACCACTTCAAAGGTCAAGGTCTCCGACCTGGAATCATGTTCATCTCCAAAAGTGACCTCCAAATCTATTTTGCCAACTGGGTATGCCGATTTACCGGGCACCACCCCATGGAAAACCGTGTTGGACTGCCGAAGTTTCTTATCTGTCAACCCCATACGCCGGAAAGTCTCATAGTATAAGATGTTGATGATGCTGCCTCCGTCCATAAGCACCTTGGTAAACTTGTAGCCACCCACCTGAGGTGCCACAACTAGAGCCAGCTGACCCGAATTATCAACCCGGGGCGGATGATCCTCTCGGCTCCATACAATGGGTTGTTCTGACCAACGCAGGTAACGCGGCGCCGCCGGTTCAACAGAATGTATTGCCCTCTTGTGAACTTTCTAGTCACGTTGACACAAGCTCGTGGTGAAGACATGATACTGCCCACTGCTCAACTCCTTCGGATTATTCTGATATCCGGATTGTTGCTGTTGTTGATGTTGTTGATTTCCCTGATTGCTATAACCGCCCTGGCCGTGCTGTTGGTTATGCTGATTGTGCCCGTTGTGGTTGCTGTTATTGCCTTGGTACCCTGAACCGGATCCACCTCCTTGATAACTCGGCCCTTGAAAACCGGGGCCTGACCCGCCGGATGGTCCGTGATCATACCGGGACCGGTTTATGAACTCCTCCATAATAAAACAGTCTTTCCAGAGATGTGTAGCTGGCTTTTCTGCTGTACCGTGCTTCGGGCAAGGTACGTTCAACTGGCATTCCAGATTAATAGGCGGCCTCCCATTTCGTGGGGGCGGCCTACCCTTGCGGCGCTGTCCGTCCTCCTGAGCATTGGTGTTGGCCGCAAAATCCGAACTACCATCCGCTTTATGCTTACCATTGTATCCTTGATTCGCCGGGTTAGGCTGCGGCGCCTTACTATTCTTGTTCACCTTCCCTGTCTTGTCACCGTCGGCGTCTGGATATTTGGTATTATCGGAGTCCGCATACTTCACTAAAGCGCCCATGAGAGTCCCCATGTCATCACAATTAGGCTTAAGCCGTCCCAGCTTCAATTTCAAAGGTTCAAACCGGCAATTACCTTCCAAGGTTACCACTGCTGTGCTCGGGTTGATGCTATTGGAGGAATGCAGGATCTCTGATACTCGACGCACCCAACCGCTTGTAGACTCATGCTCTCCTTGAATGCAGGCCGCTAGATCGACGATAGACATTGGCTGCTTGCATGTATCCTTGAAGTTATTGATAAACCGGCGGCGCAATTCGGCCCATGATCCAACGGAATTGGGTGGTAAGCCCTTCAGCCAAGTGCGAGATGTGCCTTCTAGCATCATTGTGAAATACTTCACGCACGCTGCATAATCCACATCCACCATCTCCATTGCCATCTCGTAACTCTCAACCCATGCCTCCGGGGACAGATCCGCCGTGTAATTGGGCACCTTACGCGGTCCTTTGGAATCTTTGGGCAGTTTCACATTCCGGAAAGCGGGGGTAAGACAAGGCACTCCTAGGGAGCTGGACATAACCCCCGGTTCAATTGTGGTAGAGGGGCGAACCGGCGTCTCCTGACGAGCTTCATACTGTGCTGTTACTTCGGTCTCCCGGTGTTGCCTGCCCTGATCCACCATGTTCTGAGCGTTCACGTCTCCTCCTGCCGGATTATCCTGCTGCGGCGGATTACGTATTCGTGGACTGCTCGACATGGCTGGTTCATCCAGACGCCTAGTGTAACTCCGGCTTGGGCGAGGAGTTGAATGAATCCTCTCACGGCTGTGAGAATAAGCTTGCTGTTGAGTTAGCGCCGTCTCCAAAAACTCCATGGCCCGTCGTGCCTCCACAACTATGGGGGACGTTCCTTCAATGGGAAGGGTGGCCAGTCGTGAAGCGGCAGCAACTATGTTATCCAACGGATTAGAATAATGACCAGGAGGGCTGGGCACATGCTGTGACGGTACAACCTAGCGGGCTGGCTCTGCGGCCGGCGGCTGAACTGACGCTCCCGTGCCCGGTGTCCCTCCCCGGTTCACCTCTGGCTATTTACTGGTTCCTGCTCCTGGCGTGCTAAAGATGTTCCTTGCCTCATAAACCGGTGGCGAGCGAGATCGTTGCCTTCTCCTCATTACCTCGTGCGAAGTGGTCTGATCCAACATGAGTCGATAGGCTTGAGAATCAAGCTCAGCCTGCTTTGCGGCCATCCTAGTTCTCTCAGCAACTAGGTCCAACTTGGCTTGATCAATCCGGCTCCTCACATGAGCAACCTCCGCATCATGCTGCTCCTTGTCGGCCTGGGCTACCTCTGCTGTTAATAGCGGTTTCAAAGTATCGACCAAAACAAATAAAGTTTTAGATGGTGACGGGGTAGGATCTCCAGCCCTATCCCCCACCATGTCTGATGTTAATGCTGCTGTTGTTGAGGACTACTGCACCGGTTGTGTTCTGGCCAAAAAGACAGCAACCCAGTTTGGAGGATCGAAGGGGTCCGAAATAATGTCACCATCAGAACAACCCTCAGATCGGCCGTCCTGCAGCAGATATAAAGATTCTATCTCTCCGGAGGATGATTCATCGCCGGAATAGACAACAGTCTCGCCGCCAGAGTCTGATCCGTCCTCGGCTTGTACTCCATGCACTGCTCCAACGAAGACATGCTTCATGGCGGGCTGAATCCGGGCAGATCTCGCACGCTGAGCCGGCTCGATGATGTTGGGGAAGATGTCCGACTTAGAGCCCGGTTCGCCGATCTTACCAATGAAGACGTGGATGCCGCCGAAGGGGACCCGGTATCCGTATTCGATTGAATCGACCTCGGGGCCCCAGCGTGCATCGTCGATGTAGATCTTTGCCGCGACGACTCTTGGTCATCGAGCCCACGGCGTAGCCCTAGAGTCCTTCAAAGCTGCCCTTCAAGAACTCGAAACCATCGTGCGATAGCCCCACGGTGGGCGCCAACTGTCATGGTTTTCTCGAGGCAGATGTCCTAGCAAAAGGACTTAGTCGTGAGGCCATCGCTACGGGTTAGCTTAAAGGGGTTAAAGCGGACAAGGACATAGGGATTTTATACTAGTTCGGCCCCGTCGATGTAGGTAAAAGCCTACGTCTAGTTTGGCGTGTATTGCTAGGGTTTCGATGAACAAGGAGCGAATCCGCTTTGCCTGTGTCTCGAACTGTTGTTCTCTGCCATGAACCGCCGCCGGGTCGTCCCTTTATATACGAGGTGACGCCCGGTCCGGTTTACTAAGTCCCGAGGCCGGCTCATAAACGTGTCCGCCTCGGTCTCTATTCTTTCTATCTTACATCCCAAGTTACATAGTATGGCGGTTTACAAACCTTGGTCCCTAACACTTGGGCTCTAAACCTCTTGGGCTAAAGTCTTTTGCTTCATGCTGCGCTGGGCTTCAAAATAATCTTGATAACATAAACCGGCCCTTCCTGGGCGGTTTATGCCTGGTAGTAATATCCCTGACACACACTGCCGTCTTTACCCGCACCACTGGAAGAGCAACATCATCACTGATTCCTCGGATGAAGCTGAGGCCTAATCTTGAAAGTGCAACTATCCCCGGGTGGTTTTGGTAATTACTAGCAACATATAGCTCATTGAACTAACGATATTTCAGGGAAGTTTAATGATTGGCATGGCATGGACTAGGAATGTGGACCCTCAAAATTCTAAGGACATATATTGGCTCAAGCTCAAGACTCTACATTTTCTATTTTAGTGATCCAATATCGCATTGAGTCCATTGGAAAGCCAATACTATTAAAAGGGGATGAGATGTTGCTTAATTGCTTGCTTTTCCAAATCCTTAGTGATATGCTCCAAAACCCTCAACCATTTCCCACATCCACATATGTCCCAAACCAAAAGTCAAACTCGGCCCCATAGAAAAGTTCTATCCGGGGCTACCGAGTTCATTTGACATAGCCACTGCCAGAAACCCTAATCACTTCGGTCTCACCAAAAGGGCTCTTGGTCTCACCGAGATGGGATTGCAAACTCTCTGTTTCCCTTCGTAACATTCTGGTCTCACCGAGATGAGCGATCGGTCCCACCGAGTTCGCAATGCAAACGCTCTGTTTCCTCTTCGTAACGTTTGGGTCCCACCGAAACGAGCGAATCGGTCCCACCGAGTTTGCCTGACCAACTCTCTGTAAGCTCATTACCAAAATCGGTCTCACCGAGTTTGTATAATCGGTCTCACCGAGATTATGTTATGCCCTAACCCTAATGAAATCGGTTCTACCGAGTTGATCATATCGGTCCCACCAAAATGCCTAACAGTCACATTATGAACTAAATCGGTCTGACCGAGTTCTCTGAATCGGTCCCACCAAGTTTGGTAAATTGTGTGTAACGGTTAGATTTTGTGTGGAGGCTATATATACTCCTCCAGCCACTCTTCATTCATGGAGAAAGCCATTAGAACATACCTACACTTCCATCATACATGTTCAGAGAAAGAACCACCTACTCAAGTGTTGAGATCAAGATATTCCATTCCTACCATATGAATCTTGTTCTCTAGCCTTCCCAAGTTTCTTTCCACTCAAATCATTCTTCCACCATATCCAACTATGTGGGGAGCTCTTTGAGTGTTGGGGAGACTATCATTTGAAGCATTTGAGCAAGGAAGTTCATCATCAACACACCGTCTATTACCTTTTGGAGAGTGGTGTCTCCTAGATTGGTTAGGTGTGACGCCCCGAGACCGATGCGCCAGGTGTCATCCTCTTATTCGCCGTCATTGCCATGCCATCTGCTTGCGAGTTGCATTTTTCCATGTCGTCATGTGCATTGCATCCTCATGTCTTCAAAACTTGCATCCGTCTGAGTCCGCCCGTCCTTTCCGTTGTCCATTCGGAGCACAGACACACTCGCACGCGCCCGCGACACCTCCGAATATTTATTTTATAAGTGGCCGGAAAATGTTCTCGGAATGGGATGAAAGTTGGTGTGTGGTCTTATTATAGCATAGGAAGACAGCCTGTCAAATTTCGTCACATTCGGAGTCCGTTTGATAGCCGAACGATTAACCGTGTTAACCGTCGGAAGCCTTTTCTCTTTTGGCCCAGCACCCCTCCACAATAGCCCACTAGCCCATCTAAACCCCCTCCATGTCCTTCGTCGTTGGATCATGATCGCGTGGCCGAAAACCGCACCTCATTTGGACTCTCCTAGCTCCCTCTACCTATACATATGCCCCTCCCCCCGAAATTCATGGATGAACCAAAGGCGTCTTCCACCTCGCGCACCCGGACACGTCCGTTCGGGACGGACATGTCCGCCGGCCACGTCGTCTCGGCCAACCACAAGCTGCCACGTCACCCCGCCATCGCTCTACTCCAACCCGTGCCTGCCACCTCACCTCCCCCGCTCCACCTCGCGGCCACGGCCCGCCGAGCGCACGGGAGGCCCGCCGGGCACGAGTCGCCCGCACCCGCCGCCAGCCTTCATCCCCGCCGCCATTGCGCTGCGCCACCGCCTCGCCCTTGTCGCCACCCCGCCGGCGTCGCCGAGCGCCGCTGCCCGCCACCATGCCTCCTCGTCTTCGTGCCGGCCACCGCCGCCTTCTCCGCCGGCGGCCACCACAGCCGGCCCTGCCACCCACCACCACCACCGCCGCCGCTCCTTGCATCTCCGCGTCGCCGCCCTCGCACCGCCGCCTGCAAGCAGCCGCCCCACCGGCGAGTCCCACGTCGTCGTACTAGCGCCGGTCAGATCCGCCGATGGGTGGATGAGATCCACCCATCCCCTGAGCCAAACGCGCTCCCGTGCCCGGATCCCTCCGTCCCGGGACATCCTCGTCCAGTTTTCGCGGGATAAAAATCTGACTAAGTCCCTGGGTTTTCTTAAATTGTTGCATACTTTGTGTGCTAGTAACTTTGTGCATGTTTACCCAAATTGAGCATATAATATGTCAAATTGTTCGTCTCTTGATGCTCTAGATGATGGTGGTGATTGCATGCATGTTACTGTTCATCTTGTTGTCTTAATATTGTTTGCAAAACTGCTATGTGATGTTACTGCTCATGCCTTGTTGTCTGTCAACAATATGTTAGCATGTTTGTGAGCTTGTAACTTTGTGTATGTTGGTCCAAATGGAGTGTATGATATGTCAAATTGTTCATTAAGTGATGCTCTACATGATGGTGGTTGTTGTATTCATGTTAGGTGCCATATTGCCACATTTATCTCTGTTGCAAGAGTGCATATTGCTGTTAAGTGCTGAAACTTGTTATAAGATGTTGATTTGTCTTTTTAGAATCTTTATGTGTGATTTTTGTTTGAGCTACATGTCAATATGTTTTAGAAGCACAATCATGTCATATTTGTTGTGGTGCAATCCACTTTTCATTATATGCCTTGTGGTGAGTGGAACAAGCTTGCAAAGTGACCTACTCGCTGTTGGCTGATTTCTTACACTTGTTGAAAACTGCTAAGTCTGAAACTATTATAACCTGATGCCATGTTTGCTTGATGCCTCACTCAAATACATGAACGTTTTGGGATGTGCAATGACCATGTCTTGAAGTCCATGTTATGCTCTATCCATCCATGCCCTTGTTTGCTTTAATGGCCTGCTATTGCTTGTTGTTTTGATGCTCTCAAATTGCTATAAAATATTTCTGTCAGCCTGTTAACAATAAGTTCAGTTTTGCCACGTGAATAGCTAGTGTTCTATGCATCCTATGCCCATGTTCTTGCCATGAGTAACTGCATAAACATGTCTTCTTGCTGTTGGTTTTATTCACATGCCATGATATGCTTTAAGATGAGTTACACAAGCTTGCAAACATGCCTAATTGTCGTTCTTGCTGCCATGTTTAGTTTATTTCACTAAGTTTGTGAATCTGTTGTCTTTTGCAATCTTGCCATGATGTTTTGAGCATGCTCTAGTGGTGTTTGGTAGTAGCTCAGTTATCATGCTAGTAGTGCTTGACATGTACATGCTTTCCATGCCCTTTGTTGCCGTGAAATATTATTGTATCATGTTGTTTCGATGTCAACTACAAGCCTACTTGCTATTTTGGGCTGATTGTGTTTCAAACTTGCTTTGTGTGTATGTGATAAACCGTTGCTCCGTTTGGAGTGTGCTCTATATGAAACTTGTGTGATTTTGCATGTAGATGCATAATAACATGTTGTATACCTGTTTGGAGTGTGTTGCTCGATGTTTGGATGCGTCTTGCATCTTTGCCATGCTTAACTTGTTTTGCTCATATCTTCTAGGACGTACCTCTGAATTAAATGAACTTTATACGTAACTTGACTAGAATTTCTAGTAGATCATCATGGTGCATGTTAACTTGTTGTTTAACAACTTTAACTTAAGGTTTGTTCAGATCTGGACCAATTTAGAAATTTGCATATGAGGACTTACCAGAATTGTTATATGTTGTTTCCGGCCTCATTTAAACTTGCCTTGTGTGATGTTCTTGCTCGCATCATATCTTGCCATGCGTTGCATCATGTAGCCATGTCATGCATCATACTTGGTTAAGCATCATGTCTTGTTATGTGTTGGGTGTTTACCGTGTTGCTTGCTTCTTCTCGTTAGTGCTTGTTTCGTTGCGATCCTGAGGGTCAGTTCGACTACGCTTGGTTCGTCTACGTGGCTTCTTCTTCATCTTCTTCATGGACTCGTTCTTCTTCCTTGTGGGATCTCAGGAAAGATGACCATCACCTTGGATCTCATTACTATCCTTGCTATGCTAGTTGTCTCGATGCTATCGCTCTATGTCGCGCTACCTATCTATTTGTTGTCAGCCCCTCCTTGTTGCCATGAGACCTCTAACCCTTGACACCATCCAAGCAAACCGTTGTTTCGCTATGTTACCGCTCGCTCAGCCCCTCTTATAGCGTTGTTAGTTGCAGATGAAGATGAAGATTGCTCCATGTTGGATCTTGGTGTTGGCATATCATAATATCTATTATGCTTAATTAATGCACACACACACACACACACACACACATATATATATATATATATATATATATATATATATATATATATATATATATATATATATATATATATATTTGGTAATGGGTGGAAGGCTTGGCCTTTTGCTTTGTGTTTTGTTCCACTCATGCCACCTTAGGAACCGATAAACTGGTTTTATGTTCCTTGATTTTGCGTTCCTAACACGGTTCGGTATATGGCGATCCCTTAATAATTCGCTTTGTTTAAGGTTTTTCCAGCGAGGCCCAACCTTGGTTTTCGATTTGCCTAATAACTAAAACTTGCATAGGGACCGGCTAGCACCCGAGGATTCTTAATCAACCCCCGGGCCAGTGCTCCTCTGAGTCTTGGTCCAAACTGGGCGATGTCCGGCGCGCCCTAGGCAACCAGGGTCTCAGCCAACCCAACATCTTGCCCATCCGGTGTGCCCCGAGAACGAGGTACGTACGACTCCTATTGGGATTTGTTGGCACATCAGGCGGTCTTGCTGGATTAGTTTTACTATTGTCGAAATATCTTGAGCACGGGATTCCGAGAACACTCGGGCCTTCCTAATTTTGGAGTTGTTAGTCCGCCGATCGTGAGAGCTTGTGATGGGCTAAGTTGGGACACCCCTGCAGGGTTATGATCTTTCGAAAGCCGTGCCCGCGGTTATGTGGCAGATTGGAATTTGTTAATATCCGGTTGTAGTTAACTTGACAGTGGATCTGAAATAAAACACACCAACCGTGTGAGTAACCGTGACCGTCTCTTTTCAGTTTGAGAAGAGAACTCGGTGGGGTTATGTTTGACTCATAGGTAGTTCAGGATCTCTTAGCGATCATTGCTAGTTTGCGACCATTTGCGTAGATGCTCATCTTATTCTAGTACTCGTAAGTTAGCCACCATATAATGCTTATACGCTGCTGCAACGTCACCACTTAACCTCTCCATACCCCCTTTAAGCTTTGCTAGTCTTGATACCCATGTTTATGGGATTGCTGAGTCCTCGTGGCTCACAACTACTACAACAATAGTTGCAGGTGCAGGTTTCCGATGACTTGATGCGATAACGATGTTATGTTGTGTTGGAGTTCTTCTTCCTCGTCTGTCTTGTGTTAGGTTCTTGGTCGGCAGCCTGGGATAGCAGGATGGATGTCGTTGTGCTTTTCATGTTTGCATTCGTAGTTGGATGTCTTGTATTGATGTGTTGTATTCTTGTGGAATTGTACGACTTGTATGTATCCCCCATGTATGTATGCAATGGTACGATGTAATGATATCCATCTTGCTAAGCGCCCGAAATGCGGTTGTGCCTCAATCACAAGTTTTATCTAGTGATCGAGATAGAATCACATCTTGGGTGTGACAAGTTGATATCAGAGCCTCGACCGACCATAGGAGCCCCCTTGATTGATCGTAGCTTGGCCATTGTCGAGTCTAAAAGAAAACTTTTTTGGAGTCTAGATATATCGGAGAGTAGGAATTCTTTTTACTCCTCGGTCCCTTCGTCACTCTGGTGAGGAATATTGACGTAGGTGTTTTGAATTACTCCTCTTCCGCTTCAAATTTTTTTAGGATCACATAGTTAGTTTTTTGTTCATTGCGATGTCAGCCTTTTCAACCGGTACAATTCTCATCAAGTTGACTCTATCATCTTCATCTTTTGCTAGTTTAATCCTCAGTTCTTTTCAAACGACGTTGTTTTCCCCATCCGTTGTGGTCTTTCTTTTTCCCACCCGCCCACCCTTTTCTTCTCAGAGTCGGAGTCCTTAATCGATTATCCATCCTCTCGTGCGAATCCTTTGCTTTCTTTCCTCAATTATTTCAACTGGTAAATTCTCGTCTAGTTCGGCATTCTCTTCATCTCTTTTCTTCTCTGGTGGATCCAATTCAATTTGTTCTCGGTGATCATCATATTCTACCCTCGGCTTAGATGTTTCCAATTGCTCGTTTGCCTCTCGCCACTTAATTGTTCCTGAGTTCCAAAGGCATCTCAGAAGATTCGTGTGTGGCATTCAAATTAATTCGAGAGTGTTACCTCATTCGAGTTTTTCAATCGTTCCAGTGAATCATCTCCTTTTCGATCCTTTCCAATGGTGTTCCTTTCCGGTGGGCTCATAACCGTGTTAACCGCCGGAAGACTTTTCTTTTTTGGCCTAGCACCCCTCCACAATAGCTCAGTAGCCCATCTAAACCCCCTCCATGTCCTTCGCTGTTGGATCACGATCCCGTGGCCGAAAACCCCATCTCATTTGGACTCTCCTAGCTCCCTCTACCTATATATATGTCCCTCCCCCCAAAATTCACGGATGAACCTAGGCGTCTTCCACCTCGCGCACCTGGACACGTCCGTCCGCGACGGACATGTCTACCGGCCACGTCACCCCGGCCAACCACAAGCCACCAAGTCACCCTGCCGCCGCTCTCCTCCAACCCGCGCCTGCCACCTCACCTCCCCCGCTCCACCTCGCGGCCGCGGCACGCCGAGCCCACGGGAGGCCCGCCGGGCCTGAGTCGCCCGCTCCCGCCGCCAGCCTTTGTCCCTGCAGCCATTGCGTCGCGCCACCGCTTCGCCCTCGTCGAAACCCCGCCGGCGTCGCCGAGCGCCGCCGCCCGACTCCAGCCCACCACTGCGCCTCCTCGTCTTCGCGCCGGCCACCAACGCCTTCTTCACCGGCGGCCACCACAGCCGGCCGCGCCGCCCACCACCACCACCGCCACACTTAGCGTCGCCGCCTCGCCACCCTCGCACCGCCGCTGGAGAGGCGTTGTCTCGCCGGCGAGTCCCTCGTCGTCGGACCTGCGCCGGTCAGATCCGCCAATGGGTCGATGAGATCCACCCATCTCCCTAGCCAAACGCGCCCCCGTGCCCGGATCCCTCCGTCCCGGGACATCCTCGTCCAGTTTTTGTGGGGTAAAAATCTCACGAAGTCCCTGGGTTTTCTAAACTTGTTGCATACTTTGTGTGCTTGTAACTTTCTGCACGTTTACCCAAATTGCATGCATGTTACTGTTCATCTTGTTTTCTTAATCTTGTTTGCAAAACTGCTATGTGATGTTACTGCTCATGCCTTGTTGTCTGTCAACAATATGTTAGCATGTTTGTGAGGTTGTAACCAAGGTTGTCAGAATCGCGATTCTGTTAGACGATTCTACGACTTTACGATCCAAAGTAACCGCTATGATTCCACGATTTTAGTTCTTAGAATCTAAGTTTCTACGATCCTGGTAGTGAAGATTCTACGATTTGCGATCCTACCATCGAAGCTTCGATCCGATTCAAAATCGCGATTCTCACAACCTTGGTTGTAACTTTGTGTGTGTTGGTCCAAATGGAGTGTATGATATGTCAAATTGTTCATCTAGTGATGCTCTACATGATGGTGGCTGTTATATTCATGTTAGGTGCCATATTTCCACGTTTATCTCTGTTGCAAGAGTGCATATTGATGTTAAGTGCTGAAACTTGTTATAAGATGTTAATTTGTCTTTTTCATATCTTTATTTGTGATTTTTGTTTGAGCTACATGTCAATATGTTTTAGAAGCACAATCATGTCATCTTTGCTGTGGTGCAATCCACTTTTCATTATATGCCTTGTGGTGAGTGGAACAAGCTTGCAAAGTGACCTACTCGTTGTTGGCTAATTTCTTACACTTGTTGAAAACTGCTAAGTCTGAAACTGCTATAACCTGATGCCATGTTTGCTTGATACCTCACTCAAATCAATGAATGTTTTGGGATCTCCAATGACCATGTCTTGTAGTCCATGTTATGCTCTATCCATCCATGCCCTTATTTGCATTAATGGCCTGTTGTAGCTTGTTGTTTTCATGCTATCAAATTGCTATAAAATGTTTCTGTCATCCTGTTAACAGTACGTTCAGTTTTGCCATGTGAATAGCTAGTGTTCTATGAATCCTATGACCATGTTCTTGCCATGAGTAGCTTCATAAACATGTCTTATTGATGTTGGTTATATTCACATGCCATGATATGCTTTGAGATGAGTAGCACAAGCTTGCAAACATGCCTACTTATCGTTGTTGATGCCATGTTTAGTTTATTTCACTAAGTTTGTGCATCTGTTTTCTTTTGCTATCTTGCCATGATGTTTTGAGCATGTTCTAGTGGTGTTTGGTAGTAGCTCAGTGATCATGCTAGTAGTGCTTGATATGTGCATGCTTGCCATGCCCTTTGTTGCCATGAAATGTTATTGTATCATGTTGTTTCGATGTCAACTACATGCCTACTTGCTGTTTCTGGCTGATTGTGTTTCAAACTTGCTTCGTGTGTATGTGATGAACCGTTGCTCCGTTTGGAGTGTGCTCTATATTAAACTTGTGTGATTATGCATGTAGATGCATAATAACATGTTGTATACCTGTTTGGAGTGTGTTGCTTGATGTTTGGATGTGTCTTGCATCTTTGCCATGCTTAACTTGTTTTGCTCATATCTTTTAGGCCCTACCTCCGAATTAAATGAACTTTATATGTAACTTGACTAGAATTTTGAGTAGATCATCATGGTGCATGTTAACTTGCTATTTAACAAATTTAATTTAAGGTTTGTTCAGATCTGGACCAATTTCCAAATTTGCATATAAGGACTTACCGGAATTGTTATATGTTGTTTCCGGCCTCATTTAAACTTGCCTTGTGTGATGTTCTTGTTCGCATCATATCTTGCCATGTGTTTCATCATGTAGCCTTGTCATGCATCATACTTGGTTAACCATCATGTCTTGTTATGTGTTGGGTGTTTATCGTGTTGTGTGCTTCTTCTTGTTAGTGCTTGTTTCGTTGCGATCGTGAGGGTCCGTTCGACTACGCTTGGTTCGTCTACGTGGCTTCTTCTTCATATTCTTCATGGACTCGTTCTTCTTCTTTGCGCGATCTCAGGCAAGATGACCATCACCTTGGATCTCATTACTATCCTTGCTATGCTAGTTGTCTCGATGCTATCGCAATATGTCGCGCTACCTATCTATTTGTTGTCAGCCCCTTCTTGTTGCCATGAAACCTCTAACCTTTGACACCATCCCAGAAACTGTTGTTTGGCTATGTTACCGCTCGATTAGCCCCACTTATATCGTTGTTAGTTGCAGATGAAGTTGAAGATTGCTCCATGTCGGATCTTGGTGTTGGCATATCACAATATCTCTTATGCTTAATTTATGCACATATATATACTTGGTAATGGGTGGAAGGCTTGGCCTTTTGCTTGGTGTTTTGTTCCACTCATGCCACATTAAGAACTGATAAACCGGTGTTATGTTCCTTGATTTTGCGTTCCTAACACGGTTGGATATATGGGGACCCCTTGATAATTCACTTTGTTTAAAGCTTTTCCAGCGAGGCCCAACCTTGGTTTTCCATTTGTCTAATAACTAAAACCTGCATAGGGACCTGCTAGCACCCGAGGATTCTTAATCAACCCCCGGGCTAGTGCTCCTCTGAGTGTTGGTCCAAACTGGGCGATGTCCGGCGCCCCCTGGGCAACCAGCGTCTCAGCCAACCCGACGTCTTGCCCATCCAGTGTGCCTCGAGAACGAGGTACGTGCGACTCTTATCGGGATTTGTCTGCACATCGGGCGGTCTTGCTCGATTAGTTTTACTATTGTCGAAATATCTTGAGCACAGGATTCCGAGAACACTCAGTCCTTCCCAATTTTGGAGTTGTTACTCCGCTAATCGTGAGAGCTTGTGATGGGCTAAGTTGGGACACCCCTGTAGGGTTATGATCTTTCGAAAGCCGTGCCCATGGTTATGTGGCAGATTGGAATTTGTTAATATCCGGTTGTAGTTAACTTGATAGAGGATCCGAAATAAAACACACCAACCGTGTGAGTAACCGTGACCGTCTCTTTTCTGTTTGAGAAGAGAACCCGGTGGGGTTATGTTTGACTCGTAGGTAGTTCAGGATCTCTTAGCTATCATTGCTAGTTTGCAACCGTTTGCGTAGATGCTCATCTTATTCTAGTACTCGTAAGTTAGCCACCATATAATGCTTAGCAGCTGCTACGACATCACCACATAACCTCTCCATACCCCCTTTAAGCTTTGCTAGTCTTGATACCCATGGTTATGGGATTGCTGAGTCCTCGTGGCTCACAGTTACTACAACAACAGTTGCAGGTGTAGGTTTCCGATGACTTGACGTGAGAGCGATGTTATGTTGTGTTGGAGTTCATCTTCCTCGTCAGTCTTGGTTTAGGTTCCTGGTCGGTAGCCAGGGATAGCAGGATGGATGCCGTTGTGCTTTTCATGTTTGCATCCGTAGTCGGATGTCTTGTATTGATGTGTTGCATTCTTGTGGAATTGTATGACTTGTATGTATCCCCCATGTATGTATGTAGTGGTACGATGTAATGATATCCATCTTGTTAAGCGCCCGAAACGCGGTTGTGCCTCAATCACAAGTTTTTTCTAGTGGTCGAGATAGAATCGCATCTTGGGCATGACAATTGGTATCAGACCCTCGACCAACCATAGGAGCCCCCTTGATTGATCATAGCTTGGCCGTTGTCGAGTCTGGAAGAAAACTATTTTGGAGTCTAGATATATCAAAGAGTAGGAATTCTTTTTACTCCTCAGTCCCTTCGTCGCTCTGGTTAGGAATCTTGACGTAGGTTTTTTTATTTACTCCTCTTCCCCTTTAATTTTTTTTAGCATCAAGCAGTTAGTTATTTGTTCGTTGCGATGTCAGCCTTTTCAACCAGTGCAATTCTCCTCAAGTTGACTTGATCCTCTTCATCTTTTGCTAGTTTAATCCTCAGTTCTTTTCAACCGACGTTGTTTTCCCCATCCGTTGTGGTCTTTCTTTTTCCCACCCGCCCACCCTTTTCTTCTCGGAGTTGGAGTCCTTAATCGAGTATCCATCCTACTCGTGCGAATCCTTTGCTTTCTTTCCTCAATTATTTCAACTGGTAAATTCTCGTCTAGTTCGGCATTCTCTTCATCTCTTTTCTACTCCGGTGGATCCAATTCAATTCGTTCTCGGTGTTCATCATATTCTCTTCCCTCGGCTCAGATGTTTCCAATTGCTCGTTTGCCTCTCGCCACTTAATTGTTCCTGAGTTCCGAAGGCATCTCAGAGGATTCGTGTCTAACATTCAGATTAATTCGAGATTGTTACCTCATTCGAGTTTTTCAATCGTTCTGTTGCATCATCTCCTTTCCAACCTTGTTTCTTTTCGGTGGGCTCATAACCCACAGGTCTTTCCCAGGATCTTACCTGATTCTTTTCAAGTGTGACGTAAGAATGGATTTCAATAGTCATATGCCTTACATCGCTTTCAAATTCTTTTCATACTTGGTTCAACATTTCCTCCTTTCATTCTTCCGGAGTATCTCACAAATTCTTCATGGTATTTCTCGTCGTCAGTTGTAGACCGAAGAAGAGTTTTCCTCTAAATCTTGTCCGTTCTCCTGAAGATTCGTGGTTCTAGCTTCATGTTATCCTCTCAAATGTCATAAATTATTTTCCTTACCCATCCACAGCTTTCCATGAATTCTTTCCATTGTGTTCCTCGGAAGGTCATCATTTCAGAAGATTTCTTCATTCTCAGTTTTCAACTTTGTCCTCCAACTATTCTTCATCAATGCCTCTTCGTTTGTCTCCATATTCTTCCGGTGCTTGATTCAAGTATTCTTTAATCCGTTCGCGATCTCTTCGATCTAAATTCCCTCAAGTTATTTATTCTTCCCGGTGGTTCGTTCAAGAGTTCTTTTACTATGTTATCATATCAATTCATTTGTTCTTTCCAATCCTATCGGTGGTCCATGAAGACTTTCGCGAGTTTTGCGCTATATCCTTCTTTAATCAATTTCAACGTGAATAAGTGGTATGCCAATCCATTTCTTCTCATCAATTTTATTGATGAAGGATAAGCATAACATAATTCTTATTCTTCAAGTTGATTAATTCCTTCCTTCGGAATTTGTTCATAATGAATAAATTATATCCCAAGTGTTAAATCTCTTTATTTCTTCTCCGGAGTCCAAAGTTTTCCTCGGCCATCTCGTCGGAAACTCCATCTAAATCATTGCAAGGCTTTACTCTTATTCTTTTCATCCATCAATTCTATCTCATCATTCTTTTGTTACCGGAGTTCTTCATGGTGGTTCTTCATGATTTAATCCATTCCTCAAATATTCAGGAAATTCTTGTGGAGCAACTCAAGTATTCTTCTTCTTGCATCTCGAAGTGCAATTAATTCTTCATATTCTTTTGAAGTGGAGTTTTGCTTTATTATTTTGTTGTTGATTATCTCAACAACTTTGTTCAAGCCTTCCTCTTCAAGATCCTAATTCAAATTCATTTGTGGTAGAAGTTATCATCTTCGTTTCCGTTCTTTTCAATTCCACACTCTCAATTTTTACGGAGGCATTGTGTTGTTCCATCTTCTCAAGTTCAAGTCTTGTTCCTTCAATGCTCAACCGGAGTTTTGCCGGAATTCCTTTTCTATCTCTTTAGCCGAAGCGGTTTTGGAATTCATTCTTGTTTGTTCAGCTCTTGTTTCATGTGTTTCTACCATCAAATTTCTCGTCTGTTCCTTGTTCCTCTTTTGTAACGGAGCTTCTCAATCTCGTTCATCTCCATTGTATTCTTTCTTCCAAGCTCCTTTCAACCTCCCAAAGTTCTTTGGTTTCACCTTCTTCCTTTTCCCTTCCATCTTGTTCCTAAGATCTCGGGATGAGATCTCTTGTTAGTAGGGGAGTGTAGTGACGCCCCGAGACCGATGCGCCAGGTGTCATCCTCTTATTCGCCATCATTGCCATGTCATCTGCTTGCGTGTTGCATTTTTCCATGTCATCATGTGCCTTGCATCCTCATGTTTTCAAAACTTGCATCCGTACGAGTCCGCCCGTCATTTCTGTTATCCGTTCGGATTCCAGACACACTCGCACGCGCCCGCGGCACCTCTGAATATTTATTTTATAAGTGGCCGGAAAATGTTCTCAGATTGGGATGAAAGTTGGCGTGTGATCTTATTATAGCATAGGAAGACCGTCTGTCTAATTTCGTCGCATTCGGAGTCCGTTTGATAGCACAACGGTTAACCGTGTTAGCCGCTGGAAGCCTTTTCTCTTTTGGCCCAGCACCCCTCTACAATAGCCCACTAGCCCATCTAAACCCCCTCCATGTCCTTCGTCGTTGGATCACAATCGCGTGGCCGAAAACCGCACCTCATTTGGACTCTCCTAGCTCCCTTTACCTATATATATATATGTCCCTCCCCCTGAAATTCGCGGAAGAACCCTAGGCGTCTTCCACCTCGCGCCGCCGGACACGTCAGTCCGCGCCAGACATGTCCGTCGGCCACATCGCCCCGGCCAACCACAAGCCGCCACGTGAACCCGCCGCCGCTCTCCTCCAACCCGCGCCTGCCAACTAACCTCCCCCGCTCCACCTCGCGGTCGCGGCCCGCCAGGCCCGAGTTGCCGGCGCCCGCCGCCCGCCTTCGTTCCCGCCGCCGTTGCGCCGCGCCACGCCACCACCCCGCCCTCGTCGCCACCCCGTCGACGTCGCCGAGCGCCGCCGCCCGCCTCCAGCCCGCCACCGCGCCTCCTCATCTTCACGCCGGCCACCGCCGCCTTCTCCGGCGGCGGCCACCACAGCCGGCCGCCCCGCCCACCACCACCACCGCCGCTCCTCGCGTCGCCACCTCGCCGCCCTCGCACCGCCGCCCCACTGGCGAATCCCTCATCGTCGGACCAGCGCCGGTCAGATCTGCCGATGGGTGGATGAGATCCACCCATCCCCCGAGCCAAATGCGCCTCCGTGCCTGGATCCCTCCGTTCCGGGACATCCTTGTCCATTTTTCGCGGGGTAAAAATCTCACTAAGTCTGTCGTGGTTTTGTCATGGGATATGTCCTAGCAAAAGGACTTAGTCGTGAAGACATTGCTACGAGTTAGCTTAAAGGGGTTAAAGCGGACAAGGACGCTAGTGTTTATACTAGTTCGGCCCCTTCGATGAAGGTAAAAGCCTACGTCTAGTTTGGTGTAATATTGCTAGGGTTTTGATTACTAGGGAGCGAATGCGCTTTGCCTGTGTCTCGAGTTGTTGTCCCCCCTGAACCGTCGCCGGGTCGTCCCTTTATATACACGGGGTGACGCCTGGTCCGGTTTACAGGGTCCCGAAGCCGGCTCATAAACGTGTATGGCTCGGTCTCTATCTTACCTATCTTACATCACAAGTTACACGCCGTGTGGCGGTCTACAAATCATGTGCCCTAACACCTTTTGGGCTTTAATCATTCTGATTGTAAAGCGTCATGTTCTATGCTCCATTGGGCTTTGGTAGAAGTAATCTTTGATAGATATAAACCGGCCCATCCTGGGCGGTTTATACCTAGTAGTAATATCCCTGACATTAGGCCCCAGATTGATTTGAACCTGTTCATGTCAATCTTCAACGTCTTGTAAGGATCTCACCTTTCGTAACTTCAACTGCTTCATAAACCGCTGTGACGTCATCTTCCCGGATCATGTTAAACCGTCGTGACGTAACCTACTCCATTAAATATTTGTACCTGTTTTATATTTTTACTCATTAAAAGCTCCGAAGATCGAGGTGACAGTATCGTCCCATATCCACCTTTCTGTCTCCTCGATTCCTGCGCCTGCCATTTTACCATTTGGCTTATAAATAGGGCAGAGGGGCATCTCCTTTTCCCCCCATGCTCCTTTGCCTCTTCATCTTCCTCGCACCTGCTCGTGCCCAAGCGTCGCCGCCGCCGTCGAGCTCTGCATCTTCATCGAGCCTTGGCCGCTGCATCAACCTGGTTGGGTCAGAAAATCACCGACGCTCCTCCACATCCATTGACTTGGGTAAGTTCTTTCTTTCTCCACACATAGATCTCATTAGGGTTTCTTCTCAACAAGAGCTTACGGGTAGGCACTGTTCTTCGTAGTTCTTCATCATGGCTCCATTAATTAGTGTAGAACCACTCCTCTCGTCTAACCGCCGTAGCAGTAATCCCGCTTCGTTTGTATGCCATTATTTCCTCCAATAGTACTAGTTTAGATTGCATCTGTTTAAGGCCCTTGTTGCGTCCGTTGAATATAAAACTAAATATTTCTGAATTGCTAACATGTTGTAGATCCATGGCTTCATCACTGTTTGTACAAAACCTGTTTCTCCATGATTTTCAGATCTACATCTTTCATATTCTTGTTGGCGGTTTAGCTTTTAGAAAAAACTATAAACCGGTAGATACCATTAGGCCCCAGCTTAAACCGCCATCTGTAAGGGCCAGTTCTTTTGCTGGCTTTTTTGGGCTTCCAGAATAAGCTGCCCCTAACCCAGCTTATTCTAGAAGCCCAAGTTATTTTTTTTCTTTTAGAAGCCTACTAGAGAAGTCTTAACTACTAGGCTTCTAAAAAATAATTTGGTTTGGGCTTCTAGAATAAGCTGGGTAGGGGGCAGCTTATTTCAGCTTATTCTAGAAGCCAGCAAAAGAACTGGCCCTAAGTACCTTCCAAACACTGCCAGTTCAATTTTGCACAAATCGTAAGCCGGTGCTTCGCTATTTTCAGTTTTTTGTTCAGATTGGCAAAGCAAGCCAAGCAGTTCACCTCCTGCAACTGGGTCCAGTCCCGGATTACTGAGGAAGAATTACAAAACCAGACTGAAGTTGGTGCTTTGGGCCCAAAAATGTCCTTCATTGGAGAGTCCCCGGATCAGAATTTCCTCCAAAACCCAAAGAGGGAGAAGTTATTGTTTTCCTTGATCATTTAGCCCGGGGATTCAGTCCTCCCGGGTCAAAGTTCTTCCATGATGTGCTAGCTGATTTTCAACTCCATCCTCAAGACAATGGGCCCAATTCTGTGTCCAACATATGCAATTTCCAAGTTTTCTGTGAAGCTTATCTGCAAGAGGAACCATCAGTTGAGCTATTCCGGGATTCTTCCATCTGAACCGTCGCACGGAATTTTCTGACGGTCCAAACACTGAACTCGGTGGGATGTCAATTCAGAAGAGAAAGGACGTTAGTTTCCCTCACGCCAATCACCACAGCCACCCTAAAGAGTGGAACCAAACTTGGTTCTATTGTCTAGATACCTCTCCGGAAAATGAGAATCCACTGCCGGGTTATCATTCCCACCAGCTTAAGGAGGAACATCCCTTTCCTCAACGGCTAAGCGCCCAGGAACGGGCCAAATATGCTCCTCAGCTCTCAAAGCTTCGAGCCTTCACCGCCAATGGCTTAACAGGAGTTGATTCTGTTCATTGTTGGATTTCTTGGAGTGTTCTCCCGCTAAGCCGGCGTTCCGGTTTAATGTGCGAGTATACTGGAAAGCCCAAAGATCCTCTGCGCCATACAGAAGCGGTGCTGTCAGAAAATGAGAACAACGAGTCTGTCAAGAAACTGCTGAATGAACCGGTGGAAACTTGCAGTAAAACCGGATTGGCTCCCTTCTACGAATTCAACAAGCCGCCATCAGAAAAGTTTTCCTCTACCTCATTTTTGCCTTATTTCCCGTCTGTTTTTAATACTCCTTCTGAATGATTTCATAATCTTCAACAGGGTAATGACCCATTCTGGAAGAGGAAGGCCCAGGATAAACCGGCGAAGGTGCCTTGCCAAAAAACCAAAGCTGTTAAGAAGAACGTCAAGAAGAAAACTAATGACGTTTCTGAATCCAATCCGGAGGATGATGAACCGGCCTCCGAGGTACTACTTGACTCTCTTGACTTCTTTGACTTTCTTTACTTGCATTTTATTAACAATGACTGTACCCAGGGACACGCTGAAGGCAGCAAAGCGGATGATGTTGAGGTAATTACTCTTTCTTCCGGTTCAGAACCTCTGCCAACACAAAAAATTCGTCGAGCAAGCCGGAAAGTACAGTTTTCTCACCCTTTCGGTTACTTGGACCAAAACTTTCTTTTGAAGAAACAGCAACACGAAGCTGGCCGCACCACACGGCACTGTGGCCATGCCATTGAATCCACCGGTTTACCACACACACCAGCCCGGAGGCGTCGCTCACAGATTTTATACGCTCCAGATACTCTTTATCCCAAAGCAGGTCATATTCGATAGCCTCTTAATCCGTCTGACTCGAATTATCAGGAAACTCCTCATTCGTCTTCTAGCGAATCAACGGCCACGTAGATTCCTCCCCTTAAGACTGTTCCTGGGTATGTTTTTTCATTTGGCCGGTTTAATCTCTATCTTAACTCTTCTGATTTTTCGTCACCTTTAACTTTTGAAGTAAGCCCAAGCCTAGTAAAAAGGCCAAGCTAAATGAGCCGGTAGGTGACGAGATTCTTGAACCGGCAAAGGATCCTAATCTTACTGAAGCAAACGTTGACACTTTGTATGATGATCCTCATCCCATGGATCATGAAACTTTTGTTGATCAAGGGAGTGCTCGAATGGATTCTGATGTTGATCCGGCCAATCCTGTCCAAGCCAGCACTGCTCCTGCTAGCCCGGCTAAACACACGGCCGCTTCAACTGAAGAAGTTGAGATCACTGGAATCGGCTACATTGCTCCTAGTGAACCAGTCGCTTTGTCAAGCATACTGCGAAGGATGCAATTTCTGGCAAGGACAAAGGAAAATGGAGTACTGACTTGTCCAATTATGCTCAGCTCAGTGCCTAAGAACTCCATTCCGGTTATCTGAACCGGCTGTACACTAGCCGTTATCATGAAGCCAATTTAGTAAACATGATGAAGGAGTGTTATGAGGTAACTTTCTTCTTTAACTTGTAAGTCTTCTTTAACTATTCCCGCGTAAGTCTTGTAGCTTGTCTTTACTCCATTGTAGCCCCCAAGGGCCGGTTTAATCCTTTAGGATGAACCGGGACTTCAGAATATCCATTAGATAGTTTGTTTTTCACATGTGTAGTCCCCAAGGGCCGGTTTCATCCTTTAGGATGAACCGAGACTTTAGTTTGTAATCTGTTCTTAACAATGTCACATTAGTCCCCAAGTGCCAAGTGTATAACTTGTTATATGCTTGGGACTTTACTGAAAAATGTCTGTTTAACTGCAAATACACATTAGCCCCCAAGTGCCAAGTGTATAACATGTTATGTGCTTGGGACTTTACTTAAAAATGTCTCATGAATATATAATATGCTCTCCTCTTGGCAGATTGACTTAAACCGAAAAAATTCTGAAGTGGCCGAGCTCCAGGATACTCTGAAGTTTCAAGAAACCGCCGCTTCCAAAGTCAACGATGAGCTGACACTTGCTTTAGCGAATATAGAAAAGCTGAAGAAGGACCTTGCAAAGGAACGGTTCGATTGGGATGCTGAAAGAGCCACCTTGAAGAAAAGGGCAACTGATGCAGACGCTGCTCTTAATCCGGTGACAGAAGAACTGTCCGGTTTAAAGCAGCAGATAAACGCCATGACGACTGCTATCTTTGGGCTTCGGCGTCGCCAAACGCCGCCGCACGCCTCCAGCCAGCCACCGCGCCTCCTCGTCTTCACGCCGGACACCGCCGCCTTCTCCGCCGGCGGCCACCACAACCGGCCGCGCCGCCCACCACCACCACCACCGCTCCTCGCTTCGCCGCCCCGCCGGCGAGTCCCTCGTCGCCGGACCAGCGCTAGTCAGATCTGCCGATGGGTGGATGAGATCCACCCATCCCCTGAGCCAAACGCGCCTCCCTGCCCGGATCCCTCCGTCCCGGGACATCCCCGTCCAGTTTTCGCGGGGTAAAAATCTCACTAAGTCCCTGGGTTTTCTTAACTTGTTGCATACTTTGTGTGCTTGTAACTTTGTGCACGTTTACCCAAATTGAACATATAATATGTCAAAATGTTCGTATCTTGATGCTCTAGATGATGGTGGTGATTGATTGCATGTTATTGTTCATCTTGTTGTCTTAATCTTCGTTGCAAAACTGCTATGTGATGTTACTGCTCATGCCTTGTTGTCTGCCAACAATATGTTAGCATGTTTGCGAGGTTGTAACTTTGTGTATGTTGGTCCAAATGGAGTGTATGATATGTCAAATTGTTTATCTAGTGATGCTCTACATGATGGTCGCTGTTGTATTCATGTTAGGTGCCATATTTCCATGTTTATCTCTGTTGGAAGAGTGCATATTGCTGTTAAGTGCTGAAACTTGTTATAAGATGTTGATTTCTCTTTTTCATATCTTTATGTGTGATATTTGTTTGAGCTACATGTCAATATGTTTTAGAAGCACAATCATGTCATCTTTGCTGTGGTGCAATCCACATTTCATGATATGCCTTGTGGTGAGTGGAACAAGCCTGCAAAGGGACCTAATCGTTGTAGGCTGATTTCTTACACTTGTTGAAAACTGGCAAGTCTGAAACTGTTATAACCTAATGCCATATTTGCTTGATGCCTCACTCAAATCCATCAATGTTTTGGGATGTCCAATGACCATGTCTTGAGGTCCATGTTATGCTCTATCCATCCATGCCCTCATTTGCATTAATGGCCTGCTGTAGCTTGTTGTTTTCATGCTCTCAAATTGCTATAAAATGTTTCTGTCAGCTGGTTAACAGTAAGTTCAGTTTTTCCATGTGAATAGCTAGTGTTCTATGCATCCTATGACCATGTTCTTGCCATGAGTAGCTGCATAAACATGTCTTATTGTTGTTGGTTATATTTAGATGCCATGATATGCTTTGAGATGAGTTGCACAAGCTTGCAAACATGCCAACTTGTCGTTGTTGCTGCCATGTTTAGTTTATTTCACTAAGTCTGTGAATTTGTTGTCTTCTGCAATCTTGCCATGATGTTTTGAGCATGTTCTGGTGGTGTTTGGTAGTAGCTCAGTGATCATGCTCGTAGTGCTTGACATGTACAAACTTTCCATTCCCTTTGTTGCCATGAAATGTTATTGTATCATGTTGTTTCGATGTCAACTACATGCCTACTTGCTATTTTGGGCTGATTGTGTTTCAAACTTGCTTCGTGTGTATGTGATGAACCGTTGCTCCGTTTGGAGTGTGCTCTATATGAAACTTGTGTGATTTTGCATGTAGATGCATAATAACATGTTGTATACCTGTTTGGAGTGTGTTTCTTGATGTTTGGATGCGTCTTGCATCTTTGCCATGCTTAACTTGTTTTGCTCATATTTTCTAGGCCGTACCTCCGAATTAAATGAACTTTAGATGTAACTTGACTAGAATTCTGAGTAGATCATCATGGTGCATGTTAACTTTCTATTTAACAACTTTAACTTAAGATTTGTTCAGATCTGGACCAATTTCGAAAATTGGCATATGAGGACTTGCCGGAATTGTTATATGTTGTTTCCGGCCTCATTTAAACTTGCATTGTGTGATGTTCTTGTTCGCATCATATCTTGCCATGTGTTGCATCATGTAGCCTTGTCATGCATCATATTTGGTTAAGCATCATTTCTTCTTATGTGTTGGGTGTTTACCGTGTTGCTTGCTTCTTCTCGTAAGTGCTTGTTTCGTTGCGATCGTGAGGGTTCGTTCGACTACGCTTGGTTCGTCTACGCGGCTTCTTCTTCATCTTCTTCATGGACTTGTTCTTCTTCCTTGCAGGATCTCAGGCAAGATGACCGTCACCTTAGATCTCATTACTATCCTTGTTATGCTAGTTGTCTCGATGCTATCGCTATATGTCGTGCTACCTATCTATTTGTTGTCAGCCCCTCCTTGTTGCCATGAAACCTCTAACCTTTGCACCATCCCAGCAAACCGTTGTTTGGCTATGTTACCGCTCACTCAGCCCCTCTTATAGCGTTGTTAGTTGCAGATGAAGATGAAGATTGCTCCATGTCGGATCTTGGTGTTGGCATATCACAATATCTCTTATGCTTAATTAATGCACATATATATACTTGGTAATGGGTGGAAGGCTTGGCCTTTTGCTTGGTGTTTTGTTCCACTCATGCCACCTTAAGGACCGATAAACCAGGGTTATGTTCCTTGATTTTGCGTTCCTAACATGGTAGGGTATATGGGGACCCCATGATAATTCGCTTTGTTTAAAGCTTTTCCAGCGAGGCCCAAGCTTGGTTTTCCATTTCCCTAATAACTATAACATTCATAGGGACCTGCTAGCACCCGAGGATTCTTAATCAACCCCCGGGCCAGTGCTTCTCTGAGTGTTGATCCAAACTGGGTGATGTCTGGCGCCCCTGGGCAACCAGGGTCTCAGCCAACCCGACATCTTGTCCATCCGGTGTGCCCCGAGAACAAGGTAGGTGCGACTCCTATCGGGATTTGTCGGCACATCGGGCGGTCTTGCTGGATTAGTTTTACTATTGTCAAAATATCTTGAGCACGGGATTCCGAGATCACTCGGGCCTTCCCAATTTTGGAGTTGTTACTCCGTTGATCGTGAGAGCTTGTGATGGGCTAAGTTGGGACACCCCTGCAGGGTTATGATCTTTTGAAAGCCGTGTTCGCGGTTATGTGGAAGATTGGAATTTGTTAATATGCGGTTGTAGTTAACTTGACAGAGGATCCGAAATAAAACACACCAACCATGTGAGTAACCGTGACCATCTCTTTTCAGTTTGAGAAGTGAACACGGTGGCGTTATGTTTGACTCGTAGGTAGTTCAGGATCTCTTAGCGATCATTGCTAGTTTGTGACCGTTTGCGTAGATGCTCATCTTATTCTAGTACTCGTAAGTTAGCCACCATATAATGCTTAGCCGCTGCTGCAACATCACCACTTAACATCTCCATACCCACTTTAAGCTTTGCTAGTCTTCATACCTATGGTTATGGGATTGCTGAGTCCTCGTGGCTCACAGTTACTACAACAACAGTTGCAGGTGCAGGTTTCCGATGACTTGACGCGAGAGCAATGTTATGTTGTGTTGGTGTTCTTCTTCCTCGTCAGTCTTGGGTTAGGTTCCTGGTCGGCAGCCTGGGATAGCAGGATGGATGTCGTTGTGCTTTTCATGTTTGCATCCGTAGCCAGATGTCTTGTATTGATGTGTTGTATTCTTGTGGAATTGTATGACTTGTATGTATCCCCCATATATGTATATAATGGTAAGATGTAATGATATCCATCTTGCTAAGCGCCTGAAATGCGGTTGTGCCTCAATCACAAGTTTTATCTAGTGATCGAGATAGAATCACATCTTGGGTGTTACATTAGGTGTCACTTGGGAGCCTCCGACAAGATTGTGGAGTTGAACCAAGGAGTTTGTAAGGGCAATGAGATCGCCTACTTTGTGAAGATCTACCCTAGTGAGGCAAGTCCTTCGTGGGTGATGGCCATGGTGGGATAGACAAGGTTGCTTCTTCGTGGACCCTTCGTGGGTGGAGCCCTCCGTGGACTCGCGCAGCAGTTACCCTTCGTGGGTTGAAGTCTCCATCAACTTGGATGTACGATAGCACCACCTATCGGAACCAAGACAAAAACATCTGTGTCTACACTTGCGTTTGCTCCCTCCAAACTCCTCCCTTTACCTTCATATGCAATTGTTTTACATTCCGCAGCTATACTCTTAGATTTGCATGTGTAGGTTGATTGCTTGACTTGTGCTAAGTTGCTAAAATGGGCCAAGAATTATACCTAGAAAAGGCTAGATTTTTTATTTGGTCAAGTAGTCTAATCACCCTCCTCTAGACATACTTTCGATCCTACAAGTGGTATCAGAGCTTTGGTCTCCATTTGTCATGATTTCCAAAACTTCGGTGATCATAGCCTTGGTTTCACAACCTAGGAGAGTATGGCGTCTAGCGAGGGAAGTTACCACCATAGAGGTCCTTATTTTGATGGTACTAATTTTGCTAGTTGGAAGCATAAGATGAAAATGCATATTCTTGGACATAACCCCACCATTTGGGCTATTGTGTGTATTGGTTTGCAAGGTGAATTCTTCGATGGGATGGAACCGAATCGTTAAGCTACCGCGGAAGAGTTGTAGATGCTGCAATACAATGCTCAAGCTTGCGATATCCTCTTCAACGGATTGTGCCCCGAAGAATTCAACAAAATCAGCTGTCTTGAGAATGCAAAGGAAATTTGGGTTACTTTGATTGATATGAACGAAGGTACCGACTCCGTCAAGGAATCCAAGTTGGATGTGCTTCAAAGTCAACTTGATAAGTTCAAGATGAAGGATGGTGAAGGTGTCGCTGAAATGTACTCTAGGCTTGCTCTCATCACAAATGAGATTACCGACTTAGGAACTGAAGAGATGACCGATAGATTCATCATCAAGAAGATCCTAAGAGCCTTGGATGGAAAATATGATACCGTGTGCACATTGATCCAAATGATTCCCAATTACAAAGATCTCAAGCCAACGGAAGTCATTGGAAGAATTGTTGCTCATGAGATGTCACTCAAAGATAAATAAGAGCTTCACAACAAGCCTAGTGGTGCTTACAAAGCCTCGTGTGACGCTCCTACAACATCAACTGAGAAACAAGTCTTCAATGAAGAATTCAACTTAATGGTGAAGAACTTCAACAAGTTTTACAAGAATAGAAGCAAAAAGAGAAGTTCCGAGTGAAGGTCCTACAATGACAAGAGATCTTCAAGTTGTGCTCGGAATTTCTACAATTTTGGAAGACTCGAACACTACTCCAATGAGTGTACGACTCCCCACAAGAGAAGAGAAGACTCACCTAAAAGGAGAATTAGAAGAGAAGATTCACCACCAAGAGAGAGAAGGAGTAGATATGATCGTTATGAACAAAGACCTTTTCGGAGAAGCAAAGATTCGGAAAGGAAGGACACATATTCAAGGATCTATACAAGACGAAGACATCAAGCTCATGTTGGTGAATGGGTATCCGGTTCCGACTTCGATAACCACTTCGAGAGAAGCTACTACTCTGACTCCAAAGATACACAAAATGAAGGTGTTGCCGGAATTGCTCTTGTGTCAACCAACTCCTGCGACATATTTGACTCACCAAATGAAGGAATTGGAAGATGCTTCATGGCTAAAGGCCCTAAGGTATCACATCCCAAGTATCTTGATTTCAATAGTGATGCTAGGAGATGATGATTTACTTGTTGGTAGCAACATTGATGAAACTTTTCATGAAAACTATGATGAAATTGCTATTAATCATGCTAAAACAAATGACAATGATAAGGAGAAGATTGAGCGTCTAACTAAAGAACTAAACACTCTTAAGTTAGCTCATGAAACTACCTTGGAAGATCATCGAGAACTTTTAAAGACTCATGAGAAGTTACCCTTTGAAAAGCTCAACCTTGAGCAAGAACATGAGTTCTTAAAAGCAATCAATGTTGATCTTCGCAAGAAAAGTTCTTCTTACATTGCCAAGCATTTACTCTTTTCTACCTACATGCCACAAGTAAAATCTATCAACAAGAACAAGAAAGATTCTTCCTCTAGTAGTAACAATAATCATGCTAAATCCAATGATGTTGCTTCTAGTAGTTCTCTTGATTCCACTAATGATTCTCCTAGCCAAGTTACACTTGAGCAAGAAAATAGCTTATTGAAGGGAATTATAAAGAAAGGTGTATACAAGAGCCTTGCCGGGAGTAAGCAATTTGAGGAGATTGTACGCAAGCAAGGAAGACACCGGAAAAATCAAGGTGTTGGTTTTGAACGGAAGTTCAATGATAGTGGATTTGAGTGGGAGGAAGATCAATAACCCAGGACGAAATTTGTTCCTCAACAAGAGAAGTATGATCCTACTTCTTTTCAAGGGACACAAGCACAAGATGATCTTCCACCACAATACCACAAGCTAAAGGGCAAAGATAAGCTTCAAGAGGAGATTGATGCATTTGAAGAAGCTCCTAAGGCCTTGGTCAAGTGGGTTCCCAAGACTACATCAAGTTCTACGTCATCAAGTACGACTACAACTCCAAGGATTCCCATCAAGATGGTGTGGATCCCGAAGAAGAAGAACTAGAAAGTTCTTGAGGGTGACTCCGCCAACATACTTCACTCATATCATTTTGGCGAGGACGAGTGCAAACAACTTCCATATCTTGCACTAGTTCAAGGAGTCACAAACCCTCTTGTTGATAAGACAAGGGACAAGGTAAACTAATGCTTTCATGGACATCATCATGTGTGAAATTCACTCTATGTCTATGGATATCCTTGTTTCTTCCTTGTGGGACTAACCCGTGTAGGTATTGAAAGTGCAATTGACTCCAATAGATTGCTCCAAATGATCTACATCAACATTGCGCATCTACATCTTCAACACCTACATGAAGTCATCATCGACAAAACCCAAGGTTAGTTCATCCCTCTTAAGGGGGGATATCACATCTAGGGGAGCTTTACTCTAACAATTGAGCTAAAACAACTCTAATGATGTGAACACAAGAATGCTTTATGTAAAAGTGGTAACCCCACTTGTGCTTAAACGATGAGTATGACCTATTATCAAATGTTCTCATTTGACTCCTAAGTCAATATACTCATATATAGATGACCTAGTCATCGCCAATTGCTTGATAGATGCTAGAATGGTTGTGCATGCTTTGCCACATGTTTCCTTTGCTATCTTATTATGTGAGCATGTTGAATGCATATTTTTCTCATTCGAGGACATCCATTTGTTGCTTTGATTGTTTGGCTCTTTTTCTTTTGCCAAATGGATGGACAAGAATGCCTAAGAACACTCTCTAGCTAGCTATGCTTTTCTCGTCTCAAACTCTATTCATGCTACATCACAAAGTTTCATCAAGTCAGATTCGAACCACACTGTGTGAGGAGCACTCGGAGTCCCCGATTCGTCATAGACTTAAACTTCCAAAACCTCTTTGTGCATTTCGGTATGACCGAGTTATCCACTTCAGTCACACCGAGTTCACTAAGTTGATCTAGGTTTTCAATCTCGGTGCATCTCGGTGCCACCGAGTTGTTCCACTCGGTCACACCGACAGGGTCAGGTTATATATATTGACGGTTTGAATTTTGGAAAACTTTCCGAAACTCTTCGCCCGTGCATAACCTGCTCTGCCTCCTCGGGTCCTCGGATCATCTCCTCGCCGCCAGCGACCTCCCGCCGGTGGTCTCCGCCGCCGTCAACGAAAACCTCAGCCACCGTTGCTGCCGTAGCAAGTTCACCGCCGAGTTAGGGTATGGACTTGATCCTTTGTGATGCTCTTTAACTCTGATTCGTAGCACATTGCTTTGCCATGATTCTAGCCACATATGAAATCTTCCTATCCAGCGGAAACTCCATAGAAGTTAGTTTTGATTCGAAAAATTTAGGGTTAGGTCTCCGCCGAACTCATCTCGGATCGGCCGAGTTGTAGAAATCAGTCTCACCGATTTGGCTTAGGCCATTGCACATGCACATTTCGGTCTGACCGAAAATTGCAAATCGATGCGACCGAGTTAAACTCTTTGTGAAACCCTAGCAATATTGCCACCGAACTGTGACTCGGTCTAACCGAGTTCACTAGTTTAGGCTCCAGAACTGCTTCGATATCACCGAGTTTAACAAATAGGTAGCTCCGAAATGCTTTCTCTAGAGAACTAAAACTAAGTTTTTCTTGTCATCTGTTTTGCAAAAATTATGTGCTTTGTGATGCTCGTCCACTCCACCTCATCTACATCTATTCACATGGCCAGCTTTCAGTTTCCAGTGCCAAGATGTCGGACCAGAGTGATAGCCAGAATTTGTCTAAGGAGCAAGTCAACTTGAGTGAGGGCACTAGTACCTCAAGCAGCTATGATGAGGGTAGCAGGAGCACACCTAGCAATTTTCCCAAGGTAGCTACTAAGACCAGAAAGAAGAAAACATCAGATATTGAGGATGAGGATTCTGTGGCTGATGAGGCCACTTCAAAGAAGAAGGTGCTCAGGAAGGATTATGGCACATTTGAGCCAACTTAGCCAGGTCAGAAAAAGAAGATCCCTGCCAAGAGAGTTCCCATGTCAAAGGCAAGATCATCTACTCAAGAGACTATGGTATTCACACTTGAATCCAGAAATGATGAGCGAAGAGGTACAAAGAAGAAAGCTAGAAAGACAACAGCCAGAGTGATTGGCAAGCCATCCATGAGGGATGATGAAGCTGTAGAAGAAGAACAGGTTGCTGCACCAACACCTAAATCTCAGAAGCTCATGGGAGATGCTATCAAGTCTGGGGCTGCCCCTTCTAAGCCCAAGACTACTCCCAAAGCTGCTCAAGCCACCAAGCCTGCACCCAAGAGAAGCACTAGAAACATTCCATCTTCAAAGAAGAACAAGGCCCCCGTGCCCGAGGTTGATGAAGAAGGTGAGGCCCAAGTGCTCCGAAAGTTGAAGACCAAGATCCCTGATCACAATGATGCTCATCTAGTAGCAGAAGACATGAAATTGAGGAAGGATGCAGGTCTCAGAAGATGGAGACAGATTGATCCATATGATGTGCGAAGAAGGACTGCTGTGGACTACATGTTTCATACCAAAGAACAACAAGACTTCTATGAGACAGTTCTGCTCGACAAGAAGACCATAGTATGTGATATAAGGAGGGTGGACTGGGACTTCATTGATGAGAATGCAGATTATTTCCCCCAATGTGCATCAAAGATTCAAAGCATGTGGATTTGACAAGTTTGTGGCTCAAAAGTTGACAAAGTGGAATGATGAACTCATCATGCAATTCTACTCCACAGCTCACTTTTATCCTGATGGTAGAATTGTATGGATTTAAGAAGGTACAAGGTACCAATCAACTGTTGATGAGTGGGCCCAACTGATTAATGCCCTTGAAGAGCATGAGGATGATTTGGATGTGTATGCCAGGAAGAAGCAAGACCACAACTCTATGGCCAATATGTACAAGGAGATCCCTGATGATGACTTGGAGACACATAAGTTTAGATCTGTACATCACTTGTTGTCTGGTCTAGGCACTATCAACACAATCTTGAGGCATACATTGTTGCCCAAATCTGGAAATGCAAAGATGATCAGAGGACATTCAATCAACATGCTGCATATATTTGATGTGCCTCAGAAGTTCAAAGTTATGAGGCTGATTGTTGAAACAATCAAGAGGACTGCTGCAGATCAAAGAGATCATGTGGGTATGCTCCACACATCCAGATTCTCATCAACTCCAAGATGCGCACAAGCACATACTTATTGGACAGAGAATATCTTCCCTTGGTGCCTGACTTTGAGGACAACACAGTTGTCATGGATGAAAATGAACCATCATCAGTGCAAGCACATGAAAGGAGAGAGAAAGCCATAGCAGAGAAAGCTGACAAGATGCCAAGTGCTGTAGAAGCATCTCAAAAGACTCTCAAGTCCAAGCAAGACCAAATGGCATATCTGATTCAAGCAACTATGAGGATTGAGAAGGGATTGGCCACCCTGACTCAGAATCAAGAAAGCTTGGAGAGGATCATTGAGACTAAGCTCTATGGTCTTGATCTGAAAGTGACAGAGATACAGTCTGCAGTTGAGCAGCTCTAGGAGGAAGCAGAGGAGAGGAGAGGACAGGCTACCATAGATGCATTTCAGCGAGTGCCTGGAGGTCAGAGATCTGCTACAGTGCCAGTTCCAGACACTAGAGCTACTACATCAGCACCAGCAGCCACAGCTTCAGTGCCACCTCGAGCAGCCACTCCACCAGCTCCAACTATGTCATCTGAAGCCTTCGTCCTTAGAGTTCTCTCTACACCGCCTCCCGAAGACCAAGCTTGAGAGATGCATAACACTATGCATTTTCAAACTTTTTGGTAACTTGTTGCCAAAGGGGAAAAATATGTATAGATCATAGGCTTCAAGAGAGAGTGTTTTGCCTCTTTGGTCTCTCTTGCTTTTGGTTGAACTTTATTATGCATTTGCTTTATACTCTATGTGCGTGTGTGAGATACTTGTTTGATCATGTGATTGATCATATGCTACCTTAATGCTTGCTTGGATGATACAATCTTTTATATCTTTATATGATCATTCACTTTGCTTGGTGATGAGTGCATGTTTTAGCGTATATCATTTTGAGCGCTCCACCAAGATGTATGTGACATGGAAGAGTAACCCATGATCCTAATCGATTGTGCATTTGCATTCAAACGCAAATTTTAAATAATGCACAAATTTAGGGGGAGCTCTTGCTTATCACATACTTCTCAAAGTGATGATGTATTTAAATCTTATTCTTTTGTCGAAGCTTTGATCTATATGTTGACATCAATTACCAAAAAGGGGGAGATAGAAAATGCAACTATCCCCGGGTGGTTTAGGTAATTACTAACAACATATAGCTCACTGAACTAATGCTATCTCAAGATGATATTTCAGGAAAGTTCAATGATTGGCATGGCATGGACTAGGAATGTGGACCCCTCAAAATGCTAAGGACATATATTGGCTCAAGCTCAAGACTCTAAATTTTCTATTCTAATGATCCAAGATCACATTGAATCCATAGGAAAGCCAATACTATTAAAACGGGATGAGGGGTTGCTTAATGGCTTGCTTGCTCAAAATGCTTAGTGATATGCTCCAAAACCCTCAACCATTTTCCCACGTCCACATATGTCCCAAACCAAATGTCAAACTCGGCCCCACCAAAAAGTTCTATTCGGCGCCATCGAGTTCATTTGACATAGCCACTTCTAGAAACACTAATCACTTCGGTCTCACCGAAAGGGCTCTCGGTCTCACCGAGATGGGATTTCAAACTCGTTGTTTCCCTTCATACCTTTTCGGTTTCACCAAGATGAGCGATCGGTCCCACCGAGTTCGCAATGCAAACTCTTTGTTTCCTCTTGGTAACATTTCAGTCCCACCGAAACGAGCGAATCGGTCCCACCAAGTTTTCTTAACCAACTCTCTGTAAGCTCATTACCAAAATCGGTCTCACTGAGTTTGTGTAATCGGTCTCACCGATATTAAGTTATGCCCTAACCCTAATGAAATCGGTTCTACCGAGTTGATCATATCGGTCCCACCGAAATGCATAACGGTCACATTATGAACTAAATCGGTCTACCCGAGTTCTCTGAATCGGTCCCACCGAGTTTGGTAAATTGTGTGTAACGGTTCGATTTTGTGTGGAGGCTATATATACCCCTCCACCCACTCTTCATTCGTGGATATAGCCATCAGAACATACCTACAATTCCATCATACATGTTCTGAGGAAGAACCACCTAATAAAGTGTTGGGATCAAGATACTCCATTCCTACCATATGAATCTTGTTCTCTAGCCTTCCTAAGTTGATTTCCACTCAAATCATTTTTCCACCATATCCAAATTTGTGAGGAGTTGTTTGAGTGTTGGTGAGATTATCATTTGAAGCATTTCAGCAATGAGTTCATCATTAACACACCGTCTATTACCTTTTGGAGAGTGGTGTCTCCTAGATTGGTTAGGTGTCACATGGGAGCCTCCGACAAGATTTTGGAGTTGAACCAAGGAGTTTGTAAGGGCAAGGAGATCGCCTACTTCATGAAGATCTACCCTAGTGAGGCAAGTCCTTTGTGGGCGATGGCCATGGTGGGATAGACAAGGTTGCTTCTTCGTGGACCCTTCATTGGTGGAGCCGTACATGGACTCACGGAGCCGTTACCCTTCGTGGGTTGAAGTCTCCATCAACTTGGATGTACGATAGAACCACCTATCGGAACCAAGAAAAAAAATTACGTGTCTACACTTGTAGTTTCTCCCCTCCAAACTCCTCCATTTACCATTATATGCTATTGTTTTACATTCCGCTCCTATACTCTTAGAATTGCATGTGTAGGTTGATTGCTTGACTTATGGTAAGTTGCTAAAATCTACCAAGAATTAAAATGGGAAAAGTCTAGATTTTTATTTGTTCAAGTAGTCTAATTACCCCCCCCCCCTCTAGACATACTTTCGATCCTACAAATCCGCGCCACCAAAGAGGTACTACAATAATTGCCACATTTTCTTCTTACTTCGATCTCACGGTGCTGCCGGCGCTCACTCCCGAGCCGCCATGGCACAGCTCCATATAGGGTGGCGTCGTCGGCCAGTTCCTTTACGGTGTTCTTCCCTCGGCAGCGACGTCCACATCAGTCGGAGTTGCTTCTGCTTTGGCTCTTGCTCATGCTGCTGCTCTGCTCTTGCTCTATGGTCCCCTGCCTGGTCTACTCTTGCTCTTGCTCTTGCTAGCGCTACTGCTCTTGCTCTTTCTTGCGCTCCTGCTCTAGTCTTGCTCGCGCTGCTGCTACACGAGCAGCAGATACTTCTCTTTCTCGAGCCCCTTCAACTGCTACCCGAGATGCTGCTACACAAACAACTGGCCCGGCTCTTGCACGCGCTGCTGCTCCAGGCACTGTTGCTGCTGCTACTTCTTTTCTGCTATTAGTGCATTCAGTTTCGACAACAAAATTTAGTTTCGAAATTAAAATACAATTTCGATAGTTAAATTCAGTTTCGACAAGAGATGAGCGGCTGATGTATTTTACATACAGAACTTTGTGGTTATGTATTTTACATCATCTATTGGAGATGTTATTAGAATTCCACTCAGGTTAATATTGTCTCTCTTGTCCTGCTTCAGCCTTACCGTCGTACAACTCATCGGAGCTACTCCAACAACGAAACCCTCCATCACAGTGGAGCAGTACCCTCGGCTCCATCTCTAGACGCCTAAGATCTTCTTCCCCTCCTCCAACAGCCACATCAGCCGGAGCATCCTCATCGACCAACCCAATCATGCTAAGGTCAACATGGCTTCGCCAAAGCAGTTGTACACTTGTTGCATTGCTTTTTTACTATACATGTTATATATATTGTCCACTGAGCACGTGTAGTAACATGAAATACGATTAGTTTCGCCTACTATATGACAAGAAGTGAGGTACCAGGCAACTTATCTATCCATGATGGACTCTCTTGAATGCCATCATTATTTATTTCTGCGTGTTTGTGCTATGCATTTGTAGATGGACCTGGGTGTTGAGTTAGTAGGGCAGTGGCCTAAGTCCAAAGTAGTAGAAGTAGCGCAAGAACATTTTTTGAGTGTAGGATTTTCCCTGTTCAAGCCTGCCTACTAGAATCGCCATTGCTTGAAAGGAAAAGTGAAGGAAAAACATAGCAATTGGAAAGTTTCATATGGTACTACTATTCATGCATTTGGTTCAAAGGAATGAAGCAAAGGAAAACTATAGGATTTGTTCCTTTAGTATCTCCTTGAAAGAAAAATCGTAGGAATATTAATATCCACTTGTCCTCCTTTTTAAATTACTGTTCATGAAGAACAAGACTAAGAGATTGTAGCATAATAGCATTATAACCGTACATTTTCCTGTCTTTTGACTTAATCTCACCATGCTTCTTTGCATCTTGTGATCTTCCAATTCTTTTGAACCAAACACCCACATTGGCAGAAATCTTGTGTTTTTAAATTCTCCATTTTGCACGTGCATTCCTATCCTATTCCTATGTATTTCCTATCCCTGCATAGTTAGAATCCTCCAATTCGAAGAAGCCCTTCCATAATTACTTCTGTTACAGATGTGTCTCAAAGAAAACCTTGTGTGGTTTTTCCCGCTCCTGCTGCGCTGTGGTCCACCCCAGCTCAGGTGATCCAACAATGGAAGGGTTCACCATAGTAGAGATCCACCCTCTAGACTGTCTTTCGCTGCCTCGGATCATCTTCCCTGCCGCCAGCTGCCACGACAACTGCATTACCATCATCAACTGAGTAGATGACCTTGAGGACTACACGGGTCTGCAAGAGAGGTCGCACCCTTTCGTGTCTACTTATGTTATGCATCGCTTAACATGATGAAATGCTACTTTATTGTCCTATTCACCAATTAGACTCCAACTCAGGTCCAAATTAATGCTCAAACTTGAGTTTTTAAATGGGTGTGGGCTACATGTTGGGGCAGCAATCAATAATATATGTCTACTACCAGGTTAATCTCGGGTGTCTACTACGAGTTTCATGTTCGGTGGAAACAAACATTCAAGCAGACATTATCTGTATTTTCTAACTGAAGCTATTATCTGCCTAATATCATTGGTTTTGGGTCTATCCCCACTTTCCTACCATCACTCTGGATTTGTGCATGCACTTCTTACATAATATCACTATGTTTTATTCCTATGCATGTCAGTTATTCTACTGATGGTACTGAACATGTAGAGAAAAAGAGACGAGCCTTGCGTGTCAACATAATTTCAAGCAGACGTCGCTCCATGGTGGGTGATAACCCACATGTATAGGGGATCGCAACAGTTTTCGAGGGTAGAGTATTCAACCCAAATTTATTGATTCGACACAAGGGGAGACAAAGAATACTCTCAAGTATTAGCAGTTGAGTTGTCAATTCAACCACACCTAGAAGACTTAATATCTGCAACAAAGTATTTAGTAGCAAAGTAGTATAAAAGTAACTATAACGATGGCAAAAGTAACAGCAGTAGTTTTGTAGTGATTGTAAAAGTAGC
This sequence comes from Secale cereale, assembly GCA_902687465.1. NCBI lineage: Eukaryota > Viridiplantae > Streptophyta > Magnoliopsida > Poales > Poaceae > Secale > Secale cereale. The sequence continues at coordinate 456,283,142 of LR738712.1, forward strand.
AGCGGAAAAGTAACTAAACGAAAAGTAATATGTGAAAATCTTGTAGGTATTGGATCAGTGATGGATAATTATGTCAGATGCGATTCCTCATGTAATAGTTATAACATAGGGTGACACAGAACTAGCTCCGGTTCATCAATGTAATGTAGGCATGTATTCCGAATATAGTCATACGTGCTTATGGAAAAGAACTTGTATGACATCTTTTGTCCTACCCTCCCGTGGCAGCGGGGTCCTATTGGAAACTAAGGGATATTAAGGCCTCCTTTTAATAGAGTACAGGACCAAAGCATTAATTCTTAATGAATACATGAACTCCTCAAACTACGGTCATCACCGGGAGTGGTCCCGATTGTTGTCACTTAGGGGTTGCCGGATCATAACACATGAGACTATTGAATTGCAAGATAGGATCAAGAACTCATATATATTCATGAAAACATAATAGGTTCAGATCCGAAATCATGGCACTCGGTCCCTAGTGACAAGCATTGATCATGGCAAAGTCATAGCAACATCAATCTTAGAACATAGTGGATACTAGGGATTAAACCCTAACAAAACTAACTCGATTACATGGTAAATATCATCCAACCCATCACCGTCCAGCAAGCTACGATGGAATTACTCACGCACGGCGGTGAGCATCATGGAATTGGTGATGGAGGAAGGTTGACGATGACGACGGCGACGATCTCCACTCTCCGGAGCCCCGAACAGACTCCAGATCAGCCCTCTCGAGAGAGATTAGGGCTTGGCGGTGGCTCCGTATCGTAAAACGCGATGAATCCTTCTCTCTTACTTTTTTCTCACCGAACATGAATATATCGAGATGGGGTTGATGTCGGTGGAGCCTCAGGGGGCCCACGAGACAGGGGGAGCGCCCAGGGGAGTGGGCACGCCCCCACCCTTGTGGACAGGGTGTGGGCCCCCTGGTCTTGATTCTTTCGCCAGTATTTTTTATATATTCCGAAAATATTCTCTGTTGATTTTCAGGTCATTCCGAGAACTTTTATTTCTGCACAAAAATAACACCATGGCAATTCTGCTGAAACAACGTCAGTACGGGTTAGTTCCATTCAAATCATGTAAGTTAGAGTCCAAAACACGGGCAAAAGTGTTTGGAAAAGTAGATACCTTGGAGACATATCAACTCCCCCAAGCTTAAACCTTTGCTTGTCCTCAAGCAATTCAGTTGACAAACTGAAAGTGATAAAGAAAAACTTTTACAAACTCTATTTGCTCTTGTTGTTGCAAATATGTAAAGCGAGCACTCAAGTTTTCAGCAAAGATTATGAACTAACCGCATTTGCAAAAAAAATCAGGTCTGATGTTTACTCATATCAATGAAATAATCAACTAGCGTGTAACAATAATAAACCTCGAATGACAACACTTTCTCAAAACAATCATAATATAATATAACAAGATCGCTAGCCCTTTCTGAGACCGCAAAACATAAATGCAGAGCACCTCTAAAGATCAAGGATTGACTAGACATTGTAATTCATGGTAAAAGAGATCTCACAGTCATACTCAATGTAAATTAATAGCAATGCATGCAAATGACAGCGGTGCTCTCCAACTGGTGCTTTTTAATAAGAGGATGATTACTCAACATAAAAGTAAATAGATAGGCCCTTCGCAGAGGGAAGCGGGGATTTGCAGAGGTGCCAGAGTTCGATTTTTTGAACTAGAGATGAATAATATTTTGAGCGGTATACTTTAATTGTCAACATAACAACCAAGAGTTCTCGATATCTTCCATGCTACACACATTATAGGCGGCTCCCAAACAGAATGGTAAAGTTTATACGCCCTCACCACCAACAAGCACACTCCATGGCTGGCCCGAAACAACGGGTACCATCCATACCAACAATAGCCCTAGGGGAGTTTTGTTTAATTATCTTGATTTGATTTGAGTATGGGACTGGGAATCCCGGTTACTGGCCATTTTCTCGTGAATGATGAGCGGCGTCCACTCGTCGTGAGAATAATCCCCCTAGCATGGAAGATATAGACATCCCTAGTTGATACATGAGCTGTTCGAGCATACAAAACAGAATTTCATTTGAAGTTTTAGAGTTTGGCACATACAAATTTACTTGGAACGGCGGGTAGATACCGCCTATAGGAAGGTATGGTGGACTCATATGGAATAACTTTGGGGTTTATGGAAGTGGATGCACAAGTAGTATTCCCGCTTAGTAGAAGTGAAGGCTAGGGGAAGCGACCAGCTAGAGAGCGACAACAGTCATGAACATGCATTAAAATTAATCAACAATGAGTGCAAGCATGAGGAGGATATAAATCACCATGAACATACATATCATGGAGGCTATGTTGATTTTGTTTCAACTACATGAGCGAACATGTGCCAAGTCAAACCACTTGAATCGTTCAAAGGAGGATACCACCCTATCATACCACATCACAACCATTTTAATAGCATGTTTGCACGCAAGGAAGACCATTATAAACTCCTAGCTAATTAAGCATGGCATGAGCAACTATAATATCTAATTGCCATTGCAAGCATGTTTCACTCATAATAGGCTGAATCAGGAACGATGAACTAATCATATTTACAAAAAAAAGATAGGTCGATTTCATACCAGCTTCTCTTATCTCAATCAGTTCATCATATATCATCATTATTGCCTTTCACTCGCACGACCGAACGGTGTTGATAATAATAATAGTGCATGTGCATTGGACTAAGCTGGAATCTGCAAGCATTGAATACAAGGGAGAGGACAAGGTAATGTGGCTCTTAGTTAAATCAACAGTAATGCATATGAGAGCCACTAAACATTTTCATCGTGGTCTTCTCCTCTTGACCCCCAAAGAAAAGAAAAGAAATAAAACTATTTACATGGGAAAGCTCCCAACAAGCAAAAGAAGAACGAGAAATCTTTTTGGGTTTTCTTTTAACTGTTACTATTACAGGCATGGAAGGTAAACTAGCTAAAAAACTACAACTATTTTTTTGTTTTCCTTAAGGTTTTTCTAACACACAGGAAAAAAGACTTAGAAAAGAAAATAAACTAGCATGGATAGTACAATGAAAAAGTATGAGCACCGACTACTAGAATGAGTGTGTGAACATGAATGTAATGTCAGTGAGAAATACGTACTCCCCCAAGCTTAGGATGTTGGACTAAGTTGGTCTATGGCCACAGATCAAAGCTACTCTCTCCGGTGCACGGAGGAGTGTCCTCTGGGTGCCACTGGTTGGCAATCTCCTCCGGGTCCCACTGATAAACCGACTGCCGATAGGGGTCAAGTGATGGCTCCAGCTTAGGCTCCGAAACTTGTGCCAGGCTCTAGTACGCATAAACGGCATCTGGCAAGATGAGATACATGCTCTTATAATCTAGAAAAGCCGGGGCCAGCAACTTCTCCTACTTCTGCTTATCCTTTGAGCTTTGGCTCGAAGAGCGTCTCAATAATCTCCTCGTCATTTTCTTCCTCTGAAAAATTTCTGAAATTTTTAGTGACTCAAAATAAAAGTGAACCAAACTCAACAGGGTTGATAGCAACTACTCCCACAAGTGCCTAGAGAGTATATCATGCATTAGAACTACTTTAACCATATAAATTTAACATGCGAGCTCAAGAACAGGGTCACCTAAGGAGCAAACAATTGCAATAAATAAAGCACTAGAACAAAAACTAATTGACCATTGGACGAGTCACATACCTAAGAACACTCCCCAAAACAGTCTTGTGAATGAAGCTTTGAGCAAGGAGATCGAAAATGGCAGCAAGATGAGCAAGGGAGGATTTTTTCTAGAGCAAGATGAAGTGTGCGGGTGCTGGAATAAGTGGAGGGGGCCACGTGGGGCCCACGAGGCAGGGGCACGCCCAGGAGGTGGGTGCGCCCTGCACCCTCGTGGCTAGGTGGTGGCTCCCCCGGTTGTGTTCTCAGTGCATATATTCTTAAATATTCTAGAAAAAATTATATTTCATTTTCAGGGCATTTGGAGAAATTTTATTTTCGGGGTATTTTTTATTGCAAGGATAACTCAGAAAACAGACAAAAATACTATTTTGCTTTATTTAATCTAAATAACAGAAAGTAAAAAGAGGGTACAGAGAGTTGTGCTTTCTAAATTCATCCATCTCATGCTCATCGAAAGGAATCCATTAACAAGGTGGGTCGAGTCTTGTTAATAAACTCTTTATGAATAACATGAAATCAGAGAATTTTCGAATAACACTAGGTTACCTCAACGGGGATATGCATGTCCCCAACAATAATAATATCATATTTCTTCTTGACTGTAGGAAGAGGAAATTCAAAACCTCCAATAGTGATCGTTGAAATTTTTCCAATAGAATTGATACTGTGGACCTGAGGTTGTTTCCTCGGAAAGTGTACCGTATGCTCATTACCATTAACATGAAAAGTGATATTGCCTTTGTTGCAATCAATAATAGGCCTTGCAGTATTCAAGAAGGGTCTAGCAAGGATAATCGACATACCATCGTCCTCGGGAATATAAAGAATAACAAAGTCCGTTAAAATCGTAACGTTTGCAACCTCAACAGGCACATCCTCACAAATACTGACAGGTATAGCAGCTGATTTATCGTCCATTTGCAAAGATACTTCAGTAGGTGTCAACTTATTCAAATCAAGTCTACGATATAAAGAGAGAGGGATAACACTAACACCCGCTCCAAGATCATATAAAGCAGTTTTAACATAGTTTCTTTTAATGGAGCATGGTATAGTTGGTACTCCCGGATCACCTAGTTTCTTTGGTATTCCACCTTTAAAAGTATAATTGGCAAGCATGGTGGAAATTCCAACTTTTGGTAGATTTATTTTATTTGTAATAATATCTTTCATATACTTAGCATAAGGATTTGTTTTAAGCATATCAGTCAAACGCATACGCAAAAAGATAGGTCTAATCATTTCAGCAAAGTGCTCAAAATCCTCATCATCTTTTTTCTTGGATGGTTTTGGAGGAAAGGGCATTGGTTTCTGAACCCACGGTTCTCTTTCCTTATCATGCTTCCTAGCAATGAAGTCTCTCTTATCATAACGTTGATTCTTTGATCGTGGGTTATCAAGATCAACAACACGTTCAATCTCTACATCATCGTTATTGCTAGGTTGAGCATCATCATAAACATCATTATTAACATTATCACTTGGTTCATGTTCATTACCAGATTGTGTTTCAGCATCAGAAATAAAGATATCATTGGGATTCTTAGGTGTGTCAACAACAGGTTCACTAGAAGCATGCAAAGTCCTATCATTTTTCTTTTTCTTCTTCTTAGAAGGACTAGGTGCATCAACATTAGTTCTCTGAGAATCTTGCTCAATTATCTTAGGGTGGCCCTCGGGATACAGAGGTTCCTGAGTTATTCTACCCCCTCTAGTCACAACTCTAACAGGATTATCATTTTTCTTACTATTTAATTCATTGAGCAAATCATTTTGTGCTTTAAGTACTTGTTCTACTTGAGTGGTAACCATAGAAGCATGTTTACTATTGAGTTTTAGTTCACCTTTAACTCTAGACATATAATCACTAAAATGTTCAATCATATAAGCATTACGTTTCAAATCGCTACCAGCATAAGCATTGGAGTTTTCTTGTTTAACAATAAAATTCTCAAACTCATCTAAGCATTGGCTAGTAGACTTATAACAAGGAATATCACCTTCATCAAATCTACAAAGAGAATTTACCTTTACTACCTATGTCGGGTTATCAAGACCATGTATTTCTTCAATAGGTGGTAAATTCTTAACATTTTCAATTTTAATACCTTTTTTTCATAGATTTCTTTGCCTCTTGCATATCTTCAGGAATGAGAAATAGAACACCCCTTTTCTTCGGAGTTGGATTAGGAGTTGGTTCCGGAAGTGTCCAATTATTTTCATTACTCAACATATTATTCAGCTTGATCGACGGTTCTTTCCCTGAAAACACAACTAGCACAACTATCCAGGTGGTCTCTGGAAGCATCGGTTAGTCCATTATAAAAGATATCAAGTATTTCATTTTTCTTAAGAGGATGATCAGGCAAAGCATTAAGTAATCGGAGAAGCCTCCCCCAAGCTTGTGGGAGACTCTCTTCTTCAATTTGCACAAAATTATATATTTCCCTTAAGGCAGCTTGTTTCTTATGAGCGGGAAAATATTTAGCAGAGAAGTAATAAATCATATCATCGGGACTATGCACACAACTAGGATCAAGAGAATTAAACCATGTTTTAGCATCACCCTTTAAGGAGAACGGAAATAACTTAAGGATATAGTGGTAATGAAGTTTTTCCTCATTGGTGAATAGGGTGGCTATATCATTCAGTTTAGTAAGATATGCCACAACAGTTTCAGATTCATAGCCATGGAAAGGATCAGATTTAACTAAAGTAATTAACTCAGGATCGACGGAGAAATCATAATCCTTATCAGAAATACAGATAGGTAAAGTAGCAAAAATAGGGTCATATTTCATTCTAGCATTCAATGACTTTTCTTTCAGCTTAGCTAACAGTTTCTTAAGATCGTATCTATCATTGCAAGCTAACAGATCTCTAGTAGTTTCTTCATCCATAACATAACCCTCAGGCACAACAGGCAATTCATATCTAGGGGGAGAATCTTCATCATCACTTTTATTAATATTATCAGTTTCGATAATCTCATTCCCTCTAGCCTTAGCAAGTTGTTCATCAAGAAATTCACCTAGTGGCATAGTATTATCAAGCATAGAAGTAGTTTCATCATAAGTATCATGCATAGCAGAAGTGGCATCATCAAGAACATGCTATATATCAGATTCAATAGCAGGTGTAGGTGTCGCAAATTTACTCAAAACAGAGGGTGAATCAAGTGCTGAGCTAGATGGCAATTCCTTACCTCCCCTCGTAGTTGAGGGATAAATCTTGGTTTTTGCGACTTTCAAGTTCTTCATAGTGATCAACAGATATAAATCCCAAGTGACTTAAAGAATATAGCTATGCTCCCCGGCAACGGCGCCAGAAAATAGTCTTGATAACCCACAAGTATAGGCGGTCGCAACAGTTTTCGAGGGTAGAGTATTCAACCCAAATTTATTGATTCGACACAAGGGGAGATAAAGAATACTCTCAAGTATTAGGAGTTGAGTTTTCAATTCAACCACACCTGGAAGACTTAATATCTGCAACAAAGTATTTAGTATCAAACTAGTATGGAAGTAATGGTAACGGTAGCAAAAGTAATAGTAGTAGTTTTGTAGTGATTGTAACAGTAGTAGTGGAAAAGTAGCTAAACGAGAAGCAATATGTGAAAAGCTCGTAGGCATTGGATCGGGGATGGATAATTATGTCGGATGTGATTCCTCATGTAATAGTTATAACATAGGGTGATACAGAACTAGATCCATTTCATCAATGTAATGTAGGCATGTATTCCGAATATAGTCATTTGTGCTTATGGAAAAGAACTTGCATGCCATCTTTTGTCCTACCCTCCCGTGGCAGTGTGGTCCTATTGGAAACTAAGGGATATTAAGGCCTCCTTTTAATAGAGTACCGGACCAAAGCATTAACACTTAGTGAATACATGAACTCCTCAAACTACGGTCATCACCAGGACTGGTCCCGATTGTTGTCACTTCAGGGTTGCCGGATCATAACACATAGTAGGTGACTATTGACTTGAAAGATAGGATCAAGAACTCACATATATTCATGAAAACATAATAGGTTCAGATCTAAAATCATGGCACTCGGGCCCTAGTGACAAGCATTAAGCATGGCAAAGTCCTAGCAACATCAATCTTAGAACCTAGTGGATACTAGGGATCAAACCCTAACAAAACTAACTCGATTACATGGTAAATCTCATCCAACCCATCGCCGTCCAGCAAGCCTACGATGGAATTACTCACGCACGGCGGTGAGTATCCTGGAGTTGGTGATGGAGGAAGGTTGATGATGACGACGACGACGATCTCCACTCTCCAGAGCCCCGAAAGGACTGCAGATCAACCCGGCGCAACCGCATGCACACGAACGTGCGTGATTGTGCACCGGCCCCAAACACTGGCAACACAACTTATAAATTGACGGATGGAGTACTAGTTACAGTGATGCATATAATTCAGCAAAGGGATCACACATGTCTGTATTGACTGGAACGAGAATGCAATAACACAATAAAAATTAAGGTCAGAATGATGCAATCGTAGTGGTGGTTACGGGAGGCAAGAAGAAAGATGCATCCATCAACGTACGACCTCCTCCTCCTCAACTTAGTGCGCCGGGCCATCGACCGGCGGCTAAGGAGCGATGGCTTTTGTGGCGAGGTCAAGGTGCTTCTCAGCAAAGGCATCCAAGGCTTCCAACCGGTTGAAGTAGGCCAATGTCGTAGCGTCCTCACTGGCTTTGTAGATACCTATGTAGACGACTTGCTCGTACACGTGGATGTATAGGTCGATGAATTCTTGCAGGGCAAGGCGCCTCGCGGTGAGCGCGACCTCCAGGTGGATTTTTTTCGTGGAGTCAGTGGGCAGTCGCAGGGCCACCAGTGCTTGAAAGAGGTTCTGACCATGGAGGCCAATTAGGGTGGCAGGCAATGATGAGCCCGGGCGCGCGGGATGGAGGATTACGACGATGTTGTCCGTGAGATTTTTGACGACGGTGAACTTGTTGGTGGTGGCAACAATCATCCGGTGCAACTCCGAGTCGTAGCTGGCGTCGGCGGTGGCCATCCACCAGCCAGTCGCCAACACCGTCTGGAGACGACCCTCGGTGCCATGCCGCAGTGAAAGCACAAGTGCTCCCTAGGTGATTTTGGTAATTAATGTCAACATATCTCTTGTTGGACTAATGCTTTCATCTAGTATATTTCAGGCAGGTTCAACAAATGGAGTGGCATGGACTAGAGGATGTGGAGCCCCTTCAAGATGATAAGTACAAAGGATTGGCTCAAGCTCAAAGCTCATGACTCCACATTTTCTATTTTAGTGATCCAAGATCACATTGAGTCCATAGGAAAGCCAATACTATTAAAAGTGGATGAGGTGTTGCTTAATGGCTTGCTTGCTCACAGTGCTTAGTGATATGCTCCAAAACCCTCAACCACTTTCTCACATCCACATATGTCCCAAACCAAAAGTCAAACTCGGCCCCACCGAAAAGTTCCATCCGGCACCATCCAATCCATTTGACAGAGCCACTGCCACAAACCTAATCATTTTGGTTTCGCCGATAGGGATCTCGATCTCACGGAGATGGGAATGTAAACTCTTGGTTTCCTATTTGTAACATTTCGGTCTCACCGAGATGTGAGAATCGGTCTCACCGAGTTAACATTGCAAACTCTCTGTTGCATTCTTGTAACATTTCGGTCTCACCAAAACGAGCGAATTGATCCCACCGAGTTTGCCTGACCAACTCTCTGGTGTGCTTATTACCAAAATCGGTCCTACCGAGTTTGTGTAATCGGTCTCACGGAGATTACGTTATGCCCTAACCCTAATGATATTGGTCTTACCGAGTTGATCATATCGGTCCCACCAAAATGCCTAACGGTCACATTATGAACTAAATTGGTCTGACTGAGTTCTCTGAATCAGTCCTACCGAGTTTGGTAAATTGTGTGTAATGGTTAGATTTTGTGTGGAGGCTATATATACCCCTCCACCCACTCTTCATTCATGGAGAGAGCCATCAGAACATACATACGCTTCCACTACTCATTGTTCTGAGAGAGAACCACCTACTCATGTGTTGAGACCAAGATTTCCATTCCTACCATTTGAATCTTAATCTCTAGCCTTCCCCAAGTTCCAAATATGTGAGAGAGAGTTGAGTGTTGGGGAGCCTATCATTTGAAGCACAAGAGCAAGGATTTCATCATCAACACACTGTCTATTACATTTTAGAGAGTGGTGTCTCCTAGATTGGTTAGGTGTCACTTGGGAGCCTCCGACAAGATTGTGGAGTTGAACCAAGGAGTTTGTACGAGCAAGGAGATCGCCTAATTCGTGAAGATCTACCCTAGTGAGGCAAGTCCTTCGTGGGTGATGGCCATGGTGGGATAGACAAGGTTGCTTCTTCGTGGACCCTTCGTGGGTGGAGCCCTCCGTGGACTCTCACATCCATTACCCTTCCTGGGTTGATGTCTCCATCAACGTGGATGTACGATAGCACCACCTATCAGAACCATGCGTAAAAATCTCCGTGTCAACCTTGTGTTTGGTCCTTCAAACTCCTCCATTTACCTTCATATGCAATTGCTTTACATTCCGCTGCTACACTCTTATAATTGCAAGTGTATGTTGATTGCTTGACTTGCGCTTAATTGCTAAAATCTACCAAGACTTAAAATTGGGAAAAGGCTAGGCTTTTTATTTGGTCAAGTAGTCAAAGTTGCATGCTTTACTTTCCAATGCCTATATACCCTTGTCATGCTTGTTTGGTATGTGTTGTGAATGTTTACCATCTGCTAAATCTCCACCGCAACTCAAAGTTACTTAAAATCTGCCACTTTTCTTGCTAGGAGTCTATTCACCCCCCTCGACACCTCTCCTCGATCCTTTCAATTGCTTTGGTTTAATCACCATTGGAGGCAGATGGATGAGTCTACGTTGGGGAGTATTAAACATAGAGTACATATGCTTGATGGAGAATTTTATATGGAATGGAAAAATGAGATGCTTGAAATCTTAAATGAATATCATTGAACAAGTATATTGATAATCCTTGTATGCCACCCATTGCTGCTTTAAATTCTACTTTCGATGAGAAACTTGACATGATTCGAAATCTTAGAATTGTTAAACTTATCACTAGAGGATTGCCTAGAAACTTGCTTGTATGTTTGCCAACATTTGAATGTGCTTATACTATATGGAGATTCATCGAGGAACGATTTCTGGACTACTCTTTAAAAAAACTGGATGAGATTCTCCATAAGTCTATTGGCTTGAATAGGATGAGTACTAGTGATCCTAAGTTTAGTGATTGCTTATTTGAGCTTCATGATCTCATGCGTGCCAAAGGACATGTTGGAATTATTAGCAATATCATTTCCAAAGTCATTTGAATTCATAGGGATAAACATTGTTACGGTCATACTTCTAATGAATCACTCTCTCTAGTTGTTGATCAATCACATGACGATGTGGAACATGGATACTATGATGAGCATGATGATAGTGACTATGAACTTGATGAACAAATGAGACATTTTGGTTGTATGGAAATCTTCGTGGTTACTCAGCCGAAGGAAACGAATGGGTGCTTGATAGTGGATGCACAGATCACATGACCAGAGACAAGGACATGTTTGATGAGCTTGCTAGAAATGATGGTCCACGAAAGTATGTTACCTGTGGTGACAACTCTAAGGGTAAAGTTGTTGTCCTTGGTAAGGTGGCCATATCCAACGATATCTCAATCAAGAATGTCATGCTTGTAGAATCTCTTGGATATAATCTTATCTCCATGTCTAGATTATCTAATTTTGGTTTAAATGTGCTATTCACTCATGTTGATTGCCAAGTCTTTCGTAGAGATAATCATAATATGGTCTTTACCGGCATTCGTAGAGGTGACCTTTACATTGTTGACTTCACTAAGAAAGCCCAACCTCGCACTTGTTTTATTGCTAAATCTTCTAAAGGTTGGTTGTGGCATAGAAGGTTAGGTCATGTCGGTATGAGAAATCTTGATAACCTTATTAAAGGTGATCATATCCTTGGTGTTAAAGATGTTATATTTGACAAGGATAGACTTTGTAGTGCTTGTCAAGCAGGAAAACAAGTTGGAGGAAGTCATCCCGTGAAGAACATCATGACTACGAGAAGACCACTTGAGCTACTTCATATGGATATTTTTGGCCCCAATGCTTACAAAAGACTCATTGGTAACTCTTTTGGATTAGTCATTGTTGATGATTTTTCAAGATTTACGTCGGTGTTCTTTCTTGATGACAAATCGCAGGTCCAAACGATCTTCAAAAACTTCGCTAGGAAGGCCCAAAATCAATTTGAAGTGAAGATCAAGAAGGTTCGCAGCGACAACGAAACGAAGTTCAAGAACGCAAATGTGGATACCTTTCTTGATGAAGAAGGGATTTCACATGAGTTCTTGGCGACGTACATGCCTCAAAAAAATGGAGTTGTTGAGAGGAAGAACAGGACACTAATCGAAATGGCAAGAACGATGCTTGACAAATACAAGACGCCAAGACAATTTTGGGTGGAAGCGGTTGAGACAGCTTGTCATGCAACCAATCGCTTGTATCTTCACAAGCTTCTCGGCAAGACGGCATACGAGCTTCTCACCGGTAACAAACCCCAAGTTGGATACTTTCAAGTATTCGGCTCAAAGTGCTACATTCTTGATAAGCATCGTCGTTCTAAATTTTCTCCTAAATCTCATGAAGGTTTCCTACTTGTTTATGGATCAAACTCTCACACTTACCGTGTCGACAATAATTTCACCCGAAAGGTTGAACATACGGTAGATGTGAAGTTTGATGAATCTAACGGCTCGCAAGTAGAGCAATTGCCAATTGATGTAGGAGATAAAGATCCTTCGAAAGCAATTCAAGACTTGTCTATTGGCAAGATTCGTCCAATGTAGGTGAAAGAGAGTACTTCGTCCGTCCATGTGGAAGCTTCTACCTCACGACAAGGTGAACCACAAGATGACTTGGAGGCATCCACAAGTGGGACACACCATGATGAAGGAAACGAGGAAGTGCATCAAGATGAACCTCATCGACCTCCTTCTCCGCCTCGACAAGGGGATAACTACACCAACAACAATGAAGAAGGACAAGAAGAAGAAGATGATGAAGAGGATGTTCCACCCCGACCCATGCAAAAGCTTTCACGAGTTAGATCAAGAATTGCTAGATATTATCCCGTAGAGCAAGTCTACAATGATATCCAAACCGGGAGAATCACTCGCTCTAAAACTCGTTTAGCTAACTTTTGTGAACATTACTCTTTCATATCTAACCTTGAACCTATGAAGGTTCAAGATACTCTTGATGATCCAGATTGGGTGAATGCTATGCACGAAGAGCTACACAACTTTGAGAGAAATCAAGTGTGGACATTGGTCAAGAAGCCCGACAACAACCACAACATCATTGGTACCAAATGGGTGTTTTGCAACAAGCAAGACGAAGATGGTCAAGTCGTCTGCAACAAAGCACGTCTTGTCGCCCAAGGCTACACTCAAGTCAAAGGTATGGACTACTGTGAGACATATGCCCCCATTGCTAGACTTGAGTCCATTCGCATCTTACTTGCTTATGCTAATCACCATGATATCACCTTGTACCAAATGGACATTAAAAGTACTTTCCTAAATGGTGAAATTGAGGAGGAATTTTATGTTAAACAACCTCCCGGCTTTGTCAATCCTAAGAGACCCGATCATGTTTACAAACGTCACAAAGCTCTTTATGGTCTTAAATAATCTCCTAGAGCGTGGTATAAATGCTTGACCAAGTTGCTCATTGAACAAGGCTTTGAAATTGGAAAAATAGATTCTACTCTTTTTACTAAAAGGGTTAATGGTGAATTATTTGTGTGCCAAATTTATGTTGATGATATCATATTTGGTTCTACTAACCCCCATTTTAGTGAAAGGTTTGGAAAGCTAATGTCGGAAAAGTTTGAGTTGTCTATGATGAGTGAACTCAAGTTCTTTCTTGGTTTGAAAATCAAGCAAACTAAGGAGGGTACCTTTCTTTCTCAAACAAAGTATACCAAGGACTTGTTCAAGAAGTTCAGCATGCAAGAATGCAAAGGTATGACTACACCCATGCCTACTAGTGGACATCTTGACATGACTAAGGATGGCGAACCAGTTGACCAAAAGGTTTACTGCTCTATGATTGGTTCATTGTTTTATCTATGTGCCTCCCGTCCCAATATTATGCTAAGTGTGTGCATGTGTGCACGATATCAAGCGGCCCCTAAAGAATGTCATCTTAAGGCTGTGAAAAGGCTAGTGAGATACTTAATACATACACCGAATTTGGCATTTGGTATCCTAAGAGGTCCTCTTTTGATCTTGTTGGCTACTCCGATTCGGACTATGCCGGAGACAAGGTTGATATAAAGTCCACTTCGGGTACTTGTCAATTTCTTGGTAGATCTCTTGTGTCTTGGTCCTCCAAGAAACAAAACTAGATATCCTTATCCACCACCAAAGTGGAATACATTGCCGCTGGTTCATGTTGTGCTCCATTACTTTGGATGACCCAAACTCTTAAAGATTATGGGATCTATGTGAAACATGTTCCATTGCTTTGTGACAATGAAAGTGCTATTAAGATTTGTCACAATCCTGTGCAACATTTTCGAACTAAGCATATTGAAGTTCGTCATCATTTCATTCAAGATCATGTTGCTAAGGGTGATATCAATCTTAAATATGTTCGCACTGATAAGCAATTAGCAGATATATTCACTAAACCACTTGATAGGAAAGTGTTTTGCAGGTTGAGAGGTGAATTGAACATTATTGATGCCTCAAACATGGAGTAGGAACTCCATTTGGATACATGCAAGACATAAGACTTTGACTAATCCTTGTCTTTTTCTCTTATGATGATGATCATATGTCTTGGATACTTGTAGCCTTGCATGTTATCTAACTTTTGTAGATACTTGGATAAGCTCAAATCCATGAGATTGCAACTCACTCATATCCTAAGCAATCCCTACATCACCAAGTCTCTACAATATGGTGGTGGAAGACAAGGAAGCATGAAACCCTTCAACATATCCTTTGACAATTTCTATATATCAAATTTCATTTGGTATCAAGTTTTCATGATTGTCATTTTGGATACACAAGTGCCCTTCCTTGCAAATCTAACCCATGTAGGAATATGAACTCAAACTACAAGTGGTGCTCCCAATTCTTTATGAGCTACATCAACCTTGAGCATCCCACACAAGTTCAACTACATGATCAAGATCAACACCACCACCCATGGTATGTCATTCCATCTTAGAGAAGCTTTACCCCAAGACATGGGTCAAAGCAACTCAACATGATGAGAATACATCAAATGCTTAAACGAAAAATGGTAACCCCATTTTGAGCTTAAATGACGAGTATGACCTATGATCAAGTGTCTTCACTTGACTCCTAAGTCAATATACTCTAACACAGGTGACTTTGTCGCTGACCAATTCTAGATGAACTTCCCTAGTGTTTCTCTAAGTTTGTGCATTTCTTCCTTGTATTTTGTTCCTCTTCTTAAAAAAACTTCATCTAGATTTTCTTTTCTCTGTTTTGTTCTGCATTTTTTGCATCCAATTCATTGCAAATACTTCAGTTAATTCCTTGCAAATCTTTGTGAGATCTTATTTTCCTAGTGAGCTGAGAAAAATTGTTCTCTTTGTGTTGAACTCGGACCCATCGATTTGCCTCTTTCGGTTGAACTGAACCACCTCGGTGCCACCGAACAAAATAACTCGGTGCTACCAATTTCAATACCGAGGAGACACTTTGTCATCCGCATCCTGCATATTTTTTGCAGCTCCACTCAATGATTCTTGACCTCTACCAGCATCACATTTTATATACTGCTCTGCTCTGTGACTCAAGGACCAAACCTATTTTTACTCACACTCCAGAAGATCCCTTCTTGGAAATTGATGTCAAAGGGGGAGAGAGAGTTCACATTAAAGCTTAATGAGAGAATATTTCATACAGGGGGACAGAGGATCTCAAACAGGGGGAGAGAAGATTCACATGCCCTAGATGCTTGGTGTTCAAGAGGAGAGAAGTCACATGTCTTTAAGAGGGGAAAGACATGTCTATGATATGTTTTTGATCTACAAATTTTTGAATTCATTGCATATCTTTTACCTTTGGGAACATGTCTGTATTCCAGAGTACCTTGTACTCACTCTCTATATGTGATCCCAATCTTGGTACTCTTGTGTCTCTTTTGTTGCTCTGTCTAGTAGAAGTACCTGTGTTATCTAACCTTGTTTACTCAGGTTCATCCCTTCACAAGCCAGCTCAAGATCACAAGCTAAGTATATGCATCACACTCATGTGCATGAATATTTCTTGCTAATGTACATATTGTTTGCAAGAAGGAATCATGAACATGAGGATACACTTCATATATTCATATCATTTGCTCCGATGCATATAGCCAAGATACATGTAACTCATTGATTGCTCTATCATGTATATGCCTTCACATGCTCTTATATTCCATATTTACATGATTGCATACATGTAGGGGGAGCCTATGCATGTTACATGTCCTTCCAAAGCTTTACTTGTTATTCTTCATATCTTTATCTAAATCTTTGATGTATGTTGTCATCAATTACCAAAAAGGGGGAGATTTAAAGCACAAGTGCTCCCTGGGTGATTTTGGTAATTATGTCAACATATCTCTTGTTGGACTAATCCTTTCATCTAGTATATTTCAAGCAGGTTCAAAAAATGGAGTGGCATGGACTAGAGGATGTTGAATCCCTTCAAGATGATAAGGACAAAGGATTGGCTCAAGCTCAAAGCTTAGGACTCTAGATTTTCTAGTTTAGTCATCCAAGATCACATTGAGTCCATAGGAAATCCAATACTATTGAAAGGGGATGAGGTGTTGCTTAATGGCTTGCTTGCTCAAAGTGCTTAGTGATATGCTCCAAAACCCTCAACCACTTTCTCACACCCACATATGTCCCAAACCAAAAGTCAAACTCGGCCCCACCGAAAAGTTCCATTCGACGCCACCGAGTTCATTTGACATAGCCACTGCCACAAACCCTAATCATTTTGGTCTCACCGATAGAGATCTCGGTCTCATCGAGATGCTAATGTAGACTCTTTGTGTCCTATTTGTAACATTTCGGTCTAACCGAGATGTGAGAATCGGTCTCACTGAGTTAACATTGCAAACTCTCTGTTCCCTTTTTGTAACATTTTGGTCTCACCGAAACGACCGAATCGGTCACACCGAGTTTGCCTGACCAACTCTCTGGTGTGCTTATTACCAAAATCGGTCCTACCGAGTTTGTGTAATCAGTCTCACCGACATTACGTTATGCCCTAACCATAATGAAATTGGTCCTACCAAGTTGATCATATTGGTCCCACCGAAATGCCTAACGGTCACATTATGAACTAAATCGGTCTAACCGAGTTCTCTGAATCGGTCCTACCGAGTTTGGTAAATTGTGTGTAACGGTTAGATTTTGTGTGGAGGCTATATATACCCCTCCACCCACTCTTCATTCGTGGAGAGAGCCATCAGAACATACCTACACTTCCACTACTCATTGTTCTGAGACAGAACCACCTACTCATGTGTTGAGACCAAGATATTCCATTCCTACCATTTGAATCTTGATCTCTAGCCTTCCCCAAGTTTCCACTCAAATCATCTTTCCACCAGATCCAAATCTGTGTGAGAGAGTTGAGTGTTGGGGAGACTATCATTTGAAGCACAAGAGCAAGGAGTTCAACATCAACACACCGTCTATTACCTTTTGGAGAGTGGTGTCTCCTAGATTGGTTACATGTCACTTGGGAGCCTCCGACAAGATTGTGGAGTTGAACCAAAGAGTTTGTATGGGCAAGGAGATCGCCTACTTCGTGAAGATCTACCCTAGTGACGCAAGTCCTTCGTGGGTGATGGCCATGGTGGGATATACAAGGTTGCTTCTTCGTGGACCCTTCGTGGGTGGAGCCCTCCGTGGACTCACGCAGCCGTTACCCTTCATGGGTTGAAGTCTCCATCAACGTGGATGTACGACAGCACCACCAATCAGAACCACGTGTAAAAATCTCCGTGTCAACCTTGCATTTACTCCTTCAAACTCCTCCATTTACCTTCATATGCAATTGCTTTACATTTCGCTGCTACACTCTTAGAATTCCATGTGTAGGTTGATTGCTTGACTTGCGCTTAATTGCTAAAATCTGACAAGACTTAAAATTGGGAAAAGGCTAGGTTTTTTATTTGGTCAAGTAGTCAAAGTTGCACGCTTTACTTTCCAATGCCTATATACCCTTGTCATGCTTGTTTGGTATGTGTTGTGAATGTTTATCATCTCCTAAATCTCCACCTCAACTCAAAGTTACTTAAAACCTGCCACTTTTCTTGCTTGGAGTCTATTCACCCCCCTCTAGACACCTCTTCTCGGTCCTTTCAATTGGTATCAGAGCTTTGGTCTCCATTGCTTTGGTTTAGTCACCATTGGAGGTAGATGGATGAGTCTACGTTGGGGAGTATTAAATGTAGAGTACCTATGCTTGATTGAGAATTTTATATGGAATGGAAAAATGAGATGCTTGAGATCTTCAATGAATATCATTTCAACAAGTATATTGATAATCCTTGTATGCCTCCCATTGATGCTTCGAATCCTACTTTCAATGAGAAACTTGACATGATTCGAAATCTTAGAACTGTTAATCTTATTACTAGAGGATTGCCTAGAAACTTGCTTGTATGTTTTTCAACTTTTTAATGTGCTTATACTATATGGAGATTCCTTGAGGAACGATTTCTCGACTACTCTTTAAAAAAACTGGAAGAGATTCTCCATAAGTCTATTGCCTTGAATAGGATGAGTACTAGTGATCCTAAGTTTAGTGATTGCTTATTTGAGCTTCGTGATCTCATGCATGCCAAAGGAAATGTTGGAATTATTAGCAATATCATTTGCGAAGTCATTAGAACTCATATAGATGAACATTGTTACGGTCATACTTCTAATGAATCACTCTCTCTAGGTGTTGATCAATCACATGACGACGTGGAACATGGATACTATGATGAGGATGATGATAGTGACTATGATCTTGATGAACAAATGAGACATTTTGGTCGTAAGGCAAATCTTCGTGGTTACGGAAAGGAAAGGGTGCTTGATAGTGGATGCATGGATCACATGACCGGAGACAAGGACATGTTTGATGAGCTTGCTAGAAATGATGATCCACGAAAGTATGTTACCTTTGGTGATAACTCGAAGGGTAAAGTTGTTGGCCTTGGTAAGGTGGCCATATCCAACGATACCTCAATCAATAATGTCATGCTTACAGAATCTCTTGGATATAATCTTCTCTCCGTGTCTAGATTAGCTGATTTTGGTTTAAATGTGCTATTCACTCATGTTGATTGCCAAGTAATTCGTAGAGATAATCATAATATGGTATTTACCGGCATTCATAGAGGTGACCAATACATTGTTGACTTCACAAAGAAAGCCCAACCTCGCACTTGTTTTATTGCTAAATCTTCTAAAGGTTAGTTGTGGCATAGAAGGTTAGGTCATGTCGGTATGAGAAATCTTGATAATCTTATTAAAGGTGAACATATCCTTGGTGTTAAAGATGTTATATTTGACAAGGATAGACTTTGTAGTGCTTGTCAAGCAGGAAAACAAGTTGGAGGAAGTCATCAAGTGAAGAACATCATGACTACGAGAAGACCACTTGAGCTACTTCATATGGATCTTTTTGGTCCCAATGCTTACAAAAGCCTCGGTGGTAACTCTTTTGTATTAGTCATTATTGATGTTTTTTCAAGATTTACGTGGGTGTTCTTTCTTGATGATAAATCGCAGGTCCAAAAGATCTTCAAAAACTTCGCTAGTAAGGCCCAAAATCAATTTGAAGTGAAGATCAAGAAGGTTCGCAGCGATAACGGCACGGAGTTCAATAACGCAAATGTGGACACCTTTCTTGACGAAGAAGGGATTTCACGTGAGTTCTCGGCTACGTACACGCCTCAACAAAATGGAGTTGTTGAGAGGAAGAACATGACACTCATCAAAATGGCAAGAGCGATGCTTGACGAATTCAAGATGCCAAGACACTTTTGGGCGGAAGCGGTTGAGACAGCTTGTCATGCAACCAATCGCTTGTATCTTCACAAGCTTCTCGGCAAGACGGCATACGAGCTTCTCACCGGTAACAAACCCCTAGTTGGATACTTTCAAGTATTCGGCTCAAAGTGCTACATTCTTGATAAGCATCGTCGTTCTAAATTTCTCCTAAATCTCATGAAGGTTTCCTACTTGGTTATGGCTCAAACTCTCACACTTACCGTGTCGACAACAATTTCACCCGAAAGGTTGAAGAGACAGTAGATGTGAAGTTTGATAAATCTAATGGCTCGCAAGTAGAGCAATTGCCAATTGATGTAGGAGATAAAGATCCTTCAGAAGCAATTCAAGATTTTTTCTATTGTCAAGTTTCATCCAACGGAGGTGAAAGAGAGTACTTCATCCATCCATGTGGAAGCTTCTACCTCACGACAAGGTGAACCACAAGTTGGCTTGGAGGCATCCACAAGTGGGACATTCCATGATGAAGGAAATGAGGAAGTACATCAAGATGAACCTCATCGACCTCCTTCTCCGCCTCCACAAGGGGACAACGACACCAACAATAATGAAGAAGGACAAGAAGAAGATGGTGATGAAGAGGATGTTCCACCCCGACCCATGCAAAAGCTTTCACGAGTTAGATCAAGAATTGCAAGAGATCATCCCGTAGAGCAAGTCTACAATGATAATCAAACCAGGAGAATCACTCGCTCTAAAACTCGTTTAGCTAACTTTTGTGAACATTACTCTTTCATATCTAACCATGAACCTATGAAGGTTGTAGATGCTCTTGATGATCCAGATTGGGTGAATGCTATGCACGAGGAGCTACACAACTTTGAGAGAAATCAAGTGTGGACATTGGTCGAGAAGCTCGACAACAACCACAACATCATTGGTACCAAATGGGTGTTTCGCAACAAGCAAAGATGAAGATGGTCAAGTCGTCCGCAACAAAGCACGTCTCGTCGCCCAAGGCTACACTCAAGTCGAAGGTATGGACTAGGTGAGACATATGCCCCCGTTGCTAGACTTGAGTCCATTCGCATCTTACTTGCTTATGCTAATCACCATGATATCACCTTTTACCAAATGGACATTAAAAGTGCTTTTCTAAATGGTGAAATTGAGGAGGAAGTTTATGTTATACAACCTCCTGGCTTTGTCAATCCTAAGAAACCCGATCATGCTTACAAACTTCCCAAAGCTCGTTATGGTCTTAAACAAGCTCCTAGAGCGTGGTATAAATGCTTGACCAAGTTGCTCATTGAAAAAGGCTTTGAAATTGGAAAAATAGATTCTACTCTTTTTACTAAAAGGGTTAATGGTGAATTATTTGTGTGCCAAATTTATGTTGATGATATCATATTTGGTTCTACTAACCCCCATTTTAGTGAAAGGTTTGGAAAGCTAATGTCGGAATAGTTTGAGATGTCTATGATGAGTGAACACAAGTTCTTTCTTGGTTTGCAAATCAAGCAAACTAAGGAGGGTACCTTTGTTTCTCAAACAAAGTATACCGAGGACTTGTTCAAGAAGTTCAACATGCAAGAATGCAAAGGTATGACTACACCCATGCCTACTAGTGGACATCTTGACTTGACTAAGGATGGCGAACCAGTTGACCAAAAGGTTTACCGCTCTATGATTGGTTCATTGTTATATCTATGTGCCTCCTGTCCCGATATTATGCTAAGTGTGTGCATGTGTGCACGATATCAAGCGCCCCCTAAAGAGTGTCATCTTAAGGCTGTGAAAAGGCTAGTGAGATACTTAATACATACACCAAATTTTGGCATTTGGTATCCTAAGAGGTCCTCTTATTCTAAGTGTCACTTGGGAGCCTCCGACAAGATTGTGGAGTTGAACCAAGGAGTTTGTTCGGGCAAGGAGATCGCCTACTTCGTGAAGATCTACCCTAGTGAGGCAAGTCCTTCGTGGGTGAAGGCCATGGTGGGATAGACAAGGTTGCTTCTTCGTGGACCCTTCGTGGGTGGACCCCTCCGTGGACTCGAACATCCGTTACCCTTCGTGGGTTGAAGTCTCCATCAACGTGGATGTACGATAGCACCACCTATCAGAACCACGCGTAAAAATCTCTGTGTCAACCTTGCGTTTGCTCCTTAAAACTCCTCCCTTTACCTTCATATCTAATTGCTTTACATTCCGCTGCTACACTCTTACAATTGCTTGTGTAGGTTGATTGCTTGACTTGCGCTTAATTGCTAAAATCTGCCAAGACTTAAAATTGGGAAAAGGCTAGGTTTTTTATTTGGTCAAGTAGTCAAAGTTGCATGCTTTACTTTCCAATGCCTATATACCCATGTCATGCTTGTTTGGTATGTGTTGTGTTATCATCTCCTAAATCTCCACCTCAAATCAAAGTTACTTAAAACCTGCCACTTTTCTTGCTTGGAGTCTATTCACCCCCCTCTAGACACCTCTTCTCGGTCCTTTCAATTGGTATCAGAGCTTTGGTCTCCATTGCTTTGGTTTAGTCACCATTGGAGGTAGATGGATGAGTCTACGTTGGGGAGTATTAAACGTAGAGTACCTATGCTTGATTGAGAATTTTATATGGAATGGAAAAATGAGATGCTTGAGATCTTCAATGAATATCATTTCAACAAGTATATTGATAATCCTTGTATGCCTCCCATTGATGCTTCGAATCCTACTTTCAATGAGAAACTTGACATGATTCGAAATCTTAGAACTGTTAATCTTATCACTAGAGGATTGCCTAGAAACTTGCTTGTATGTTTTTCAACTTTTTAATGTGCTTATACTATATGGAGATTCCTTGAGGAACGATTTCTCGACTACTCTTTAAAAAAACTAGATGAGATTCTCCATAAGTCTATTGCCTTGAATAGGATGAGTACTAGTGATCCTAACTTTAGTGATTGCTTATTTGAGCTTCGTGATCTCATGCATGCCAAAGGAAATGTTGGAATTATTAGCAATATCATTTGCGAAGTCATTAGAACTCATATAGATGAACATTGTTACGGTCATACTTCTAATGATTCACTCTCTCTAGGTGTTGATCAATCACATGACGACGTGGAACATGGATACTATGATGAGGATGATGATAGTGACTATGATCTTGATGAACAAATGAGACATTTTGGTCGTAAGGCAAATCTTCGTGGTTACATAGTCGGAGGAAAGGAAAGGGTGCTTGATAGTGGATGCATGGATCACATGACCGGAGACAAGGACAAGTTTGATGAGCTTGCTAGAAATGATGATCCACGAAAGTATGTTACCTTTGGTGACAACTCGAAGGGCAAAGTTGTTGGCCTTGGTAAGGTGGCCATATCCAACGATAGCTCAATCAATAATGTCATGCTTGTAGAATCTCTTGGATATAATCTTCTCTCCGTGTCTAGATTAGCTGATATTGGTTTAAATGTGCTATTCACTCATGTTGATTGCCAAGTAATTCGTAGAGATAATCATAATATGGTATTTACCGGCATTCATAGAGGTGACCAATACATTGTTGACTTCACAAAGAAAGCCCAACCTCGCACTTGTTTTATTGCTAAATCTTCTAAAGGTTAGTTGTGGCATAGAAGGTTAGGTCATGTCGGTATGAGAAATCTTGATAATCTTATTAAAGGTGAACATATCCTTGGTGTTAAAGATGTTATATTTGACAAGGATAGACTTTGTAGTGCTTGTCAAGCAGGAAAACAAGTTGGAGGAAGTCATCCCGTGAAGAACATCATGACTACGAGAAGACCACTTGAGCTACTTCATATGGATCTTTTTGGTCCCAATGCTTACAAAAGCCTCGGTGGTAACTCTTTTGTATTAGTCATTATTGATGTTTTTTCAAGATTTACGTGGGTGTTATTTCTTGATGATAAATCGCAGGTCCAAAAGATCTTCAAAAACTTCGCTAGTAAGGCCCAAAATCAATTTGAAGTGAAGATCAAGAAGGTTCGTAGCGATAACAGCACGGAGTTCAAGAACGCAAATGTGGACACCTTTCTTGATGAAGAAGGGATTTCACGTGAGTTCTCGGCTACGTACACGCCTCAACAAAATGGAGTTGTTGAGAGGAAGAACATGACACTCATCGAAATGGCAAGAGCGATGCTTGACGAATTCAAGATGCCAAGACACTTTTGGGCAGAAGCGGTTGAGACAGCTTGTCATGCAACCAATCGCTTGTATCTTCACAAGCTTCTCGGCAAGACGGCATACGAGCTTCTCACCGGTAACAAACCCCTAGTTGGATACTTTCAAGTATTCGTCTCAAAGTGCTACATTCTTGATAAGCATCGTCGTTCTAAATTTCTCCTAAATCTCATGAAGGTTTCCTACTTGGTTATGGCTCAAACTCTCACACTTACCGTGTCGACAACAATTTCACCCGAAAGGTTGAAGAGACGGTAGATGTGAAGTTTGATAAATCTAATGGCTCGCAAGTAGAGCAATTGCCAATTGATGTAGGAGATAAAGATCCTTCGGAAGCAATTCAAGATTTTTCTATTGTCAAGTTTCATCCAACGGAGGTGAAAGAGAGTACTTCGTCCATCCATGTGGAAGCTTCTACCTCACGACAAGGTGAACCACAAGTTGGCTTGGAGGCATCCACAAGTGGGACATGCCATGATGAAGGAAATGAGGAAGTGCATCAAGATGAACCTCATTGACCTCCTTCTCCGCCTCCACAAGGGGAAAACGACACCAACAACAATGAAGAAGGACAAGAAGAAGATGGTGATGAAGAGGATGTTCCACCCCAACCCATGCAAAAGCTTTCACGAGTTAGATCAAGAATTGCAAGAGATCATCCCGTAGAGCAAGTCTACAATGATAATCAAACCAGGAGAATCACTCGCTCTAAAACTCGTTTAGCTAACTTTTGTGAACATTACTCTTTCATATCTAACCTTGAACCTATGAAGGTTGAAGATGCTCTTGATGATCCAGATTGGGTGAATGCTATGCACGAAGAGCTACACAACTTTGAGAGAAATCAAGTGTGGACATTGGTCGAGAAGCTCGACAACAACCACAACATCATTGGTACCAAATGGGTGTTTTGCAACAAGCAAAGATGAAGATGGTCAAGTCGTCCGCAACAAAGCACGTCTCGTCGCCCAAGGCTACACTCAAGTCGAAGGTATGGACTAGGTGAGACATATGCCCCCGTTGCTAGACTTGAGTCCATTCGCATCTTACTTGCTTATGCTAATCACCATGATATCACCTTTTACCAAATGGACATTAAAAGTGCTTTTCTAAATGCTGAAATTGAGGATGAAGTTTATGTTATACAACCTCCTGGCTTTGTCAATCCTAAGAAACCCGATCATGCTTACAAACTTCCCAAAGCTCGTTATGGTCTTAAACAAGCTCCTAGAGCGTGGTATAAATGCTTGACCAAGTTGCTCATTGAAAAAGGCTTTGAAATTGGAAAAATAGATTCTACTCTTTTTACTAAAATGGTTAATGGTGAATTATTTTTGTGCCAAATTTATGTTGATGATATCATATTTGGTTCTACTAACCCCTATTTTAGTGAAAGGTTTGGAAAGCTAATGTCGGAAAAGTTTGAGATGTCTATGATGAGTGAACACAAGTTCTTTCTTGGTTTGCATATCAAGCAAACTAAGGAGGGTACCTTTGTTTCTCAAACAAAGTATACCAAGGACTTGCTCAAGAAGTTCAACATGCAAGAATGCAAAGGTATGACTACACCCATGCCTACTAGTGGACATCTTGACTTGACTAAGGATGGCGAACCAGTTGACCAAAAGGTTTACCGCTCTATGATTGGTTCATTGTTATATCTATGTGCCTCCTGTCCCGATATTATGCTAAGTGTGTGCATGTGTGCACGATATCAAGCGCCCCCTAAAGAATGTCATCTTAAGGCTGTGAAAAGGCTAGTGAGATACTTAATACATACACCAAATTTTGGCATTTGGTATCCTAAGAGGTCCTCTTATTCTAAGTGTCACGTGGGAGCCTCCGACAAGATTGTGGAGTTGAACCAAGGAGTTTGTTCGGGCAAGGAGATCGCCTACTTCGTGAAGATCTACCCTAGTGAGGCAAGTCCTTCGTGGGTGAAGGCCATGGTGGGATAGACAAGGTTGCTTCTTCGTGGACCCTTCGTGGGTCGACCCCTCCATGGACTCGAACATCCGTTACCCTTCGTGGGTTGAAGTCTCCATCAACGTGGATGTACGATAGCACCACCTATCAGAACCACGCGTAAAAATCTCTGTGTCAACCTTGCGTTTGCTCCTTAAAACTCCTCCCTTTACCTTCATATGTAATTGCTTTACATTCCACTGCTACACTCTTACAATTGCTTGTGTAGGTTGATTGCTTGACTTGCGCTTAATTGCTAAAATCTGCCAAGACTTAAAATTGGGAAAAGGCTAGGTTTTTTATTTGGTCAAGTAGTCAAAGTTGCATGCTTTACTTTCCAATGCCTATATACCCATGTCATGCTTGTTTGGTATGTGTTGTGTTATCATCTCCTAAATCTCCACCTCAACTCAAAGTTACTTAAAACCTGCCACTTTTCTTGCTTGGAGTCTATTCACCCCCCCTCTAGACACCTCTTCTCGATCCTTTCAATTGGTATCAGAGCTTTGGTCTCCATTGCTTTGGTTTAATCACCATTGGAGGTAGATGGATGAGTCTACGTTGGGGAGTATTAAACGTAGAGTACCTATGCTTGATTGAGAATTTTATATGGAATGGAAAAATGAGATGCTTGAGATCTTCAATGAATATCATTTGAACAAGTATATTGATAATCCTTGTATGCCTCCCATTGATGCTTCGAATCCTACTTTCAATGAGAAACTTGACATGATTCGAAATCTTAGAACTGTTAATCTTATCAATAGAGGATTGCCTAGAAACTTGCTTGTATGTTTTTCAACTTTTTAATGTGCTTATACTATATGGAGATTCCTTGAGGAACGATTTCTGGACTACTCTTTAAAAAAACTAGATGAGATTCTCCATAAGTCTATTGCCTTGAATAGGATGAGTACTAGTGATCCTAAGTTTAGTGATTGCTTATTTGAGCTTCGTGATCTCATGCATGCCAAAGGAAATGTTGGAATTATTAGCAATATCATTTCCGAAGTCATTAGAACTCATAGAGATGAACATTGTTATGGTCATACTTCTAATGAATCACTCTCTCTAGGTGTTGATCAATCACATGACGATGTGGAACATGGATACTATGATGAGGATGATGATAGTGACTATGATCTTGATTAACAAATGAGACATTTTGGTCGTAAGGCAAATCTTCGTGGTTACATAGTCGGAGGAAAGGAATGGGTGCTTGATAGTGGATGCATGGATCACATGACCGGAGACAAGGACATGTTGGATGAGCTTGCTAGAAATGATGATCCTCGAAAGTATGTTATCTTTGGTGACAACTCGAAGGGTAAAGTTGTTGGCCTTGGTAAGGTGGCCATATCCAATGATAGCTCAATCAAGAATGTCATGCTTGTAGAATCTCTTGGATGTAATCTTCTCTCCGTGTCTAGATTAGCTGATTTTGGTTTAAATGTTCTATTCACTCATGTTGATTGCCAAGTAATTCGTAGAGATAATCATAATATGGTATTTACCGGCATTCGTAGAGGTGACCAATACATTGTTGACTTCGCTAAGAAACCCCAACCTCGCACTTGTTTTATTGCTAAATCTTCTAAAGGTTAGTTGTGGCATAGAAGGTTAGGTCATGTCGGTATGAGA
This sequence comes from Secale cereale, assembly GCA_902687465.1. Lineage (NCBI taxonomy): Eukaryota > Viridiplantae > Streptophyta > Magnoliopsida > Poales > Poaceae > Secale > Secale cereale. The sequence continues at coordinate 456,310,763 of LR738712.1, forward strand.
AATCTTGATATGCTTATTAAAGGTGAACGTATCCTTGGTGTTAAAGATGTTATATTTGACAAGGATAGACTTTGTAGTGCTTGTCAAGCAGGAAAACAAGTTGGAGGAAGTCATCCCGTGAAGAACACATGACTACGAGAAGACCACTTGAGCTACTTCTTATGGATCTTTTTGGTCCCAATGCTTACAAAAGCCTCGGTGGTAACTCTTTTGTATTAGTCATTGTTGACGTTTTTTCAAGATTTACGTGGGTGTTCTTTCTTGATGATAAATCGCAGGTCCAAAAGATCTACAAAAACTTTGCTAGTCAGGCCCAAAATCAATTTGAAGTGAAGATCAAGAATGTTCGCAGCGACAATGGAACGGGGTTCAAGAACGCAAATGTGGACACCTTTCTTGATGAAGAAGGGATTTCACGTGAGTTCTCGGCTACGTACACGCCTCAACAAAATGGAGTTGTTGAGAGGAAGAACAGGACACTCATCGAAATGGCAAGAGTGATGCTTGACGAATACAAGATGCCAAGACACTTTTGGGCGGAAGCGGTTGAGGCAGCTTGTCATGCAACCAATCGCTTGTATCTTCACAAGCTTCTCGGCAAGACGGCATAAGAGCTTCTCACCGGTAACAAACCCCAAGTTGGATAATTTCAGTTATTCTACTCAAAGTGCTACATTCTTGATAAGCATCGTCGTTCTAAATTTCTCCTAAATCTCATGAAGGTTTCCTACTTGGTTATGGCTCAAACTCTCACACTTACCGTGTCGACAACAATTTCACCCGAAAGGTTGAAGAGACGGTAGATGTGAAGTTTGATGAATCTAATGGCTCGCAAGTAGAGCAATTGCCAATTGATGTAGGAGATAAAGATCCTTCGGAAGCAATTCAAGATTTGTCTATTGGCAAGTTTCGTCCAACGGAAGTGCAAGAGAGTATTTCGTCCATCCATGTGGAAGCTTCTACCTCACGACAAGGTGAACCACAAGTTGGCTTGGAGGCATCCACAAGTGGGACATGCCATGATGAAGGAAACGAGGAAGTGCATCAAGATGAACCTCATCGACCTCCTTCTCCAACTCCACAAGGGGACAATGACACCAACAACAATGAAGAAGGACAAGAAGAAGATGGTGATGAAAAGGATGTTCCACCCCGACCCATGCAAAAGCTTTCACGAGTTAGAGCAAGAATTGCAAGAGATCATCCCGTAGAGCAAGTCTACAATGATAATCAAACCAGGAGAATCACTCGCTCTAAAACTCGTTTAGCTAACTTTTGTGAACATTACTCTTTCATATCTAACCTTGAACCTATGAAGGTTGAAGATGCTCTTGATGATCCAGATTGGGTGAATGCTATGCACGAAGAGCTACACAACTTTGAGAGAAATCAAGTGTGGACATTGGTCGAGAAGCTCGACAACAACCACAACATCATTGGTACCAAATGGGTGTTTCGCAACAAGCAAAGATGAAGATGATCAAGTCGTCCGCAACAAAGCACGTCTCATCGCCCAAGGCCACACTCAAGTCGAAGGTATGGACTAGGTGAGACATATGCCCACGTTGCTAGACTTGAGTCCATTCGCATCCTACTTGCTTATGCTAATCACCATGATATCACCTTGTACCAAATAGACATTAAAAGTGCTTTTCTAAATGGTGAAATTGAGGGGGAAGTTTATGTTAAACAACCTCCCGGCTTTGTCAATCCTAAGGAACCCGATCATGTTTACAAACTTCCCAAAGCTCTTTATGGTCTTAAACAAGCTCCTAGAGCGTGGTATAAATGCTTGACCAAGTTGCTCATTGAAAAAGGTTTTGAAATTGGAAAAATAGATTCTACTCTTTTTACTAAAAGGGTTAATGGTGAATTATTTGTGTGCCAAATTTATGTTGATGATATCATATTTGGTTCTACTAACCCCCATTTTAGTGAAAGGTTTGGAAAGCTAATGTCGGAAAAGTTTGAGATGTCTATGATGAGTGAACACAAGTTCTTTCTTGGTTTGCAAATCAAGCAAACTAAGGAGGGTACCTTTGTTTCTCAAACAAAGTATACCAAGGACTTGTTCAAGAAGTTCAACATGCAAGAATGCAAAGGTATGACTACACCCATGCCTACTAGTGGACATCTTGACTTGACTAAGGATGGCGAACCAGTTGACCAAAAGGTTTACCGCTCTATGATTGGTTCATTGTTATATCTATGTGCTCCTGTCCCGATATTATGCTAAGTGTGTGCATGTGTGCACGATATCAAGCGGCCCCTAAAGAATGTCATCTTAAGGTTGTGAAAAGGCTAGTGAGATACTTAATACATACACCAAATTTTGGCATTTGGTATCCTAAGAGGTCCTCTTATTCTATGTGTCACTTGGGAGCCTCCGACAAGATTGTGGAGTTGAACCAAGAGTTTGTTCGGGCAAGGAGATCGCCTACTTCGTGAAGATCTACCCTAGTGAGGCAAGTCCTTCGTGGGCGATGGCCATGGTGGGATAGACAAGGTTGCTTCTTTGTGGACCCTTCGTGGGTGGACCCCTCCGTGGACTCGCACAGCCGTTACCCTTCGTGGGTTGAAGTCTCCATCAACGTGGGTGTACGATAGCACCACCTATCAGAACCACGCGTAAAAATTTCTGTGTCAACCTTGTGTTTGCTCCTTAAAACTCCTCCCTTTACCTTCATATGCAATTGCTTTACATTCCGCTGCTACACTCTTACAATTACGTGTGTAGGTTGATTGCTTGACTTGCGCTTAATTGCTAAAATCTGCCAAGACTTAAAATTGGGAAAAGGCTAGGTTTTTTATTTAGTCAATTAGTCAAAGTTGCATGCTTTACTTTCCAATGCCTATATACCCTTGTCATGCTTGTTTGGTATGTATTTTGAATGTTTAACATGTGCTAAATATCCACCTCCACTCAAAGTTATTTAAAAGCTGCCACTTTTCTTGCTAGGAGTCTATTCACCCCCCTCTAGACACCTCTTCTCGATCTTTTCTCGCAGGCCGGCGTCGTGGACCACATGGCACAGCCGCTGGCCACTCGCACGCATCACCACCATGGGTCTGGAGTGAGCACTTTTGCGCTTAGTGTAGGTGCTTAGGCAAATGCTTAGGTGCGTACGATGTGGTAGATGCATTGGAATGGAGGGGCGCATTTATATTAGTGCAAACTGCATTGCATTCACATCGTGCTGCATATTTTCCCAGTCCTCCTCCCATTACTTCCCTCATGCACTCACGATGCTAATTGAAGGAGGATGCATCATTGGCCGTTCAACATTTCGGGAACCTCTACCCTCTTCCTCGTCTGCATTAAAGCCGTATCGGGAACTGCGTCGCCCGCTGCACGCCCGGCTGAACACGTCTCCTCACCTCCATCTATGCTTAATTACTGAATTTTAGTTGCAAAAATTAGATACTAGTAGTGATTTTTAGCTTCATATTTTGACAAATCGCAGTGTTACAAGGTTGACAAATGACAATGTTACTAGATCAACAAATGTCAATCTTTCCTGTTTGACAAATGGCAACATACCAATATGACAGATGCAAATCTTACCAAAATGTTTGTACGTGGTTGCACACGGGTCATCCAAAACAACTGTTTGCGTTGAAGTCATGCACAAATCTTGTGCTGCGAATTTTCCCTCGACTTAAGGGGGAAGACCTTAGCTCTGACTTTGCATACGGGTGTTCTAACTAAAACGTTTCCGATCAAGAGCTACAGAAATCCTTCTCGGCACATTTTCTCTTGGATTCTTGGGGAAGCTGTCGGTTTGCATACGGGTGTGCTAACTAAAACTTTTGCGATCAAGAGCTGCACAAATCCTGCTCAACACAATTTCTCTTGGCTTCCCAGGGAAGCTGTCGGTTTGCATATGGGTGTTCTAACTAAAACATTTGTGATCAAGAGCAGCACTAATCCTGCATTGGAGACGAGTTTTGGATTTACTATAATTTAAAAACAAAGTATCTCAAAGTTTTGCCAGCAATCAACAGTGCCCTGGTGTTTGAAATTCATTCCCATTTCTTGCATGGGACCTAAGCATGCACCGAAGGACACATATTGACTTTTCAACCAATTTATATGCACTGGAGCATGTGCATGTAGTTCAAATTTGAATTATGCATATAAAATGTCTAGAAAACCCACTTAGTGTATAAAAATGTCCAAACAAACCCCGAAAAATTTCAAAATTGACACAACATACCTGTTGTTTTATGTTGACACAAGAAATTTTTTGAAAGCAATAAGAGGCAACGGATATCTTTTCGTCCCCAAAGGTGGCACATTCCCTACCGAAACCATCACGCTTGTTGTGAGAAGCTCTGGTTTGTGAGAAGCTTATACCCAAACCTGCCCCAAATGGGACAAAAAATTTACCATGGCATGTTGATGCCGCTCCATGATAGCATGCCAAGTTCCATGAATTTCAGACGAGTTTTGGATTTACTAGAATTTAAAAACCAGGCATCTCAACATTTTGTAGGCAATCAACAGTACCCTGGTGTTTGAATTTCATTCCCATTTCTTGCATGGGACCTAGAAATTCACCCAAGGACACACATGTGATTTTTCAACCAACTTTGGTGCTCTGGAGCATGTGCTTGTAGTTCTAATTTGAATTATGAACATAAAATGCCTAGAAAACCCAACTAACGTTTAAAAAAGGCCAAACGAACCACGAAAAATTCCAGATTTTACACAACACTCCTGTTGTTCTATGTTGACACTAGAATTTTTTTGAAAGCAATAAGAGGCAATGGATATCATTCCGTCCGTAAAGGTGGCACGTTCCCTACCGAAACCATCACGCTTGTTGTGAGAATCATTAGTTTGTGGGAAGCTTATACCCAAACCTGCCCCAAATGGGACAAAATTTTTACCACGGCACGTTGATGCCGCTCCATGATAGCGTGCCAAGTTTCATGAATTTCAGACGACTTTGAGATTTACTAGAATTAAAAAACCAGGTATCTCGATGTTTTGCCGGCAATCAACTATGCCCTGGTGTTTGAATCTCATTCCCATTTCTTGCATGGACCTAAGCATGCACCCAAGGACACAGATTTGATTTTTAACCAATTTATATGCACCGGAGCATGTGCATGTAGTTTAATTTTGAATTGTGCACCTGAAATGGCTAGAAAACCAGTTTAATGTATAAAATGTCCAAACGAACCCTGAATATTTCCGATTCTTTTACGACACACATATAGTTGCATGTTCACTGCAGATAAAAGGTCTAGCAATTCAAACAATGTCCATTTCTGCTGTGACCCCACTATGTAATTCAACACAGTTTATTATCACCAACCATGTGAGATGCAACACAAAATATCCTGGAGCACCGTCGGCCCGTGGCTTATGCGAGAAGGTGTGTGGGCTACAGTCCACAGCCGACGTCTCAAGCACACTAGCTCGCTCCCCCAATACTCCCGCCTCTGTATCCCTTGGAATCTCAAAAATATTACTGCCTCGTAATGTCAAAAATATCTACCTCGTGGAAGGTTTTAATGTTTGATAACACACGATTAGTATGTGCGGAGCGTGTGCGATGTATGTTACTCCCGCTCTACTTCAGTCCCTTGATTCAAATTTTCAGTAGCCCCGACATTTTACTCCCGCCTCTGCATCCCTCGCAATCTCACAAATATCTACCCGCCTTTGATCCAAATTTTCAATAGCCCTGCCTTGTTACTCCCGCCTAGTAAAATTTTCAGTTGCCGCAGTATTTCCTCAAACACCACCTTC
>LR738712.1:456316533-456367333 GCA_902687465.1 Secale cereale
CCTTCCACACACACCACACACTCCCCAAAACCTCCGCTCACACAGACACAGACAACCCTCGAAACAATTGGTAGGTCACCGCCATCACGGGCGCCTTCATCCTCAACCTCTGCCTGTGTGCTGGGGAGCTCGAGGAGCCAATGACCAAGAAGAGGTTTATCGCGGCCTTTTCGCCCGACACCGGGAAGGTGGCCGCCGAAGTGTCCCCATCATCCTTCGGAGGCTCGATCCGCCGTCGTCGGTCCCCCGACCCGCCCGCCGCGCCCCTACACCGGTTCGAGGACTTCCCCGTCCTTCCTCGGACCCTGCAGCCGACAAGGTCCTACTCGGGGTCTGGCAGTGGCGGTAGGGGGCGTGGGCCGCCGGGATTACAGATCAGGAGACCCACACTCGCCGGTGGCTCGATCGCTTCCACACGGCCGAGCTCGCGACCATGGAGTTCGACCACTGGTAGGTCCGCTACCACGACGCGACGGCTAGGCTTGGTTTCCCCTTTGGCACACGTTCGATCGACCTCGTTGCGCAGGAGCCAGGGGTGGTGAGCTCGGCTATGGCACGGGAGGACCGCGAGGCATGGGAGCGCCTCGAGGCCGAGGCCGCCGACGAGGCCTACATGCAAAAGCTCCATCGGCAGCATCCGGAACTCATGAAGGCAGAGCGGGCGATCTTTGCCGGCGCGGAAGGCGGCGAGGTTATTGCGATCTTCTCTGATGATGAGGTCGAAGGCGGCAAGGATGGCGACGCTTCGGGCGGCGAGGTATCGCGCTCTCCTCCGATGATGAAGTCGAAGGCGGCGGCGACGGGCGGCACAGAGGCCGTCAAGGTTGGCCCCGAGGACAAGGAGATCGACGTCGATGACTGGAGGAGTACCTTCCCCAACGACCCCGACGACGGCACCGGCCCGGACCTGGCTCGCCGCACACCGTACATGAAGAGGAAGGATTGGCTCGACCTCTACTTCGACCGAAAGTAGTTTAGCTTAGTTTAAATTTATGTTTTATATTCGGTTATGCAAATCTATCTATGTTTATGTTTGAATGCATCCTACTTTCGGTTGAACCTGCTTTGAACTTGATCAAATTGAAGCTTAGAACGTTAAGTTTAGGGGATCGAATAGAAAAGGCCAAAAATTGCTGGAGTATATATATATATATATATATATATATATATATATATATATATATATATATATATATATATATATATATATATATATATATATATATATATATATAAAGCCGCTCTATTCTGCTAAACTATTCTGATAACACTTCTGCACTGCACGCTCAATGCAAGTGTACGTCATTGTTTGAACCAAGTGTGCTGGAGTACGCAGGCGAGTGAACTTCATGTCGAAAAAACTGCACGTGGTGTTTTTCCGTACTTTTTTTGTTCTAATTTTTTAACCGTTTGTTGGAACCATACGTGTAATATACCATTGAGAAGCTATGGCTTAGGTGCTACTTCATCATGTTGAACAGTTTCTGAGATGCCTCACGGTTCAAGAGTTGTTTTAAAAATGATGCACAGCATGACTAGTTGCAGCGAGTGTTTTTCACATTTTTTTCCAAACCGCTTGCCGAAATGAAGCAAATGATACACCGTTCGAAAGATATCGTCGAGACACATCTTTTTCATATTTATTATTTTCCCTAATTTATTATGATTTAAGAGCAGATTCAAATTTACTAAATCACGGAATTCTGTTTAGAAAAACAAATTTTCGGTACTGTTTTTGCAGCAGTTTTTCAACCGTTTATCGAAACGAGGAGTGCAATATACCGTTGGAAATCTACAGATGAGGCGCAACTTTCATATGTTGAAATGTTTTGGAGATTCCGTACGGTTTTTAGTTACTTTTGAAAATCGTGCAGCTGATGACGAAAGGCAGATGCCGTTTTTCATGATTTTTTTACAAACCGCTTGTCGAAATGATTCGAATTATATGCCGTTGGATAGATATTGACGAGACGCAACTTTTTCATGTAGAACACTCTTTTCGATTCCTTATGTCTTAAGAGCAATTTTGAATTTAACGAAATGCGGACTCTGTTTTTTCACGACCCAAAATCGTCGTGTATACTGCATCCGACAGAAAATCGCATTGCTTTTAGACTAAAAGCTACACTTCGTCAGACCGACAAGCGCACTTCATGATTTCTTTTTGGTGGGACGTAAATTTTCCCAAACGAGGTGGAGTGTACTTCATGTCGAGCGTTGGTGAACCGCAATACTATGAGAAGTGAACCTCGAAACTACTGTAAACGAGCCGCAGAAGGCCACGAGAGTAGTGAACCACACAAGAGGAAGTTAACCTCGGAGCGAATCAAAGTGAGCCGCAGTTTTGACATCATTTTCCTTGTGTGTTTTGCACCACAGGAGACGAGAGTAGCAAACAGCACGGACGAGAGTAGCAAACCGCACCAACATAGTGAACCACATACTTTTTTCCCGACAATTTGTTTTACAGAGTGAACCACTTGACCCACTGTTTTTTCTTAACAAATACAAATAGAGTCCTAATCATTTTTTGTTGGACAATATAGTTCGAAAATATACTCAATGAACCGCCTAGGTAGCCGAAGTAAACTTATGCTCGCACACTCGAACATCTCCAAAACACCCATCCAGTACATCGTATGACCATAGGATCAGTGAGCTGAAATTGCATGATATACAACGGAGCCACAAACTGCACTGCATCCCAACCATGTTCAGTTGGATGAAACCGCACGAGAATGGGCGATGCACTGCTCGAGGTATCCGGATGCACTGCAATGGCGCTGGTGGCCGAGTACAGAACAATCACTAAAAAGCGGAAAAAACAGTCGATTCCTCGCAAAGAGCAACTGGCCCGTGCAAGTCAACTACACGGGCCCACGGGCAGAACTGCACGGCCGCGGCAACCACACCACTGGGCGGCTCACCTGAAGTATCTCGCCGGCGGAAGCTCGGTGGAGCTGCTCCTACCCCCCATTAGAACTGCAAAAACAGTAATTGAACCGGGTTCCATGCAACAAATCAACAGCAAAAAAGGAACTGCAAGCACGGGAGTTTTCGAATCTAGGGTTCGGGGTTATAGCATCAGTGTGGAGGTGCACTGCAGCATCGCCTTTTGTGCACTGCAAAAAGGAGAGGGAGAGAGCCGTCGTGCACGCCCTCGCAACCTGGAGACCGAACGACCAACGAGGAGGAGAAGTAGGGGAGGACGGGCTTGTTCCCGATGGTGGCATAGCGTGTTCTCACCTTGAATGGAGTAGCAGGACAAGGCAAGGTGCGGCCGGGGCCATGGATCTGGTGGGTACGGTGGCGCGCTGGCTGACGACGGGACGGGCAGGCAGACCATGGAGGTAGGGGAGAGACCGGAGGGAGAGGAGACGGAAGTCCTACCCTCCCCCAAATGGGACGAGCCCCGCACGCCCGCACCTTCCCCCGCCATGAGAACGCTCCTCCACCGCCGCTCCTCGCTCCCCAAGCAGCATGGGTATGGGGAAATGAGAGGTGGCCACAACCGAGCTACACCGAGGCCGCAACCGAGCTGCACTGGGTCGCAACCGAGCTGCACGGAGGTGGGCGGCACCCGAGCAGCACTGATGGCGCAGGGGAGGAAGATGGGAGGACGGGGGCATATGGCTCCGGACCACCCCATCACGGCGGTGCAGGAGGAGGCTGGCGGGGTGGCGCGAGGAAGTTGGCGGCGGGGCGGCGCGAGGAAGGTGGCGGCGGGGCGGCTTGGGGGAGGTGGTGGCGCCGCGGCGCAGGGGAGGTGGCGATCTGGAGGCGGCATGGGGGAGGTGGCGATCTGGAGATGGTGGTCATGGGAGAGAGGGAGGGTGGGTGGACGAGTAGAAGATAGGGTGGGACAGTTTTTTTTAGCTAGCGCAGTTTAGTTCATGGCGGGGTTCTGGACGTGGATCTAGTTGGGGATGTGCAGAATAAGATGGGGATGTGTAGCGTAAGGGTCATAAGGGGTGTTATCATAATAGACTCATCCTATATATATATATTCACTAAGGGTTTTAGTCTTTTAACATTTAAAGGATCGGCTAGAGATGGCCTTATGACTTGTTTATTTCAGTTCTTGACAATGTGCTACTTTATACTCCCTCCATTCCACAATGTAGTGCTTCCTCTATCCTCGTGCTTCAACTTTGACCGTAAATTTAACCAACGAGACCGTCTGCGGCTGGAGCAAAAGTTATATCAATGAATTCGTATTCAAAAGAAGTTTTCAATCATGTAATTTTTTCTCCCGCCGCAATTGGTCCCGTGGGTTAAATTTATGGTCAAAGTTGAACCTCGGGAAGCGCGGGCGCACTATATTTCGGAATGGAGGGAGTATGTGCAACTATTTGTCGTGCAGTTCAATTACATCAATAACAGTTTCAACAATGCCACTATGAATTACGATATTTGGTTACTGTTAAGGGTATTGTAGTTAACATGCCTTTTCGTTTTTTTAACAATAACTAGTGTACTTTAGATCTGCACAATACCAGTTTGGATGACTATTTGCTTGTTTTTAAATGTTATGCCTGATGCAGTTAACTCACATTTCCACTTCTTGTTTTGCTTAACTAGCGTGCTTAAGCCTGCACACTGAAGCTATCATTTGTAGAATATGTTGTCTACCATGGATATATTTGGTTGATGCTTAGCATGTTGTGCTTAATATGTCTTTATATGTACTCATGCGGGACAATATTGAGAACAGTGTTGTTTTCAATTGAGGTTATTTTCATTGCATTGCTTATATGTACTCACTGCTCAGGATATCGGTAGCTGGTACCATATAGCCCGGGCTGATATCTATACACCTATATAGTGTGCGAATAACTCTAAAAGTTGGTCGTTGGATGAAGCCAATCCGACGGTACAGAGATGGAAAATCCGAGCACTACTGGCCGTTGGATATCATGTACATTCCACTAGATTCTGCCACATGTACAATCTACAAGGCTCCATGGTTGAACTTAAGCATAATATTGCACAAACCTCAAAACACAAGCACTTTTCCTTATTTGTTCTCTAAAATCTTCAATATCTTAATTGCCCAATTTTTTTCTAAATGAATTGTCTCCTTTTGTTTTTACTTTATGCTTTACAATGCACAATTCCATGAATCTTAATATTGATTTTTTTATAAAACTAATTGATTTTGGATGAGATGAACTATAAGAATTAAACTAACATCTACATCATGCATATAGGACTCAAAGCTTACATACTATAGTGTGGTATTTATTCATAATTTGGTTACCAAATCGGGATTAATCGTCGAATCGGACATTTCACATAATATATCTGTAACCCAATTATCAGTAGGTTAACTAGGGCCATATTTAATATATCTGAGGCTACATAGAAACATACATTGTACTGAATGACTAAATATGCAATCCCAGGCTACATAGCAACAAGGAAGAGTGTTACCTTAATGTTTTGATGATGTCTAGATATACATGTAATAAAATCTTATATAATGGGATGGAGGGAGTGTTGTACTACACCGTTTTTCAATTGTTGTTTAGTTTCTAATATTAACTTGGTGCTTTTAGGTACATATATCATTGCCAAAGTTCCACACTTCGACCCTTTCTAGGGCAATGAGATATTCATGAACCAGCATCAAGTGAGGAAACTGATAAAGATTGTCACTAAAATGGGTCCAAATACATCAATTGAACTATTTGTTTACACTTTATGAAAGACAACAGTAAACTGCAGGATGGTAAGTAAGAACCCTGTAGCCTTCTTTTTACTGCCCGTAATGAGTTGTGTTAGATGACAATGTCTGAATCTGTTTTCCTTTGAAGTGGATCCTGAAGCAGTTTACTCAAGATTACCTCTCAAACTACATGATTGGCGGTCGGCCATCACAAGGGGTTGGACTAGAGTCCTGCATGCCTTCTGCATCCAGGAGAGCACAATAGGGCCGTTCCGCTTCACCTTGTTCAGCAACCGGAATGTCTGTCGCCTCTTTATTAACCATCTGTAATACTACAAGTATAGAACCCTGGTTCATCATTCTTTATTTGGTGCTTATGTAGTTCTTAAACATATGTACCTGTGAATCGAATAATGCATTGGTGGTTTAAACTTGGTGGAGCCTACTTTCAAGTTTAAATTAGGTATAGTTTTAAATAGTAGCAATTAAATTAGGGCGAAATTAGGGTGTGCATGTCATTACGGCGCACACGGTTAATAAAGCACAGCGTGTGTCAGGTACATCATAATCCGACATGATTCACGGAGAGGAAACGTGTGTAACAATGCACACAGTTGCTGTTTGCATAGCTTGTGTGATGTCAGACATTATCGCATACGGTGCGGAAAAACTAAATTTGTGCAATTGTCTACCTATCAGTCGGTGTACAAAAGTAAGGGCTCTCCTTTGTACCCCTTACTTGTGCACGGGCAGTCAGAGCCATGCCTGCGGCCACGTCTAACAGGGCAGAGGAGGGAAACCAAAGCACCAGGATTACCAGAGCGGCGCCAAGACAGTGGCGCAAGAAGGCCAAGCAACAAGATATGCTTCCCCTGACAAGACCCTTGTCGGGGCGGCCTGCACGACCCTGGCATGAACTCTTGCCTGGGGAACTCACCCAACGCCTTCACTACAGTCACCCTTGAGCCTAGGAACTCCAACACCATCAACAACGTTGGAACCAAGGCTCAGGAAGCGCCTGCGTGATGGCATGCAGATCTTTGTGAAGACAAAGGGTCTACGAATCCTAGATGAGAACCAGAAGACAAGACGACCACAAGGCTCCTTGCCGAGGATGCCCACGAGGTCCCCGCAAGGCTCCTTGTCAAAGACACCCCCGAAGCACCGGCAAGCCTCTTGCCAAGGGCACTCACAAAGGCCCCGGCAAGACCCTTGCCGGGAACAGCCGGAAGACCGCGGCAAGCCCTTGCTGCCCCATCGTCGCCCCAGCTCGGCGGTCGACCCACTAGCCCAGGGAAGTACCCATGTGGCATTACATGGTTCCTGGTCTAGCTAGTCAAGCACGTGTGTGGTGGCATGCAAATCTTCATGAAGACCCTACCACCGCGCCATCTCAGCTGCCTGCCAACCTACATGGCATTGCATGCCTCATTGGCCTGGACGCACGTCGCAGCCAGATGGAGCGGTGGCGGACGGGACGGGCCTCGGTGCCGTCCCCGATAAAGCAAATTGACACCTAAGTAGCGCATTTAATGCGTCTTGTCCCGTAATGGCAGGAGATAAGCTTATACACTGTATACCTTTCCACCTCATGTGTGCCACTATGGTAGCCCCTTTTGACTATAAAAGGAGGCACGAGGCATACCATAGAAGGATTCGGATCCTTTGGACTAGACACGCACCGTAGCTAGTTCAAGAAGCTCAAGAACAATCAAATACACACTAAAGCAGGACTAGGGTATTACGCATCTCCGCGGCCCGAACCTGGGTAAACGATCCTTGTGCTGACTCCTAGACCGGCTCTTTGCACAACCCGGCGCCCGTCAACCATACAAGGGATTCCAGTGATCCCATAGGTGTCATTCCCCGACATCTTTGGCGCACCAAGTAGGGGCTGCAGTTGTGAGAATCCGGTCTAGTAATTAGTATAGCAGTTCTTCATCGCCATGGCTCCCAGGAAGAAGACGATCACGGTGATCAGTTCGTCTGGAGCCGAATGGCCCGTGCCTGTGCTAGTTGGCGATGAGGTGGTCGCGGATGGAAGCTGAGACGCGGCCCGCGAACACCCACGTCGCTCTAGCAGCCGAAGCTTGGCGAGCGGCGTCGTTCGTGAACAAGACGATGAGCCACACGTCGCCAAGTCAAAAGGCGGAGCCGGGCCCCCCATAGGCGGTGCGGGGCCCTCCAAGAGCGTCATCGTGCCATGTACGGGCAGTGCGGTGACTTCCAAGCCGCCCACGCCGGCGCCCACAACGCGCTCCTCCCAGGTCGTGCGCGATGAGCAGCGTCGCCACGCTAGGGACCCCAGGCGCCGCCGCGGAAAGAGCCACGCACATCATTCGCGGGATGTAGAAGACCAACATGCTCGCCGAGGTGCTGGTGGAGACGACGTACAGCCGCAGGGCTGTGATAGAGCTCCTTCTAACGTGGTTAGAAGTCGGAGCGCATCACGGTCCACGTAGCTTTCACCGCTGCCCACACCGGTGGAGGCCTTAGCGTGAGTGCAATTGCTCCTCGACTTCCCTCCCGCTGTGGAGAAGCTCGATGAGTGGAGAGCCACCATTCGGAACCTCGTCGGCATCGCCAACAAAGACGAGCCACGGCCAGCGGGGCCCTCCCGCAGACGCTCTGTCCAGCCGCCGCACGCCAGTGGTGGAAGGACATGGGGCGCTGCAGCCATGATGCATTCCCCTCCTCCTCGCCAGTTACCACGGGCACCGGTCCGTCGGGACGACGCTTGTGATAACATTTACATAGCGTCGTCCAACCCACGGACCCACCGCGATCAGCGCAAAGTTCTTCGGGAGCGATCCCATGAAGAAGCTCGAACTACCTTCTAGCGCCAGCGCGACGCACGCCATCAGTCAGATAGGCGGCAGGGCCCACTAGGGACCACTGCTACTTCTCGAGCTTGTGTTGTATTCCCTCAAAGAGGAAAGGGTGATGCAGCATAGTAGCGTAAGTATTTCCCTCAATTTTTGAGAACCAAGGTATCAATCTAGTAGGAGGCCACACGCGAGTCCCTCGCACCTGCACAAACAAATGAGAACTTCATAGCCAACGCGATAAGGGGTTGTCAATCCCTTTACGGTCACTTATGAAAGTGAGATCTGATAGATAGGATAGTATAATATTTTTGGTATTTTTTATAAAAGAACAGAATGTAAATAAAGCAAATAAGAAACGGCAGCAGAAATTGAAGTAAAGCAATATGATAAAGATAGACCCCGGGGCCATAGGTTTCACTAGTGGCTTCTCTCATGATAGCAGAATTTATGGTGGGTGAACAAATTACTGAAAAGCACATAGTTATGAGAATATCTAGGCATGATCATTATATATAGGCATCACGTCCGTGACAAGTAGACCGAAACGATTCTACATCTACTACTATTACTCCGCACATCAACTGCTATCCAGCATGCATCTAGAGTATTAAGTTCGTAAGAACAGAGTAATGCTTTAAGCAAGATGACATGATGTAGAGGGATAAACTCAAGCAATATGACATAAACCCCATCTTTTTATCCTCGATGGCAACAATATAATATGTGCCTTGCTACCCCTGCTGTCACAGGGAAAGGACACCGCAAGATTGAACCCAAAGCCAAGCACTTCTCCCATTGCAAGAACTATAGATCTAGTAGGCCAAACCAAACCAATAATTCTAAGAGACTTGCAAGGATATTATAATCATACATAAAAGATTTCATAAAAGAATCAAATATTTCTCATAGATAATCTTGATCATGAACCCACAATTCATCGGATCTCGACGAACAAACCACAAAAAGATTACATCGAATAGATCTCCTCAAAGATCGAGGAGAAGTTTGTATTGAGATCCAAAAGGAGAGATGAAGACATCTAGCTAATAAATATGGACCCGAAGGTCTTTTGTAAACTACTCACAACTCATTGGTGAGGCTATGGCGTTGATGTAGAAGCACTCCGTGGAAGATCCCCCCTCCGGTGGAGCTCCGGAACAGGCCCCAAGATGGGATCTCACGGGAACAGAAGGTTCCGGCGGTGGAATTAGGGTTTTCACTGTTGCCTCGATGTTTTCAGGGCACATCGATATATATAGGAGGAAGGAGGGCATCGGGGGAGCCAGAGGGGGGCCACGAGGGTGGGGGCGCGCTCTGGACCCTCGTGGCCACCTCCTTCGTTCCCTTGCATGTACTCCAAGTCTTCCGGGTTGATACGGTTCCAAAAATAAATCTCCCGAAGGTTTCATTCCGTTTGGACTTTGTTTGATATTCCTTTTCCGCGAAACCCTGAAATAGGCAAAAAAATAGCAATTTGCACTGGACCTTGGGTTAGTATGTTAGTCCCAAAAATAATATAAAAGTGGATAATAAAGCCCATTAAACATCCAAAAGATAATATATAATAGCATGGAACAATCAAAAATTATAGATACGTTGGAGACGTATCAAGCATCCCCAAGCTTAATTCCTGCTCGTCCTCGAGTAGGTAAATGATAAAAACAGAATTTTTGATGTGTAATGCTAACTAACATAATTCTCAATGTAATTTATTTATTGTGGGATGAATGTTCAGATCCGAAAGATTCAAGACAAAAGTCTATGTTGACATAAGAAATAATAATACTTCAAGCATACTAACAAAGCAATCATGTCTTTTCAAAATAACATGACCAAAGAAAGTTATCCCTACAAAATCATATATTCTAGCTATGCTCCCTCTTCATCACACAAAATATTCATATCATGCACAACCCCGGTTTCAGCCAAGCAATTGTTTTCATACTCAATTTTTTTGAAACCTTTCAACTTTCACGCAATACATGAGCTTGAGCCATGGATATAGCACAATAGGTGGAATAGAGTGGTGGTTGTGGAGAAGACAAAAAGGAGGAAGATAGTCTCACATCAACTAGGCGTATCAATGGGCTATGGAGATGCCCATCAATAGATATCAATGTGGGTGAGTAGGGATTGCCATGCAACAGATGCACTAGAACTATAAGTGTATGAAAGCTCATCAAAAGAAACTAAGTGGGTGTGCATCCAACTTGCTTGCTCATGAAGACCTAGGGCATTTGAGGAAGCCCATCGTTGGAATATACAAGCCTAGTTCTATAATGAAAATTCCCACTAGTATATGAAAGTGACAAAACAAGAGACTCTCTATCATGAAGATCATGGTGCTACTTTGAAGCACAAGTGTGGAAAAGGATAGTACCATTGTCCCTTCTCTCTTTTCTCTCAATTTTTGGAGGGGCTTTCCCTTTTTTTAGCCCCTCTCTCTATATTTTTTGGGCCATCTCTTTTTTTTGGCCTTTCCTCACATGGGACAATGCTCTAATAATGAATATCATTACATTTTTATTGACTTACAACTCAAATATTACAACTCGAAGCTAGAACGAAATATGACTCTATGTGAATGATGATGAAGCATGTCATATGAACGGAATGGTGGAAAGTTGCATGGCAATATATCTCGGAATGGCTATGGAAATGCCATGATAGGTAGGTATGGTGGCTGTTTTAAGGAAGGTATATGGTGGGTGTATGGTACCGGCGAGAGTTGCGCGGTACAAGAGAGGCTGGCAATGGTGGAAGGGTGAGAGTGCGTATAATCCATGGACTCAAAATTAGTCATAAAGAACTCATATACTTATTGCAAAAATTTACGAGTCATCAAAACAAAGTAATCAACGCATGCTCCTAGGGGAAGGGTTGGTAGGAGTTAACCATCGCGCGATCCCGACCTCCACACAAAAGATGACACTCAATAAATACCTCATGCTCTAACTTCATGACATAGCGGTTCACCATACGTGGATGCTACGGGAATCACAAAATTTAACACAAGTATTTCTCAAATTCATAATTACTCTACTAGCACCACTCTAATATCACCATCCTCATATCTCAAAACAATCATCAAGCATCAAACTTCTCATCATATTCAATGCACTTTATATGAAAGTTTCTACTATATTCATCATGGATGCCTATCATATCAGGACTAGTTTTATAACCAAAGCACATTGCCATGCTGTTCCAAAAGACACTCAAAAGGATATAAGTTAAGCATGAGAGATCAACAATTTCTACAAAATAAAACCACCACCGAGCTCTAAAAGATATAAGTGAAGTACTAGAGCAAAACTATCTAGCTCAAAAGATATAAGTGAAGCACATAGAGTATTCTAACAAATTCTAAATCATATTTATCTCTGTCAAATGCTGTGTCCAGCAAGGATGATTGTGGCAAACTAAAAAGCAAAGACTCAAATCATACATGACGCTCCAAGCAAAACACATATCATGTGGTGAATAAAAATATAGTCCCGAGTATAGTTACTGATAGATGAAGACGAAAGAGGGGATGCCTTCCCGGGGCATCGCCAAGCTTGGGCTTTTGGTTGTCCTTGAATTTTACCTTGGGGTGCCTTGGGAATCCCCAAGCTTAGGCTCTTTCCACTCTTTGTTCCATAGTCCATCAAAGCCGTACTCAAAACTTGAAAACTTCACAACACAAAACTTAGCCAAAAATCTCGTGAGCTCCGTTAGTATAAGAAAACAAACCACCACTCAAAGGTACTGTAATGAACTCATTATTTGTTTATATTGGTGTTAAACCTATTGTATTCCAACATCTCTATGATTCATATCCTCCAATACTACTCATAGATTCATCAAAATAAGCAAACAACACATGAAAAACAGAATCTGTCAAAAACAGAACAGTCTGTAGTAATCTGTAACTTTCGAATACTTCTGTAACTCCAAAAAATTCAAAATAAATTGGTAAACGTGAGGAACTGCAAAAACAATCAACTAAATAGCACTCTCCAGTAAAATATGGTAGCTAATCTCATGAGCGATAAAGTTTCTGTTTTTTACAGCATGATCATATAAACTTCACACAAGTCTTCCCAAAGGTTCTACTTGGCACAAGCACTAATTAAAACACAAAACCACATCTAAACAGAAGCTAGATGCAATATTTATTCCTAAACAGAAGCAAAAGAAAATAAAATAAAATTGGGTTGCCTCCCAACAATTGCTATCGTTTAACGCCCCTAGCTAGGCACGATAATTTTAATGATTCTCACATGAAAGATAAGACTTGAAGCACGAAGAGAGCATCATAAAGCATGTGAAAATCACATCTAAGTCTAACATACTTCCTATGCATAGGCATTTTATATGAAAAAAATTATCAAGGCAATCAATTTCTAGCACATGCAAGTAAGAAGAAAGAAACAACATCAATCTCAACATAACGAGAGGTAATTTAGTAACATGAAAATTTCTACGACCATATTTTCCTCTCTCATAATAATTGCATGTAGGATCATAAGAAAACTCAACAATATAGCTATCACAAACCATATTCTCAATATGATCCATATGCATGCGAAGTTGACACTCTTCCAAAATAGTGGGATCAACATTAACTAAAGTCATGACCTCTCCAAAGCCACTTTTGACATTATTGCAAACATTGTTATCAATATCATATTCATCATGGGGCTCAAATAAGTTTTCAAGATCATAAGAAGAATCACCCCAATCATAATCATTGCAACAAGTAGTGGACATAGAAATACTAGCATCCCCAAGCTTATGGTTTTGCATATGATTAACACAATTGGCATTAATAGAATTTATAGTAACATCATTGCAATCATGCTTTTTATTTAAGGAGCTATCATGAATCACTTTTTAAAAAAAATTCCTCACAATTTCTAGATTCATGAATTTCGAGCCAAACCCCATAAAGATAATCTAGTGCACTGAACTCACTAGCAATAGGTTCAATTGGATCTTGTAAAAAGATTAGCAAGTGGATGACGATCCATAATTTAGCAAGCGAAGATGCAAGCTAATAGAGGGCACATGGCAACACAAGCAAACAAAAAGGCGAACGGAAAAGAGGGTCGAATAAAACGGCAAAGGTGAAGTGGGGGAGAGGAAAACAAGAGGCAAATAATGTAATGCGAAGGATAAGGGTTTGTGATAGGTACTTGGTATATTACTTTTGCGTCAGCCTCCCCGGCAACGACGCCAGAAATTCTTCTTGCTACTTCTCGAGCTTGCGTTGTATTCCCTGGAAGATGAAAGGGTGATGCAGCACAGTAGCATAAGTATTTCCCTCAGTTTTTGAGAACCAAGGTATCAATCCAGTAGGAGGCCACACGCGAGTCCCTCGCACCTACACAAACAAATAAGAACTTCGCAGCCAACGCGATAAGGGGTTGTCAATCCCTTTACGGTCACTTACGAAAGTGAGATCTGACAGAAAGGATAGTATAACATTTTTGGTATTTTTGATATAAGAACAGAAAGAAAATAAAGCAAATAACAAATGGCGGCAGAAATTGAAGTAAAGCAATATGATAAAGATAGACCCCGGGGCCATAGGTTTCACTAATGGCTTCTCTCATGATAGCAGAATTCTACGATGGGTGAACAAATTACTGTCGAGCAATTGATAGAAAAGCACATAGTTATGAGAATATCTAGGCATGATCATTATATATAGGCATCACGTCCGTGACAAGTAGACCCAAACGATTCTGCATCTACTACTATTACTCCACACATCGACCGCTATCCAGCATGCATCTAGAGTATTAAGTTCATAAGAACATAGTAATGCTTTAAGCAAGATGACATGATGTAGAGGGATAAACTCAAGTAATATGATATAAACCCCATCTTTTTATCCTCGTTGGTAACAATACAATACATGCCTTGCTGCCCCTGCTGTCATTGGGAAAGGACACCGCAAGATTGAACCCAAAGCCAAGCACTTCTCCCATTGCAAGAACTATAGATCTAGTAGGCCAAACCAAACCAATAATTCTAAGAGACTTGCGTGGATATTATAATCATACATAAAATATTTCAGAAAAGAATCATATATTTATCATAGATAATTTTGATCATAAACCCACAATTCATCGGATCTCGACAAACACACCGCAGAAAGATTACATCGAATAGATCTCCTCGAAGATCGAGGAGAACTTTGTATTGAGATCCAAAAAGAGAGAAGAATCTATATAGGTAATAACTATGGACCCAAAGGTCTGTGGTAAACTACTCACAACTCATTGGTGAGGCTATGGAGTTGATGTAGAAGCACTCCGTGGTAGATCCCCCCTCCGGCGGAGCTCCGAAACAGGCCCCAAGATGGGATCTCATGGGAACAAAAGGTTGTGGTGGTGGAAGTAGGGTCTTATCTGTTGCCTCGATGTTTTCAGGGTACATGGATATATATAGGAGGAAGGAGGGCATCGGGGGAGCCAGAGGGGGCCCACGAGGGTGGGGGCGCGCCCAGGGGGAGGGGGCGCACCCTGGACCCTCGTGGCCACCTCCTTCATTCCCTCGCGTGTACTGCAAGTCTTCTGGGTAGATACGGTTCCAAAAATAACTCTCCCGAAGGTTTCATTCCGTTTGGACTCCGTTTGATATTCCTTTTCTGCGAAACCCTGAAATAGGCAAAAAAAACAACAATTTGCACTGGGCTTTCGGTTAGTAGGTTAGTCCCAGAAATAATATAAAAGTGTATAATAAAGCCCGTTAAACATCCAAAACAGAATATATAATAGGATGGACAATCAAAAAAAATATAGATATGTTGGATACATATCAACCACCCAGCGTCGGGAGGCCCTGGAGACTTACCTTACGAGGCAAGCTATCCAGCCTTTACCCGTGAGCTGCGGTAGTTCCAGTGGCCCACTCAGCGCACATTCAAGCCTGACGTCGGTGAGAAGTACAATGGCAAGACTCACCCATCAGAGTTCCTCAGCATCTACACCATCGCAATGCAGGCCGCCGGAGCACGTGACAACAAGGTGCCTGCCAATTACTTCCCGTTGGCGCTTAAACCCAATGTCATGTCATGGTTGATGCACTTGCCAGTAAATTCTATTTCTTCCTGGTCGGATCTGTGCCATGAGTTTGTTGGTGCCTTTACGGGAGGCCACCAAGCTCATGGCGAGGCAAGTGATTTGCATGTCATCCCCCAGAAAGAAGGTGAAAACCTGTGCAAGTACATACAGAGATTTCAGGCGAGTGCAGTATAACATCCCAGATGTTCATCTCGCCACCGTCATCACCGCGTTCCATCAGAATGTGCATAACCGCAATATGCGCGAAGAGCTAGCGATGAATAAGGTCAAGGATGTGGACGAACTATATGTTCTGGCCGACAGATGCGCTCGGGCCGAAGAGGGAAGGAAGGACCTCGGCGAAGACGCCGGTGTGGAAACCGATTCCTCAGACGAAGACGCCGTTGCCCCGGTGAAGAAGGGTCGACGCCACAACAGGAAACGCAAGGGCAGGGCCGTGCTTGCCGTCGAGGGATCCGAAGACACTGGCGTTGCTAAGAAGGCCAAGGCAGACGACCCCGGCAAGGAAGTTGCCGGGTGTGTCGCCTGCCGAGCCTTGGCGGCCGCCGGCAAGCCGGGAGGTTCCGACAAGCAGTACTGCAAGATCCACCGCACCAAGGGCCATGACCTCCAGAACTGCCGGCAAGTTGAGCAGCTCGCAGAGAAGCAGAAAGCCGAATATGAAAGGCGGGACAAAGAGAAGGGCCAAGATGGTGTTGAGGGATCTGGCAAGAAGTGTGGCGGCCATCCTGGCCACCGCGGCAAGGATAACCAACAAGAGAGGCCCGCCCGAGGCCGCGACAAGAAGCAAGAAGACGATGATCATGATGAGGACAACTAGTTCGGCGAGCAAGAGTTCCAGAAAGCTACGGAGGCCATGTGCGTCGACGGTGGTGCCTCTCTGCACACCTCTCACCGCCAGCTCAAGCAGTGGGCGCGTGAGATCACCGTAGCGGAACCATCATTTGATGCCCAGAAGTCGCAGAAGTGGTCCATCACACCAATAATTTTTTACACCGAGGATCACCCTGATCGCACAACTGTGGTCGGGTGTTTGCCATTGTTGGGTTCACCAACAATACGCAACCTCAAGGTGACGAAAATGCTGGTTGATGACGGGGCCGATTTGAACTTGATCTCGCCCGCTGTGATCAAAAGGCTGCATATTCCTGATGGAGACCTCGAATAGATGGGCACGTTTCAAGGGGTCAACCCAGGAAGGAGTCAGCCGATGGGAAAAGTCACGTTGTCCGTGACATTCGGAGGCGAGCTGAACTATAGGACAGAGAGGGTTGTTTTTTATGTTGCCGAGATCCCCTTGCCTTACAATGGGATCCTCGGCCGCCCGACGTTAGTCAAGTTCATGGCAGCATCACATTATGCCTAAAACACACTGAAGATGCCTGGGCCGATGACCATCATCACCGTCCCCTCCGATAAGAAGGATGCGTTGATCAACTTTACTGGGAAGCAGTTGCAGCGACTGCTGCCAAGGCACTTGGTCCTGCCGCTGAAGCCCCGGGAGGGAGGAAGACCGGGAAGACCTCTCGCACCCACTCCGGGAAACGCACCTCTTCAGAGTGCAGTGCTCCCGTCGAGGATGTGCCACAGAGCTCCACCAGCAAGAGCAAGAAATCTAGATCTGCACCACCAGAAACCAAGAAGGTGTCCGTCAAGGAGGATGGCATGGGAGGGGCTTTCACCATAAGATGTACCCTCGATGGAAAATAGGAAGGCGCGCTCGTCACCTTCCCGTGGGCAAATGTCGACGTGTTTGCATGGCAAGCATCCGACATCTCCGGCATTCCCAGGGAGGTGATTGAGCACCATCTTGTTGTCTGCCCTCACGCGCGGCCCGTCAAGTAGAAGGTCTGGTAGAAAGCTCTGGAGCGGCAAGATTTCATCACAGAGGAAATTAGGAAGTTGGAGGCGGTAGGCTTGGTGAGAGGAGTACTCCATCCAACGTGGTTGGCCTATCCGATGGTGGTGCGCAAGGCAAATGGGAAGTGGAGACTGTGTATTGATTACACAGACATCAACAAGGCCTGCCCAAAGGACCCCTTCCCATTGCCGCGCATTGACCAGATTGTAGACTCCACGTCCGGGTGTGACCTGTTATCATTCCTCGATGCTTACTCATGATACCATCAAATCTTCATGACAAGAGAGGATGAAGAGAAGACATCATTCATCACCCCAAGTGTTACGTATTGTTTCATACAAATGCCTTTCGGTGTAAGAGTGCTGTCTCAACATTCTCAAGAACAATCCAAATTGGTTTTGAGCCTCGGCTACATAGAAATGCCTATATGGATGACATAGTGGTCAAAGCCAAGGACAAGGCAACACTCATACAGGATTTAGATGAGACGTTTGTGACTTTGCGCAAGATCAACCTCAAGCTGAACCTTGAGAAATGTGTCTTCGGTGTCCCGTCCGGCAAGCTTCTCGGTTTCTTCGTGTCACAGTGTGGGATCGAGGTGAATCCAGACAAGATCAAGGCTATCGAGCAAATTGAGGCACCCAGGCGGATCAAGGATGTGCGTCGGCTTGTTGGCTGTGTTGCCACCATGAGCAGATTCATCTCCAAATCTGCCGAGCGCGACCTTCTCTAACATCCCAAATTTTCAATTTGGAATGTTATACATAGATCATATTGCACTGCATATTTTATTGCATTTTGTGCGTGGCGACCCTCGAAAATTCTAAACAACTCAAGGACCTACGAAGAGAGTTGGGAATTCTACCGTTTTCGTATTTGAGTTTTCTCGAATACCGGTACGAGGATCGCGTTGGTTTTAATTATTTTTCTCGCCCTAAAAATATTTCTTAACAAAAATATACGAGCGGAGATAATATGACTTCTCCAAAATAAAAGAAATATTGGAGGAAAATGTTAAAAATCACTTTTGGTTTCTATTTGTGATTTTATTTGCATAGGTAAAATGCGTGTTTTTCAAAATTGCATTTAGGTCTGAGGAAAATGTTCACTTTGTCCTAAATATTATTAGAGGATGGTAAAAACTTATTTCGGAATTTTTGGTGTCTGTTTAGTATTTCTTTTGTCCGTTTTCGTGCGTCAGGACTCATTTTTTAATAAAAAAGGGGAACCGACCTTGGGCCGTAACCGACTAGGACTCTTCCTAGCCGGGCCTTTATAAGTGCAGCCCGAGCCGCCGCCAGCCCACCTCGCCTCAGCCGGACCCCGCGCCCAAAACCCTAGCCGCTGCGGCACCGCCGCCGCCACTGCTGCCGCCTTCGGACCCCGCCGCCGTCGCCGACGCCGTCGCCGCCGCCGCCGCCGCGCCTCGCCGCCGCGCCTCGCCGCCACCGTCGCACCGCCGGAGCCACCTGCCGCCCTCCACCGAAGCCTGCGCCGCCTTGCCCGAGGTAGCCACCGTCGTTCCGCCGTTGTTTGTTTTTTTAAACCGATCGGTTTTTCATTTAGAAACCATAGATCTATTTTTTTCAGATCGGTTCTTTTTTTGGTTTAGTTATTTAGCGGACGTTCGTCCATACGTTCGTTTTAACGGATGTTGTCCGGCCGTTAGTTACAGACAGCGAACATTTGTTCGTTAGCCTATTCGTCAGTTTTCTTTTTCGGAGTTATTATCCGCGATTATTTCGATCGCGATTTCTGCCCTGATCTTGTTTTTCGTTTTTCCTTTCGCTCGAAAGTCGGAATCAGGTGATTCAAAATCCCAGATCTTCGTCTCGATGCCGTATTTCCGTTTAACCAACTTGAACAATGTTTTGTTACTGTAAAATTTGACCCTAGATCAATCTAGTAAACGGATCTCGTTTCTTTCGCATTTTGAGTTTCGTTGCTTCGTTCGATTTGATTCTTTTTGCAAACCGGAATTCTTAAGTTGAACTTTCTGGTTAGATCTTCTTATTGGGAGTTTTGTTTGTGCATCTTGGCTTGTTTGCTTATGTATGCTATTGTTTGCTTGCAACAGAATACCCGGACTATGAAGCGTGCTTCTACGAGTCTCTAAGTTTTGCGAATCATCAGCATGGCATGTAACACTTTGATCATACCCCTTTATTACCCAGTTTGTATGCATTAGATCAAACCCTCAAACACATTGCATGAGTCGGATCTCTTAACTTGTGGGACTGGGAAGTAGATTGAGGTAGAACCTATTACCTGCATTATTTTCAAACCCTTGGGAGTTACTTCTACGTTATGCTTAGGTTGCTATGCCATGCTCGTAGACGTGGTTTGGGTTTGAGTGAAATACATGACAAATGTGAGTTGTTAATTAATGGTTCAACTTAAGGTGGCTACTTGAATACACATCTGGGTAGATTGGTTGCAGGGCACCTGGAGAATCCAGTGTTGTCCTAGGAAATCTCGGGGTTCCGTGTGATTTTTCCTATGGAATGCCACCCAGGCTCAAAGGGATCATGAAACTATTCATGATAGAAAATTCCATGTGCAGCCACAATGCCATTATGGGCTCTAGCATAGCATGAGTAAGTTGTGTGAGCTCTTTCAATGGTGGACTAGCAGATGTAGGGGAAAGTAGGTGTACGGGTCCACCCGGGGTAAAGAGTAAATGCTTCTGAAAGACTGTGTCTCTGTCATCCGTCTCTCAAACAACATGCAGTGCGAGAAACCCAACGGAGGAGATCGAGTCTTATGGGGAAAAGTGCACAAACCTCTGCAGAGTGTACAAACTGATCATGATTAGCCGTGTCCCCGGTTATGGACAATCTCGAGTATCTGGTACTTGAATTATTGGTTGATCTCATCACTCTAAAATTAATTTGTTGGGTGAATAATTACTTTAATTGGGATTGAGTTGGAGGTACCTTCTCAATGATGTTTCAACTACCATGATAGTTAAAATAAAATTTATTCCTTTGTTGCAGGGAAAAATTGGCTTTATGCAAAAACTTTAACCTTAGAGCCTCCACCAGCCATATGTGCATATAGTGTTAGTCTTTATTCTGTTACTTGAATCTACTGTGTTATCTTGCCAACATATTCCATGTGCTGACCAGTTTCAGGCTGCAACATGTTATGTTGCAGACTTTTCAGACGAGGAGTAAGACGTTCTAGGTCGTTTGTCATGCACTCACCTATACTGTTGGAGTTGATGGACTCACTTATCTTCCAAGCCTTCCGTTGTTATTTTGTTAGATGGCCTTATGCCATATACTTCTGTAATAAGTTCTCTTTGGAGACATTCGATGTAATAAGTGTGTGATTGCCACTCTGTTATAAATCCTTCAAGTACTGTGTGTGTCAGCATTACTGATCCAGGGATGACACTGAAACACAGACACTTCGGTACATTCGGATCATGGTCACTACAATACGCTCACTGTAGGACACGACCACTAAGATAAACCCTAGGTCACTCTTCTCTACTCATTTCTGACTCCTCTCCATTTTCTACTCTTTAGGATGGTGGACCCAAGGAACAAGTTCACTCAACCAGATGAAGACACACCTTTTGGACGACACTTGAAGGAGGTCAATAGGTACTTGAACATAGGAATACCAAGTTTTACCGGGACCTACACCGCCACTCTACCAGAAGAGGAGCGATAGAGCATTCAAGGTCAAATTCCTGGGAGAACCTTCGCACCATCCACTGAGCCAATAGAGTTTTCTTTTGATGCACCAACCTGGAGCCTAAGCAAGAGTATGGAAGCCCACATCACTATGGGAAGGATCGGAGAAGTCTACAAGCAGGGTCTGAAGGACACTATCTACCAGATTTGTGGACGCCGAGATGAGTGTTGGGACATGATCAGTACCCGGAAGGATAGGTCCATTGTAGCGTTCATCCATGAGTTAAACCAGCACATTCATCGACAGGAGCACCAGATGTGCGCAGGGATGATAGATTTAAAGGAGCCACTAACCAGGAACTTGGAGCTAGAAGAGGAACTCAAGTCTACACGTGACGGATACGAGGAGGAGATGATGATACTTGTGGAGAAGAATGATGATTTGACAAGGAAGCTAGGAGTATTCATGGGAGATCCAGCCCCAGGAGAAGAAGAAGAGGAAGAAGAACCCAGGGAGATTCATTCTAAAGACTACATCATCATCGACGACACGGATTCAGACCTCTATGATAGTAATGACAAAGACTACGAAGATGAAGCTGGAGCACACATCATGGAATCTTCCGCCGATCAAAATTTCTAGATGACCACCCTATGACTAGTACTTTTCCCCCACGAAGTAGTATTTAGAGCAGTTTTGTAACGTTAGTTAGATATTTGTAAGCCCTTGTTTGAAATTGATTGGTGTGATATGATTGTGTTTGTCTCATGTGCATATGGGTAGTGGTTTTCCCCTTAGAGCTCATTTCTATTCTAATCTCTTCCCTCTACACCCATCAGATGCCTCCGAGACGTGAGCCAGAATTTCAGTTTCCCCCTGAGCTCACTCAGTTGATCCAGCAGCAGAACACTTTGATGCAACTTCTTGTCCAGAACACTAAGAACAACCATAACAACAACAACAACAACAACCCTCCACCACCACCACCCGTGGACAACCAGACATGTTTCTTAATGTTGCAACCACCGGTGTTTGCTAGTAGCATTGAACCAATAGTTGCTGATGACTGGCTGCGCAAGATTGGAAGGGATTTGACCACCACCAATTGCACGGATGCTGAGAAGGTGTGATTTGCCGCACATCAGTTGTCTGGACCAGCAGCAGCATGGTGGGAGAATTACACAGCCACTTTCCCCGTAGCCAATGTCACTTGGGAGCAGTTTCAGCAAGCTTTTCGCACTGCCCATGTCTCAACTGGAGCTATGAGCTATGAACATGAAGAAGCAAGAATTTCGCAACTTGCGCCAAGGAAATCGTACTATGGCTCAGTACGTAGATGAGTTTAGTACCCTATCTCGTTATGCCCCGGATGATGTGGCCACAGATGCCGCTAAGCAGGAGAGGTTTATGGAAGGGCTAAATGATGAGATGAGCGTACAGTTGATGGTGGCAACCTTCAAAAACTACCAGGAGTTGGTAGATAAGGCTCTTATGATTGAAGGGAAGCAGCAGCAGATTGAGAGCCTCAAGAGGAAGTATGGACAAGGAAGGAATAATTATGGAGCCCAGCAGAAGCCCCGTTACACCCCGAACTCGGGAGGATACACCCATAACCATGGAAGCCACACCTACACCGGAGGAAGTTCTCACAACCACAATGGATCTAAGAATGGGAATGGGAATGGAGCCACTAATAATCAGAATCGCTCTACTCCATCCACACCCGCCAAGAGGGATTTGAGCCATGTCACCTGTTTCAAGTGCGGGAAGAATGGACACTATACCACGGACTGCCCTGAAGCTAAGAATGGGAACGACAACGGAAGCGCTGGGAAGAAGCCCAACCCGTTCAACAAAGGACAAGTGAACCACGTGACCGTGATGGAGGTTGAAGAGCAACCAGATGATGTTGTCGGTTAGTTTTTGGTTAAGTCATTTACCGTAGTAGTTCTTTTCGATACTGGTGCATCGCATTCATACATTTCAAGGGGATTCGTAAACAGACATAAGTTGCCCACCAGAGTCCTTATGACCCCCATGTTAGTAAGTTCACCCAAAGCAGAATATATGGCAAATCAAGGATGTTTTCAGATGCCACTGGCCATTGGACGACATGTTTTCCCCTCAGACCTAATAGTTTTGGAGTCACAAGGATTGGATGTGATATTAGGTATGGATTGGCTATCGATGTATGTAGGAATCATCGATTGTGCCAGTAAGTCTATTTTGCTTACCACCCCGGAGGGAAAAAGGATCAAGTATGTATCTAGGCATTCGCCTATAAGGACACAAGTGCATTCTCTCACGGGCGTTGTTCAGGAGGAAGTACCCGTAGTAAAGGATTACCCGGATGTTTTTCCAGAGGAACTACCCGGCATGCCACCGGATAGGGATATTGAGTTTTTGATAGAGTTATTGCCTGGCACCAGACCTATATCGAAGAGACCATATCGGATACCAGCGAATGATCTGGAGGAGATCAAGAAGCAGATTAAGGAGTTATTGGAGAAATGATTTATTCACCGGAGTTCATCACCTTGGGGAGCCCCAGTGCTTTTGGTCGAGAAGAAGGATGGATCTTTAAGAATGGTCGTTGATTATCGGGCACTGAATGAAGTGACTATTAAGAATAAGTACCCGATGCCGATGATCAATGATCTGTTCGACCAACTACAAGGAGCTAAGGTATTCTCCAAGATTGACCTACGATCTGGATACCATCAGTTGAAAATCCGAGAGAAGGATATACCTAAGACAGCCTTCACCACAAGATATGGGCTATATGAGTATACGGTTATGTCATTTGGATTGACTAACGCCCCTGCCTATTTCATGAGTATGATGAATAAGGTGTTCATGGAGTTCTTGGATAAGTTTCTCGTGGTATTCATTGATGATATTTTGGTGTACTCGAAGAATGAAGAGGAACACGCGAATCATTTGCGTTTGGTACTGGAGAAGCTCAAAGAACATCAGTTGTATGCCAAGTTTAGCAAATGCGAGTTTTGGTCGAATGAAGTTGGATTATTAGGGCATGTTATATCAGGAGAAGGTATAGCAGTGAACCCCGTCAAAGTGCAAGCAGTCACTGAATGGTTGGCACCCACTTCAGTTGGAGAGATCCGCAGTTTTCTTGGACTCACGGGATATTACTGGAGATTCATAGAAAATTTCTCCAAGATTGCAAATCCAATGACGACATTGTTGAAGAAGGAGACAAAGTTCCACTGGACTGAAGAGTGCGAAGAAAGTTTCCAGGAGTTGAAGAAACGTTTGACGACAGCCCCAGTGCTGATGTTGCCAGATATATGCAAGGATTTCCAAGTGTACCGTGATGCTTCACGCTTAGGACTTGGAGGAGTACTCATGCAGGATGGACGAGTTGTTTCTTATGCATCCCGTCAACTACGACCGCACGAGTTGAATTATGCGACGAACGATTTGGAGTTAGAAGCTGTGGTGCACGCGCTCAAAACCTCGAGACATTTCCTTATTGGAAATCATTGTGATGTGTACACGGATTACAAGAGTTTGAAGTATATTTTCACTCAAAAGGAGCTGGACCTCAGACAAAGGAGATGGTTGGAGCTGATAAAGGATTATGATATAAAGCTGCACTATCACCCAGGAAAGGCCAACGTCGTGGCAGACGCGTTGAGCTGGAAGAGTTATGCGAATACCCTAGTAAAGGGAGGATTGGCAATGGAATTAGCAGGAGATCTCAGGGAGCTTTGTTTGGAGATAGTTCCTAGAGGTTTTGTCGCAACATTGGAGGTTCAGTCAACATTGCTAGGAAAGATACGCGAAGCCCAGAAGGAGGACTAAGAGATTGCCGAGATATAGGAGAGGATGAGTGAAGGAAAAGCCAATGGATTTCGTGAAGATGAACACGACACCTTGTGGTTTGAGGATCAAATATATGTGCCCAACAACCCGGAGATCAGGAAGTTGATACTGCAGGAAGCACATGATTCGCCATACTCGATACACCCCGGAAACACTAAGATGTATTTGGATCTGAAGGAATGTTTCTGGTGGACAGGAATGAAGAAGGATATAGCCAAGTATGTAGCCATATGTGATGTATGCCAGAGAGTAAAGGCGGAACCCGAATGGAAGTGGGATAAGCTTGGCATGGGCTTTATCACCAGACTGCCCAGGACCAAATTAGGATATGACTCAATCTGGGTAGTAGTGGATCGCTTGACCAAAGTAGCCCACTTTATCCCCGTGAAAACCACTTATACTAGTGCGATGTTGGCCAAGATATACATGACCAGGATCGTATGTCCGCACGGAGTTCCGAGGACCATTGTATTAGATAGAGGAACACAGTTTACCTCAAAGTTTTGGCATCAGTTGCACCAGACTTTGGGAACGAGGTTGGAATTCAGTACAACGTTCCACCCGCAGACAGATGGACAGACCGAGAGAGTCAATCAGATTCTGGAGGACATGTTGAGAGCATGTGCGCTAGATTATGGATCTAGTTGGGATGACAACTTGCCCTACGCGGAATTCTCGTACAACAATAGTTACCAGGCCAGTTTGAAGATGGCACCGTTCGAAGTATTGTACGGAAGGAGATGCCGAACGCCGTTGATGTGGGACGAATTCGGAGACCGTCAGTTGTTTGGACCAGACCTGATCAAAGAGTCAGAAGAGAAGGTTAAGTTGATTCGAGATAGACTGAAGGTAGCTCAGTCCAGGCAGAAGAGTTATGCAGACTTGAAGCGCAAGGAAGTAGCCTATGAAATTGGAGACAGAGCGTACCTATGAGTGTCGCCTCTGCGAGGAGTGAAACATTTCAGAGTTAAGGGAAAGCTAGCCCCGAGATTTGTGGGACCCTACCGTGTTTTCGAACGCATGGGAGAGGTTGCCTATAAATTGGAGTTACCCGAAGGATTATCAGGAGTGCATGATGGGTTTCACGTTTCTTAGCTTAAGAAGTGCCATGTGGAGATGGCTGATATTCCTTTAAGAGACACAGTACCCCTGGAGTCAATTCAGTTGGATAGTGATCTGACGTACGAGGAGAAACCCGTCAAGATTTTCGAATTTTTGAGTAGAGTCACCCGCAGTAAGGTTATCAAGTTTTGCAAAGTTCAGTGGAGTCACCACAACGAGGAAGAAGCCACCTGGGAACGAGAGGATTATCTACGCAAGGACCACCCACACCTATTCTCTAGCCAAGCCGAATCTCGAGGGCTAGATTCATTCTAAGGGGGTCGGTTTGTAACATCCCAAATTTTCAATTAGGAATGTTATACATAGATCATATTGCATTGCATATTTTATTGCCTTTTGTGCGTGGGGACCCTCGAAAATTCTGAGCAACTCAAGGACCTACGGAGAGAGTTGGGAATTCTACCGTTTTCGTATTTGATTTTTCTCGAATACCGGTACGAGGATCGCGTTGGTTTTCATTATTTTTCTCTCCCTAGAAGTATTTCTGAATAAAATATACGAGCGGAGATAATATGACTTCTCCAAAATAAAAGAAATATTGGAGGAAAAATGCTAAAATCAGTTTTGGTTTTTATTCAGATTTATTTGCGATTTTATTTGCATAGGAAAAATGCGTGTTTTTTAATGTTGCATTTAGGTCCGGGAAAAATGTTCACTTTGTCCTAAATATTATTGGAGGCCGGTGAAAATTTATTTCCGAATTTTTGGAGTCCGATTAGTATTTCATTTGTTTGTTTTCCTGCGTCAGGACTCGTTTAAAAAAAAAAGGGGGAACCGACCTTCGGCCGTAACCGACTAGGACTCTTCCTAGCCGGGCCATTATAAGCGTATCCCGAGCCGCCGCCAGCCCACCTCACCCCAGCCGGACCCTGCGCCTGAAAACCTAGCCGCTGCCGTGCCGCCGCTGCTGCCGCCGCCGTCGTTGCACCTCGCCGCCGCCGTCGCACCGCTAGAGCCACCCGCCGCCCCGCCGCCCTCCGCCGGAGCCCGCCGCCGCCTTGCGCGAGGTAGCCGCCATTGTTCCGCCGCCGTCTGTTTTTTTTTCAAACCGATCGGTTTTTCTTTTAGAAACCCCATATTTGTTTTTTTTTTCAGATCGGTTCGGTTCTTTTTGGTTTAGTTATTTAGCGGACATTTGTCCGTACATTCATTTTAACGAACGTTGTCCGCCCGTTAGTTACAGACAGCGAACGTTCATTCGTTAGCCTGTTCGTCACTTTTCTTTTTCGGGGTTTTTATCCGCGATTATTTCAATCACGATTTCTGCCCTGATCTTGTTTTTCGTTTTTCTTTTTGCCCGAGAGTCGGAATCAGGTGATTCAAAATCCCAAATCTTCGTCTCGATGCCCTCTTTCTGTTTAACCAACTTGAACAAGGTTTTGTTACTATAAAATTTGACCCTAGATCAATCTAGTAAACGGATCTCGTTTCTTTCGCAGTTTCAGTTTCGTTGCTTTGTTCGATTTGATTCTTTTAGCAAACCGGAGTTCTTAATTTGAACTTTCTGGTTAGATCTTCTTATTTGGAGTTTTGTTTGTGCATCTTTGCTTCATTGCTTATGTACACTATTGTTTGCTTGCGATAGAATACCCGGACTGTGAAGCGTGCTACTACGAGCCTCTAGGTTTTGCGAATCATCAGCAAGGCAAGTAACACTTTGATCATACTCCTTTATTACCCAGTTTTTATGAATTAGATCAAACCATCAAACACATTGCATGAGTAGGATCTCTTAACTCGTGGGACTGGGAAGTAGATTGAGGTAGAACCTATTACCTGCATTATTTTCAAACCCTTGGGAGTTACTTCCACATTATGCTTAGGTTGCTATGCTATGCTCGTAGACGTGGTTTGTGTTTGAGTGAAATCCATGACACATATGAGTTGTTAATTAATGGTTCAACTTAAGGTGGCTACATGAATACACATCTGGGTGGATTGGTTGCAGGGCACCTGGAGAATCCAGTGTTGTCCTATGAAATCTTGGGGTTCCGTGTGATTTTTCCTATGGAATGCCACCCAGGCTCAAAGGGATAATAAAACTATTCATGCTAGAAACTTCCGTGTGCAGCCACAATGCCATTATGGGCTCTGGCATAGTATGAGTAAGTTGGGTGAGCTCTTTCAGTGGTGGACTAGCAGATGTAGGGGAAAGTAGGTGTACGGGTCCACCTGGGGTAAAGAGTAAATGCTTCTGAAAGACTGTGTCTCGGTCATCCGTCTCTCAAACAACATGTAGCGCGAGAAACCCAATGTAGGAGATCTAGTCTTGTGGGGAAAAGTGCACAAACCACTGCAGAGTGTACAAACTGATCATGATTAGCCGTGTCCCCGGTTATGGACAATCTTGAGTATCTGGTACTTGAATTATTGGTTGATCGAATCACTCTAAAATTAATTTGTTGGGTTAATGATTACTTTAATTGGGATTGAGTTGGAGGTACCATCTCAATGATGTTTCAACTACCATGATAGTTAAAATAAAATTTATTCCTTTGTTGTAGGGAAAAATTGGCTTTAGGCAAAAACTTTAATCTTAGAGCCTCCACTAGCCATATATGCATATAGTGTTAGTCTTTATTCTGTTACTTGCATCTATTGTGTTATCTTGCCAGCATATTCCATGTGCTGACCCATTTCGGGTTGCAACATGTTACGTTGCAGACTTTTCAGACGAGGAGTAAGACGTTCTAGGTCGTTTGTCATGCACTCAGCTATGCCATTGGAGTTGATGGACTCACTTATCTTCCAAGCCTTCCGTTGTTATTTTGTTAGATGGCCTTATGCCATATACTTTTGTAATAAGTTCTCTTTGGAGACATTCGATGTAATAAGTGTGTGCTTGCCACTCTGTTATAAATCCTTCAAGTACTGTGTGTGTGCCAGCATTACCGATCCAGGGATGACACTTAAACACGGAGACTTCGGTCCTTTCGGATCATGGTCGCTACACCTTCCCTTTTCCAAAATCTTGAAAAAGGCGGGCCCAATGGAGTGGACCCCATAAGCCAAAGTAGCACTACAAGATTTGAAGAAATACCTCTCCTCTACGCCAATACTGGTCGCGCCTAAACCGCAAGAGCCGTTGTTGCTATATCTAGCGGCACGGAATCAAGTGGTCAGTGATGCGCTAGTAGCCCAGAGAGAAATCGACGCGGAAGTAATAGCAACACCAGAGCCTGACGCCACTGGGGCAGAAGCGACGCAACCAAATGAAGTAATGCAAAAGAAGAAGATGGTGCAGCACCCGGTTTACTTTTTCAGCTCCCTCTTGCAGGGGGCTAGGTCAAGGTACTCCGGTGTGCAGACCTTTCTCTTCGGCCTCCTTATGGCCTCGAGGAAGCTACGTCTTTACTTCCAAGCACATGAAATTACCGTGGTCACCCGCCTCCCGTTGCGGCGGATATTACATAAGCCGATGCGACCGGGAGGAATGTGGAATGGGCCTTGGAACTGTTAAGATTTGGTTTTAAGTTTGAAAGCACTTTGAAGATTCAGAGTAGAGTCTTGGCGGAGTTCGTTGCAGAATGTACCTCAACGCCCGACGAAGAGATCCAGGAGACCACTCTCCCCGTCAAGGAAACAAGTCACGACTGGATTATGTACTTTGACGCAGCTTTCTTGCTGCAAGGCGCCGGTGTTGGTGTGCTACTCGTTTCGCCCACTGGAGAGCACCTAAAGTATGTGGTCCAGATGCACTTCCCCAGGAAGTTGTCAATGAACAACACTGGCGAGTACGTGGGACTTCTTGCCGGTCTCAGGATCGCCGCAGACCTTGGGATTAAGAATCTCATCGTCAGGGGTGATTCGCAGCTTGTTGTCAAGCAAGTTAACAAGGATTACCAGAGCCCGTTGTTGGAGGCCTACGTAGATGAAGTGAGGAAGCTGGAGGAGCATTTTGACAGTATAAAAGTAGAGCATGTTCCCTGAGTGGAGAACGACATCGCTAACTACTTGTCAAAACGCGCCGCCCTGAAACTACATGTGGAACAACGTACCTTTGTGCTTCGGATCACTCAGCCATCCGTTGAACCATCGACAGAGCAGAACAAGCAAAGGAAATCAGGCCCCGCCATGTAATTTCACACCGAGCCCCCACGGGCCGCCGGCAAAGATGTTGCTGGCGATGTTGAGCCTGCCGTAGGCAACATGCACCGGTTGGGCGTCAAGCCCTGGCCGTGGAGACAGCTGCTCGTATGGCAGAGCATATGCCTCTAGTCCTTACGTTCGAGCCCCAGGCTCCGGCATGGGCACAACATACCGTCCAATTTCTCCAAGCAGGGGAGCTTCCTGAGGAGCAGGAAGAAGCAAAGAAAGTAGCCCGTCGGTCTGCCATGTATCAGTTCGTCGATGACGTCTTGTACAGAAAAAGGCCGAACGACGTGAAATTGAAGTCCATCCCCTGGGAGGAAGGACTGGAGCTGTTAGCAGAGATACACGGAGGCATATGTGGCTCCCACATAGGGTCAAGGGCCCTTGCTGTCAAGGCATTCCAGCAAGGTTTCTTCTGGCCCACTGGCCTCCAAGATGCAACGGCACTAGTAACCAAGTGTGAAGCGTGCCAGTTCCATTCGAAGAAGCTTCATCAACCAGGTCAAGCTCTCCAAACAATCCCTCTTTCCTGGCCATTCTCGGTTCGGGGGCTCGACATACTGGGCCCATTTCCCCGTGCTGTCGGCGGCTTTGAGTACTTGTACGTTGCAATCGACAAGTTCACTAAGTGGCCAGAGGTGGAAGCAGTGAGAAAGGTGACAACACAATCAGCCGTCAAGTTCTTCAAGGGCTTAGTCTGCCGTTTTGGTGTACCAAACAGAGTCATCACTGACAACGGCACGCAGTTCACAAGCCGCACCTTCATGCAGTACATTCAAGACCTCCGCAGCAAGGTCTGTTTTGCTTCTGTTGCGCATCCTCGAAGCAACGACCAGTCAGAGAGGGAGAATGCTAAAGTACTTTGAGGCCTCCGGACAAGGACTTTTGATAGGCTGCACAAGTGCCGAAGGCGTTGGATTCATGAATTGCTGGCGGTTCTTTGGTGATAACCCTCAACCGTAAGGGATCGAGATAGTCTTGGCGGGTAAGAATAACCCAATTTATTGATTCGACACACGGGGAGCCAAAGAGTATTTATAAGCTTTGACAGTTGAGTTGTCAATTCAACCGCACCTGAAATATACTTACTTGCAACAAAAGATAAGTGGTAACAGTGATATGATAGTGATAATAGTGATAGTAAAAGTAAATAGCAAAAAGTAAATAGTGAAGGTAAATGGCAAAAGTAGCAACTGGTGACAAGCAGGGTTTAAAACACTGTAGGCTAGGGAGATGGATGGTTGGGCGCTGCATGGATGTGATAGATTCTAACTTGGGGCACGACACATGGAAAAGTAATGATCATCTAGGCAAATATCAAACATTAGGCATGTATCCCGTAGGTAGTTGTACGTGCTTGCAATAAGAACTTGCACAACATCTTTTGTCCTAGCATCCCGCTACGAACGGGGCCAAAAGGAACTTATGGAGATTAAGGTGCTCCTGTCAAAGAGCACCGGAACAAAGCAATGAACTCAATGGATACATGTAATCCTCAAACTACGGACCATCCCCTTTGGTGTCCCAAGCTGTCACTTTTGGGATCGCCGGTTCCGAACCGTAATAGGTGCAAACAACTCATAGATAGGATCACGAACACAAATATACTCATGCAAACACATATGGTTCAGATCTGAGATCATGGCACTCGGGCCCTAAGTGTCAAGCATTAAGAATAACAAGTTGAAGCAGAGATGATAAACACCATAGTAGATGATAGGCAACATGCCCCCAACGATTTGACAAACTATTACATGATCTAACTCATCCAATCCCTACCACCCCCTTCGCCTACAGCAGGGGAATTACTCACACATGGAGGGAGAAGTCATGGAGGGATGATGGAGTGGTGATGATGATGACGATGGCGACGATCTCCCCTCTCCGGAGGCCAATTCAGCCTCCAGATTAGCCCTCCCGAAGAAGAACAGAGGGTGGCGGCGGCTCCGCGACGAAAAACTGCGAAAGAACTTCCGATCTGGGGTTTCTGCGTCGGGAGGAAAAGTACGGGCTAAAGTAGGGCACCAGGGGGTGTGGGCCCCACCCAGGCGCCCCCCCAGCGCGGCCCAGGGGGGGTGCCCACAGGGCGCCTGGGCACCCCCTGGCACCCCTCTGGCCCCACTTCTGGTTCCTGGTTCCTTCGGGTGCGTGGATTTTCTGTGATTTTTCGTGGATTTTTCTGAGGTACCTAAAAATCCGTTTTCCTGCACACAAATAAACCATACAGGCAGCTCTGCTGAAAACAGCGTCAGTCCGGGTTAGTTTAGTCCAAATCATGCAAGAATGAGGCCAAAACAATATCAAAAGTGTTTGGAAAAGTAGATACGTTTGAGACATATCAAAATACCACCTTAGTATACCAGACTTTGAACAGTGCAATGCATGTAGATCATTTCAATAACACATTATATACTCTAGTTATTCGAGACTAGCCACAAGGAAAGCATGAACCATCGAAAGAGCATTGTAAACATAGCACTATGTCGCTACAAGCTGGTCTCTAGATCATAAGTACAGGCATATGTACAAAAGTAGAAACAAAAAGAGTTCATACCGGTCTTCCTTGTTGCTTCCCTTCAGTCGATCTTCGTAATTACTGCTTGTCACTTGCACGATCGAACGTAGGAAATATAATTAAATGCCATCACGGACTCGAGCTGAACTCTGAAAACAAAGCAAACTAAAGAGAGAAAAGAAATCTTTTTGATTTTTCAAAGGTTGGATAAAAGCAAAAGAAAGAGAAAATCTTTTTGTTGTTTTTGCAAAGAGAGAAATAAAGAAGAACGGGCAAAAACTTCGAAAAGATCAAAGTGAATAAAACAGATAATACAATGGAAAAGTAAGAGGGGCACGTACTCCCCCAAGCTTAGGCTTTTGGCCTAAGTTGGTAGCAGCTACTGCCCCCAGGAGCCTCCTACTCCGGGGATATGGTGGTGAGTCCAAGGGTCGTAGAAGGATGCTGGCGCGTACACCGAACTCCTCAGAGTCTCCCACGAGGAAGGTTCCGAGCGCCAAATAGAGGAAGAACCTTCACCAAACTCGGTGGCGGTCTCTTCTTGAAAATGTGGTAACTCACCGTGCTTCTCCTCGTCGGGCAGAACCCCCTCCATGGGGTTATGAAACTGATGCTGGACCATGAACTCATAGAATTGGACAACATCAAAGGACCATCCGTTCCTGCGAGAAAAATCAAACAAAAGAGGTGCAGGTAGACGGATCTCGCGTTCCGCGGTAATTCCGAAACGCAAGATATAAACAAGATTATCAAGCTCAGAACCCATGGTGACAAACTTATGCCTTTTCATAGCAGCAAGATCAAAGCTTAAATAAGTAAAAGGATTATCATCAGGGTGTGGGGTGCCTCCAAGATGTTCTAAGATAAGTGTGGCATAAACGCCACCATATAAGTCCCCCTTGTTACCGTTCATAGCAAGGCGTCAAGCAATTAAGGCACCCAGATTATAATCAGACCTCCCTGAAAGGGTTGCTGCCAGGATAGCAATATCCGGAGCAGAAATGCTGCTCGTGTTGTCACGAGCTAACACCCCTCTGGAAATATAATATGCAAAATACCTGAGGTGAGGAAATAAGATGCTGGAGATCTTCGACCGATGAATATCCCTCGTACCCATGCTGCAGAGAGAGTTGATGACGGTTTTCAGCTCGGAGGGCTGAGTGGCCATCCTAGCCATCCTCCCAACGTTCGGCACACCTATTATTTCACAAAAATTTCCCAAAGTCATGGTGATAAGATCATTGTAAATTTTAAACTCAATAGCACCTGAATCAAGATTATATCTAAAACTGTTAATGAAAATGGAGGTGAGTTTTTGATACTGAGTAACACGGCTCGTGACGAGTCGTGTCAAACCTGCATTAGCACAAAGATTATAAAATTCATCCTTGATTCCCGCAGCTTCCATGAATTCATCACATGGAAATGTCATCGCACGTGCTGGACTTGTATCTTCCAACAACTCCAGGGGCACATGATCTTCATTATAGCTCACCCTAGCAGTCGATGGTGAAGCTGCGGCTCTAGTAACTCGATCGGAGTGTGCGGGCCTCCTCTTCTCAAGCCACCCTTTTGCCCTTCCTAACAAACTCATTTCTGATTTTTTTTTGCAATTTACAAAAATGAGGATTAAAACAAGATGAGTTAAGGCAGACTACTCAACTCACTTGCCCAAGGCATAAACTTGCATCAGAACTTGGAAAATAACTTTCTACACATGCATGCAAGCTCATCTCTACAGCACCAAGAATTACTAAATACTCACAAATGAGGCCACCAATCAAAAATCTAATTGGAGGGGTGGAGGAGTCACATACCAGGGAGTATTTGCTCAAAATTTCAGCTCAAATGATGGGCTGAAGAGAGAGATCGAAGAATCGCCTCCAAGAACAGCAAGAACACAAGAACAAGAGCAGAACTCGAGTTTTTGGAGAAAGAGAGAGAGGGGGGAAGAAGACATACCTGGAGGGGGGCCCTATGGACCCCAGGCGCCCTGTGGGCGCGGCCAGGGGCTGGGCCGCGCCAGCTGGCCGCCTGGGCCACTGGTTGGTCCCCCTGGCTGGCCCCAGGACTTTCTGGGTCTCTCCCGACGTGGAAATTTTTATTTAAATTTTTCTGGATTTTTTCTAAAAACTTCACTGTTGAAATTTTTTCGAAGTTCAAAAAGCTGCGAAACTCTCTGAAAACTTGAAGTAGTGAGTAGTATTGTAAAGCTTCAAAACATAAATACTTGGTACATCAAGTAGGACAAAAACTAAAAACAAATGAAAACATAACAAGCTCAACTTTTTATCCATATAAAACATATTTGTTAATAAGGTTGATCAAGTCTTACCAACAAACAGCCGATATATAGAGCAAAAAGTCTCACCTGTCACGAAGTAATCACTGAACCTTTAGCTTGATGGACATTGTCCCTACCATGATAGTTTTGTATTTGTGAGGCACATGTAGTGGACAATCCCATTCTCCAATCTTCACGGTCTCGATATTTTCTATAGAGTTGAGGCCATGCCTCCTGTCGATCTTCTTTGGAAAATATACCGTGTGTTCTTTATCATTCACATGGAAGGTAACCTTCCCTTTATTGCAATCAATAATAGCACCTGCGGTATTAAGGAAAGGTCTATAAAGAATAATGGACATGCTCCCATCCTCGGGCATGTCAAGCACAACAAAATCAGTAAGAATTAAACAATTAGCAACTTCTACGGGAACATCCTCACAAATACCTATCGGAACAACGGTTGACTTGTCAGCCATCTGAAGGGAGATATCTGTAGGGATTAGTTTCTCTAAACAAAGCCTCTCGTAAAGAGAGAGAGGCATAACACTCACTCCTGCTCCAAGATCACATAAAGCAGTTTTGACATAATTATTCTTTATGGAGCAAGGAATGGTGGGTATACCTGGATCACCGAGCTTCTCAGGAATCTTGC
This sequence comes from Secale cereale, assembly GCA_902687465.1. Classification (NCBI taxonomy): domain Eukaryota; kingdom Viridiplantae; phylum Streptophyta; class Magnoliopsida; order Poales; family Poaceae; genus Secale; species Secale cereale. The sequence goes on from LR738712.1 coordinate 456,352,126, forward strand.
CGCTGAAAGAGTAGTTAGCAAGCATAGTAGATATTGCATCATTAGGAACTTTTCTTTTATTAGTGACAATATCTTTCATATATTTTGAATAAGGAAGTAACTTAATAGCATCAGTCAAAGGGATTTGAAGAGAGAGAGGTTTAATCCACTCACAAAACTTATTATAATGCTCTTCTTCTTTAGATTTGATGGACTTACCTGGAAAGGGCACGGGTTTCTGTACCCATGGTTCTCTTTCTTTCCCATGTTTTCTTGCGATGAAGTCTTCTTTAGTGTACCTCTTACGTTTGTCAGGTGCTTCTTCTTCTCGAACTTCTGGCGGATCATTCTTCTCATTATTATTACCTTCAGGTTCAGCACCGTCTTCAGTCTCAGCATCGGAGATAGATACGCTGTTAGGATCAATAGTTGGCTCTTCATCTGCAATAGGATCATTAGAATTGTCAGTCTCCTTATGTTTCTTCTTTTTCTTTGGAGAGCCAACAATTTCTTCTTCTTGCATTTGAGAATCCTGCTCGATTCTCTTCGGATGTCCCTCTGGACAGAGAGGATCTTGAGAACTAGTTCCTCCTCGGGTCTTAATCCCGAAAGCCTGCAAATTATCTTGTTTGGCATTGTTAGCAAGCAAATCTCTTTGCACTTTAGAAATTTGGTCAAGCTGAGTTTGAACCATTTGAAAATGCTTCACAAGACATTGAACATCATTAACTGTTCTATCTAAAACATCAAGTAGTCTTTTGATAGCAAGTGAATTATCATGCAATTGACTTTCTATCCTCTCATTAAAATGATTTTGTTTCATAATAAAATTATCAAACTCATCTAAACATTGATCAGGAGGCTTACCATGAGGGATGTCACTTGCGTTGAAATCTAAAAGAGAGTGTACCTCTACCATAGGAGGGTGAGTGGTAGGCTCACACAGCTTCTCAATAGGGGGTAGACTCTTCACGTCTTCAGCTTTAATACCTTTCTCTTTAATAGACTTCTTTGCTTCTCGCATATCTTCGGGGCTTAAAACAAATACGCCCCTCTTCTTTGGTGGTGGAGGTGGTTCAGGTACGGACCAATCTTCATGGTTTTTGGCAATCCTGCCCATCAAATCTTCCGCATCGTCCGGTGTTCTTTTCCTGAAAACACAACCAGCACAACTGTCCAAATAGGACCTGGATTCATCAGTTAGACCAGCATAGAATATATCGATTAATTCATTCTTAGGGATTTCATGTCCTGGTCTAGCCCGAATCAGACAGCAGTACCTCCCCCAAGCTTTAGGGAGGGACTCATCCTGCAACTGTTTAAAGTTATAAATTCTTTGTAAAGCAGCATGTTGCATGTGAGCAGGAAAGTACTTATCAACAAAAGAGTGAGCTAAGTCTTGAGGACTCTTAATGGAACCGCATGGAAGCGAATCATACCATGCTTTAGCACCTTCCTTCAAGGAGAAAGGAATAAGCTTGGTGATATAAAAGTATGTATCTTCTCATCTGTGGTAAACAGGTCACCTAACTCACCGAGTTTAGTCAGGTGTGCAATAGCATCATCATTTTCTCTGCCATAAAAGGGGGCAGCTTCAACAATAGGTATAAGTGAAAGATCAACAGAGAAATCATAATCAGAATCATCAATGCATATAGGAGATGTAGCAAATTCAGGATCAGGAACGGTTTTGTTCTTCAAAGAGTGTTTTTCAAATAGTTTCTTAATAACTTCAGGGTCAGAGCCAGAAAACTCTGTCAGTTCCCTGCATAAATCTTCATCAAGCATATAGTAATCATCATCAAGGAGCCTCTCTTTGAGTTTACTCAAATCAGGATAATCATAAGTTTCACCAATAGGGTAGCGAGTAACAGGAAGTTCAATTCCAGACTTTTTAGCAGCAGCAGCAATTTGTTTCTCAAGAGCATAATCAAGCGAACTAATATCATCAAAAGTAGTAGAGGCATCATCAAGAGTATCGGACATAGTAACAGATTCAGTAGGAGCATCATGTGGTGGTGGTGAGGCAAACTTACTCATAACGGAAGGTGAATCAAGTGTAGCACTAGTGCTCAGAGCAGTACCTCTTCTTGTAGTGGATAGTAAGATCGGAACCTTGGGGTCTCCTTTCTTACCCATAGTGGATAAAGTACAGCAGGTAGGATACCTCAAGTAGACTTGTAAATATTGCTATGCTCCCCGGCAACGGCGCCAGAAAACGGTACTTGATAACCCTCAACCGTAAGGGATCGAGATAGTCTTCGCGGGTAAGAATAACCCAATTTATTGATTCGACAAACGGGGAGCCAAAGAGTATTTATAAGCTTTGACAGTTGAGTTGTCAATTCAACCGCACCTGAAATATACTTACTTGCAATAAAAGATAAGTGGTAACAGTGATATGATAGTGATAATAGTGATAGTAAAAGTAAACAGCAAAAAGTAAATAGTGAAGGTAAATGGCAAAAGTAGCAACTGGTGACAAGCAGGGTTTAAAACACTGTAGGCTAGGGAGATGGATGGTTGGGCGCTGCATGGATGAGATAGATTCTAACTTGGGGCACGGCACACGGAAAAGTAATGATCATCTAGCAAATATCAAACATTAGGCATGTATCCTGTAGGTAGTTGTACGTGCTTGCAATAAGAACTTGCACAACATCTTTTGTCCTACCATCCCGCTACGAACGGGGCCAAAAGGAACTTATGGAGATTAAGGTGCTCCTGTCAAAGAGCACCGGAACAAAGCAATGAACTCAATGGATACATGTAATCCTCAAACTACGGACCATTCCCTTTGGTGTCCCAAGCTGTCACTTTTGGGATCGCCGGTTCCGAAACGTAATAGGTGCAAACAACTCATAGATAGGATCACGAACACAAATATACTCATGCAAACACATATGGTTCAGATCTGAGATCATGGCACTCGGGCCCTAAGTGTCAAGCATTAAGAATAACAAGTTGAAGCAGAGATGATAAACACCATAGTAGATGATAGGCAACATGCCCCCAACGATTTGGCAAACTATTACATGATCTAACTCATCCAATCCCTACCACCCCTTCGCCTACAGCAGGGGAATTACTCACACATGGAGGGAGAAGTCATGGAGGGATGATGGAGTGGTGATGATGATGACGATGGCGACGATCTCCCCTCTCCGGAGGCCAATTCAGCCTCCAGATTAGCCCTCCCGAAGAAGAACAGAGGGTGGCGGCGGCTCCGCGACGAAAAACTGCGGAAGAACTTCCGATCTGGGGTTTCTGCGTCGGGAGGAAAAGTACGGGCTAAAGTAGGGCACCAGGGGGTGTGGGCCCCACCCAGGCGCCCCCCCAGCGCGGCCCAGGGGGGGCGCCCACAGGGCGCCTGGGCACCCCCTGGCCCCCCTCTGGCCCCACTTCTGGTTCCTGGTTCCTTCGGGTGCGTGGATTTTCTGTGATTTTTCGTGGATTTTTCTGAGGTACCTAAAAATCCGTTTTCCTGCACACAAATAAACCATACAGGCAGCTCTGCTGAAAACAGCGTCAGTCCGGGTTAGTTTAGTCCAAATCATGCAAGAATGAGGCCAAAACAATATCAAAAGTGTTTGAAAAAGTAGATACGTTTGAGACGTATCATTTGGTCAATCAGAACGACACCAAATCGAGTCATCGGCCAGACACCCTTCTCCCTCGTTTACGGGGCGGAAGCAGTTCTCCCCATGGAACTCACATAGGGGTTACCCCGAGTGCTCGCTTATGATGAGCTTGAGCAAGAGCAACTGCGACAAGATGACGCAACGCTCCTCGAGGAAGATCGTCTTCGGGGGCTTGTGCGAGCAGCATGCTACCAGCAAGCCTTGCGCCGCTACCATAGCCGCAAGGTTCATGCCCGAAGCTTTGAGGAAGGTGACCTTGTTCTTCGGCATGTTCAGTCGGCCAAGAATTCAAACAAGTTGACGCCAAAGTGGGAAGCTCCTTAGTGAGTAATACGAGTCACCAGGCCTGGCGTAGTCCGCCTGGAGACCGAAGATGGTATTCCAGTGAGCAACTCCAGGAACATCGAACATCTTCACAAGTTTTACCCATAAGGCGCGATTGCCGGGCTCCCCGGGAAACCACCCTTCTGTACAAGCCTTGCCGGCAAGGCATGTAACCCTTCGTACAAAGCCAGGCGCAGACCATGAGCATAAATAAATGAAGCACTAGCGCCCTAAGTTTTAGCATGCATGCTAGGTTGAGTCTCTTTCTCTGTTAGGGTTGATAGTGCTTGGCGACAACTAACCCCTAGCATAGAGGTCGAGTGTGTGTGTGTCTCTATTCCTTTCCATCCTCTTTTGTTCCCAGGATGCATGGACATTTCTGGTGAGCTGTTTGAAGGAAAGAGGACGGGTCGACGCTCCGACCCCGGCGAACCAAGGTTGCCGCAGGCTGCAGATCCAAGGATCCAACCACGGCAAGACAAGGTTGCCGGAGGCTACAGAATCAGATAAGCCTTTCATCCCCCACTCCTTACTTCCGTCTGAAACTTGAACGTACGAGACCTCACTTGCTCTTATACCATCATGCCCCTGATTTTCCCTGCGTCTTACAAAACTCTATTTTGGATTGGGACTTTGTAGTAGTGTGATAAGAAAGGAGCAGATGGAAGGCCTAATCCTACTCTGCTCCTACTTCCGCCAACGGCGTGAATATGGTCGAGCTATAGAGCAGGGAGACGGCAAGGCCTGTTGCCAGGGTACGATGTTTATCTTAAGATAACAAGGATTCGTTCCTTGGTGTGGCCCCTGCCCATCCATAGAAGAAACCCAGCAAACACCCTTCTCTTCATTAATATGGTGTAAAAACGTACAATTCATACGGAATGCATACATGAGCAAGGGGGTTACAAGATTCAAATCTTACAAAGGCCCGTAGGTTTAAAAACTGAAAAGAGATAAGGTTCCCGTAATCCCTTTCCTGTCCCTCTCCTCAGGAAATGGAACAAGATGGCAAAAGTGCGAAGGGAGCGCCTAGGCGAAGCACGAGCAGCGGAAGGCACCAAGAGAACATCCCAGTGGCCGCCCCGAAGAGGGCCGGTGATGATCGTGCCAGGAGAAGAGACAAAGGATCAGGCAGCGGGCTGGCAATACGCGATGAAGGCATTTGATGCCCGCGTACTCCGATTTGACGGCCGCCTCCTGCCTCCTTCATCTTCTCCGGCCTCCCAACGCTAGCCGCCCAAGGAGGCGACCTCGGGATGCTCGAGGAGCTGGCGATGCAGATGATGCTGCTGCCGTCATCGCCCACGGACGGTGTGTCCGACGCCTAGTCGGACCCGTGATCCTCCCGCCTGCCGCCCTCGTCGTCGCTGTCGCTGTCCTCCCCATCATTATTGCTCGAGGAGGAGCTCTCATCATCGGTCGAGCTCTCTGCACAGCACCCTATCCCGCCCCCGAGAACCCGAAGACCTTGATGGAGAGTAGATCGCTCTCTGCTAACTTGAAGCAGAGGACATGCCCCTTCATCAAGCAGTGGGCATGCGCGAAGGTCTTCCACCCATGGTGGAGAAGCATTACATGAGGGGTGGGGAACTTGGTGTTCACCCACGCAGCACCATTATAACACCCCTTCATGTGAAGCCTCAACCTCGATGGCCAGTCGACCTCCAACACCCTCGCGAATGCTTCAGGAAGATGTAGGTGACTACGCGGCGGCTCGCGCAGTTGCAGAATGAACTCCAATGCCATGTCCCCGACATGGCATCGCGGTGAGGTAGGAGGAGACGACGGAGAAGATGGAGACGGTGATGATGACGACGCGGGTGTCCCCCGTCCTCGCCCACCTCTGCCTCGACCGCCTCGCCGACCACAACCTCGGCCAGCGGCTCTGCCTCTAGCATGGCCCTCATCTTAGGCATCCGGCTCCTCTTTGACTGCCGCCGCCCTCTGACGAGAGGAAGACCTTATCACCTCCATAGGGGCACGGCCACGGCCACGCCCTCTTATCATGACTTGGAAAGGAAAGGGATCGGACTTGAAGAGGATGAGTGGTGGGGGAAGCATTGTTCCTCTCCCCTTCTTTATAGCAGGGCGAGACCAAGCAAGCCTGAAGGCGATCGCCCGAATCAACCAATCCAGTAGCTGGAGACGCAAGGAAACAAGGCCGACCCGCTGCACCAATCAGCGGCGCCCGGCCCCCCGCCAGACGGTCTTTGCCAGTAGTGCCATCCTCCCCGCAGGCTATCTGTATGCTCAAAGGCTCAACCTGGCTAGTAAGTCGGCATAGGAGAGGCCTCTCACAACCAAAAAGAAAAAAGAAAATCAAAATCAAATGAATCCGAATATAACCAATCTATCGCCTTTGATGACTCGTTGACAGCCTCCTCAACCCAAGCTTCCATCTCCTGCTCCATACCTCGCGTGTCACGAGCCGGGATTGAACCAGCGCTTTCCGGATTTTCGTCCGGATAGATACCTATCTGATCGCGCTCCGCAACATGTTGGTTACTTGATCCTTCGCTTTGTTTACTTGGGAGCCCAATACTTATTGGTGGGGAAAATTACCTTCCCAGGAGAGCGGTAGCAAAAATGAGACCTTTCGTCTAGACAGAAGCCCCAGCGTTAAAGCGCGCGTCCACAGTGTCCGCCACCCGCCCTCCCCGATGCATGAGGGGCACGTGCCGGGCGGATCAGGGTTCAGATGGCGCGTGGTACGACCATTTCGCGCCCCGTGATCATGGGGCGACCCAAGTCCACTTAGTAAATGAGTCGCGCCCCCGCAACTTCCTATATTTTTTATGAGGAAGACGCGAACCGTCTCTTTACTATTTGGAACCACGGGGTGACGCAAGCTTGCTGCAGTCACCCCACGCACAACCCCCATGTCATGCGTTCAGTGCAGATCATGGCAAAGTGCAACCACCAGAGGAGTTACTGCAGTAAAAAGAATCCGGCCCCAACTGCCCGCGCACAGTTCTGGGCCTAGCCCATCAACGCGTCGCGCTATGTATGGCCCAGCCCCGGGGGCTCATGTTGGTGTACAAAAGTAGGGGCTCTCCTTTGTACACCTTACTTGTGCACGGGCAGTCAGAGCCAAGTCTGCGGCCACGGCTAACAGAACAGAGGAGGGAAACCGAAGCACTAGGATTACCAGAGCAGCGCCAAGACAGTGGCGCAAGAAGGCCAAGCAACAAGCTAGGATACCCCGAAGACCCTTGCCGGGGCGGCCTGCACGACCCCGACAAGAACTCTTGCCGGGGAAACTCACCCAACGCCTTCACAGCAGCAACCCTTGAGCCTAGGAACTCCAACACCATCAACAACGTTGGAACCAAGGCTCGGGAAGCACCTACGTGATGGCATGCAGATCTTTGTGAAGACAAAGGGTCTACAAATCTTAGATGAGAACCAGAAGACAAGACGACCGCATGGCTCTTTGCCGAGGATGCCCACGAGGCCTTGGCAAGGCTCCTTGCCGAAGACACCCCCGAATCCCCGGCAAGCCTCTTGCCGAGGGCGCTCACAAAGTCCCCGACAAGACCATTGCCAGGAATAGGTGCAAGACCGTGGAAAGCCCTTGCCGCCCCAGCTCGGCGGCCGACCCACTAGCCCAGGCAAGTATCCACGTGGTAGTACGTGGTCCAGCTAGTCAAGCACCTGCGTGGTGGTATGCAGATCTTCGTGAAGACCCTACAACCACGCCATGTCAGCTGCGTGCTGACCTACATGGCACTGCATGCCTCGTTGGCCTGGACGCGCGTCGCAGCCAGACGGAGCGGCGGCGGACGGGACGGGCCTCATTGCCATCCCAGATAAAGCAAATGGACACCTAAGTAGCGCATTTAATGCGTCTTGTTCCGTAATGACAGGAGATAAGCGTGTACACTGTTTAGCTTTCCACCTCCTGTGTGCCACTTTGGCAGCACCTTTTGACTATAAAAGGAGGCCCGAGGCATACCGTAGAAGGATTCGAATCCTTTGAACTAGACACGCATCGTAGCTTGTTCAAGAAGCTCAAGAACACTCAAATAAACTAAAGCAGGACTAGGGTATTACGCATCTCCGCGGCCCGAACTTGGGTAAACGATCCTTGTGCTGACTCCTAGACCCGCCCTTTGCACAACCTGGCGCCCGTCAACCGTAGAAGGGATTCCAGTGATCCCATAGGTGTCGTTCCCCAACACTATCGTACATAGTTTATAATCATGAAATGTTTGTGATGTGCCAGGCATCGTAAAACTCCCGTGCCTGGAATTTACCTGGAAAACTGTCGTGTGTGGAATCTGCTTAGATTTAGGTAAAACCACAAAACTCCGACTACGATGGCAATGCGAGCACCATAGAGTAGCAAGGATGAAGCATTAGGGATATTCGAGATATCAGAAACAGTTAATAGGGACAACTGTATGCATCAAGGCTCCCTATCCCCGATGGTTTCTGGGTCATGTGGGAAGGACCCCCCCTATCGCCCACACTCACTAAGCTACGGTTCCAAATGTCATCGCGGAAACGGGTTAAAAACCATTGGTATAGCACCGATGCGTACTAGTATATTTTGTATTATGTCATTATATCCATGAATTATATCGTGCCATCATGTTTCAATCAACGGCATGTATGTGAATTATTGCATGCCAACCACTTTAATAGACACATCATATAGTTATATCATGTCATCCTTTTACATAGTCATCATTTTTTTAAGTATGTTAATTTATCATGTTTAGTTAGCCATCATATATGTGAAATTGTGTCATGCTATCATGTTTAATTAGCTATCATATATGTGAAACTGTGTCATGCTATCCTGTTTGGTTCGACAACATAAATGTGAATTAATTCATGCCCTGTTTTCTTCCGTACTATCCATTTCACCTATCTATCATACAATATATGTACATCCAATTACTTTTCTTGTTTATCAGCCATTTGAATTGGAGAGGGTGATGGCAGTATCTATGGGAGTAAAACATGGTCTTCGAAAAAGATCATACTACCCGTCTATGCAGATAGAACCACGAATGTACTTTCCCAAGAAACCAGCCCCACCACACATAACTCAGACTAACATTGATTGTACGCCTACCCAGTAGGACAAAGAACCAGCTACACCCCTTCTAACCCCAACCCTAGCAGATGGTGACTCAGTTCCAGTTGACACAACACCGTCTCCACCACAGAGCACCCAAACACGAGAAGTTAGTAACGCAATTGCAGCACCCAAAGCATGAGGAGCACCACTCCGAGCCCCAAGTCAACGCTTAAACAAGAAGAAGAATTGTTCTTAGGTCATGTTCCATAGCTATGGTTCATACTCCTTTGCTCTTGCATCATTGTATTTACTCATACCAAATAATTTCAAATTTGAAGGATGCAATTGAAACTCCAATGGTGCAACAGGTGTGTTTTAAACCTGTTTTTAACTGGTTTGCTATTGTAACTTGCTCTATGTTGATTTTGCTTCAAATAAATAAACAATTATGTTCTCATGCCATGCACATTACAAGTGTTGTTAGTGCTGTATTGTTTCCCACACTTATATTATTTTTATGCTGCTTTGTCTTAAACAGATTTGATTTGAACTGTCTCTATCTTGATTTGGCAACATAAACTAGAATGATATAGACCATACAGTGACCGTAATACATAGATATATGTTTGTTTCACGTTGTTATGTTATCCACCTTACAGTGACCATACAACATAGATATATGTTTGTTTCATGTTGTTATCATGTCCACCTTACAACTGAACTGGTTTACCAAAAGGAGTTTCATATACAACATGGTAAACCTATGAAGTGTCTGTTTGTTTCTCTTTTAGAATGCGGACAAAATATTGGAGAAGAGTACCCCGTTATGCAATGGTAAAGGAAGTAATGCAGGTAAGGTTCAAGATAGTGAGACATACCTGTTGGTCTCCAAGAAAGCTGATAAAAAATATCTTGAAGACAATGAGACAATCACAAAGTCCTGTCTTGATGTAGTGGGTCTGTATATAGGGTGGCTCTATTATGATGCCGCACCCCGTACGCCTCGGCCAACACCTCGCGCCGCCTGCCCCCTGCAACCACTCCGCGCTCTCCGCCCCTTCGTCATCTACTAACTGTGATGCCGCACCTCGGATGTGTCGGCCCTCTTCGTCTGCCGAAGCTCCTCCATCCAATCTCCCTGCCGGATCCGACGAGGATCCATCGTGCGTTGCATCAACAGCCACCGTCAAGGCTGCTCTCGATCTGAGAGGAGCAGAACCTCCCCATCAGATTTGACGAGGGTCATGGCGCTGTGCAGTTCGGATGGGGTTCTCACCCTGTCCCACGCCATCCACCGCAGGGAGAAGGACGAGGAGCTCCACCACCGGCCCCTCTGTGCCCCCAAGCAGTTTGCAGAGTGTGCGTGTGTAGGACAGTAGGCACGTCGATGCATTCCATCCCCATATCCGGCCGCAGATGCCGACCCCTCTGCACCTTGGCGCCTGGCGCGGGCACCGACCGCAGCCCTGCTCCCGTGCCACCTCCCTCAGCCCCGCATCCACCAGCACCTCCCCTGCCACGGTGTGCCACAGTCAACGGCATCGCCCTGCGGGTCAGAGTGATGCGGCCACCGATGATGCTCTGAGCCTCTTTCCCTCCCAGCCTCCTTAATGCTCTCTCCCCCCCTTGATTTGCACCAGAGTAGCAGCGGGGTCAGTGCGGCATCAGACCAAGCGCTGACAATCATGAGCAGTGAGAGGACCCAACGAGGTGATGCAGTGTCATTTTCCTTTGTCAATTTAGTGCAATTTCTTTTTCTGTTGCAGTTCGATTCACAAATTGGGCGTGGTTTGATTTTTTTTGCTATTTTTGCAGGAAGAAAAGGACTACAACCGCGTGCAGTACATCGCCCCGTGCGGGATCCGTGCCATGGTGATTTTTTTGAGTCATATTGCATTTCACTTGGTTGAGCGAGCGGTTCATCAGCCGCGTTCCGTGCAGTGCATTGCCATGTTTTTGCAGTGCGTTGGCATGTCCTTCCCAGGGAAGCACCATCTATTTTTCCGTGGAGTGCATTGGCATGTTTTTGCAGTGCGTTCATGTTCTTTCTCGGGAAGCACCATCTATTTGTGTGACAAATTTGTGTTTTCTTTGTTTGTTTAGTGCACTACAGTTTAGGGCTCAACGTGTGGTTCGGAAACGTGGGCTTGTAGTGCATTAGCTCATCGTGTGACGAAGAAAACTAGTGTCTCGTATGCTGAATTTGGTGTCTCGTGTATACTGTTTGTGTAAAAAGAATGATGCTTCATGACCTCTCTGTATTAAGTGCAATTTGTTTTCTGTATCAAAATTTAGTTGACTACATCAACACCAGCAGTGCATTTGGTCCTCGGATGTGGTTGACTTTTTAGAGTGATATTCTTCACTTGTGCCCAACATGAATGTGCTAAAAAAATTAGTGAAACAACAAAGATAGTAATGCGGTTCACTGCGATATATGTCGCGGTTCATTTGCTTCGTCTGTGCTGTCCATTCTCTTTCATAAAAAATATGGAAAATTAGACAACAAAAACATGTCTGAGAAAAATTACGTCTGACAAAGGGAACCATGAAGTTAACTAGAATGTCTAATGCAGTGCAGTTTTCAGTTTGAAGCAATGCGTTTTTCTGTCCAATGCAGTAAACACGACGATTTTGGTCTCGCGAAAAACAGAGTGTGCGCTTTTTGGTAAAATCAAAATTGTTCTTAAACCGTAAGGAATTAGAGAGCGTGTTCTACATGGAAAAGTTGCGCCTCGTCGATATCTTTCCGACTGTGTATCATCGGAATCATTTCGACGAGCGGTTTGAGAAATTAATTAAAAACATCTGGTGCCTCTCGTCGTTAGCCGCTCGATTTTCAAAATTAACTAAAAAACTTAAGGATTCTCGAAAACATTTCAACATGTGAAAGTTGGGCCTTGTCCGTAGATTTTCAACGGCGTATTACACGTCTCGTTTTGACAAACGGTTCAAAAACTGGAGCCAAAACAGTAAGAAAATTGAAAAAACAGAATTCCGCGATTTAGTAAATTTAAAACTGCTCTTAAACTGTAATGAATTAGAGAAAATAATAGATACGTAAAAGATGCGCCTCGACGATATCTTTCTAAAAGTGTATGATTTGCTTCCTTCTAACGAGCGGTTTAAAAAAAACAAAAAAATGCTCGATGCCACTATTCATGGGTCGCACCGTTTTCAAACCTGCTCTTAAACCGTGAGGAATCTCAAAAAGTGTTCAACATGGAGAAGTCGCGCCTAATCCATAGCTTTTCAACGGTATATTGCAAGCCTCGTTCCAACATACGGTTTAAAAGCTGGAGCAAAATAGTACCAAAAAAACACCACGTGCAGTTTTTTTGCGACGGGAAGTTCACTTGTGTGAGTACAACAGCACACTTGGTTGAAACAATGACGTGCACTTGCATTGAGCGTGCAGTTCGGAAGTGTTATCAGAATAGTTATTTTGCTAATATTAGCAGAATAGACTTGGTTCAAGCAGAATATATATATATATATATATATATATATATATATATATATATATATATATATATATATATATATATATATATATATTCACGGGATTAGAATATTATTCTGATCACAACATATACTTTCTGAGATACACGCCTGAACTTCCCTCTGTAGGAACCCGACCTTCGGGCTATCTTCGTAACCGTGGCTCTTCGCGTGAATTATTCTTGTTAGTCGTGTTCTATGGGATGTAAGTGTAATCTGCAAACGTTTTTTAGCAACTAAATACTCTTCTTAAATAGAAATCTCGCTCATGGGCGTATTTTGCTCTCGGGTTGTGATGAACTCGTGTTTTTCGTAATTTTACTGCCTCAGTTGCACGCCTGAACTTCCCTCTAAACTAGGTTGAACTTCCGCCAACATCGCCCAAACGGGGCTTGCGATATACCGTTGGAAACTTATGGACACCAGTATCATGAGCCAACTTAGATTTTTGTCAAAATGTAAGCGGTTTAAGAGCAGTTTTGAAAACCGTTTTTCTTCACACACAAAACGTGAATCGTATTTTCGATCTCACTTGCAAACCGTTTATCGGAATGCGGCATATAATATGTCGTTGGAAAGCTGCTGCAAAACCGCTCCTTTCACATGTTGAAAGTTTTCTCTAATTCCCTATGGTTAAAACGTTATTTCAAAAAACGTAAAATTTCGCAAACCGAACAGCCGAGTTCATATTTTCACGGTGATTTCTAAACGGCTAATCCAATTAGGGCATATTATATGGCGTTGGAAAGCTTATGAAAATGCGCTACTTTTTCATGTTGAAAGTTTTTTCTAGTTTTGAATGGTTTAAGAGTAATCGAGAAAACGGTACAAGTCCTACCGAGTTCGTTTTTTCGAGTTAATTTTTAACCGTGCGTCCGAATGCAGCAAGTGATATGGCGTTGGAAAGCTTGAACAAATGCGAAACGTTTTGGTATGTATTGTTTCTCCCAATTCATTACGGTTTTTTGTCAGTTTTGAAAATGGCAAAAAATGGTGAGATCATTTTTCTGCCTTTATCGCGAAACAGATTCTTCGAAAATGCACCGCGTGAAGAACCTGAACTTCTGGACACGTGTAGTTGAACTTCACTCTGTTTTTCACGGGCTTTTTTTTCTCGCAGCTCTCCATCCACTGCTCGTAGCTCTCCATCTACTCACCAGAATTAAGCAAGTGATAAACCGATGGAAAGCTGCTGTAAACACACAACTTTCCCGTGTTGATAAATTTTTCATACTCGCGACGATTTTAAAAGTTTTTCATCCTAAATTCATTCAGTGTAGTAGTTGAACTTCGTGTTGTTTTCATGTTGAACTTCTGTGACGTATTTTCGTTTGTAATTTTCTCATCCATTCCGTGTAGTAGTTGAACTTCCCATTGATTTCATCTTGAACTTCTATCACATATTTTTGTTCAACCTCTCTCACAAGAATTTTTGAACTTCATCGGGCCGAGCACTTGAACTTCTAGCAACAAAATTTTCAGCCATTGCTTTTGCATTCTTGTTTTTCATACAAATGCACACCGCGTAGTACGTGAACTTCTGGCAGTTATAAAATTTTTCTCTCGGTTACATGAAGATATCTGACTTTCAAACTTCTTTTTTTATTATAAACGGTAAAATATCCGTTTTCAAAGTGGTCTCTTATTTTTGTACTATTGTGTTGTTTTTGTCTGAACTTCTTATGCTCTTCCCATCAACAGATTTGAATTTACTTGTACTTCCCTGAACCTTTCATCTACATCACTCTAAACATCAGTCCTCCTTCAAACCGCAAAAGTTTTCCTTGTACAAAAAAACATCAATTTTTTTCTGTGTGACCTCCTCATGTCTATTTAGTTGAACTTTTTTTCAAGGAAAAAATTATGGCGTCAATTTTCTTAACATATAAAATGGAAGACAAACAAACTCATTAGCAAAACAGATGGTGGACAGAACATTGTTCCCACGTTATCCACGTACGTACACAAGTAGCTGAAATTTCTTTGATGTAATTTTTCAAATAGAAGAACACAAAAACCATCAAAGCAACATAATCTTTTGATCATTTTTCTGTTGAGTAGCTATACTGATGCATTTTTTTCATTTTCTTTGACTCTTCAAATTTGTGCCTACAAAGAACAATACATGAGCACAAGAATAACCAGGGGAGCTCATCGTGCGTTGGAGGTGCGCCCTCCAACGCCATTAGAGTTTCAGAAGAATAACCAGGGGAGCTCATCGTGCGTTGGAGGTGCGCCCTCCAGTTGCCCAGAGAAACGAGCATGACATGCATTTTGCTAATGGAGTGATAAACTGATACAGCTGAACTTCAGACACTGTCTACCCGTGCTGCCGTCATAGTGGAGAGAGACGGGAGGTGGTGCTCGGTCGATGCGCCGACGGAGCAAATTGCACGCACACAGGAGGAGGGTGCATCGTAGCAGAGGGCATGCCGCGTAGGAGGGGAGGGAAGGTCGCGGCTAAGTGCGGGGATGGTCTCGCCGGAGTGGAAGTTAGGGGAGGGTGGAAGGGAGGTGGTCGGGGCAGAGGGTGGTGGTGGAGGTGATCAGGGCAGAGGGCGGTGTTGGAGGTGGTCGGGCGGTGGTTGGAGGCGAGGGCACAGGTGGCTGGGGGTGATCGGGCAAGGACGGCGGCGGTGGACGTAGTCGGGCGAGGGAAGGAGGCGGAGGTGCGGCAGTGCCGCCTCGATGCAGGCGGCGGGGCCGGGGAGGTCGCACGGTGGCAGGGCGGTCA
>LR738712.1:456367540-456427946 GCA_902687465.1 Secale cereale
TGATGGGGATTTGGGGCGGGGCATTGTTGGCGATGGCATCGGGAGTTTTTTTTTCTTTTTTCGCACTGTTTCCATGAGTTTGGGGAAACCTCGTCGGACCCTGTATAGGGCTGATCGTGATCCAAATAACTATTATGATCCCGGGATCAGAATAGTGTTACTCTCTCTATATATATAGTGGTACTATTCATCACCCAGGGGGCGGAATAAGTTATTCTTCACCCGAGGTAATCTTACGATCACTTCACATTTAAATTACATCTGGAATTCAAATAGTTACGTTCATATTGATTCAGTACGTAAAATTTGGCACAAGAAAGTAAAAATATAGGTCATAAGACAAGAAAAGTTGCAATTTATGTATATTTTACACTATATTTTTAAGTTTGTAATTTTACATAACATAAAATATTTCTTAAGGGGATTATATATTGACTTACGGTCTCTTTGTACGTCAGAAATAAGACAAAACTTAAGGAACGTAAAATTACGGTGCATTGCTGGTAAAAGAGAGGGGGGTGAAGAATAACTATTCATCACCTAGGGTAACACACACACACACAAACACATAGATAGGTGAAGTCTATAATAGGATTAATTGGCTATGGCATTATGTAATAAGTAGCAAACTAAATTAAGCCAAGCAACGTAATTGATTTTTTTTGCAATCAGTGGCTAACTAAAATTCCGAGAAGCGGGTAACTGAACTTACGCTAGCTCTTTGTACAGGCACACTACAACTTCTTTTTCGCTTACAAGGTTCTACGAAGGAGTCCATGGCATCAATTGCTTGGATACACAATCCCAACACTTCTTTCTTCACACACTGCATTGGTAAGTCGAATGGTTAATCTGATAAGATGGTGCGTCCTTCACATGTTATATGAGGACGGGTTGTCAGACTAGTTGTAGCAACACACATCACATTGGCTTTTACAGTATATTTCATGCGATTACATTTGGCATATCGAGATCTAAGTAATCTATAATAGGATGAAAAGATTGACATCCTTCACATTATTGGCGAACTCAGTTAATAGAAACAAGCAATTCAACCATTATGTGGGTAAATTAAAAGCGCCACTGGAATATTTTTCACTACCCTAATCATACACGCAAAAAGATGTGATGCCACCGTAGGGGCTGGTATGGGCGGCCAACTCGGGTGGCTAGAAAGTGAGCACCTACTTTGAGTCGTCCAGGTTGGCCCAGGGTAGTTTTGTTCCTCCCAGCGCACAAGCTGGCAATGTAAAAAATGAAGAAAAATCTTTCAATTTGGATGGGCCAATAACGTAAGTGCAAGGCAGGCCCAATAGCAAGCTCGCGGCCCGAACGAGCACCTCCTATATCGATCGACAGCAGGAAAAGTCCCAAGTTCATTCGCTCCAGCCTCCAGTCTGGTTCTCTCCTAACCTAGCCGCCGCTGGACAGACCGACACATCACCTCCTCGCACCCTTGTTGGACGTCGGTCGCCGGGCTTCAAGAGAATGGAAGGAGAAGAAGATGAAGATCCAACCCTGGGTGTAGCCTATGTGGGGAGCAGCGGCGACAGCATAGGTGAGGGATTCATGGACTAAGGGATCTTCGGGGTGACGGCCCACTATACATGGACCGGACTGGTGGAGGCGTAGTGTTACAGGAGATCTATGAAGCTGTGGTGTGCCCTCCAAGTCAAGAAGGCGTAGGATATCTTTTATCCTTTTTTGTAATCTATCTTCGGCAACCCTAACCCTATCGATGTCTATATAAACCAAGGGATGTAGTCATTAGGGGAGAGCTATCTTCATCCCCCGTAGCCAAGGGTTAGCTCATACTAATCTTGAGATATATCTACTCTATAAATCATGATATACAATCAATACAATCAAGCAGGCCGTAGGATTTTACCTCTTTGAGAGGGCCTGAACCTGGGTAAACACTGTGTTCATTGTCCCTTGTTCACCAATGACCCTAGATCCACAGCTTAGGAACCCCTACCCCGAGGTCTGCCGGTTTTGACACCGACATTGGTGCTTTCATTGAGAGTTCTGCTGTTGGATCACCAGAAGGATCGATGGCTTGCTTAGTCCTTGGAGAGGACATCAGTCCCATGGATCTTTTCATCCCTGGACAACTCTTTTCTTTCGGCAGCATCATGCTGCACGTTGATTTGACAGGCCATCTTGACCAGGTCGACAACTTCGCTGCCGATCACCGGATTTGATTCGGCAATCTGAAGTGCATCACTGACACGCAGGGGGATTTGGTCTTCGCTGGATTCACCACCTCCGCAGGCCCTGCCGTGGCCGCTCTGGCGTGCACCTCCGATCTGATCTGTGAATCGGCCCCGGTCTACCAAACGGCTTTAATCCAGGAAAGACTCCCTGAGAAAGGGGATCTCACCCCGCCAATGACCGAACTCAGATTGGCGGAGGATTTATCCCCGACGCTCGAGGCAAAACGAGAGGCCAAGAATCAATCTTGACCAAACTCCTCCCCCACAGCTCCCTGCTGGCCTCGTGCTCACACCCTGAGCCGGCGAATAGCGGCCAGGCATCACCCCCAGCTAGAAATGACCCGACCCCAAACATCGGCGTGAAACGTGCACGGGAGGGTAAAAACACACCCTTAGTTTCCGAGGACAATCCGGTGCCCCTCAAGGTTTTTGTCCCGAACCCCGAAGATAGATCCATCTAGGACCAATGATCAGTTGAGTCATAGACCGACCTCCACTATATCACCACAAAATCTGGCCTAGAGCCCTCAAGTCCAGCAACCCTTGATATGTTGTACGAGGTGCTAGACCGAATTCAGCAAATGACTATTCAGGAGAACCTGCCCTCCGCCTTTTATCAACGTCCCTTTGAGGTGTTTGACGGGGAATTTTGCACCCCGCACACCACCCATTTGGTATCAACTATCGATAATTTAACCGATATGTTAGACTACAATTCGGAGAATGCCGAATACATGGACGGGGAGGACGCGGCCACGGCTAATGTTGAGATCGGCCCGCCCATCACGGGCCGCTGGACGGCCACATCCACCTATGACATTTACATGGTGGACCCCCCAAAGGACGGCAATAGCACTCCTGAGCAAGACCGGGACAAGCCCAAACACGAGCCTGCCAAATGCCGAAAATATCGCCGTCGATCAAAGCCACATGAAAGCCATGCAAGCAACATGGATTCTGCGGAGAACGGCACCGTAGATAATACGGATGACCCTGTCGGAGACGTAGCCTTCGAACATCATCAGGATGACCCCGCAGGATAGGAGGACTCGCTCAATTCAGAAAACCCCGACGACTCCGAGGACAGCAACTACCTCCCACTCTCTGAAGCGGAGGCCAATCTTGGGGAAGACGATTTATTCGTTCCAGAAGACCCCCTGGAGCAAGAACGGTTCAAGCGGAGGCTTTTAGCCAGCGCCCACAGCTTAAAGAAACAAAAAGAAAAAAAATCAAGGATGAACAAGACACCCTCAATGACCGATGGACAAAATTCCTCGCAGTCGAAGAGGGGCACGACTGCAATCAGCCAACCAGGTGTTATCCAAAGCAAAGGCTATTGCCCCAGTTCGATGACGAGGCTGTAGAGCCAACACGCCCAACGTACACAAACGCCGAACAGCCGGACCGCCCCCCTAGAGGGCGGGATAAGGAAGCTGATGAGGTCGAACACCCAGCCGCCCCACCTCATCATCATGGCAAGGATCAAAGTGCAGCCCACTTACAAGTACGACCTTCGCCATGACTCAGATGCTCATGGATGTCGTACCAGGCCCATCTATGGACCCAGAGAGGACCTGCCTGCATACTGGGACAAATACTACGATCATTTAAACCGAAACGATAGAGTCTGGGAGCAATAGCAGATTAGGAGGGCCAAAGACCTCCGACACGACGTGGCCTGAGTTCGGGGCGCCGCACACCCCTAGTGCTTCATTGACAGGGTCATGCGGCATCCATTCCTGGAAGGCTTCAAGCCTGTGAACATAAAATCATACGACAGAACTACAGATCCAGCCGTATAGATAGAGGATTTCCTCCTTCATATCCACATGGCGCGAGAAGATGACCTGTACGCCATCAAATTTTTGCCGCTCAAGCCTAAAGGCCCAGCTAGACACTGGTTGAACAGCCTTCCCGAAGATTTCATAGGTTGCTGGGAAGAGCTTGAGGATGCTTTTTGAGCAAAATTTCAGGGCACCTATGTTCGGTCTCCAGATATTGACGACCTAAATCACATCACGCAAAGACCCGAAGAATTTGCCCGACAGTTTTGGAATAGATTCATGAACAAGAAAAATCAGATCGTTGACTGTCCGATGCCGAAGCCTTGGCTGCCTTTAAGCATAGTGTCAAGGATGAATGGCTCGTACTACAGCTCGACCAAGACAAACCAAGAACTATGGAAGCCCTTTCTCCCCTCATGACCCCCTTTTGCAAGGGCGAAGACAGTTGGCTTGCTTGCCAAAACACAAACCCAGACACACCAGGTACCTTCGAGGTTCAGGACAGAAACAGAAAGCCCCGACGGAGCAAGAATAAACATCACCACAATGATGGCGTTGGCGAGGATACGACAGTGAATGCCGGATTCCGAAACCAGAAGTGCAGACGCCGAAAGAAAGCCTCTAAAGGCAATAGTGATGGCCCGTCTAGACTAGACACAATTCTGGACAAGCCTTGCCAGATCCATGGCACATCAGAGAAGCCCGCCAACCACTCCAATCGAAAATGTTGGGTGTTCAAACAGGTCGGCAAACTCACAGCCGAAGACTCGGGCAAAAGCCCACGAAGCGAGGGCGATGACGAGCCCCGCAGGCCAAATAGTGGAGGCCAGGAACTCTTCCCTTCCGAGGTCAAGATGGTAAACATGATCTATGCAACCCAAGTACCGAAGACCGGAGAGGAAGCGAGCGCTACTGGACATATACTCCATCGAGCCAGTAGCACCAAAGTTCAACCCATGGCCGGCTTGCCCGATCACATTCGATCGCAGGGATCATCCCACCAGCATACGCCATGGAGGGTCTGCAGCCCTAGTGCTAGACCCCATCATCAATGGATTCCACCTCACTAGAGTCCTTATGGACAAAGGGAGCAGCCTCAACCTAATATATGAGGATACAATGAGGAAAACTGGGATCGATCCATCAAGGATTAAGACCTGGAACACCACCTTGAAGGGGGTCATTCCGGGAGTGGAGGCCCGCTGTATGGGCACCGTGACACTCCAAGTAGTGTTCGGATCTCCAGATAATTTCTGAAGCGAGGACTTGATCTTCTATATTGCACCTTTTTGCAGTAGTTATCACGCCCTCCTCGATCGAATAGCGTTCGCTAAATTTAATGCCGTCTCACATTACGTGTACCTCGGGTTAAAGATGGCAGGCCCTTCGGGCGTCATAACTATCAACGGCAACACAGAACGCTCACATTTAACTGAAGAGCACACTGCGGCCCTAGCAGCCGAAGAAGATACCAGCCCGTATAGGCTAGATGCCGAGCCACCATAAGGGCCGGTGACAATAGTGAACAGGTTCGAACCCATTCCCCATCATCGGAGCCCGCGTGTGTTTGCCAAAAATAGGGACATGCGCCCCAGGACACGCCCACTATCGTGGTTTTGTCACGGCAGATGCCCTTGTGAAAGGACTTAGGTGCGAGGCCATGGTCATGGTGATTACCTTGAAGGGGTTGAGCGGGACGAGAGACACGAGTTAACCCAGGTTCAGCCCCTCACCAATGAGGTAATAGCCTACTACTACTTTGTGTTGTATTGCTATAGTTTCGATTAAAAGGGAGCGGAATTGCTTGACCTAGCTCTCGATCAATTGTTTGTTGTCCCTAACTAGCCACAGTGTCTGGCCTTTATATACATAGGTCGGTGGCTTACAGAAGTCCAGTTCGGGTCACACAACGTAACCGACTCTCGCTCTAAGTTGCCTTGCCTTGCTAGGCAAGTTACCATCGGGCAGCTCACACCTTCGCGTCTTGAGTCACCTTTGGGTCATGGGCCTCCAACGGGCCTGCTTGTAATCCACCTCCGGTCTTCTCTTCTCATCTTCTTAGGCCTTCCTCGGTCTTCCTTTATGAGCTAACATCGGTGTAACCCGGCCCCTCCTGGGCGGGTCACACCATGGGGTTATATCCCGAACATTAAGCACTAGATTGATTTAGACATGTGCATATCAATCTTCATCCTTTGGTTGGTGAGTCTTATGAATCCTTTCAATATTTAACCTGATAAAATTTCATAACCCGCCATGATGAAAGGTGATGTCACCTCATTAAATTCAGAAAAAATCGCACAACATCATAACGGATCTTTGCATTAAATAGTCATTCCGAGAATCGAGGTGTCTCCGATGTTAAGATAATCATAATACCTCCTTGATTTTTGCGCCTGCCATTCACTGTTTCACCTTTTCCTTATAAACAGGAGCCAGAGGTCTATCGTATCAATTTTACCCCCATTTTCCTTTCTTCTTTGTCTTCCTCGCACCGCCGCCGCGACACGAGCTCTGCCGACGTTGTCCTTCATTAGCAACCTCAACACAGGCCACTGCATCAACCTGACTGGACCAGATAATCATGGCGCACCTCCGCTCCTCCGTCAAACATCTAGGTACAACTTTTTCCCTTGACCTAGATTCGCATTAGATCGATATTGTTCATAGGGTTCGTCGGAGCTCCAGTAGCTCTCTATCGTTCACCTTAACTTCAACCAAAACTTGCTTAGATCTTCTATTTTAGTTTGAAAACATCCTCAAAATAGTGCGGTAGTAGCTTCATTGCAAACTACGTATCTCGGATAAATTTCTCTTTCTCCAAATCATCATCCAGTTCACTTAGCTTTTTGACTATCTAACTTTAGGCCAGGTATATTTTTTCCTTTTTGAAATGTTGTAGATCCAAAAATATAGCTGCACCTCGTGAGACCTGTTTGTCTCACACTTATTCGAATTTTATTGATCCTAGATTTGTAAACTGCTGACCCGCCACATCTTGCACGGGCGGTTCATGTAATATCCTTATAACCCGCCAGCCTCTGGCCGGCTTTATAATGCTCTTTGTGACCCTGCATACAACTCTTGTTCTTTAGTATTTAATTTGTCATCTCTTATTCTTTTAATAGAGCCCATCACCTCTGGTTTATCATGACAAAAGCACCCACGACTTGTGATTGGATTCCTGCTCAAGTTACCGAAGAAATTCTCAATGATTTGGTAGCTATGGGAATTTTAGCTGCCAGTGATGTCATCCATTGGCGGGTTCCAGGCTCTGAATGCCCTCCTGAACCTCAAGATGGTGAAGTCGTATTCTTTACATACCATATGCTCCACAGCTTTGCACCTCCCCGCTCAAAATTCTTCCGAGACGTTCTGCACTTTTACACCCGCAAGACATTGGCCCAAATTCCGTCTCAAATATATGCAACTTTCAAGCATTTTTCGAAGTATACCTCCGTGAAGAATCCTTCGTTGACCTATTCAGAGATTATTATTACGTCAACCATGAAACTGAAATGATCGATGGGCCTAGTCTTGAGCTTGGAGGTATTTCCATTCAGAGGCGGAGGTATGTAACATTTCCATTAGCTGCTCTGCCGAGTCACCCCAAAGATTGGAATTACACTTGGTTCTACTACAAAGATACCTCTCTAGAAGGAGAGAATCCTCTACCGGGTTATCGCCCATACCGGCTCACTACCAACAAACCACTCCCAAACAAATTGACTGCTGCAGAATGGATCCCGTATGCTTCCACTCTCTCAAAGATTCGGACTTTGATTACCAACGGATTAACCGAAGTTGATTTGGTTCTCTCTTGGGTTGCGTGCAGAAATTTTCCTTTAAGCCACCGCTCCGACTTAATGAGCCAATACACCGGAGACCCCAAAGATCCACTGCACTATAATTCCACACAGCTGACTAAAGAAGAAATCAATGACACTATTCTACTTCTTGAGCTTGTGTTGATTTTTCCCTTGAAGAGGAAAGGGTGATGCAGCAAAGTAGAGATATGTTATCGCTGCAACAAACCCTGGGTCTGCTGCCCAGACTGTGCACAGGCACAAGAACAAGATTGGAGCACCATCCCAAGTCAGAATACAAGAAACCAAGAGATCCAGAGTACCAGCTTAGACTAGAGAGACCAAGGCCAAGCCAGAGGAGCAAGATATCACCAAGAGAAGGGCCTCCCCGGCAAGGGGCGAGGCCACCCCCGGAAGCAGATGGCATAAACACCCCGGCAGGGCCTGCCGGGGACTGACGGAGGCCAAACCGCCTCACCAAGCACTCAAGCATGACCCACGTTGTCAATCAATGCGCTGTCAACCCGCAAGATGATTAACTGGCAGCCATTAGCCACATGGCAGGCAGTTCCCACAAGGAGAACCCGCATATGACACCCGTCCTGCGACGTGTCATGAAGACAAGTGCAGAGCTGGCGAAGAAGCCCGGCGAGCCTTGCCAGGCGACCAGTGATGTGATACTAAGAGGTGCATTTGATGCACCCTGTCAGCCCGCAGAGTTAGGTATGATAGCATTGTTTGCTATCATGTTAGTGCGTAATGACTACTTTGCCACTGTGGTCGCCCCTTGATCTATAAAAGGAGACCCATGGCAACCATAGAAAGGGTTGGAGACTAGAGAAACCCACACCACCGTACGTGCGTAGGCACTAGTTCCCAAGAGCAAACCTTGCTGGGCAAGTGTACTACGCTCCACCACCACCATTCCATCATCAACCCACCAAAGCATGAGTAGGGTCTTACGCCTTGCGGCGACCCAAACCTAGGTAAATTGCTCGTGTGCTCCCCGCTGTCCTGCTGTGCGCTGGTCTGCTCTTTGTGCAATGTGGCGTCCCCCTGCCGGAGCAGCAAGGGGCCTCCTGGTCCCATAGGTGGCCGTGGAATCCCGCAACGTCTTTGGTGCGCCAGGAAGGGGGCTCACTTGCGCGAACTTGAAAGCGTGCGCAGCGTATCATCATCGCATCTTCATCGTCGACGGTGCCATCAGCTATGGAGCCCAACAAGAAGTCAGGTGCTTATGTCCATCCATTCACCTCGAAGGCTGCACCGCATGCAGCCCCTAATGCCGCGGAAGGCACGGATGTGAGCTGAGACGTGAATGCTGCTGGGGATGTGGATGGAGCAGGTGACCCCATTACCGCGTCCCCCGCGGCCAACGCGAGGGTGGGAGAAGTTGGGAGAGAACAACATCAGCATCGCCTCGACGGCCATGTTCCACAAGGTGTGGGAGAGGGGGTCACTGTGTCCGCGCCCCTCCTCCCACCGACGGACACAGCCGCAACAACAGCGCTCGGTCTGGGACAAGCCATCGCTCTCTGGTTGTCCCCATCACGGGAGCGAACGCGACACATGTGCATCCTCCCGAACGAGCTCTTGTGCCCAACGGAGCTTCTCATCCTCGAGCGCCACCACCGCGCAACCCCGTTGCCTAGGTGGTCATCCCATAGCAGCATGGGCATGGTGTCGTAGCCACTTCCACCGCTGGCACCATTAGGAGGCAGGCGACGGTACGGTCGACATCATCAACATCCATGCCAAGCACAACTACGGAGGCTATGACGCAAGCTTAGCAATTGTCAAGGTTTCCGCTAGTAGCCAAGCAGATGAATGAATGGCATACCACCATCCAAAGCCTGCTCGGTTTCGCCAAAGATGGGGGCTCTCGGCAAGCTGGCCCGCCTCGGCCTCCCCAAGCAATAGCAACCGCCCGTACCATTGGCCGAACGGAAGGCGCCATCCGCACGGTTCAGTCCCCGCCATGGCAGCTGATGTGGGCGCCGCAGAATCAAGAACCCGACAACGTCTCGATCGCCTCATGTGGCCCTCGAGCACATCCTGGACAATATCAAGCCCCAGAGGAGAGGGGGGGAGGCGCACGCGTCGTCACAGATTGGCGCCGCGACGACCCACGCCAGACCAACGGGAGCGGCGGCCTCAACATCGACGAGCCCCCGCTCAGTGTTGGCGGGTGCCTACCATTTGAGGTCGGCTGCCCTCCCTTCATGCATGAGCTGCGACGAGTCCGTTGGCTATCCGTTCATACATTCAAGCTAGAGATACCTGAGAAGTATGGCGGGAGGCTGAACCCGGCAGAGTTCCTGAGCATCTACACCATCGATGTTCAGGCTCCCTGGGGAAGATACGAGAAGGTGTTCGCCAAATACTTCCCTTTGGCCCTCAGGTCCAAAGTGAGGTCTTGGCTGATGGAGTTACCAGAGGGTTCCATTTCGTCATGGGCATACCTGTGCCAAGAGTTCATCGGTGCTTTCACCGGTGGCCACAAGGAGCTCGGCAGGCCCTGCGACCTGCAACTGCTTCAGCAGAAGGAAGGAGAAACCCTCCGTAAGTATTTATAGATATTCAGTAAAGTTCATAGAAATATTCCAAATATCCATCCGGCAGCTGTCACAGTAGCTTTCCAGTCCAATGTGCGCAACCATCGCATTTGTTCCAAGATGAACATGCGGTTGCCCAAGACTGTGAAAGAGCTATACACACCGGTGGATAAGTGTGCTTGGATGGAGGAGGGAAGGAAGGTGCCCGGAGAGGAAGATACAGAGAGCAAGCACAACACAGCAGAGTCAGAAGAGAATCAGGACAACAATGGGCACGACAACGAGAGCAACCTCAATGACGCAGCATGGAGAAAAGTGGTCCAGCGCCCAGTGTACTTCATCAGCTCCTTATTACAGGGGCCTAGATCGAGGTACTCTGGTGTGCAAAAGTTCATCTTCGGCCTCGTTATGGCCTCAAGGAAACTGCGCCACTACTTCCAATCCCATGAGATCACGGTTCTCACTTGTTTCCCGTTGCAAAGGATACTCCGAAACCCTGAGGCTACTGGCAGAATAGTGGAGTCGGCTTTGGAGTTATCCAGCTTTGGATTGAAATATGAGAGCACATCAACTATTCAGAACAGGGCATTGGAAGAGTTTATTGCGGAATGGACGCCATCCCCGAATGAGGAAATGACGGAGACGACTATCCTTGGCAAGGAATCACCCCAAGAATGGGTTATGTTTTTTGATGGTGCTTTTTCCTTGCAAGGTGCTGGAGCAGGAGTCCTTCTTTTTGCCCCCTCCGGGGAGCACTTCAAGTACGTCATCCAAATGCATTTTGCCCGGGAAGAAGCCACCAACAATACATCATAGTATGAAGGGCTCCTTGCCGAGCTCAAAATTGCAGCAGAATTGGGAATTAAGAAACTGATTATTCAAGGAGATTCACGGCTTGTGGTGAGACAAGCCAACAAATATTACCAAAGTCCATTGATGGAGGCATACATTGAGGAAGTGAGGAGATTGGAGGAGCACTTTGAGGGGCTGCAAACAGAGCAAGTACCTAGTGCAGAAAACAACATAGCCGATCACCTGTCGAAGTGTGCTGCACAAAAGCTTCCTATGGAACCAAGAAGTTTTGTTCTCCATCTCTCTCAGGACTTTGTATCCCTAGCAACAATGGCCCAAAAAAGGAGAAATTTGGACTACGGTAAGCCTCTCCCGCTCTCGGTAGAGACCTTGCCGAAAACAACTCCTCACAGCCTGCCGGACCACCCCTCCAGCCGAGCCAATGGACCCCGTGAACGAGGCTGGTGCTCCCGCAGCAGAGGAGGTGCCGTTAGTCCTTGTTGCCGAGCCACAGGCTCCAGCATGGGCAAGGCACATTATTCGCTTACTCCATACCAAAGAACTTCTAGGCGACCAAGATGATGCTGAAAAGTAGCCTGGAGGGCCATTATATATTAGTTTGTCGATGCCACTCTATACAGAAGGAGGCCCAATGGTGAGAAATTGAAGTGTGTCTGCCTGGATGATGGAACGGAACCGCGGGCTGAGATTCACAGAGGAATGTGTGGCCCTCACATTGGATCAAGGGCATTAGTTAGGAAAGCATTCCGGCAAGGATTCTATTAGCCCACAACCCTCCAAGATGCAGTTGAGCTCGTCACGACATGTGAAGCCTGTTAGTTCCCTTCCAAGAAAATACACCTACCTGCCAAGATCTTCAAAAAATCTCTCTCTCATGGCCATTTTTCGGTCTGGGGGCTCGATATCCTCGGCCCCTTCCCCCGAGCAATCGGGGGCTTTGAATTCTTGTTCATTGTCATTGACAAGTTTACAAAGTGGACGGAGGTGACTGCCATGAGAAAGGTGACTGCTCAATCATCTATCAATTTTTGAAAAGAATTTGTGTGTCGCTTTGGAGTTCCGGCAAGGATCATCACCGACAACGGCACCCAGTTCACGAGCCACGCCTTCATGCAACATGTTCATGCCCTCAGTTGTAAGATCTCATTTTCTTCCGTGGCACACCCCTGGAGCAATGGACAAGCTGAGAGGCCAAATGCTGAAGTGCTCCGTGGACTCAAGACAAGAACTTTCGGTACGCTGCAGGAGCACGACAGGCGGTGGATCGAGGTGCTGTCGGTAGTTCTCTGGTGCCTGACAATGACACCAAACCGAGCTACCGGGCAGACTCCCTTCTCCCTGGTCTACGGGGCAGAAGCAGTTATCCCCATGGAACTCATTTACGGATCTCCTCGAGTGCTTGCCTACGATGAAGTAGCGCAAGTTGAGCACCGGCATGACGACAATGTGCTACTCGAAGAGAACCGTCTCCGGGCCACTGCGCATGCTGTATGCTACCTGCAAGCCCTGCGTCGCTGTCACAGCCGCAGGGTTCGTGCTCGGTGTTTAGGGGAAGCTGACCTTGTCCTTAGGCGCGTTCAGTCCGCCAAGGGTACAAACAAGCTGTCACCAAAGTGGGAAGGCCCTTACCGGGTGGTACGAGTCACCAGACCTGGCGCAGTTCATCTGGGAGACCGGAGATGGCACACAGTTGCAAAACTCTTGGAATATTGATTATCTCCGCAAGTACTACCCGTAAGGCGCGGCTGTCGGGCCCTTCCCGGCAGCCACCCATCCGTACAGGCCTTGCCTCAGCTGCATGTAACACCTTGTACGGAGCCGGGGTGATGACCCCGTACAAGACAAATTAAAGAAGCGATGTAGGGGGGCCCCCAACCAAGACTGCATGCATGCACCATCACACCTGTATCACTTCATAAGCATTTCATGTGCATTTGCATATGCATATAGATAGGATTGCATGCTGCATTCATTCTCATCTACATGAAATTGTAGGCTCCTACCATGGACATGGCTTCGACAAGGAGTTGACAAGATTGCCCGGCACTGCAATCCCCGACAAGCCAAAACAGATAAGTTTGACATCTTGTCCTTTAGTGTTCTGTAAGCTATAGCTTGTGCATAAGGAAACCTTGCCGCACTCTCTTAAAGCTTAGGTGATCCCATCCTAGGCTCAAACGTCCCTTCGATCGGGATGGTTGTAGAGTCCTTTGGGGAAAGGGAGTAGGCGGGGGGCTGGCCCCTCTGTCTGTTCCTGGCAGACGAAGTTCTCTGGCAGACAAAGAGGGTGCCGGCAAGGTAGCTTGCCGAAAAAACTCATTTTATTACGAAAAGAAGCATACCACCTCTGCATGGACGTACACATGCACGGGTTCCCGGAAATATTTATCTTTTTCATTCATATGCTGATACAGGTACAAGCATTCCAGGACACAAAGATGGACTCGAGGGATTACATTATTTGAATTAAAATTTGGCAATTGCCTACGAGGGATACCATGCTCTCCGAGCAATTCCCCAAAGAGCATGGTCGTCCCAAGAAGACCTAGCGTTAGAAGACACTTCACGTCCCAGAGACACATGTGAAGTGAAAAGATCCCCCACACAGCGAGAGGGAGGCGCCCAATAAGAATTAGGTTTGCCCCTACTGGTGGCGAGTCCCCCATATAGCTCCTCTCCGGCACGGTGAAGGTAAGAAAAATAGGGAGCAACCGACTGCCATGCGCATGGCTCACCCCGAGCCTTTGTGCGGTGTCGTTCGTGTCCCCGCCCACTGGAGCCGAAATTACGGGCGGCCCAGCGGGAGGCACGCCGGAGTCGCAACCCCGACATTGTCGTCGCGCTGCCCGAGTCCCTCTTTTAAATCGAGAAGAAACTTCAAGCTGGAGCCTTGGGGCTGGCTCCAGGCTCTCTTCTTCGACATAACCATCAAGAATAGAAGACAGGAGAGGAGGAATGCAATGATGACTGGGTCTCCCCTCCTCCGCCCCTTCCATTTATAGGCTGAGCGAGGAGGAGAACTGCTCCATCAATGGGAGGCCGCCGTCCTCCTCTGCCAATTCAAGACGGTCGGGCCCTCGCCATGATGCTCTCCCACGCCACGCGCCTTTGTTACCTACCCCGTGCAATGCATGCCGCATACGTGGCTCAGGATAAGGGCGTGGTGGGAAGAGTAAATTGGCAGTTTCCACCCCGTGCGTTAAAGTCATTCACGGGCCATTACTGGAGCGGCCCCACCACTGTTGTCTTTACGCAACGCGAGGGGAAAATGGAAACTAGCCAGGATTCAAGACTCATGAAGAAGGAGAAAGAGGACCTCAAGAGAGCAGCCTCTTCATCAACCCTGCATGTGCACTTATTAGGCCCTACCCCAACGACGCTCAGCAGCGTGATTGGGGTAGGCCCGGGGGCTTCTGTCGGTGCAACAAACCCTGGATCTGTTGCCCAGACTGTGCATAGGCACAAGAACAAGATTAGAGCACCAGCCTAAGTCAGAATACAAGAAACCAAGAGATCTAGAGTACCATCTCAGACCAGAGAGACAAAGGCCAAGCCAGAGGAGCAAGATATCACGAAGAGAAGGGCCTCCCTTGCTGGGCAAGCGAGCCCGGCAAGGGGCGAGGCCACCCCCGGAAGCAGATAGCAGAAACACTCCGGCAGGGCCTGCCTGGGGCTCACAGAGGCCAAACCGCCTCACCAAGCACTCAAGCATGACCCACGTCATCAATCAATGCGGTGTCAAGCCGCAAGATGATTAAGTGGGAGCCATTAGCCACATGGCATCCAGTTCCCACAAGGAGAACCCGCAAATGACACCCGTCCAGCGACATGTCATGAAGACAAGCGTGGAGCTGGTGAAGAAGCCCGGCGAGCCTTGCCGGGCGACCAGTGTTGTGACACTAAGTGGTGCATTTAATGCACCCTTTCAGCCCACAGAGTTAGGTATGATAGCACTATTTTCTATCATGTTAATGCATAATGACTACTTTGGCACTGTGGTCGCCCCTTGATCTATAAAAGGAGGTCGATGGCAACCACAGAAAGGGTTGGAGACTAGAGAAACCCACACAACCGTACGCGCGTAGGCACTACTGCCCAAGGGCAACCCTTGCCAGGCAAGTGTCTTACGCTCCACCACCACCATTCCATCATCAATCCACCAACTCAGGAGTAGGGTCTTATGGCCCGTGGTGGCCCGAACTTGGGTAAATTGCTCATGTGCTCCCTACCATGCTGCCGTGCGCTGGTCCGCTCTTTGTCCAATGCGACATCCCCCTGCTGAACTAGCAAGGGGCCTCCTGGTCCCATAGTGGCCGTGGATATCCAACGACACATAAGTATTTCCATCAGTTTGAGAACCAAGGTATCAATCCAGTAGGAGGTACAAGCAAATCCTCAATATATGCACCTGCACAAACTAACAAACACTTGCACACAACGCGAAAAAGGGGTTGCCAATCCCTTCAACGTCACAAACAAGACTGAGATCTTATAGAGATAGATTTAAAACTAAAGTAAAGGCAAAATAAAGTAAACACAAAATAATTGCAGCAAGGTATTTTTGGGTTTTTGGTTTGATGGATCTGAGAATAATAGATGTAAAATAGACCCCAGGGCATAGGTTTCACTAGAGGCTTCTCTCTTGAATAATGCATATTGTGGGTAAACAAATTACTGTCGTGCAATTGATAGGAAAGCGCAAACTTATGACGATATCTAAGGCAATGATCATGAATATAGGCATCACGTCCGTGACAAGTAGACCGAAATGATTCTGCATCTACTACTATTACCCCACACATCGACTGCTATCTAGCATGCATCTAGAGTATTAAGTTCATAAGAACAGAGTAACACGTTAAGCAAGATGACATGATGTAGAGGGATAAACTCATGCAATATGATATAAACCCCATCTTTTTATCCTTGATGGAAACAATGCAATACGTGCCTTGCTACCCCTTCTATCACTAGGTGAGGACACCGCACGATTGGACCTCTCTCATTGAAAGAACTACCAATCTAGTTGGCAAAACCAAACCAATAATTCGAAGAGAAATACAAAGATATCAAATCATGCATATAAGAATTTAGAGAAGATTCAAATAACATTCATAGATAATCTGATCATAAATCCACAATTCACTAGATTTCGACAAACACACCGCAAAAGAAGATTACATCGGATAGATCTCCAAGAACATCGAGGAGAACATTGTATTGAAGATCAAAGAGAGAGAATAAGCCATCTAGCTACTAGGTATGGACCCGTAGGTCTGAGGTAAACTACTCACGCATCATTGGAAGGGCAACAAGCTTGATGTATAAGCCCTCCATGATCAAGTCCCCCTCCGGCAGAGTACCAGAAAAGGCCTCCAGTTGGGATCTCACGAGATCGGAAACCTGCGGCAGTGGAAAAAGTATTTTTGTGGATGCTTCTAGGGTTTCTAGAATATATGTGAATTTATAGGCTGAGGAGGGGGGCCGGGGGTCATTGAGGGGGCCACAAGCCCTGGGGGCGCCCCCCACCCTAGGGTGCGCCTCCCCATCTTGTCACCTCCTGGAGGACTCTGTGACTTGAACTCCAAGTCCTACGGGTGTCTTCTAGTAAAAGAAAAATCATCGCAAAAGTTTAATTCCGTTTAGATTCTGTTTGATAATCCTTTTCTACGAAACTAAAAAACAAGGGGAAAACAAAAACTGGCACTAGGCTCTAGGTTAATAAGTTAGTCCCAAAAATAATATAAAATAGCATATTAATGAACATAAAACATCCAAAACAGAATATATAATAGCATGGAACAATCAAAAACTATAGATACTTTGGAGTCGTATCAAGCACCCCCAAGCTTAATTCTTGCTCGTACTCGAGTAGGTAAATGATAAAAATAGATTTTTTATGTGGAATGCTACCTAACATATTTATTCATGTAATTTTCTTCATTCTGGCATGAATGTTCAAATCCATAAGATTCCAAAAAAAGTTTAATATTGAAATAAAAACAATAATACTTGAAGCATACTAATAAAACAATTGTGTCTTCTCAAATAACATGGCCAAAGAAAGTTATCCCTACAAAATCATATAGGGTGGCTATGCTCCATCTTCATCACACAAAGTAATTTAATCATGCAGAACCCCGGTCTTAGTCAAGCAATTATTTCAAACTTTAATATTCTCAAACCTTTTCAACTTTCATGCAATATATGAGCGTGAGCCATGGACATAGCACTACAGGTGGAATAGAATATGTTGGTCGTGGAGATGACAAAATGAAGGAGATAGCCTCACATAAACTAGGCATATTAACGGGCTATGGAGATGCCCATCAATAGATATCAATGTGAGTGAGTAGGGATTGCCATGCAACGGATGCACTAGAGATATAAGTTTATGAAAGCACAAAAAGAAACTACGTGGGCATGCATCCAACTCTCTTGCTCACGAAGACCTAGGGCAATTTGAGGAAGCCCATCATTGGGATATACAAGCGAAGTTCTATAATGAAAATTCCCACTAGTATATGAAAGTAATAACATAGGAGAATTCTTTCATGAAGATCATGGTGCTTCTTTGAAGCACAAGTGAGGAAAAAGAATAGTAGCATTGCCCCTTCTCTCTTTTCTCTCTTTTCTTTTAGCTTTTCCCTTTCTTTTTTGTCGGCTTTCGTGGCCTCTTTTTTTATTTGGGCTCCTTTGGCCTCTTCTTTTATTTCGTAAAGTCTGGAGACTCAACCCAACCTGTGAGGGAATCATAGCTTCCATCATCCTTTCCTCACATGGGACAATGCTCTAATAATGGTCATCACACTTTTATTTACTCACAACTCAACAATTACAACTTGATACTAGAACATATGATAGAACGATGGAAGTTGCATGGCAATATATCACGGAATGGCTATGGAAATGCCATAATAGGTAGGTATGGTGGTTGTCTTGAGCAAGGGTAAATCGTGGGTTTATTGTACCGACGAGAGTTGTGTGGTACTAGAGTGGCTAGCAATGGTGGAAGGGTGAGAGAGTGTGTATAATACATGGACTCAACATTAGTCATAAATAATTCACATGCTTATTTCAAACATTTATTAGCTATCTAAACAAAGTATTAGACGCATGCTCCTGGGGAATAGGTTGGTAGGAGTTAACCATCTCACGCTCCCGACCTCCACACAAAGGATGACAATCAATCAATACATCATGCTCCGACTTCATCACATAACGGTTCACCATATGTGCATGCTACGGGAATCACAAACTTTAACACAAGTATTTCTACCAATACACAATTATTCACTAGCATGACTCTAATATCACCATCTGTATATCTCAAAATAATCATAAGAAATCAAACTTCTCATAATATTTAATGCTCTTTATATGAAAGTTTGTATTTTATTCTTATTGGATGCCTATCGCATTAGGACTAAGTTCATAACCCAAGCAAATTACCATGTTGTTTTAAAGACTCTAAAAATAATATAAGTGAAGCATGAGATTTCATCAATTTTTTCAAAATAAACATCACTGTCGTGCTCAAAAAGATATAATAGAAGCACTAGAGCAACTACCTAGCTCAAAAGGTATAAGTGAAGCACAAAGAGTATTCTAATAAATTCACGATTAATGTGTGTCCCTCTCAAAAGGTGTGTACAACAAGTTTGATTATGTCAAACTAAAATCAAAGACTCAAATCATACAAGACTCTCCAAGCAAAACACATATCATGTGGTGAATAAAAATATAACCTCAAGTGAATTTACCGATGGATTGAAGACAAGAGGGCATGCCTCAGGGGCATCCCCAAGATTAGATGCTTGGTTGTCCTTGAATATTACCTTGGGGTGCCTTGGGAATTCCCAAGCTTAGGATCTTGTCACTCCTTATTCCATAGTCCATCCAATATTTACCCAAAACTTGGAAACTTCACAACACAAAACTCAATAGAAAACCCATGAGATCCGATAGTAAAACAAATTCAATCCTTACTTGTAGGTACTGTTGTAAACTCATTCTTATTTTATATTGGTGTAATATCTAATGTATTCCAACTTTTCCATGGTACATACCACCTCGATACTAGCCATAGATGCATCAAAATAAGCAAATAACGCAAAGAAAACATAATCTGTCAAAAATAGAACAGTCTGTAAAGATGTGAATTGATGTAAAACGTCTGCATCTCTAAATATTCTGAGAAATTAGGAAAACTTGGGAAATTTGTATATCAGACAGTTGTAAAAAATTCAGAATTTTTACACGTTCCAGAAACCAGAAACAATTCTGATACTGGAAGCAAAGCCCTCTGTGATCAAGTCCCCCTCCGGCAGAGTACTAGAAAAGGCCTCCATATGGGATCTCACGAGATCGTAAACCTGCGGCGGTGGAAAAGTATTTATTTGGACGCTTCTAGAGTTTCTGGAATATATGTGAATTTATAGGCCCGAGGAGGGGAGTCGGGGTGTCATCGAGGGGGTACAAGCCCTGGTACCCCCTAGGGCGCGCCTCCTCGGCTTGTCGCCTCCTCGAGGACTCTCTGGCTTGGACTCCAAGTCCTACGGGTGTCTTCTGGTCCAAGAAAAATCATCGCAAAAGTTCTATTTCGTTTGGACTCCATTTGATATTCCTTTTATATGAAACTCAAAAATAAGGAAAAGACATAAACTAGCATTGGGCTCTAGGTTAATTAGTTAGTCAGAAAAATAATATATAATAGCATATTAACGCATATAAAACATCCAAAACAGAATATATAATAGCATGGAACATTCAAAAATTATGGATACATTTGAGACATATCACACCGCCAAATCGCTCCTTGGCGAGTCATTTGAAAACTCCTGCAAGACAGGCCTAAACCCTTATAAATCCGTCTCCGTCTGTAAGTATCTAAAATAAGCTTTGTTTGTTTATCATCCTTCTGAATATAAATTTTTTGACCTTATTGAATCATGTATAACCAGGCCAACTCCTCTTGTTGGAAGAAGAAGCTACCAAACACCGCTGCTCCAACCAAGAGGAGCAAAACAGCTGGTCGTGTCCCAGGTCATCCCAAAAAATCAGCTACCCAGAATAGCTTAAATTGGATGAGTCAGAGGTAGAACTCGACTCACTTGGTATTCTTTTTATGCAACTTATTGATGCCGATTTACCTAAGGAGGATGCGGAAACAAGTCATGCTGATGTTGTCGAGGTAATCCTTGTCTCCTCTAACTCAAAACCTTTGCCAAGACAGAAAACACGGCGGGTCGTCAGGAAAGTAAGATTTTCCCATCGTCTTGCTTACTGGGACCCAAATTTTCTTTTGAAGAAACAACAACACGAGTCTAGGCACAACACCTGGAGCAGTGGCCAAGAAGAACTTGTGGCCGTCTTACCAAACACGCTGGCAGCTCGCAAACATCGTCATGAGGTGCCTCGCAGTCCTACCTCATATTTCCCACGAGCCGGCCTCATACGGCAACCTTTTAATCCTTCTAACTCGGCATACCAGGAAACGTCTAACTCTTCTGGCAACTCTACTGAGATGCATTGTCAAAGCCCTAGAATTCCTGGTAGTTAGTTGCATCTGTGAGCATCCATTTATCATGTTTAATTTCAAAAGAATTTGAATTGGGGATGTTAAAACCCTAGCACCAAATGAATTCAAATATGTTCAACCCAATGTATTCTGGATGATCCCAAAATGCCCTTAAAAAATGTTCATGATTTATGGGAAAGGGTGAAAACCTTAACCAGAGACGATCCACATTTTTCCAGGATAGTTTTGGTCTTTGAATTAAATCAATAATTATTTGAATTGGTGATATAAATTCCTATAAATACTTTTATAACTCCAATAATTCTAAAAACTTATGAGTGGCTCTGAATATTTTGTATCAGGCCACATAATAATTTTCAGAAGCTATACAAACGATTTGGTTTAGGAACTAAATCAAAATAGAAAGAAATAAATAGAAAATAGAAAACAGAAAGTATTAGAAAGAGAGAGGGAGAGAATACCTGGCCCTACCTATAGCCGGCCCAGCTAGCAGCCCAGCCAACAGGCCCGGCCCACAAGTGCCACCGTCCTGAAGCTCCTGCCAGGAGGACGCGCACGCATCATGCGCACGCGCCGGTGCCACCTCCACCCTACCTGGCTACACCTTGCCGCCCTGGACGCCCCCAGTATCGCCACACACTCCCCCTCGACCCCCTTTCTCTCTCTCCCCTCTCCCTGGATCTCTTCCCCTCCCCTGGATCTTCCTCTCTTGCGCCCGAGCACCACCGTCACTGTCGTCCGCTGCCACCACGGCCACTGGCCCTCCCTAGTAAACCCAGCGTGACCACGAGAACCGCCTCGGCTCCGTCTTCCTCCTCGACACCCGCACGCATCTGTAGATGCACCGCAGCTTCTGCATCGCCCTCTTCTTCAAGATCAGCCGACCGAGATCGCCGCCGTTGTTTTGTCGTGACCGAGCTGTCCCCGAGCCCACATAGCATCCTATCCGACTCCTCGTGAGCTGCTCTTCTCTTCCCCTCACTCCGTGCACCCGATTTTGTCCCCAACCTAGCTGCCCCGCCGGACCCGAGAGCTCACCGCCGCCGGACGTCATGCCGGCTTGGCCACAGATGCCTTAGCTCGCGTCTGAGCACGCCCTCGGACTCGCAATGTTCCCAGGAGCCGAAATCACCCATCGATTCGTCAGTAGCTGCACCATAGCATCATCTTCGTCGGTGCCCGAGCTCTGACCGCCGCCTCTTTGCTCGTCGTCTTCGTTTTCGGAGACCCTGAGGCCTCCCGATCACTCTGCTAGACGCGGTCGAGCGCGGGCTACCTTCTGGTGGCCTTCGCGCGTCCAGCCGCTGCCTGTAGCGCAGCCTCGGTGAACCTCCGCCGCGCAAAATGGTCGTCGCCGGCCAAACTCCAGCGGGCCAACGTGGACACTTAGTTAGGGGCTAATCACCCCACTAATCACCCCTAGAGCCACTGACTAGTGGGCCCATTCACTAACTAACCCAGGTTCTATTTATGTTTAATTAGTTTATAAACCAGCGGGACGCACGCGTTAGAGTTGACTGTGCTGATGTGGCCGTTTGCTGGACCCACATGTATGTGACCCTAGCCTGCACTGTGAGACTGACCAACGGGACCCACTGGTCAGGTTTGATCAGGATCGACCCTATTGACCGCCGACATCAGAGTGACATCATGCTGACGCAGTAAAGCTTTTCTGGGATTTTAAATAAATCAAAAATGATTTATTTATTTCAAAAAATGTCTTAAACTTCTAAAAATCATAGAAATTCAACTGTAACTCCAAATGAAATAATTTATATATGAAAAAATATCAGAAAATCCAAGGAATATTTTTATGACATTTTCATGCATGTTTGAGCAACCCAAAGCTACTGTATATGACAATTTGAATTAATGGCATTTGAAATGCCTTATGTGAAGTTTGAATTTGAACCTTTGGTTCAAACCAATTTCATTTAATATGGTTGCTAGTTGCATTAGCTCAATCAAAAGCATATTGCCATGTCATGATCATGCATCATATTGTTGCATTGCATTGATTGTGCTCCTCCTTGTTTGCAAGTGGTTGTTCCCTCCCGATAACCGACGTTTCCGACGATGTGGTCGTTGACATCGATGATGAGTTTTGCTATCTTCGGAAGTGCCAGGCAAGCAACCCCCATTGAACATTCCGATACAATCCCACTCTCCCGCTCTTGCTCTCTTTTACTACATTTGGACAGCAACTATTCAACTGCTATTTGATGCGGTAGCTAAACCCCTTTCCTCTACATGACCTGTCATTGCCATAGTAAATAGTTGAAACTCACTAGCATGAGTAGGTGTTGTTTGAGCCATGATGTGCCTACTCATTCATGCTTGCTTGTTATTCCTGCTATGCTTAGAGTTGTGTCAGGGCTGATTCATCTGGGATGGATTGAGTTGGTGATGAACATGTCCTTCGAATGAGAGCTAAGTGCATGAACACAATTTGGTAAAGGTAGAGATGAGAGGCCATGTAGGAGTACATGGTGGGTTGTCTCATTGAAACCGTCCTCAGGAACTGAGTTCTGTGTTTGTGATCCATGAACAGCTACTACCACGCATTGGAATGCTTAAGTGCCCCTCTCGACTTACTAATCGCCTTGATCTCTGTCCAGGAGTTGCAACTAGTTTCTGGTGTTTATAGTATTGTGGAGGCCATGCGCAGCGCTGACCCGAGGGGTGGGCTG
The DNA here is from genome assembly GCA_902687465.1 of Secale cereale. NCBI lineage: Eukaryota > Viridiplantae > Streptophyta > Magnoliopsida > Poales > Poaceae > Secale > Secale cereale. The sequence goes on from LR738712.1 coordinate 456,390,946, forward strand.
TGATGCGGTAGGCCTGTGGCCCGGTGTATCGAGTCGCCCGTTTGGTGACCCGGGATCCCTGTACACATCATTTGTGGCCGTTGAGGACACCCTGGCCGGAATTCTTTGCGGATGGAACCTGAATACGGGATAAACCTGGACTAGATACTTGTGTGGTTAATCAGGTCGTGGCCGACACTCTCGCTGGCCTTCCGCTTGAAGGTTGTCGAGTACATGTCATGTAAATGATGATAAGTGGTGAGAGCGTGTGTGAAGAAGTACACTCCTGTAGGGTTAACATGATCTATTCGAATAGCTACGTCCGCGGTAAAGGACTTCTGGGTTGCCTATACAGTTCATAGACAAGTGAAATTGGATACTTTAAAATGCGCAAGATAAGCGTGAGTGCTATGGATGGCCTTCTCGTAGGGAGACGGGAGCGGATCCATAGTGGTGTATTGATATGGTGAAAATGTGGACTCGTGTGCGCCACCTCAAAAGAGTTACCAGCAATCGTAGTACAGGATAGCCACTAAGTCAAAGGTGGCTTGCTGGAGTTAAACTCCACTACCCCTTTGTGGATACTGATGCATATGTAGCTAGTTTTGATGTAAGTCTTGATGAGTACCTTTGTACTCACGTTCGCTTAATTTATGTTTTTGCAGAGAGACTTCAGTCTCACTAGTGGTTCCGCGTGGACTTCGATGTTTAGCTTGTTACCTCAGCTACGATCTGGTACCCTTGGGAGGGTCTTGTAGATAGTCAGGCTTCACGTCCTTTTTCATTTGTAGTTGTCTGTACCCAGACATGTTATGCTTCCGTTGCGTGTATGCTTTGTATGTTGGGTCATGAGACCCATGTTTGTAATATTTTGGCTCCTCGGAGCCAAATGAATAAATACTTTGATTCATAGAGCTTTGTTGTGATGCCATGTTGTATTTGCACATATCGAGCATATTGTGTGTATGTTATTGATATGCTTGGTATGTGTGGGATCCGACACCTAGTTGTTTACCCTTGATAGCCTATCTTGTGGGGAAATGCCTCCTAGTGCTTCCACCGAGCCTTGGTAGCTTGCTACTGCTCCGGAACACATGGATTGATCGGCATGTGTCCTTCCTTGCTCCAGTGTCTGCCCCCTATGGGGAAATGTCACGCGGTGTATACCGGAGTCCTGTTAGCTTGCTACAGCCCGGCAACACTCGCTGCTGACCGACACATGCATTGTTGGGTCATGTATGCTTGTCCCTGTAATTTAGCACCACTTTTGGTTTATAACTAGTCATGTCAGCCCGGCTTCTCTGTCATATGGATGCTAGCGACACTATCATATAAGTGAGCCAAAATGCGCAAACAGTCCCGGTCCAGGTAAGGTGGCACCCGTGGGGATACCGTGCATGAGGTTGCAAAGTGATATGATGTGTTACACGCTAGATCGGTGTATCTTAGGATCGGGGTCCCGACAACTTTGGTATCAGAGCCTAACTACCTGTAGGATTACCAAGCCAAACTGGTCGAAGTCGAGTCTAGAAATTCTTAGTTATATAAGGGAATTGATTGTGGAAGGGAACAAAAGGCTCTTTTTTCTCGTTTACCCGCCCTCCTGATCTTAGTCGTCCTCTTCTTTTCTATGGGGATTAAGACATAGGATTCTTATTCTATTTATCAGGATCACGTTAATGGTGGATTCAACTCTCAATTCCGTTTCAAGTACTTCGGTTGGTTAAATAGTTGGTCTCAGAACCTTGGCATTATGATGTTGAGTGGTTATCCTACCTTTTGCATGAATCTCAAAATCTTTTTGAGCATTTATTACAGCCGTTATGCTGTCTGAGTCTTCCCAGGTTTCTAAACAATCTGATGCATTTGCAAATCTTTCCTCCCTGATCTTAATGTCGTTTTAGGCCAGATTAACTACACTAGTCGGTGTGTTGAGAAACTCCATTACCTCGACATTGTTGTTGAACCTCTCAGGAAACTAGGACATCATAGATAGCCACTCAGTAACCCAACCTTGCGTTGTGTTCTTAGTGTGATGATTCTGGCCATTATTCTCAAAAGCATCCTGTGATGCCATTTAGTTAGTAGGCATTCTATTCCTAGGTTCTTGAACGCAAGATCCACCTTACTTACCACGTGTTGATAGTGTTTGCTTGTTCCTTTAGGATATTAGTTACCTTGTGATAGTCTTCGTGGTCCGTGGTATGTCATTCTTTCAATATCATGAACCGTTATGGCAAAAGTTCTTTTGAACCAAAAGATCACAACCAGAGTGCTCTTGATGAGTTCTCCATTCCACATTGTGACTCTGCCAATTCTACCTTTGTACATAGGTTATCTAGAAGAAATATGTTGAACTAGTTCGACATGCTAATCCATGCATTCACAACTCAGAAAATCATATGTTCCTCTGAGTTATCCCTCTTTAGTTGTATTATGACCTTCGTCTATCAGTCGATAGTCAAGAGTATGTGTGCATTCGTGTTTATCGATGCCTATTATTCTTGTTGTCTGCCGAGCCATTCTATTTCGGAATAACAAGGAGAAACAAACTCCAGTACCTCATCCCTATCTAGGATTGGGTCAAAGCATTTGTATTCCGCAGATCAGAATGCCAATCCAGATCCTAGTCTGTTCTACCTTGGAGTGTTACCCTCTTGCATGTCAAGTGTGTCATGGGAATTGCACAACCTCCTATGAACTCTTGATACAGTGATCCTTCTCACCATCATCATTTATTCCTCGGTCCCCGTGTTATTGCAACCAAAATACTGGCAAGTGAATCATGATGTGTAAAATCAATACTTCTAGTAACCCCGTTGATTGGTAGTTAATGGACAATAATCTCATTCTTGGCGTTTTGGTTAAGAAATTATTATTCTAAGATTGATCCTGCTACCTAGTCCTTTTTCCTGGTGCACTCCATGATCAATGAGTTACGATTGTGTCAATCCCTTGCTTAGTTGATCATATCGTCTTGCCTTGAAAAGCCAGATTGTTTTCGATCTTAGTAACATATTGGTGGTTCGTGATTTTCCGAATATCTTCTCGAAAGTATCACCTGGTTGTACCCTGACCGTTATGTTGAGTTCATGATCAGTTGGTTTTCCTCTAAACCATCATTTCTCCAGGAATCTGTGTTGGATACCCCAGAGCTAGTTGGTTAAGCTAAACAACAATGTGTGGAGTTGGAAGATAAGAGCTTACCTGGCTTAGTTCATTCAAGGGATATCTGTGTGCGTGTGCTGAAGAAAGATGACATCTTCATCGATTGGTCCTCGTGATCAGTTGTTGAATCTACTGTCTTGTCAAAACTTTGATTTGAGTATGGGCTATCCACAAATCAAATCAGAACCAAAGATGCTCGTAATGTTGTCTTACTCATGGTTATCCCTCGAACATACACCATTATATCTTTTGGTCTAACCAATGCTACCAACTTGTTCACATAATTGTGGAATTCCATCTTATGGAAGCCTCAATGAATTGTTTTCGAGCCCATCGGCAACATGTTTATCTTCTCCACGATTCATGTTGAACATTAAATGAAGCATTGGAAACTTTTGCAAGCATCGTCTTTATGTTACCTCATGAAGTAGATGTTTTGATGTAAGTAGTGACTTCCTCTAATCCATGTGCATTTGGTGCAAGTTGCCACTGTGGATTCGAGAAAGGTTGTTTTTGTTTCCTCTAGAATCATCCCAAGTCAGTCACGCATGTGCGAAGTATTCTATGGTTTTATAGGTTGGCCGCCTCCATTCCATATGTAATCCCTAGCACACCAAGCCATTGATTGATTTGTTCAAGATAAAGGAGTATGTTCTAAGGTTAATACTTTAGACTTCCGCGCGGAGACTTCGATGTCGTTAATGATGGTTCCTAACTAGAACTCGACAGTATTTTATTGTAAGACTACTATGTGGTCATGCTTGTCTTGGACAGCGTGTTCACATGTGTATAGTAGAGCCAGCTCATGTTTTGGAGCTTGCTACCGTAGTTCATCTCCCGAGAATCTCGCAACGTCATCTCGTCAATTTGTATTGCGAACTTTCTTTTCAGACATGACGTCTGAAGTATCCTGTTACATATTTATTGTATCCTGACTGATATCCTTGCTGAAATATACTTATAGCCTCCCATTTTCAATCGCAGGACATCTTAAGCTTGTATGACTCGCAATTTGTCGAGCTTAAAAACATGCTCAAACATGAGTCTGAAACTTGAAAAGTTGAGTCCAAGTTTAAGTTTAGCTTGGATGAGAACGAAAAGCTCAAAGCCAACTTTTCCACAAAGAGAGCCGCCTGGGAGAAGGAAAAGACCATCTTACTGCAAAGGGCAGAAGCTGATGAATCTTCCTTGAAGGAAACCACTTCAGAGCTGTCCAGCATAAAACGCCGTATCTCACAGATGACAACTGCTATATTTGGTGAGCATCACTTAATTTGTAATTCTCAATATTATTTCATATTAACTTGCCTGGCGACTTATATGTAACCTTGCTAAACAGGCCCTAGAAGCTCCAACATTGGCCAAGACGTGCTCCTGAAGCTGAAAGCCATGTATTCCTTGGTGGAACAACTTTATAGAGTTACTCAACAGGATCTTGTGGCTATTTCCAATGGAAAGGCGCCACCGACTCTAATTACGACGGTGCTGGACCAGTTATCCACCGTGCCCAAACAAATTGAAGAGGTAAAATTGTCAGCCACCCGCACTGGTGCTATTATAGCACTCAGTCGAGCCAAAGCATGGCAAACAGAGTTAGACTCGGCAGAAATGGCCACCGGCTATCCCGGATTGAAAGAAGACGCGTCACCTTTTGACCAAGCTGATTTTGCAAAGTATGTGAAGGAAATGCGCCCCTTGCCATGCAAACTCGCTAAGGAGAGTGACAGATCTAAGTATAACCCGACTTACAATATGAAAAATGCCAGGATCCGAGCGCGGACTCATGAAGTTGTGGATCTGAATCCTCCAACACGTAAGCACATTTTTGCCCCTGATATTGATCTGTCCCCAATTATCATTGACGAAGCCATTTTCGAAGCTTTAATTGGCATCGATTGGACATCGATTGACCTTCAGATGGTCAACGATGAAGCGGCGGCGGCGGATGATGGAGAACCATCGAGGCATGAAGAAGAAAATTAACTTGTTATCATCATGAGTCATGCGGCTTATAAAGGCCGGGTTATGGGAGTGTATCTCCAAAAAACTTCTTCGACTACAAAACCATATGGGCTTTATTTGAAAGCCGTGTAATAGGATAGTCTTTTGAAACAATGATCCGTCTGGCCATGCCATCATGTATGTGCATTAAGCTCGATTTGCTAGAAATCTTGTGATTAATGCTTATCCGAGCCAAACATATGATTCATCCCACGACGCTTATTATCTTCTGAAAGCTTTATGCATCTTGAAAAAAAACAATCACCATTTGTACTGGCGACTTATAAGTCAATATCCATGCAGGTGATAAACCCATATTAATGGCTTGTCATAGCCCAAATTTATCATGTTAGTTTTGCAAATCAAAACAAACTGGCAGCGCAATGTTCAAAACTAGCACAGGTTGTAACCCAAAATACTCAAACATGAGCCACAATACACTGGCGACTTAAAGTCTAAAACTAGGGCGGGTGACAACCCGAAATAGTCAATTATGGCTATTATAAACTGGAGCTAGATGACTTGGGGGTTCATAATTTGGCTCAAAAACAAAACTTAGGAACTCAAAGACATCAAAAAAAATCGAAATAGAGGATAAGCAAATCTCAAATATGTATTTTTGGCGATTTATAAAAGCATAGAAAAAATTGGCTGTGAGGCCTCATATTTTATTTTCAATGGCCACAACTGCCATTGGCTTACAATACACATTATTATTTTCAAGGCCACAACAGTCGTTGGCTCACAGGTCACATAATTATTTTCAAGGCCACAACAGCCGTTGGCTCACATGCCACATGATTGCTTTCAAGGATGCAACAGTCGTTGTTTATACCTCGCTCACCGTAACCCGGCTCTCACGTGACACAAGATGCCGTTTTTACCTTAACTAGTTCAGGGTATTAAAAAAGATTGACAGCTAAGAGTTCAGCGGGTCACATAGTGGAGTAGCAAGTTGCAAACACGCAGGTAAAACCTGTAAAAATGGCTTTCAAGCCGGCGAAGAGGGTATGAAAGCTAAACCTAGTGGTTGGAAGCCCCCAAGTGACCTTATGATCAATCAATAAAGGCTCAGATACTCAGACATGAAACGACAGTGGACCCGTATGATCAATCAACAAGTTATATACACTGATAAAAAATATGTACAAAATGAAGAGACGATGGCTCAAGTATAGTAGGGTCAAAGATGAGCGATATTCCATGGCCGACGATTCTCCTCCTCTAACTTGCGGGAATCCTTGTGCTCACGCACATCAATGAGGTAATAAGACCCGTTGTTCAGATTATTGTTGACCACAAATGGTCCTTCCCAAGGAGGGGAAAACTTATGCATCATTGTCTGGTCTTCAATCAAACGGGGCACTAAGCCTCCTCCTTGAAAGGTCCGAGTCTTAACTCTGCGGCTAAGATAGCAAGGGAGGTCTTGCTGGTAAATTAGCGATCGAGCTGCCGCAATGTCTCGCTCTTCATCCAAAGCATCAAGCGCATTTTGCTGTGCCATCTCATTATCAGCTTCAACATAAGCCGCCACCCTGGGCGAGTTATGATGGATATCACTAGGGAGAACCGCCTCTGCATCGTAAACCATGAAGAAAAGGCATATAGCCTGTTGATCTGTTGGGGGTGGTTCTAAGTCCAAAGGACTGAAGGAAGTTCCTCCACCCAACAACCCGGGGTCCTTTTTAAAGGCATCATGAGCTAGGGTTTAATACCTCTTATGATTTCCTAGTTAGCATGCTCTGCTTGACCATTGGCCTAGGGATGTGCGGCAAATGCAACATCAAGCCGGATGTGCTCTTTTTGACAGAATTCCTCCACAGCTCTTTGGGATAGATATGTCCCATTGTCAGTGATAACACTATGGGGAAATACAAAACGATAGATTAGCTTCTTAACAAACTGAACTGCAGTCTCTGCATCACAATTGCTAATTGGCTCTGCTTCAACCCACTTAGTAAATTTGTCGATTGCCACCAAAAGGTAAGTCTTTCCATCCTGGGACCTCTTGAACGGCCCGACCATATCAAGCCCCAATACCAAAAATGGCCAAGTTATTGGAGTCATCCTCAATTCTTGAGCTGGCACGTTGGTTTGTCTTGAAAAATTATGACATCCATCACACTTACTAACGATATCCTCTGCATCAGCATGAGCCGTCAACCAGCAAAGCCCACGACGGAAAGCCTTGGCTACCAAAGATTTTGAGCCGGCATGATGACCACAATCACCTTCATGTATCTCTCACAAAATTTCACGGCCCTCTTCAGCAGAAATACATCGTCAATATAACTCCAGCCCCTGAGCCTTCCAGTTGTCTAGAGCCATCAAAGTGGATTATCCAATATGTGTTATCAGGCTTCTCCTCAGGCATCTGTAATACCGTCCAATCATTAATAAAATCCATCAGAGCTTGAGATTTAATAGTTGTCCTAGGCATATACTTTAAACTGTGAGGTCAATGCTCAATTGCCCACTTTGCAACCCGGCCACTGGCTTCTCTGTTTTGAATAATATCTCCCAAAGGAGCAGAGCTAACCACATAATAGGATGTCCAAGAAAATAATGCTTCAACTTGCGACTTGCCATGAACCCCCCATATACCGATTTTTACCAATGTTGGTATCTCTGCTTGGACTCAGTCAACACCTCACTGTTATAATCAGCTGGCCGTTGGAATGGGTACTCCTTACATGTCTCCTTGAACTCCATAACAACTACTATGCTGGCAGCTTTATTATTAGCTGCCATGTACAGGAGCAAAGGATCTTTGTCAATTGGAGCACCTAAGTCAATTGTTTCTTAAGATCTTCAAACGCTTGATCTGCCACCTCGCTCCATACAAAATGATCTAAGTTTTTCATCATCTGATACAAAGGCAGAGCTTTTTCCCCAGGCGACTTATAAAATGACTGAGAGCCGCCACACGACCCGCCAAACATTGAACATCATCGACACATGCCGGCTTAGACATTTACGTGATGACCTTAGTTTTCTCCAGGATAGCTTCAATACCTCTTTCAGAAACTACGAAACACAATTGTTTACCAGCAGGTACACCAAAAACACATTTGTTTGGTTTAAGTATCATTTTGTAGACTCGGAGATTATCAAATGTTTCTTTTATGTCATCCAGAAGAGTATCCCTCTCTCTGTATTTGACTACAATATCATCCACATAAGCATGCAAATTACGCCCAGTCTGATCGTGAAGAAAATTCTAAACAGAATGTTGGTAAGTCGCCTGGGCACTCTTGAGCCCAGAAGGCATAGAAATATAGCAGAAAGCCCCAAACGGTGTAATAAATGACGTCTTTTCTTGGTCTTTGACTGCCATCTTGATATGATGATAACAAGAATATGCATCTAGAAAACACAAACTCTCACAACCCGTCGTTGCCTCAATGATTTGGTCAACACAGGAGCAAACAGATCCATTGGGCACAGGTTGTTTAGGTTTGTATAATCAATACACATATGCCATGTGCCGTTTTTCTTTAGCACCAGCATAGGTTTTGCCAACCACTCAGGGTGAAAAACTTCCACAATGAACCCAGCTGCCAAGAGTCGGGCCACCTCCTCTCTAATAGCTTTACGTCGCTCCTCATTGATACGACGGAGAAACTGCTTAACCAAATTAAACTTAGCATCTATATTAAGAGTGTGCTCAACGAGTTCTCTTGGTACACCCGACATGCCAGAAGGTTTCCATGTGAAAATGTCCCGATTCTCACGGATGAACTCGATGAGTGCGCTTTCCTAGTTAGGATCCATATTAGCACTGACTGTAAACTGCTGAGATGAATCTCCAGGAACAAATTCCACCCGTTTAGTGTCCTAGCCAACTTAAACTTCAACAAATGGTCATGCTCAGTGCTAGGCTTCTTCAGAGGGGTCATATCAGCCGGGTCAACACTACTTTTACAAAAATTTAGCTCCTTTGTAGCACAAGCCGACTCTGCATAAGCTACGCCTCCTTCTTCACATTCAAGGGTGACTCTTCGGTCACCATGAATTGTGATTGTTCCGCTTGGTCCTTGCATCTTAAGCTGCAAATATACATAGCAAGGGCGAGCCATATAACGAGCATAAGCCGACCACCCAACCAGAGCGTGATACATGCTCTTAATCTTGACCACGTCAAATCACATCGACTCTATACTGTAATTATGCTCATCTCCAAAAGCCACTTCCAATGAAATCTTTCCTACAGGATAAGCTGACTTACTGGGCACCACGCCATGGAACATAGTAGAAGAAGGCTTGAGTTGTTTATCAGTCAGATTCATTTGGCGAAAGGTATCATAACACAGAATATTGATGCTGCTACCACCATCCATAAGCACCTTAGTGAATTTGTAACCCCCGACTTCAGGGGCTACCACCAAAGCTAGATGACCTGGATTTTCAACTCGGGGTGGGTGATCTGCCCAGCTCCATGTAATTGGTTGCTCAGACCATCTCAAGTAGTGAGGTATTGCCGGCTTGTCACATCCCTAGCTAGCACTTGCATTAGGACCTGACTAGAGTGTGCATCATGTTTACTTTCAAAGAAACTTGAAATGGGATTAACAGAAACCCCAGCACCCCTCCCCTAACAACTAGGGTTTGCTAAAATATTTTCCAATGTACCCAAAATGCCCTTCAAAATGTTCATCATTTCTGCCTTGGTCTTAAACCTCTGCCAAAAATGGTGCACAATTTTCTAGGACAATCTAGGGCTTTGGATTAAATCATATGGTATTTGAATTTGGGCATTTAAATGCTATAAAATATTTTAAATGCTCAAATAATCATAAACTATAATGTTTCCTCTGTTCATATTATATACAGCAGGTATGACAAGTGTTATGAGTTATAAAAATGTTTAGGCATTTTTATTAAATGAACAAAGTTGCAAAAGAAATAAAACAGAAAGAAAAATAGGAAGAACAATTACCTGGCGCCCACCCGGCCCACCTGCCGGCCCAGCCCAGCTACCGCTCCAGCGAGCTGCTTGGCTCGGCCAGGCAGGCAGGCAGGTGCTCGACGGCGACCGCGCCGCGCGCCACGCAGCTGCCCGCTGCCTTGCTTCACCCCCTCGCCGTCCTGGAAGGATGGATCGATCGTCCACGTCCTCCTCGACCCCGCAGACACCTCCGCCTCCCCCCAGTTCCTCTCCTCCGCTCTCCCCGCGCCATGGCCGACGCCGCCGTGATCGCACCGTCGTAGAAGCCGCGTCCACCGTCGTCCCCGAGCTCCGCCGTGGTGTCCCTCGTCTCCGCCGTCCTCGACTGCTTCGAACAGGCCGAGCCCCGAGCGCTCGCCCGCCCTGGAGACGCCCCCGACCTCTTCTTCCCCAACTCCGGCCGGGGAGATCCCCCTCGCCGTTCTGCTCAGCTCCGACCACCCCCGACCTCGCTCCGGTGCTTGCCGCAACCCCTGTGAGCCTAGCTACCTCCTCCCCCTCTCCGTTGGCTCCCTTTTGCCCTGTAACACACTGCACGAAGCTCCACCGCACGCACCGCCGCCGTGCTCGCCGCCGGTGATGCTCCGGTGACCATTTGGTCACTGGCACCAGTCCAACGTACTCACCACAGAACGTAGATGCGAACGGTGCTACGCACGCATCGCCTAGGCCCCTGCAGCCGCACCTCCACACACGCCCGACGCCGGTCGCCGCCGTCGAGCTCGTTGCCGTCGTCTCCGGCCACCCCAGGTCCGGCGACCACCTCCATCCGATGCGCAAGAGCAAGATCTCTCCAACGCACCCAGCCGCAGCTCGAGCCGTGCACCGTAGGCGTTTTCCGAAGTACGCCGCCGCGTTTGGCCTCGCCGGCGGCTAAACGCCGGCGAGTTGGACCTGTTTTGACCACGGGTTTGACCCCCTGGGTCAATGACATGTGGGCCATGCCCGCAGGTCAAACCTAGTTTAGGTGTTAATTTAATATTAATTAGATAATTAGTTTAGTCACTGACACGTGGGCCCTGGCCCCACTGACAGCTAATTAGTTTTATTTTAACTCTAATTAACTAAGTTAATTAGCTGTGACACTGACATGAGGGACCCACTGGTCAGGTTTGACCTGGACTGGTCCTGTTGACTGCCTGACGTCAGCATGATGTCATGCTGACGCAGTAAAGGTTTTTCTAGGATTTTTAGATTTAAAATAATTCAGGAAATTCCAGAAAATACCCAAAACTTCTAAAAATCATATAAAATCAACCATAGCTCAGATGGAAAAGATTTATATATGAAAAATGATCAGAAAAATCCAATCTTTCTAATGGCACTGGTTTCATGCATGTTTGAACAAGTTAACTTGCTGTATATATCAAAAACATGATAATGCATTTATTTAAATAATAGTTTGAACTTCAATTTGAATCCTTGATTCAAATAGGTTCAAACCCTTCTGGTTTTAGTTGCATTAGCCAACACACATGCATCTTGCCATGTCATAAACATGCATCATATTGTTGCATTTGTTTGTTAATGATTGTATCGCCGGTATTCCCTGTGTTAGGTCCTGCTCCCGAGGATACTGCTGCGTATCCAGTTGAAGAGCAGTACCCGACAACTACCTTTTCAGGCAAGCAATCATTGATCATTCCGATACAACCCAATCTTCTCGCTCCTGCTCTCTTTTACTGCATTAAGGCAACAGCGTGTGAACTGCTACTTGCTGCGGTAGTTGAACCCTATTCCCTTGCATGACCTGTCATTGCCACAGTAAATAGTTGAAACCCACTAGCATGTGTAGGAGTTGATTGAGCCATGTGATGTGTGATCCACCATGCTATTTACTTATGTTGCCTGCTATGCTTAGAGTTGTGTCTGGTCTGGTTCATCTGGGTGATGGATCAGAGTGAAACAATCTTTAGATAAAGAGAAGGAAGTGTGGAATACGCTTGGTAAAGGTGTCGATGAAAGGCCATGTAGGAGTACGTGGTGGGTTGTTTCATTGGAACCGTACATAGGACCTGAGATCTGTATGTGTGGTTCAAGTTGCAGTTACTACCATGCATTGGGCCCGAAACCAATGGACCCTCTCGGCTTATTAATTACCCTTGATCTCTGTCCAGGAGTTGCAACTAGTTTCTGGTGTTTATAGCTTACTGGAGGTCGTGCACAACGCTGACCCTCGGGGTGGGTTGTGATGCGACAGGTACGTGGCACGGTGTACCGGTTGCCCGTTTGGTGACTCGGGAACCCTGTACACATCGTTTGGGGCCGTGAGCGACACCCCGGCCGGATGTCCCCACGGATGGAACCCAAATAGGCGATAAACCTGGACAAGAGACTTGAGTAGTTAGTCAGGTCGTGGCCGACACCCTCGCTGGGCTTCCGCTTGAAGGTTGCCGAGTACACGCCGCGTAAACGGCGATAAGTGGTGAAAGCGTGTGTGAAGAAGTACACCCCTGCAGGGTTATCAAACTATTCGAATAGCCATTGTTCGCGGTACGAACTACTTGGTTACTCTTACAGTTCATAGACAAGTTGATGGATACTACTAAAAGCCTCAAGATAAGCGTGAGTGCCGTGGATGGCCCTTCCGTAGGATGACGGAAGAGGATCCTCGGTAGTGTATTGATGTGGTGAGTAGAGGACTCGTGTTCGTAACAATATCTTGCAATCCGTTGAGAGTTGTAGTATAGCTTAGCCAAGGTCAAAGCTGGCATTCTGCTATAAACTCCACTACCCCCCTTTGATAATGTTGCATGTATGATAGGTTTTGTGGTAAGACTTGCTGAGTACCTTTGTACTCATGTTTGCTTAATAACTGTTGCAGAGGAGAACCCTGCCCCTGCTGATGGGTTCTACATAGACGTTGACGTCGACGAGTAGCTTGACACCCAGACGGTGATCTGGAGCTTGTGAAGGGCCTTGTAGATAGTCAGGCTACACCAAGCCTGTTTTATTTTCTAAGTTGTCTGTACTCAGACATGTAGCTTCCGCTTGTGCTTGTATGACTGTATGACTTGAGTGTTGGGTCATGTGACCCCTATCTGTATGGATATGTTATGTATGGCTCTTGGAGCCTTTTAAATAAAGTACTTTGAGTCATAGAGTTCTGTTGTGATGCAATGTTGTATTTGCACATATTGAGCATATTGCGTGTATGATTGAAATGCTTGGTATGTGTGGGATCCGACACCTAGTTGTTTTCCTTTGGTAGCCTATCTTACAGGGAAATGCCTCCTAGTGATTCCAATGAGCCTTGGTAGCTTGCTACTGCTCGGAACACGTAGGCTGGCTGGCATGTGTCCTTCTTCGTTCCTGTGTCTTTCCCTTAGGGGAAATGTCACGCGTTGTTCCTTTAAGTCCATGTAGCTTGCTACGACTTGGGTTCATACGTTGATGACCGACACGTTCGTTGCTGGGTCATGGATGCCTGTCTCTGTAATTTAGTGCCACTTTTGGTTTATAACTAGCCATGTCGGCCCGGGTTCTCTGTCATATGGATGCTAGCGACACTGTCATATACGTGTGCCAAAATGCGCAAACGGTCTCGGGCCAGGTAAGGTGGCACCCGTGGGGTTACCGTGCGTGAGGCCGCAAAGTGATATGACGTGTTACAGCTAGATCGGTGTGACTTAGGATCGGGGTCCTGACAGCGTTGGCATCAGAGCTGGACTGCCTGTAGGTTTCTCAAGCCAAACTGGTCGATGTTGAGTCTAGAAAAATTCTTAGTTATATGTAGGGGAATTGATTGTGGAAGGGAACGTAAGGCTCTTTTACTCCTTTACCTTATGCCCTTCTGATCTGAGTCTGTCTATTCTTTCTACGGGGATTTAGGACTAGGCCTCTTATCCTTACTAGGTTCACGTGTTACTAATCCGTAGATTCTTAGGATTGTTGGTTTCAAGCCTCAGTTCAGTTTCTATCCTTTTGAGTATGATGATTGTTGAACCGGAACCTTGATATGGAATTGTTGAGTGGCTATGCTATCATTTGTATGATGTCTCAAATCTTTGTTTGAGCATTTACAGTTGTTATGCTGCCCGATTTCTGCCAGAAACACTAATGCCTTTGCATTATTTCGTGTTTCAGATGTCTGGCCGCATCCCTCACCAAGTGGTTCGTTTGACTCGGTGCATTAATGTGCCCGGTCACACGGCCATGCTAGTCCGTGTGATGACTGAGACCGGTTATCGCTGGTATCCTGAATACACTATGGAGGAACAGTATCGGGATTTCAATCAAAGTCAGTATTTCTGCACAGTCCGGATATACCCCTCATATCCCGGAGCTAATTATCCCATCCATTGGTCTTATGGACTCGGGATTACCATCGAGATGGCAGTGCAGGATGCCGCTTATTCGATGATGACCATTCTCCGTGCTAGGCATGCCCTGTTGCTGAACACTGAGTTCTGTTACATGCCAGCTTCACTCCCCGGAGAGGAAGGCTACTACACTGGTCTGTATACTGATGCTGCTCATGAAGAGCCACTGCTTCAGACTACTGTTCAGATGTTGGAGGATAGGGACCGTGAGGTCCGTGCCCTCCGAATGGAGCTGTATAACACTCGAGCCGCTCACTGGACTACTTTGACACGGCTTGCACCTGCTGTGCACACCGGATATCTGGACATGCGGGATTTGTACCCTGTGCGGACTCGTCTGCCTAATCGCATGGATTGGCGTGACGTTGGGGGTATTACACCTCCACGTGGGCGTCGGTTACCACCAGCATCGGGACCGAGACCACACCCATGCCCTTATGGTCCTCAGCCTTCGAGTGCTCGCGAGTTCCAAGATCCGTCTGTACCACTTCCAGGCTACGGTGGTAATCTTTACGAGGATTACTACGCGAATGTCTGAGCTAGTCCGTGGTAGTAGTAGTATTGTAGTAGTTGTATTTCCACAGTCCTGCGCGTCTTGTGGAATATGACTTAGTGTGTACTGAGTTCCGGAGGTGTAGTTAAATAATGTATAGGAGCTTGGAATGCCTCTGATGGGATGTATCGTCTTTCACCGCAGTTGTACTTTAGCCTTGGCTTGTACTAAACTTTGTATGGTGTGTATGACTACTGGTGTATATATAGCAGTTCCTATATTACCATGTCGTACGGATGAACATCTCTGCATTCTGTGTCATCCATTACATTCTGCACTTCTATGTCAAATTTTTGCCATCCTTGTCTAAACCGTTGTTTTGTTTTCCTAGGATGGTCAACACTCGCAACACTCCTGCTGCTCAGGAGCAGGGTTAGGCTAGTGGGGCTAGAGATGGAAATCTGCCCCAGCCACCCTCTTTGGCGGAAGTTATGCTTGAAGCAGAACGGAACAAGAGAGAGACCAACCGTCTGCTGGAACGCATAGAGCAAAACACTGGGTTCCGTCAGAGGAATGACGTGGTGTCAATCCACGATTTTATCAAGATGTGTCCACCGAAGTTCCATCACTCCACTGAACCTCTGGATGCTGATGACTGGCTACGTAGTATCACCCACAAGCTACACTCTGCCCGTGTGGCCGAAGCTGACAAGGTTATCTACGCCGCCTACCATCTTGAGGGCCCTGCCAGTCTTTGGTGGGAAAACTTTGAAGCTATGCGTCCTGCTGGCCAAGTCACTACCTGGGTTGAGTTCAGTGAGGCATTCCGTGAACATCACATTCCGGAAGGTCTCATGGATCGTAAGCGGGAGGAATTCTGCAATTTCACCCAGGGCCGTTTGACTGTGGATGGCTACAGTCGCGAGTTTGGTAATCTGGCACGCTATGCACCTGAGGAAGTATCCACCGATGCCAAGAAACAGGCGAGGTTCCGCAAGGGACTCAGCCCTGAACTTCGTCGAGATCTACGTCTGCACGAGTGCACTTCCTTCCAGAAGTTGGTTAACAAGGCTATCAGTGCTGAAACAGGCCAGACCGACTTCGAGGCTACCCGCAAGCATACTCGAGACTTTGGTTCCTCATCCGGCTCTGGCCCTCACAAGCGCCGTGTGTGGGTTCCTAACACTGCTCTGCCACCCAAGTATACACCGAGGCCATCCTATGAGGCGCCTCGTCCAACTCAACAGTTTGCACCTGCTAAGACCTATGGAGGTCCACCCTCCAACTTTGCTCCACGCACCACCACTGTGACATGTTTCAAGTGTGGAGAACCGGGACACTACATGCGTGATTGTCCCCAGAATCAGCCAGGAAAACCCGTTGGCCGTGGTAAGCCAACCGGCAAGGTGAACTATGTCAAGCCAATCCCCACTGCACGTGGTCATGTCAACTATGTTTCCGCCGAAGAAGCTTATGAGGATCCTAACGTCGTCCTTGGTACGCTTCTCGTAAACTGCCATCCGGCATCTGTTCTTTTCGATACTGGAGCATCCCATTCGTTCATATCTGAGAGCTTTGCTCGATTGCACAACATGACTTTTTGTGACATGCCTACTTCCATGGTTATTCAAACTCCTGGTTCAAAGTGGCAAACCTCTAGGGTAAGCCATGGAAATGAAATCCTTGTCGATAGACTTGTTTTCCTTGCATCTTTAATCGCTCTCAAGTCCTCGAACATAAATATCATCTTGGGTATGGATTGGATGACAACCCACTACGCCAAAATTGATTGCTTTACTAGGACCGTTCAACTTACACATCCATCCGGCAAGATAGCCAATGTCTTGACTCGAATGGCTGAACGTCAGCTCTACTCTCTTAATGCCAGCCCTCTACCAGAACTCGAAGATATCCCGGTAGTCTGTGACTTCCCGGATGTTTTTCCAGAAGAACTGCCAGGAGTTCCACCTGACAGAGATGTCGAGTTCGTGATAGATCTTATCCCTGGAACTGTCCCAATCTCTAGGAGACCTTATAAGATGGCACCACTAGAATTAGCTGAGCTAAAGAAACAACTCGATGAGTCCTTGCAGAAAGGTTTCATCCGTCCTAGTTCTTCCCCTTGGGCTTGCCCCGTCCTCTTCGTCAAGAAGAAGGATGGAACGGAGCGGATGGTTGTAGATTACCGACCTGTCAATCTGGTCACCATAAAGATTAAGTATCTGCTTCCCAGGATCAACGACCTGTATGATCAGCTCGCTGGATCCTCAGTCTTCTCTAAGATGGATTTGAGGTTGGGCTACCATCAAATCAAAATCAAGAACGGGGACATTCCTAAAATGGCTTTCGTTACTCGTTATGGCCAATATGAGTACACCGTCATGTCCTTCGGATTAACCAATGCCCCAGCTACTTTTTCTCGGTTAATGAATTCTATATTCATGGAGTATTTGGATAAATTCGTCGTGGTATACCTCGATGATATACTCTTTTTCTCCAAGAACCAGGAAGATCATGCCGAGCATTTAAGGCTGGTATTGACGAAGCTCCGAGAGCACCGCCTTTATGCCAAATTCTCTAAATGTGAATTTTGGTTGCCAGAAGTAACCTATCTAGGTCATGTGATCTCTAGCAAGGGTATTGCTGTCAATCCCGAGCGAGTTCAAGCCGTACTTGATTGGACTCCTCCTGAATCGGTCAAGCAAGTTAGGAGTTTTCTTGGCTTAGCGAGCTATTGCCGACGTTTTGTCGAGAACTTCTCCAAAGTTGCTAAACCTCTAACCGAACTCCTCAAGAAAGATAAAAAGTTTGAGTGGACCCCACAGTGCGAGTCCAGTTTTCAGGAACTGAAAAGACGCCTGACATCTGCACCTGTACTGGTACCACCAGACTTTTCCAAGGATTTTATAATCTTTTGCGACGCCTCGCGACAAGGACTTGGTTGCAATCTCATGCAAGATCATCAAGTGATTGCATACGCATCCCGACAGTTGCGTCCACACGAGGATAACTATCCTACTCATGATCTAGAGCTTGCAGCTGTAGTCCATGCACTCAAAACATGGCGACATTACCTCCTTGGTAATCGCTGTGAAATCTTCACTGATCACCAAAGTTTGAAGTATATCTTCACCCAACCGGATTTGAATCTCAGGCAAAGACGTTGGGTTGAGTTGCTCACCGACTACGATTTAGGAATCACTTACACTCCTGGAAAGGCCAATGTCATGGCTGATGCACTAAGTCGTAAGTCATATTGTAACAATTTAATGTTACAACAAAGTCAACCACTTCTCCACGAGGAATTTCGTAAGCTTAACCTTCACATTGTTCCTCGAGGATTCCTTTCCACCTTGGTGGCGAAACCTACCCTTTTGGATCAGGTCATCAAAGCACAGAAGGTTGATCTCGGAATTTCCCGTATTAAGAGGAACATCAAGGATGGAGTTGCAGGATGTTTCTCAATTGATGATCAAGGAGTCGTATTCTTTAGCAACCGCTTAGTGGTTCCTAAAGTACGAAACCTAAGACGTTTGATCCTCAAGGAGGCTCATGAATCTCCTCTCACGATTCATCCCGGTAGTACCAAAATGTATCAAGACCTACGTCAAAGATTCTGGTGGACTAGGATGAAGAGAGAAATCGCTCAATTCATTGCTAACTGCGACGTTTGTCGTCGAGTCAAAGCAGAGCATCAACGGCCTGCTGGCACCCTTCAACCTCTAGCTATTCCTGAATGGAAATGGGATAAAGTCGGTATGGACTTCATTACCGGGTTTCCCAGGTCCAGGAAAGGGAATAATGCTATTTTCGTCGTTATCGACCGCCTCTCTAAAGTAGCTCATTTCCTGCCTGTTCGGGAGAGTATTACCGCTAGCCAGCTAGCAGACTTATATATCTCTCAAATAGTATCACTTCATGGTGTACCGTTGGAGATTAACTCAGACCGTGGAAGTCTTTTTACTTCACGATTTTGGGAAAGTTTCCAGAATGCTATGGGAACTCATCTCTCTTTTAGTACTGCTTTCCATCCGCAGTCAAGTGGTCAAGTGGAACGAGTCAATCAAATTCTGGAAGACATGCTTCGAGCCTCTGTCATTTCTTTCGGTATGGAATGGGAAAAATGTCTTCCATTTGCCGAATTCGCTTATAACAATAGTTATCAAGCCAGCTTGGGCAAAGCTCCCTTCGAAGTTCTATATGGACGAAGGTGTCGAACACCTCTTAACTGGTCAGAGACCGGGGAAAGACAATTCTTTGGCCCGGATATGATCCAGGAAGCAGAGGAACAAGTTCGCATCATTCGTGAGAGATTGAAAACTGCCCAGTCTCGCCAAAAGAGCCAATATGATAGTCATCATAAGGCTGTGACTTTTGAAGTCGGCGATAAGGCTTACCTTCGGGTTACTCCTCTTAAGGGAACCCATCGATTCGGTATCAAAGGCAAATTGGACCCTCGTTACATCGGTCCTTTTCGCATTCTTGCCAAACGAGGAGAAGTTGCCTACCAATTGGAACTACCTCCGCACCTCTCCAGAGTTCATGATGTTTTCCACGTTTCTCAACTCCGACGTTGCTTCTCGGATCCTATCCGCGGAGTGGACCACGAAACGCTTGATCTCCAAGACAATCTCACATATCGAGAATAACCCGTTCGTATTCTTGATCAAACCGAGCGCACCACTGGACGCCACAATATCAAGTTTCTCAAGGTTCAATGGTCACATCATTCCGAGAGTGAAGCTACTTGGGAAAAGGAGGATCGTCTTCGACTTGAGTACCCCACCCTCTTTCCGGAGGAACCCGAATCTCGGGACGCGATTCTTTTAAGTGGGGGTGAGTTGTCACATCCCTAGCTAGCACTTGCATTAGGACCTGACTAGAGTGTGCATCATGTTTACTTTCGAAGAAACTTGAAATGGGATTAACAGAAACCCCAGCACCCCTCCCCTAACAACTAGGGTTTGCTAAAATATTTTCCAATGTACCCAAAATGCCCTTCAAAATGTTCATCATTTCTTCCTTGGTCTTAAACCTCTGCCAAAAATGGTGCACAATTTTCTAGGACAATCTAGGGCTTTGGATTAAATCATATGGTATTTGAATTTGGGCATTTAAATGCTATAAAATATTTTAAATGCTCAAATAATCATAAACTATAATGTTTCCTACTGTTCATATTATATACAGCAGGTATGACAAGTGTTATGAGTTATAAAAATGTTTAGGCATTTTTATTAAATGAACAAAGTTGCAAAAGAAATAAAACAGAAAGAAAAAAATAGGAAGAACACTTACCTGGCGCCCACCCGGCCCACCTGCCGGCCCAGCCCAGCTGCCGCTCCAGCGAGCTGCTTGGCTCGGCCAGGCAGGCAGGCAGGTGCTCGACGGCGACCGCGCTGCGCGCCACGCAGCTGCCCGCTGCCTTGCTTCACCCCCTCGCCGTCCTGGAGGGATGGATCGATCGTCCACGTCCTCCTCGACCCCGCAGATACCTCCGCCTCCCCCCCAGTTCCTCTCCTCCGCTCTCCCCGCGCCATGGCCGACGCCGCCGTGATCACACCGTCGTAGAAGCCGCGTCCACCGTCGTCCCCGAGCTCCGCCGTGGTGTCCCTCGTCTCCGCCGTCCTCGACTGCTTCGAACAGGCCGAGCCCCGAGCGCTCGCCCGCCCTGGAGACGCCCCGACCTCTTCTTCCCCAACTCCGGCCGGGGAGATCCCCCTCGCCGTTCTGCTCAGCTCCGACCACCCCCGAGCTCGCTCCGGTGCTTGCAGCAACCCCTGTGAGCCTAGCTACCTCCTCCCCCTCTCCGTTGGCTCCCTTTTGCCCTGTAACACACTTCACGAAGCTCCACCGCACGCACCGCCGCCGTGCTCGCCGCCGGTGATGCTCCGGTGACCATTTGGTCACTGGCACCAGTCCAACGTACTCACCACAACACGTAGATGCGAACGGTGCTACGCACGCATCGCCTAGGCCCCTGCAGCCGCACCTCCACACACGCCCGACGCCGGTCGCCGCCGTCGAGCTCGTTGCCGTCGTCTCCGGCCACCCCAGGTCCGGCGACCACCTCCATCCGATGCGCAAGAGCAAGAGCTCTCCAACGCACCCAGCCGCAGCTCGAGCCGTGCACCGTAGGCGTTTTCCGAAGCACGCCGCCGCGTTTGGCCTCGCCGGCGGCTAAACGCCGGCGAGTTGGACCTATTTTGACCACGGGTTTGACCCCCTGGGTCAATGACATGTGGGCCATGCCCGCAGGTCAAACCTAGTTTAGGTGTTAATTTAATATTAATTAGATAATTAGTTTAGTCACTGACACGTGGGCCCTGGCCCCACTGACAGCTAATTAGTTTTAGTTTAACTCTAATTAACTCAGTTAATTAGCTGTGACACTGACATGAGGGACCCACTGGTCAGGTTTGACCTGGACTGGTCCTGTTGACTGCCTGACGTCAGCATGATGTCATGCTGACGCAGTAAAGGTTTTTCTGGGATTTTTAGATTTAAAATAATTCAGGAAATTCCAGAAAATACCCAAAACTTCTAAAAATCATATAAAATCAACCATAGCTCAGATGGAAAAGATTTATATATGAAAATGATCAGAAAAATCCAATCTTTCTAATGGCACTGGTTTCATGCATGTTTGAACAAGTTAACTTGCTGTATATATCAAAAACATGATAATGCACTTATTTAAATAATAGTTTGAACTTCAATTTGAATCCTTGATTCAAATAGGTTCAAACCCTTCTGGTTTTAGTTGCATTAGCCAACACACATGCATCTTGCCATGTCATAAACATGCATCATATTGTTGCATTTGTTTGTTAATGATTGTATCGCCGGTATTCCCTGTGTTAGGTCCTGCTCCCGAGGATACTGCTGCGTATCCAGTTGAAGAGCAGTACCTGACAACTACCTTGTCAGGCAAGCAATCATTGATCATTCCGATACAACCCAATCTTCTCGCTCCTGCTCTCTTTTACTGCATTAAGGCAACAGCGCGTGAACTGCTACTTGCTGCGGTAGTTGAACCCTATTCCCTTGCATGACCTGTCATTGCCACAGTAAATAGTTGAAACCCACTAGCATGTGTAGGAGTTGACTGAGCCATGTGATGTGTGATCCACCATGCTATTTACTTATGTTGCCTGCTATGCTTAGAGTTGTGTCTGGTCTGGTTCATCTGGGTGATGGATCAGAGTGAAACAATCTTTAGATAAAGAGAAGGAAGTGTGGAATACGCTTGGTAAAGGTATCGATGAAAGGCCATGTAGGAGTACGTGGTGGGTTGTTTCATTGGAACCGTACATATGACCTGAGATCTGTATGTGTGGTTCAAGTTGCAGTTACTACCATGCATTGGGCCCGAAACCAATGGACCCTCTCGGCTTATTAATTACCCTTGATCTCTGTCCAGGAGTTGCAACTAGTTTCTGGTGTTTATAGCTTACTGGAGGTCGTGCACAACGCTGACCCTCGGGGTGGGTTGTGATGCGACAGGTACGTGGCACGGTGTACCGGTTGCCCGTTTGGTGACTCGGGAACCCTGTACACATCGTTTGGGGCCGTGAGCGACACCCCGGCCGGATGTCCCCACGGATGGAACCCAAATAGGCGATAAACCTGGACGAGAGACTTGAGTAGTTAGTCAGGTCGTGGCCGACACCCTCGCTGGGCTTCCGCTTGAAGGTTGCCGAGTACACGCCGAGTAAACGGCGATAAGTGGTGAAAGCGTGTGTGAAGAAGTACACCCCTGCAGGGTTATCAAACTATTCGAATAGCCGTTGTTCGCGGTACGAACTACTTGGTTACTCTTACAGTTCATAGACAAGTTGATGGATACTACTAAAAGCCTCAAGATAAGCGTGAGTGCCGTGGATGGCCCTTCCGTAGGATGACGGAAGAGGATCCTCGGTAGTGTATTGATGTGGTGAGTAGAGGACTCGTGTTCGTAACAATATCTTGCAATCCGTTGAGAGTTGTAGTATAGGTTAGCCAAGGTCAGAGCTGGCATTCTGCTATAAACTCCACTACCCCCCCTTTGATAATGTTGCATGTATGATAGGTTCTGTGGTAAGACTTGCTGAGTACCTTTGTACTCATGTTTGATTAATAACTGTTGCAGAGGAGAACCCTGCCCCTGCTGATGGGTTCTACATAGACGTTGACGTCGACGAGTAGCTTGACACCCAGACGGTGATCTGGAGCTTGTGAAGGGCCTTGTAGATAGTCAGGCTACACCAAGCCTGTTTTATTTTCTAAGTTGTCTGTACTCAGACATGTAGCTTCCGCTTGTGCTTGTATGACTGTATGACTTGAGTGTTGGGTCATGTGACCCCTATCTGTATGGATATGTTATGTATGGCTCTTGGAGCCTTTTAAATAAAGTACTTTGAGTCATAGAGTTCTGTTGTGATGCAATGTTGTATTTGCACATATTGAGCATATTGCGTGTATGATTGAAATGCTTGGTATGTGTGGGATCCGACACCTAGTTGTTTTCCTTTGGTAGCCTATCTTACAGGGAAATGCCTCCTAGTGATTCCAATGAGCCTTGGTAGCTTGCTACTGCTCGGAACACGTAGGCTGGCCGGCATGTGTCCTTCTTCGTTCCTGTGTCTGTCCCTTAGGGGAAATGTCACGCATTGTTCCTTTAAGTCCATGTAGCTTGCTACGACTTGGGTTCATACGTTGATGACCGACACGTTCGTTGCTGGGTCATGGATGTCTGTCTCTGTAATTTAGTGCCACTTTTGGTTTATAAATGTGTGCTAGCGACACTGTCATATACGTGTGCCAAAATGCGCAAACGGTCTCGGGCCAGGTAAGGTGGCACCCGTGGGGTTACCGTGCGTGAGGCCGCAAAGTGATATGACGTGTTACAGCTAGATCGGTGTGACTTAGGATCGGGGTCCTGACACGGCTCAACTGTATTCATGACCCGCTTACGAACCTTCTGGTCCCGTTCGCAAATACTTGTAGTGAAAACATGGTACTGGCCACTATTCAACTGCTTTGGATTATTCTGATAACCTGATTGACTATTTTTCTTGATGGGTTCCTTGACCATATTGCTGATTATAACCACCCTGGTGGTCTTTACCTTGAAAACCAGAGCTTGAGCCGCCACCACCAAAGCCAACCCTTTTGTAACATCCCAAAATTGTAAATTTTGGAATGTTATATTCAATAAATAGTTTTAATTGTTTGCTTGATTGTGGTGTGATTGCTTTTGTGAAATTGGGTGAAATTTCTAACTTTTGAAAGTTGAATGAGAGGGAATAAAATGACTTTCCCCAAACTTTCACTTTGAATTTATGTTCTCCATGAATTCAAATTCATTTCTTTACAAAACCCTGGAGTGAAGATGATATGACTTCTTCCATTTAATAAATGAAAAGGGTTTTGAAAAGATTTGAATTCCATTTTAAAATACTTCAAATTAAGAAACTTTATGCAACTCAATGATTTTCTTGAGAAAAGATAAAATGGCTTCTTCAAATTATAAGAAATATGAGTTGGAAGTTTAAAATAAACAAATTGAATGTCATTTGAAGTATTTTTTTGAAAGTTATTTTTAATTTTGAGTTATTGGGTTTTTATTCAAATTATTTTTTCTCCAAAAATAAAATATATGTAAAATAGGGTAATATTGTTCCCAACAATCAAGGTTTTAAATAGTGGATAGCGGGGTGATAGCGGATTGAGGTTGGCATAGCGGAATACAGATAGCTGGTGATATTGCGGACGCTATGTCCGCATATCAGATTTTTAAAAGCACTTGCAAATTAGATATTATTATGGATATTTCTAATAAGTTTAAAACAACGACACTTGAATTGAACAATTGGTCCATCCGGAAATATTCAACCATGTAAGTTGTAACCATGCAAACAAATCCATCACAGAATTATGCAACCAGCCAACCATATCATGATCAAGTCAAACAACAACCACCAGCATATTTGGTTCATGGGCACTCATCATCAAATAAATAAGTTCAGACTTCGTAGTCTAAATCCATCAAACCATGACGTGATTACCATCCATCCATCACAGAATTAAAAACAGAAATGAGTGCATGACACATTAACAAAGTTGACAAGTGACAACAAGAGTGCATGACACCATCAGGCCATGACCATCACGCAAAATAAAACAGATTCAAGTCAGACCATTGCAGGAAGCAAGATGCACAAGTCATTCACCATCCTCTCCATCTTCTCCAGTCAGATCGATGTCCACTTCTTGGTCTTCATCATTGTCCTCCTCGGCTGCTTGGTTCCCATCCTCTTCTTCCATTTCCTCTTCTTCTGCCACTTCCTCCTCTTCATCCTCATCTTCAACATCTTGATTTGTACGAGCTCTTTTGCCTCTAGCTCTTGAAGCTACAGATTTTTCTTTCCCCTTTGAATTGATGTCAATTTCAGCTTCATCTTCAGATGGCTCATCATCTTGTAGTAGCTCTTCATCCAACATCCACTCATTTGATGGCTCATCTTCAATGTATTTTGTAAGCACTGGGTCCCTTTCCCTCTCGGAGTACTTCGAGTCCAGCCTCTTGTTGAACATCACATACACAAGATCATTCAACTTCTTCTGGCCTAGTCTGGTCCTCTTCTTTGAATATACCTAAAACACAAATACAATGGTACATGCCATTTAGTAATTCACATGATGCAAACAAAAAATGGTAAGAAAGTAATAGCTTAATTGGGGATGTTATTACCCTCTCAAATGCAGACCAATTTCTTTCACATGCCGAAGAACTACAAGTTAAGCTCAAGATTCTAATGGCCATCTTCTTCAGGTCCTTTGCAGAAGTTCCATGCAGGGTCCACCATCTTGCTGCAAACAAGCAAGTCAAACAAATAAATAAGTACATCACTACCAGGTTGCAACATTCAAGAAAGACTGACATAAGTTCTAGCATTCTTACCAGGAGTGATAGTTGCTACTTTGCGTTGTCTAATGGCCATGTCAGTTCCAAATGAATATATGGCTTCAGTGTAATAACTAAGCTGGGAGACAATATTGTCTTGCACCTCCGTGTTATTTTTGTACATAACAGATGTTCACTCTATGACTGCTTCCATGAAATCTTCTTCAGCCATTTCACTCTGTCCATCATAGTAGAAGAAAGGATAAAAAAGATAACCAGCTTTGTGCAGCGTTGTTTTCATCTTATTATCCCACCTTCTATCTATGATTTCTCAAATAGGACCATATTTTTTCTCAACATGGTTGAGCTGGACTGCTATTTCCTGCTTTGCTTGGAGAAGATCACCATATAAGAACCCCATGGCTGGAGTGTCTCCATCAACCCGCCTAAGCACATTGGCAAGTGGCTCAAAATAGTTCACTAGCAGGTTTATCTTGGCCCAAAACTTATTGTCCATTACAAGCTTGTACACACGTTTGCCCAATGGCTTCTTAGCATAACTACTATCAGGCCAATCATTTGATGCAAACATTAGCTTCAGCTCCTTCCTCTTTCCATACAAACTCTTCAAGTTCAAGTAGTGACGTGCAAATCGAGTAGCACCAGCTCTGACTAAATCACCTTTTGCATACTTGCGAAGAATAGCCAACAATCTAGTGTGTGCATAAAAGTAATTTGTGATTGTCTTACCATTGGTAATTGTTGAGCTAACTATGGGTATATTTCCAATGTCTTGGAGCATTAGGTTGATTGTGTGGGCCACACATGAGGTCCAGAATATTTGAGGATGCTTCTGCTTAAGTAACTTGGCTGCTGCAATATTGTTACTTGCATTGTCCGTGACTACTTGAACAATCTTTTCTGCACCAATTTCAGAAATGCAAGACATGACCAAGATGAAGATGAACTTGGCATCATGAACCTCCATTGAAGCTTCAATGGCATGGAGGAAACACACACCTCTGGAAGAATGGGAAACTAAATTCATTAAGCTCCTTCCACGACGATCTGTCCAAGCATCAGTCATTATAGAGCATCCAGTAGCAACCCATGCCTCCTTTTGGACCTTAAACATTTCATCCACCTTGCTAACTTGTATCTTCAACAAAGGATTGGCAAGCTGATAAGGTGTTGGTGGCTTCAATCCTGGACCAAACTGTCCAATTGCTTCCACCATTCGAGCAATTGATTTAAGACTAGCAAGATTATGTGCAAGGGCACCCTCAATGAAGAACTCACAAATATAATCATAAGTTGTCTTTGCTTCTTTGATCTTGTAATGAACATTCACCGTTGTTTGTTTCGTTGTTCCTGGCCATGCACGATACCTGTCCATTGGACCCTTGATCAGAGGCTTCTTAGGAAGTTGAGAGCTTCCACTTCCTGCAGGAGAAAACTCAACAATTGCGCAATCTTCATCCTCATTCCACCCCGATCATACATCCCTCTGACCTCCTCTCGCAGCGCCAACATTTTGTTTAGTGATTTATCCTTGTTTTATCATATTCTCAGCTATCAATGCACTCATTTGCTCTCTAACATGATCACGAACCAGCGTGAAAGGTACACAGTCCTTTCTCAGTCTAGCCAAGTGCTTCTTAAATCTTGTAATGCCACCATTATAAAAGTTCAAGCAATATTTGCACCCAACTCTGTTCTTGGTCCTAAACTCATCAGTAATTGGTAAAGCATGCTCCCAGGCTGCATCTTTTCTTGTTCTTCTAGTTGTGGTTGCGGCTGCAGACGAAGCCCCTGATCTGGCTGAAGACATTGTGCTAGTAGCCTACAACTGCAGGAAAAGAAACAAACGTAAGCTATTAATTTGAATGAATTACCAGTGCAGATAGTTCATTTTTTGAATTACAAACCCATGCAAGTGTATCACTATAAACTGAATTTATAAACAAAAATGTAATAGACTAAACTTTGTGCATCTGGGGCTTCAGTACTTTTTCTGGCCGAGAGAACTAGTAACTAGTAAGTGGTCAGTGATGTAGTGAGTAGTGGCCTATGTATAAACAAAAATAGTGATTATGTACTGGCATACTATTCTATACCTCTATGCTCTAAGCTCCCTGCTCCCCCCAATTTCATCTACGTACTAAACTATGCATCGATCTGTGTATATGCAAAGGAGAGAAAAGCCAATACCTTGACTCTTTGAAGTGGTGAACCGTGGTGAGAGCTGCCCAATTGGAGCAGAGCAGAGCAGCCAGACATAAGGAGCAGAGTAGACAGATTGAAAAGCGACCACGAGATGTACGGTGTCGAGCAGGAAGGGGACTACCTCGTTGTCCTACCGTGGATCTGCGCCGAGCGGGAAGGGGAATCCCTCTGTTGGCCCGTCGCCGTCGTTGGAGATGCCCCGTCGTCGACCCAGGGAGGTGCGTCGACCAGGAAGTGGCTGCCCTGCCGGCTTCCACCTCTATGAACGGGAAGGGAGCAGGGGCTATGGGGGTTGAGCCATCAGCCGTCCGGCCAGCCGCTCCGTCCGGCCTCCGGCGTCAGTTGTGCTGCCGATGGGTAGCCGCCAGCCGCCAACCAAAAAGAATAGGAATGAGAGGAGTGCGTTGATTTAGGTTTAGGGCTGGCCGGTTCAGTGCGAGTCTCAAATTTATACCAGGTATAAGTCCGCTATGACTGCAACCAACGCTACATAAATGTACGCTATTGCACTCTGACAACCGCTATAGCGGCCGCATCATGCCAAACACGCTATTTCCTAGCGCAGCGTTTGACTTGTAGCGGTTAGGACACGCTACCGCAATAGCGGCGGCAATAGCGTTCATAGCACCCACTATTTAAAACCTTGCCTACAATGGAAAATTGGAGAAAAATTAGTTTGAAGTAATTTTGGTATTTTAAAATATTTTTATTTGATTTTTAAATAAACTAGAAGCAGTGTTTTTTTATTTTAAATTTGTGTGGACTTTATCTCGCTCTAGAAAAATGTTCATGTTGTAGAAAATCTTTTTCTGAAAATTTTGATATATAAATATATCATTTTTTATTTTGTCGTTTATATTTTATTTTTTTGTCTGTTAAAAATACAACGGGCCGTCGAACTGGGCCGGCCCAGCACCTCGCCAGGCCGCGACCCAGTGCCTGCACCGTCTTCCCCATTGTCCCCGAGCGGGAGACCGCGACCGCCGCCGCGCCGAGCTCGGCGTCCATGCCGTGGCCGCCACGGACTCCCGTGCCTCCTCCCGCAATTTAGCCCGCCCCCACCCGACCTAATAAGACACGCCCCACAGCCCCTCTCTCTACTCCCTCGTTTGCATTCGCCGCCGCGGTGCACACCGCCGCCCGCGCCGTTGCTTTGCTGCGCGCTCGCCTCCGCGTCGTGCCGCTCACCCGATGCCCGACGCAGCCGCCTCGCCTCGCCGGAGTTGTCCGCTGCGCCAGAGTTGACCACCATCGCCAAAGCCAACTGCCGCCCGATCCACCTCTCCGAACCCGACCTGCCGGTTTTCGTCGAACCACCCGAATTAGTAATAAACCGATTGGTTTTTGTTTTGTTTTTTTAGATTAGTTATACAGCGAACGTTCGTTCGTTTAGATTTGTCAACGAACGTTTTCGTTCATTCGTCTCTATTAGCAGACATTCGTCCGATAGATTTGGTTAGTTTTTCTTTTTCTTTTATTTTCTGTCCAGGGACATATTTGTAGTTTATTCTTTTACAGTTTAGCCCCTGGTTTTCAAACGAGCTCAACTTTTCAACCGTTTGTCCAAATCCAACAAAACCAATGCCAAATTATTCGTCATGATCTCATCTATTAGGAGAACCAAACTAAACATATTTTTGAATGTTTTATAATTTTAATTCAAACAGAATTGAATTTAAACTTCTTTTTGCCATAACTTGAGTTTTATAACTCCGATTTAGGTGATTCTTTTTGCAAATCGAAGCTCTTGACGTTAACTTTCTAATAAGGCCAAATTCACTTAATTTTGGTACTGTTAGAAACTATTTTCTGTTGCAAGAGTTATTTTCTTGTTTTCGAAGTTGTCGAAGATCTTATCTTTGTTCTTTCCGATCTTTTGAGTGATTGCTTATGTGTGGTTACTATTGTTTGCCTACGGTAGATTGACCGGAGTGTGACGAGTAGATCTATCATGAGTTATGAGTGCGAAGAATCTTCATCAACAGTACAAGGCAAGTTCATACTTTGATCATACTTTTCAATACCCTGTTTTTATTGCATTAGTTCTATCCTCATGGATTGCAGGAGTAGGACTTCAATACATGTGGTATTGTTGAGTAGTTCATGAGGTAGGAACCCAATGACTTGAGATCAACCCATGAAATATACGCTTTGTTTCTTATTGCTTAGCCATGCTCGTAGACGTGGATTGGTATGTGAGATTTATGCAAGTTATGAGAGTTCTAATAATTAAGGGAAATTTTAAGGTGGCAACATTAATACACATCTGGGTGGAATGGTTGGGGCACCCTAGAGATACCAGTGGCTTGCCCGGGCACCTGGAGAAATTAGTGTTCGCCCTAGGGGATCCCGGAGGACCCGTGTGATCACCCTATGGAATGCCACCCAGGCTCAAAGGGATCATGTGATATTTCATGCCTAGAAACTTCCATGTGCAGCCACAAGCCATTATGGGCCCTGGCATAGTTGAATAAGTCGTGGGAAACCTTTCCATGATGGGCTAGCAGATGTAGGGGGATTATAGGTGTACCGGTCTATCTATCGGTTAAGGGGACCTCTTCCAAAAGACCATGTCTCGATCATCCGCTTCTCAAACAACAATCTGTGCGAGGAATTCAACGGAGGAGATCGAGTCTTGTGGGGAAAAGTGCGCAAACCTCTATAGAGTGTACAAACTAATCATGATTAGCCATGTCCCCGGTTATGGACAACTTCGAGTATCTAGAAGTGAATTATTTGTTGATCTCATCACTCTATTTAATGAAATTATTGGGTTATTAATAACTTGGAGATTTTGGGATTGAGTTGGAGGAACCTTCTCAGTAATGGCATAAACTTGGTAGTATAATAAAATTCATTCCTTTGTTGTAGGGAAAAACTAGCTTTATGCAAAACTAAACTTAGAGCTTCCACCAGCCAAATATGCATATAGAGATAGACATTGTTCATCATTATTCTATGTTGTGGATTTGCCAGTACATTCAATGTACTGACCTAGATGGCTGCAATGTCTCATCTTGCAGGAATTATTCGACGAGTAAGTGATATATTACAGTTGCGATGTCTACACTCAACTTTGCTGTTGGTGTTGATGGCACTCCACAACCTTGTTGTTACTTCTGCCATGTTAATTGAGGTAATAGTATTTTCTTTACTTTATACATGTGATTTACCTCTGTTATAAATCCTCATGTGCTCTGTGTGTCATCATACCGATCCAGGGATGACCCTTACGCATCGAGGCTTCGATCCATTCGGGTCGGGTCGCTACAAGATGGTATCAGAGCACATGTTGACTATAGGACGTGACCCCTAGAAACAGGCAAGCCCTTAGAAGATGATTTCTCTAAAACTTGGTTTTCAAAACGATTCTCTAACTTCCATATTTTCTGAGCTTTACCAAATTTTCCTCTCCCCTCAAATAGTTAGACTATATCCCTTTTCCCTTTTGACCACACGAAGATTCAACTAATGAGACCACTCCAAGGAGGGCAAGATATTGGACGACTAAGACCACTTCAGGATAAAGAGGAGTTACTGTACATCTGAATAATGGAAACTACAATGGTTGAAGACTCCGAAGACTCGAAGAAATTTGAAGGATTCGGAAGAATTCCCAGAGCGAAGTGACTTGGAAGGCTCCGATAGGATCCACTTAAGTTATTCTTGTACTCTTATGAAATTCCTTACTGAAGAAACCCCTGACTTCAAATTTTATATGAAGAGCTTCACCATGAACCAAAGACAACAGTACAAAGACTTTCCCTCTGGTCCAGCCCTTATGGAACTTGTCAGACTATTGAAGCTGCCGATACCTGCGATCAACGTGTGTCCAGAGGAAGACCGGAACCTGGAATGTCAAAACTCAAATTTTTTGTCATCAAGAAAACCCCAAGACAGGAGATATCAACTATGGAATGATAACTCATGGAAGAGACATGGGCATAAACACGGCCGTCCAAGATCCTATCGCCTCCTTGTGTTATCATACCGGTGCTGGGTTAAGCATTCATTTCTTCTGGAGGATTAGATGGCAGAAGGCTGATGGAGCACCTATCACATTGACGAATGAGCAAAAGATGACATTTTCACCTCAGTTGGTGTATCACCAAGAATCATCAGATGGACCTTCTCGAAGCCTTATACAATAAGGAAGAATTCCGTGAAGAACTCGGGACCCAGAAATTGAAAGTGGCCAACCCGAAGGAGCAAAACCTTGAGATACTGAAGATTCGTCACGAACTAAAAGACAGTACGACCATGGTTCATGCCAAGGATGTCGAAATCCAGAAACTTTGAACAAAGCTCCAGGATATACAAGGACCACACAAGAGACTTCGCGTTAATACAAATGATCTGGCAGAAGAACTTGAGAAGATCAAGCACGAACAAAAGAAGCCCATCAGATACATGAACCAAGGCACGGAGAAGCTAGTTTAGCTATAACCACCATGAGTGAATAAAGATACGTTTTTGAGATTTGAGTATCTGACTATACCATCTTAGTGGGTGGCAGTACTATAGGATTGTTTGATTTAATTGAATATGTGGAATTGTTCCATATATTAGTTGTTGTGTCTTTTGTTTGTATGCGTACCTTTACCCCTCCTTCTAATCTATCTCGACCTTAACTAAAACCCTTTGACCCACTTGAAGGTGTATGGAGATGAACTCATATTTTCTGGATCGCTAAGTCAGCTGGAGATGCAACAATGGATTCAGAACATGGAAGATCACATGAAGAACAATGCTATAGACAGAAAGGATAAGGTCCAGCATGCTCTTCACTCTACAAAAAATACAATTCCGTGATGATACGTGTTTGTCACAGTAGGCCATGTTTTGTGTTATGCATGTACATCCATGACAAATTTATGACAGAATCAAGATAGTCATACATGTGCTATCGTAGAAGTGCTCCATGACATTAACAAAATTATCATCACGGAAGTGTCCACTTCCATGATGATAAATCGCGCGTCAACAAAGTTCTTTCGTCAAGGATGACCGACACGTGGCATCCACCATAACGGAATGTCGTTAAGCTATCGGGTCCGGTTTTGGATCCGATAACCCGTTAACAGCCCCGACCAATGGGGATTTTCCACATGTAAAATCATCATTGGCTGGAGGGAACACGTGTGGGCTCGCTGTTGGGACAGATGTCATCCACTCATTGGACACAAAGCGCCTATGATACGTCGACACGTGGTACGGCCCAATAGAGGCCCATACCTGTGAAAAGACCGGCCCGTTTGACTTGGTCAAAAGGTGGCGGGCCGGCCCACGGCAAGCCTGTTAACGGTCTGTTTGCATATAGCTCATTTACAGCCCGCTAACCCAGGGCCCTTTTACGGCCTATCCGAATTAGGCCCATTAGTGTCATCTGGGCCGTCAAATATAATTCCAGCCCGTTTTAACTTCCGGCCCATGTATGGCCCATGACGTCTTTCGGCCCATATGTGGCCCTTAGTAACCCTCGGCCCATTAACGACTCGTGGTAAAACTGGCCCGTAATGAACAGTGCCCAACAGAGGCCCATTCTTGTGAAAAGGCCGGCGCATTTGACTTGGTCAAAAGGTGATGGGCCGGCCCACGGCAAGCCTGTTAGCGGCATGTTCGCATATAGCAAATTTACAGCACGCTAACCTAGGGCCCGTTTACGGCCTATCCGAATTAGGCCCAGTAGCGTCATCTGGGCCGTCCAATATAAATCCAGCCCATTTTAACTTCCAGCCCATGTATGGCCCATGACGTCTTTCGGCCCATATGAGGTCCTTAGTAAGCATTGGCCCATTAACGGCCTGTGGTAAAACTGGCCTGTAATGAACATTGTTTCACTTGATACCCATTAACGGTCCATTATTTCGTTGGGCAGTTTCCAGCCCATGTTATCTTTCGGCCTTCTCAGGGCCCATTTATTCTTGGGCTCATTTCCAGCATTCGTTTACTTTCGGCCCGTTACTATCATTTTCTGCTTTGGGGCCAAATTCAGCCCGTGGTTATAGTCGGCCCGTTTGTGGCCCGTTAATACGTTGGGCCGTTTTCATAGCGTCATCAAATGCGGCCGATTAATGACGGCCCGTTATGGTCAGCACATGAACGGACGATCTCAACTCTAGCCCATTTACGGCCATAATTTGGTCTGTTATTGGCCCATGTTTGGCCAACCGATCATACGACCCGTAGAAGGCCCATTTTGTCTACGACCCGTATAAGGCCCATTGTTTCTACGCCCCGTAGAAGGCCCATTGTTTCTACGGCCCTTAGAAGGCCCATTGTTTCTATGGCCCGTAAGAGGCTCATGTTAACTACAGTAAATATGTAGCCCATGGTTAATGTGGCCTGGAAAAAGAAATGCACTGACTACAAGAAAACTAATAAATAAGACAATAAGGAAATAAATAGGCAAGCAACTTACGCTTGGCTATCACGGCTATTACACATATTACATCCACGGGGCATCAATGTTCGCCACTAGTGCAAATATATGGAACAAATCGGCATATAAACACCGCAGCAAAACAAGTCCAGAACTGAAACCACTTCAGAAGAGCTCAAGAAACAATATCCTGGGTACCCATAATGATGGCAAGATGCTTAGCAAGCTTATTCACTTTCTCTTGTTTGGCGCTTAAATCCTCCAGCACTTGCTGTTGCACTAGAAAGTATGCATCTGAATTCTGCAGGGACTTCCTCAGTCCTTCGGCTTCCTGTCGCATAACATCTGATCGATGTCATTCAACTTGAAGTTGAGACTCAAGAAGCCGAACTGATTCAGGTAGCGAGTTCGAAGAGATGGTGCTAGCAGTAGTAGCCAGTAACTCGAACACTACATCAAGACAGGACTTTGGGGTTTTCTTAGTGTCTTCAATATAGTTTTTATCAGCTTTCTTGGAGACCAACATGGATGTCTCACTATCTTGAACCTTATCTGGATTACTTCCTGTACCATTGCATAACGGGGTACTCTTCTCCAAAATTTTATCCGCATTTTAAAAGAGAAACAAACAAACACATCACAGGTTTACAATGTAGTATATGAAACTCATTTTGGTAAACCAGTTCAGTAGTAAGGTGGACAGGATAATAGCATGAAACAAACATATATCTATGTAGTATGGTCACTGTATGGTCAATATCATTCTAGTTTATCTTGCCAAATCAAGATAGATAAAGGTTGAATCATATCTATTTAAGACAAAGAAGCTTAGACATAATATAAGTGTGGGAAACTACACAGCAATAACAACACTTGTAAGGTGCATGGCATGAGAATATAACTGTGTATTCAATTGAAACTGAAATCAACATAGAGCAAGTTACAACAGCAAACACATTAAAGAAACATGTTTAAAACATACCTATTGCACAATTGGAGTTTCAATTGCATCCTTCAAATTTGAAATTAGTTGGTATGAGTAAATACAGTGATGCCAGAGCAAAGTAGTTTTAACCATAGCTACAGAAACTGACCGGAGAACAATTCTTCTTCTTCTTTAAGCGTTGAATTGGGGCTCGGAGTGGTGGTCCTCGTGCTTTGGGCACTGCAGTTGCCTTACTAACTGCTCGTGTTTGGGTGCTCTATGGTGGAGGCGGTGCTGTGTCAACAGGAACTGGGTTACTATCTCCTGGGGTTGGGGTTAGAAGGGGTGTAGCTGGTTCTCTGTCCAACTGGGTAGGGGTACAATCTGCGTGAGTCTGGGTTATGTGTGGTGGGGCTGGTTCTTGGGCAAGTACAACCGTGGTTCTATCTCCATCGACAGGTAGCACGATCTTTTCTAAAGACCATGTTTTTACTCCCATAGATACTGCCATCACCCCCTCCAATTGAAATGGCTGATAAACAAGTAAAGTAATTGAATGTACAGACATTGTAAGATACACAGGTGCAATGGATAGTAGGGAAGAAAATAGGGCATGAAATAATTCACATTTATGTTGTCTAACCAAACAGAATAGCAGGACATAATTTCACATATATGATGGCTAATTAAACAGGATAGCATGACACAATTTCACATGTATGATGGTTAACTAAACATGATAGAATGGCATACTTCAAAATATGATGACTATGTAAACAGGATGACATGATATAACTACATGATGTGTCTATTAAAGTGGTTGGCATGCCATAAATCACAAACATGCCGTCGATGGAAACATGATGGCATGATATAATTCACGGATAGAATGACATAATTCAAAATATGACGACTATGTGAATAGGATGAGATGATATAACTATATTATGTCTTTAGAAAATGGGTTGGCATGCCATAATTCAGATACATGTTGTCTATGTAAACATCATGGCATGATATAATTCAAATATATGATTTATATACTAAGGAAGTGAGCAGAGGGCAATTGCATATATGATGTGTCACCTAAGGAGATAGCATTCAATATCGTGTATATGATGTAAAAACTAAGCATTGCAATACAACATATGCATGATATGAGTAATATAACCCTGCCAAGTTTGAGCATACACCTCAGGGGGATAATAGGACTGATCATCTGCCTCTGAATTCTCCTCTGAAGAGCTATCTGTAACCAGCAAGATATCTGCTTCACCAGGTAGCATTGTCTGCTCTAAAGACCTTGTTTTCACTCCAGATTTATCCGTCACCAATTCAAATGGCTGATGCACAGGAAGAGCAGTTGAATATACAAACATTGTCGACAAAAGCAATGAAAAATACAAAAAAAGGACAGCATGATATAATTCACATACATGACGCTTGGCTAAATAGCATGGCATTGCATAATTCACATATATAATGCCTTGCAACAAGATAGCATTGCATAATTCACATATATAATGTCTTGCAAAAAGATGGCATTGCATAATTCACATATATGGTAATTAGACACTAAACAGGTGGCATTCACACAAATCATGTCTAAACTAAGCAAATGACATAGCAATGCAAGATACCATACGCATGATATGAGCAACATAACCCT
>LR738712.1:456428049-456459634 GCA_902687465.1 Secale cereale
ACTGGTCATCGGTTTCTGAATCCTCCTCTGAGGAGTTATCTTCCTCTTGATTACAATCCGAAATGGGTG
Organism: Secale cereale; assembly: GCA_902687465.1. Lineage (NCBI taxonomy): Eukaryota > Viridiplantae > Streptophyta > Magnoliopsida > Poales > Poaceae > Secale > Secale cereale. Next base: position 456,428,119 of record LR738712.1, read on the forward strand.
GAGGGGGGTGCCTTTGCGCCCACCATGGAGCGACGTCTGCATGGAATTTCATTGCCACACAAGGCTCATCTCTTTTGCTCTACATGTTTAGTACCATTGTGTACAATAACTGACATGCATAGGAATAAAGCATAGTGAGATTATGTAAGGAGTGCATGCACAAATCCAAAGTGAAGGTAGCAAACTTTGGATAGACCCAAAACCAATGATAGCAGGCAGATAATAGCTTTAGTTAAAAAATACATATAATTGCTCCTTTAATGTTTGTTTGCACCCAACATGAAACTCATAGTAGACACCCGAGATTAACCAGATTGTAGACAGATAGTACTGATTGCTGCCCCAATATGTACCCCACAACCATTTAAAAAATCAAGTTTCAGTATAAGTTTGGACCTGAGTTGGAGTCTAATAGGTGCACATGATGATAAAGTAGCATGTCATCATATTAACCGATGCATAACATAAGCAGACACAGAAGAGTGCGACCTCTCTTGCGGACCCGTGTAGTCCTCAAGGTCATCTGCTCAGTTGATGATGGTAATGTAGTTATCGTGGCTGCCGGCCACGGGTTAGAAGATCTGAGGCGGAGAAAGACAGTTTGGAGAGCGGATCCCTGTTGTGGTGAACCCTTCCGTCGTTGGAGCAGCTGAACTGGGGTGGAACACAGCATCGTAGGAGCAGGACAAACCACACAATGTTTTCTTTGACACATATCTGTAACATAAGTAATTGTGTAAGGGCTTGTTTGAATTTGAGGATTCTAACAATGCAGGGATAGGAAATAGACAGGAATAGAATATGAATGCACGTGCAAAATAGAGAATTTAAAAACACAGGATTTCTGCCAATCTGGGTGTTTGGTTCACAAGAATTGGAAGATCACAAGATGCAAAGAAGCATGTTGAGATTAAGTCAAACCACAAGAAGTGTACAACCTCTTTGGCGAAGCCATGTCGATCTCAGCGTGATTGGGTTGGCCGGTGAGGATGCTCCGGCTGACTTGGCTGTCAGAGGAGGGGAAGAAGATCTTAGGCGTCTGGAGATGGAGCCCGAGGAACTGCTCCACTCTGATGGAGGGTTTCATCGTTGGAGCAGCTCCGGTGAGTTGTACGACGCCGAGGCTGAAGTAGGACAAGAGAGACAACGGTAACCTGAGTGGAATTATAATAGCATCTCCAATAGATGACGTAAAATACATAACCACGAAATTCTAGATGTATACATCAGCCGCTCATCTCTGAACTTAACTGTGGAAACTGAATTTAACTCTCGAAACTGAACTTAACTGTTGAAACTGAATTTTGCTGTCGAGACTGAATTTTAATGTCGAAACTGAATGCACTAGAGGTGAGGCTACAAGTCAGTTGACTGACTTTTTCATCTTTGGTCAGTCGATTTTGCAGCCATTGGATACGAAATCAAGGGCCAACATTTCATCTTCAACCTCCAACCCCCTGAGCCACCACCGGCCAAACAGCCACCCACCGCCGCCCGCGGCCGGCGGTGCGCCGCCCTGCCCACCCCGAAAACCCTCCCCACCGCCGGTCCGCCGCCGCCCCGGCCATACTGTAGGCCCCCCCATACCGAGCTTTTTCTCCGGCAATCCCCACGCCACCGCCCCACCACCTCCATTCCCACCCTGAACCCTAAGATAGATAGTTGGGTACCTCTCCGACGAGCCCCCCTCCCCGCTGTGGCTAGTTCTTCCTTAACTCCGGCGAGCCCCCCCCCCACCCCCTAAAAATCGACTGACCCAAAATTCGATTCACTCGACTTAAGTGTAGCTAAATCAGAGCAGCATCGCAAGGAAGAGCAAGAGCGAGAGCAGCAGCGCGAGCAAGAGCAGACCAGGCAGGGGACCGAGAGCAAGAGCAGAGCAGTAGTGCGAGCAAGAGCTAAAGCAGTAGCATCTCCTACTGATGTGGACGTCGCCGTCGAGGGAGCGACGTCGTCGAGGAAGTGGCCGGCGACGCCGCCGTGGATGGAGCCGCGCCGTGTGAGCTTGGGACCGAGCGCCGGCAGAACTGTGAGATCGAAACAAGAAGAAAATGCGGCGATTAATGTACAACCTCTTTGGTGACACCGATTAGGCCGCAGCTTCATCCGAGGAAACGGTGATGATGATGCTCTTTCGGTGGTGCAGGTGAAGACGGCGGCGTGGGAATGTAGGTGGCGTGAAAGACGAGGGGAACGTTGGGGCAGCTCCTTGGAGGTGGAGGACGGGGTGGCTGAACCGGCGGGACGACCAGATCGATAACAGATCCTCATTTGGTACGGTGGATGAGGGACGTCGAGGTGTTGTTGTGGACGACGTCATCGGGGAAGAGGCTCCGGCTGGGTGGCGGACGGAGGAGGGTGTGGGGCTTAGCTGGTTTTGCCGGCCTCGCTGTACGAATGGGTGGGCGGATGGGATGGGAGTGGGGAACCATGGCTTAGGGACGCGCTTGTTTGAAATTTGGGGTAAGTTACAAAAGTACCCCCACCGATCTGAGGCGGTTCTTTTGGTTCAGTGGTATCACGGGCATTTCGCGTGTCGGGATTTCACAGGAGGTGGGAGTTTTCGCGCATGTTGAAATTTTGGAATAGCAAGGCGCGGGTTGAGATGGAGGGAGTTGTCAAAGCATAACGAGACAAATATATATCTTAAATATTTCGGGCTAACAAGGCGCGGGTTGAAATTTCCGGACAAGCCTAACGTGTACTGTACCAAATCAATTTGCACTACAAATGCCATTCAAAACTTTGAATTCATGTTATGTTCAATTAAAATATTTCGCTATGTGTATAATGCATGCAACCTAGTAGTCAAATGAACGTTTTAGTGCATTCCAAACGTATATACTACCGCTTCAATATGAACTAAATTTGAATTCGTTTCTCTATTTGAATAAGATCTACAATAATGATTGTTGTGAAGTCAAAGCATTGAATTCGTTTATCTATTTTAATAAGATCTACAATCATCATTATTGTCAAGTTAAACCATCGTTTGTGTATTATCTTCACAGCACACCACATGATTAGTCTCAAGTTACATATGAATTATGTGTACTATATGAACTCGAACTCGATTTTTTGAATCCACTTTATGTTGATTTCAAATCATAGTGCATTTCAAACTCTTGCTAGATATTCACAAACTAAACCATGTCTCATATGTATAATGTGTTTATCACATTATGTATGGTGCCCCGCCCCCTACGCCTAGAAGTATTTAGATGTGAGTTGCAAACACCACACATTACAACAAATTTTCAAATAAAATGTGAGAATGTTTGATATATAGTATTGTTTAGATTGTTCGATATTTAGTTGTAAGCTGCAAACGCCACACATTATCACAAATTCAAATTAAATGTGAGATTGTTCGATGTATAGTATGGTTTAGATTGTTCGACATTTAGCTGTGAGTTGCAAATGCCATGCATTATCACATTATGGTATAACATGTGCAAAACCACAACACGCGTATCACCTCTATATTCATGCATGCATATGTTTAAAATGCTATGATCTCCTATTCAAATATATGAATCCACTTTCATATCAAATTATGATCTTTGTTAGTCTCTTACACCCACACAATCCTCTAACCTTTGTAGCTACCACTAACTTTCTCTCGTGCATGCACACGCCCTTCTCGCCCTCCCCTTCCCTCAGCATTCTATCCATCGCGCACATTCATTTTTTTCTTATTTAGGTCGTTCTCCCACAGTCTCCACAAATCCTTTCCGACACACACCGATCGATAAACCTCTCCAGTGATGTCTGCCTACAACATACACACGCACCTTCAATGTCCTCCTTTATGTGTCCTTGCCACGTGTCTCTCATACGGTCCCACACACATGTAAACTATCGCCCCTCTTTTCATCAATCTCACAACCGCACACTCCTCCCCCTATCTAGCTAGTAGCTGGGCCTCTCGCACCACCTCCTAGCTCCATTCTCTCTGTCTATCCGTCTCGCCGGGCCTTATTTGCCTCTAACAAATGGACGTACACCGACCGATCTCCCACTATACATATAGCTAGCTAGGTCCTTATAACTCGTTTTTCCCCACGCGTCGATTGATCTACCTCATTAGTTATGTCTCTCCCTTCCTCCGACAAACAACAATTGATCTACCGATCTAGTTAGGTTTGCTTACCAAACACATGGTTCCCCTTCATCATCCATGGATGTGTCCTGATAGATCTATCACGCACAGGCACACATAGAAACACATCCCCACTCTTATTGAAAATATTGCAGTTCCACCCTTAGTTTGTCTAGTAGGCATCTCCCACCATCTTTGAGAAGCAACTCCATCACCCATCCAGCACTCTACCCCTCTCCCTCCCTCTCTCTCCTCTCTCTCTCTCTCTCTGTCCCATCCTATTTCCCGTCCTTCAGTTATGTATGGATGTCGACCGATCTCCCTCAAGACATAGTTGGGTCTCTCCTTCTCAACACACATACGAGTTGTTCTACCTCTATAGTTAGGCCTCTGCCTACCCCTCCCCAAACCCCCTCCGACACACACACACACCGATACATCGAGCGCTCTAGTCATGTCTCCCTGCCACACACAAACTGGACATGTGCCCTCTGACGTCCCGGTAGCTAGGTCCGTCGCCCCACATCCATGACTTGCACACACACAATTTTGATGGCTCTCTTCATCGATCTCGCACCCACCCACTTGATCCTCTCTTCGACTCTATCGATATCTATGACCCTTCCCTCTCTTCTCGCGGATCCCTGACCCTCTATATATGATATGGATAGGCCTCCATTTCACACACATTGATTGCAAAATTTTGTTTGAGATGTCATCGACACATATTCCCACAAATACATTCACGAAATCAACCTCCCCCCCAAACAAGAAACAATCACGAATGCACAGAAGCCATTTTTCTAGGTTTGTATCTCTCACACACACCCACGTAGGTGGGGGACGTGCACGAAGAGAAGTGGTGCACACACGGCGCACGTACCCCCGTCTCTTTCCCAACCACACCCGCATGGTTACACGGTGGAGCTCATTTCTGTACGAAAAGGTAGCCCACGTGGTAACTTGACACATGTACTGGTTGTCCACTAGATGGACGGAGGATCGTCTACCACGGGCGAAAAAACAAATTGCCACTTGACGCGTTATGTTAAAAAAGAGGCCAACCATGTGGGGCCTACCTTAGAGGCAAGGCTCTATACACTGGAGTACTTTTGATGTGTCCTGTCAACTCGCAGAATGAGGAGAAGCTTGCTTAGTACGTCGTTTCCCCCGCCCACGTGCGCGGTGGCTCGCAGGATGAGGTGAAGCTTGCTTACTACGCCTTACGCCAGCTCCCTCGCCCACACGCGTGGTGGCTCGCAGGACGAGGAATTTTTTTTACTACTCGCTCCGTTTACTCCTCGTCCCTACTACCTTGGTTAGAGAGATTATCATATTGTTTGGAATATATATGTCCTTTAGTAGATTTCAATATGAACTACTAGTACATACTCCAAACACTGATGTATATAGATGTATTTTAGAGTGTAGATTCACTCATTTGGCTCCGTATGTAGCATAAAGTTGAGACACTTATTTCGGAATGGAGGGAGTACATATTTGCTATGATCTGTCAATCATTGAGATGCAATAGCATGCATGTTAGTCTCCTTTGTATTTGATGAAATGTTGCAACGGGCAACCTTGGACGCAAGATACATGTAACAGAAGTCGGAAGCTTCATAACATTGTACTATCTCGCTGATAAATTACAGTACGTACTATACAAGTACTTCCTCCATTCCTAAATATAAGTCTTTGTAGAGATTTCACCATGAACCACATACGGATGCATATAGATGCATTTTAAGTGTAGATTCATTCATTTTGTTCCATATGTAGTCCACCTAGTGGAATCTCTACAAAGACTTATATTTAGGAACGGAGGGAGTACTATGTAAAGAGTTAGGTGTCGCATGGTGTCCAGAAAATATGGTGATAGTGTGAGGTGGGCCATGTAAGAACTGAGCCTACGTGTTTTCACTGCTCTTGCACTCCTCTGCCGTAAGAATGGATAAAATTGTAATCTAGTAGTACCTCCTTTCGCCAAAAGCGTGGGACATCCAGCAGTCCTACCACCTCAGTAATAATGACCAATGAGACGTCAAATCACATAGACCCAGCAGTAAGGTGGATGGACGAAGCAACCATAGCTCTTGAATCCACTTCTCCCTTCAACGCAGGCGCCAGTGAGAGGTTGCATCCGTTCTGCCCGGGCATGAATGCGGCATCGATTCTTTGGAGCAGCATCGATTCTTTGTAGCGGCACTGACCGTTTCTGGAGGGAAGCACGCGCGGGCGATGGAGGGGCTTTGGGTGGGCCAGGCTGGTCAGGAGCGGGCATGGCAGCTGTCCGCCTATCCCTACCGAATGCCCGGAAATGAGAGGATGCACCAACTCTCGCGGCTAAAATCGTACACTACACACCATCTCTCTATAGGAGTAGGTCGATCTGTCACTCTCTCTAACACACACATGCTGTTAAACACACACACGCACACACACACACACACACACACACACAGGTTCATAGAATAGGAAAATCGGGCGAGTGCAAAGCCACATGAAGTGAGATACAAATGGAGTACGTACAAGAAGAGAAGAGGTGACGAATATTCCATCAAACCGGGACTGAGGAGTAGTACTCCCTCCGTCTAGGTGTTAATTCACCCTACGAAAATCAGATATTCCCAAAATGATTAGGCGTCGTCCATTAACTTCGCATCTCAATCCCCTCCTAGCCTTGTTGCTAGCGAGCGTTGTTACTTAGGTAGCGTTTGGATCCTTAGCAAGAACAGCTTATAGCATAGCCGGCCAAGGTTAGGCGTTTGGAACTGTTAAAATATTTTAGCTTTTGTGGGCCAACTAGCTTGGGTGGGCTACAAAAACCTTGTTAGCTCAGGAGAGCCAGATCGGCTCGCTTCCAATGGCAAACTTCGCGTAGTAGTAACATAGACTAGTAACATATGCATGTCGTACTAGTCCAAGTGACTCACCACTATGACCAGCCTAAGCAATGTAACCAAACGCTCCTTAATCTGCCTTGTTATCTCCCTCGGAAACCCAATGCATGGTTCGCAACTACGCGTTGATCAGTCAAGAAATCAAAGTCGGCTTGCATGCGAGTTAATACGTGGCCCTGCATGGTAGCTAAAACGGCATCTCTTAGGGCTTCTTTGATTCCAAGGATTCTCAAAGGAATTTTGAAGGATTCAATTCATTAGGATTTTTTCTTACATGGGTTGTTTGATTCATAGGATTCTAAACCATAGGAACTTTTCCATAGGATTCATTTGCACTAGGTTTCGTAAGAAATTTTCAATCCACGTCTTTTCTGTGCACGATCAAACACTCATAGAATCATGTAGGATTCAAGCTGACATGCCACCCCAATCCCACGTTTTCCTATTCCTGCATTTTGGAAATCCTATGAATCAAAGAGGCCCTTAGTTTATTGGATTAATTGTTGCGTTTAGAGACAAAAATCAGGTCTTTGATTGGAGGAATGACCGGTCAAGTTTCTCCTTCTCCTCCAATCTTCTTGCACATTGGTCCACTTCACCTTCTAATGTGACTTATTACACCTAGACGGAGGGAGTCGTATGAGATACGGTGGCACACTGACGTAGGTCGAATACAAGTGCCCAAAATTGTGTGCATGTTATAATAAGGATTCACTTAAAATAGTACGTGAGCGAACAGAGGGATCATTTGGACAGTGTTCCCGAGCAGTAGCGAGATGTGTGAGGTAAGATACACCGCTGGCGCTTTTAATTTTTCTTATTAATTTGTTTCTTTCACCCTCTGACTGGTGGGACCCAACGTACTACGTGGAGAGAGGTAAGGTGACTAAGGCTGCATTATTTTTGCACCACTATGGATAGTCTTACCACCAAAGCCATATGACACGATTATGCTTTAAATCCCAATGACTCCCACACACACAAAAAATACGGCATGCTTGTCACATGAATGCAGGATTGTATAAAAGTTTATTTTCCTCTAGTTGAACATAACGAGAGGGTTGTGTAGCTAGTTAGCATGTTCGCTCATCAAACTTGAGGTCTGGGTTTGATAACTACACTTGAGCATAATTCGTGCCAGGAGGATTCTTTGACTGGTCAAAATGGATGGATACGGAGCTATACGATCTCGTAGTGACCGTATAATCACCTCATCATGTATAAGCTGCAGCCTCGGCGCTTGTTTTCTAGGGTTTGCACTCTTCACACTCTCCCCAGTATATATATACGCGCTGGAGCCTCAGCGCTTGTAGTTTCTCTCTTCACACTCTCTCACCCTCTCTAGATCTAAACAAGACTTCGTTGGCCTCTCTCTCTCCCCTCACTTCTGGTCTGCTTGTAGTTGCTCTCTTCACACTCTCTCAGACTCTCCAGATCTAAACAAGACTTCGTTGGCCTCTCTCTCTCCCCTCACTACTGGTCAAAGAGCCGGCAGGATCTGTCCGTCGGGAAGGGAAGGAGGCTTAACGCTGTCACCGTCGGCGAGGGAGGGAATCCACTATCGGCACAGCTATTCACTTTGACCCAGTGGCGGCGCGGGAGGGCCTCCGCCCCCTTCTTCTTCGCCGCCGTACATAGTGTGGGTCGAACGGCCTCCGGTCGCCCACCGATCCACACCCCAAGAACCTTAAGCTATAATTTACTTATTCCACATGCATTGCTCTAGCTGAATGTGGGCTTTTTCTGCTTCTGCACTTGAATCTAGGTGTTGGATCAAACATGAAAGTAGTGGGGAAAGATGTATATCATTAATCTAGGACGTGGTTCAAAGAGGAAAGGAATGGGGGAAAGTAGTGCGAAAAGTTGTATAGCATGAATCTAGGATGTGGTTCAAAAAGGAAAGGAAGGGGGAAAGTAGTGGGGAAAGTTGTATCGCATGAATCTAAGACGTGGTTCAAAGAGGACATGAATGAGGGAAACTAGTGGGGAAAGTTGTATATCATAAATCTAGGACGTGGTGCATAGAGGAAAGGAAGTGGGGAAAGTACTAGTACAGACTGGCTATCCAGCACCTACGTTAGTCGAAAAGGGAAAACAATGACAAACGCAGTACGCACATATGTAACGAACTGATCTTTTGTTTTGGGGGACATGGCTGTAGAGTTTGAGCAGGACTAGATTTGATGCGCTCACATAGGGAAAGGTGTCTAAAGATAACAAAGCTGGGACCAACACAAATATGCTCCTTCGTTGTTTGTCCTTTATTGCAACATATTGTGCATCACCCCAGTACATTGGTAGATGCACATGGTGCTGGTGCGTCCACTGTCCCGTGCAACTCTTTACCTGTTGTTAATCTAAGACCCTGTTTGGTTAAAATCTCCCTAGTCCCTACTTGCTTGGTTCCAGGGACTAAACATGGACTAGAGGTTATTAAATGACATGCTAAAAGACCATGTTACCCCTAGTAATGAACTAATAGACACAACGTGCCATGCGTGGCACTGGCAACTATTGGAAAAAGTCCCCAAAATACTCTCCCTCGGGGTCTTCTTTCTTTAGTCCCAAATGCCCACTTTTAGTCCCTAAAAGTCCCTCATGTTTGGTTTATATGGGACTGACACGGAGTTTGTTTAGTCCCTCCACCAAAATGTCCCTCTAAACAAGCACCCTCTAATTATGCCACTGGAAAATTGATGCAATGCTACAGTTAAAAGCAAATTACATGTTTAACGAATTTTATTGTTAATATAATCTCTCTGTTAATATTAATCAATGCCATCGTTTGAGAAATGCTACTGTCTTGCTTTCTTTCCCATTTAGATAAGGTAGATGCTTCTTTTTGTTGGCTTCTGTGTCATCCACCGTTATTGAGCACTAGTTGTTTCCTTTGCACCTCTGTGTAAATAGGGTTATCTACTTCACCTTGTTGCCATTGTGACCTTTTGTTGCACTGCACAAAACCCTTTTGTTTTAAGAGTGTTTTGTGCAGTTCAACCAAAATGTCACACCGAGAACGTTGCTTGATTGCTTGATCTTAGTGGAACTGCACAAGAGGAGATCTAACTTCCTCTCCGTGTTGACAAATTTGGTTCAGATCTTCTTCTTATGAGTTGTTTGAACTCTGCGTCATGAGAGGTTAGTACTAGCCTTCTTTCACATGATTCTGTAGTGTGATTTCATATGTTATGCTACTTGTACGGTAATGTTGCTTGATTTTAGTGGACTGCACAAATGGAGACAAGACTTCCAATCTGTATGTGCACCGCAATATCCCATTGAGGTAAGATAAGGATATTTCACAACTGTTGGCCTGTATTTTGCCACTTTCATCAGAAAATTAATGTCATTGTTTAGTGCTATACTTGTGCAACCTAATTGACATGCCAACAAGCAGAAGAAAAACAAAAATCAACTCCTGGTGCTGTAAAGAAGCACTAAAACTGTGATGACACAAGTAATGATATAGTTTTGCATCTTAATTTATTGCTATGGCTGGAATGAGCAATCGTTTTGCCACTGATTTGATGCCACTCTTAATGTAATACATAATTATCTCTACTTGTGCAAACAAGGATCTTCTTTCAAGATACCATATATTTTAGTGGAACTACACAAGATGTTGGAAACATTAATCTAATCGAGGAGTATATAGTAAGCATGGCCACCACAGTAGATAGCAACAGATGGTTCCGGAGAAGTGCTTCATCTGTATGCTATACACATTAAGCCTCCTGACAAAGGTTGGTACTCGCCCACTTTTTTCATCCATATGATTGAGCTTTGTCATCTCTATTCGTGTTGTGCTACTGTTTAGATACTGTCATCAAAAAGTGGTATTGTCCTTGAGAAGTGCTTCATCTGTGTTGTTTTAAATATTTCCTTTCCTTTTTTCGAGAAAACAAGGATGCTTGAATTTAATTATCCTCTTGTCTTTGCACAACATGATCCTCCTCCTCTGAGGCCTTGTTCGGTTGAGGTGGTTTTTGAAGGGGGGTGACAGGGTTTGAGGGGGATTAGATCCCCTACAAGCCAAAATCCTCTCTAATCCACTCCAATCCCCTTGGGAGGAGGATTAAACGAACAAGGCCTGAAGTGGAGTATGGAGTACATGAAGTGACTAGTTCCGATTATGCTAGCATGAAGAAGCCCTGTCTATCTTCTCATTACAAGGAGCAGTTGAATGATGGTTACATTACCCCCCACAAGACCAAACTAACTTCAGCTCAGAAGGACTGACAAATCTTCATTTTCTTGCTGTGATGCGCGAGTACAATGTTGTTCTAGGATTCTTTCCGATGAGTTCCATTTTTCTAAAAGTGTGCTCTACATGGACTATGCAGGTGCGTGTTTAAACTGTCAATTCATAGTACAATTTGCTTTATACTAATCACTTTTTTTGTATTTGTGCAAATAGGGGTGCTCAGCTTGATTTCAATGGGAACTGCACAAAATGTTCATGAATACATCGAATCATTCATTTCCACCACAAAAAAGGAGGTGTCGATAAGTTCAAGGCGTTGCAACATATAAGGGCGAAATCAGATAAGCTACGCGCGAATTTGGTTGATGTTGGTGGAACTGCACAAAAAGAACAGCTGGTTTATTTATCACGAGGTGCAATGTCAATGTCCGAACTAATGGAAAACCATGCCCATTCTCCAATCGTAGGCATTTGATATTTTGGAATGGGAAAACCTTGTCAAATTTTGCTCATTGAGTTTAGCAAGAAGACATGCGTTTGATACTTTCGAATGGGACGCCCTTTGCTTTCAGCAGCGTCGATCCATTTTTTTATTTATTCTTTAGTTGTGAAGTAAATATTGGCTCTGACATGTGAATCGCTAAGATGCATAATCATCGATTGTTATGAATGTTCTCTAGGAATTGCCAGGCCTGTGTGTTTGATTGCAATGTACAGGAACACAAAAAGCTACTCAAACTCTTTGTACTCCTTCTGTTCCTTTTTACTGCGCACATTGTGAAAGTACATACTTTTTTCTATAAGATTGGTCAAAGTAGAGATACTTTGACTGCAGACATAACTTGTATGTAGACGAAAGGACCGGAGGGTGTACACGTGAAACTGCTGCAAACGAGGTGATCACCCTGGAAATAATGCTAGTACGTATTGTTTTGCATGTTGATCCAATGCCAGTGATACAAGAATTCGAACTAATCCAAATAAGTTCATTCATACACGATCGGATTTCATATAAACATGCGGGATTTCATTACATTTCATACATTCTTCAACTAAAAAGGAGTGCGCTAGAGGTATAATTAATTAACCGAAGCTACCCCCTGTGTCCGGCTGAGCCAAACAGAAGCTTCAGTGACTTAACTACAGGTGCAGTTGCGTAACTGACATGTGGCCCAAATGCCTGTTGGGCCCATGTGTCAGTTAGCCAACTGCACCAGCACTTAAGTAGAAGCAGCATCCTTCTCCAACATAGCTCTCCGACCCCACATCGCCGCCGAGAAGCTAACCGACCCTCAGTGGTCAACCCGCCTAGCTTGTCATAGCGATTAGGGCAGCGGTGACATTACTTGGACCCGAGCGACGGCGACCTACCATGTTCTACTCTTCCTCATTTTCTGTGTGGCGCGGCCTTGTTGGCAGCGGGGCGGGGCCTCGGCGGAGCCGGCGATGTCCTCTATCTCGTTGCCGGCGGGCGGCACCTCGGTGGAGCGGGGGAAATCCTCTCCCTCATTGCTGGCAGGGTGGGGCCTCGGCGGAGCCGGCTGTGTCCTCTGCCTCGTTGTTGGCACCACGGGGCCTCGGGGAGGAGGGCCTCATCGACGCCAGCGGAGCGGGGACTCGTCGGAGCTGGCATTGTTCTCTGCCTCATCCTTGGTCTCGCCAAACAGCGCCTCACCCGCTTCATCGCCCTCTTTGTAGGCGACCGCAGACTCCGCCACCCGCAAGCGGTACCGCCAGCGCTCGAGGAGGCCTTCGCAGGCGGAGCGGTATGAGTCGAGTGGCACCTCCTGCTCTGGCCGCTCCGCGGTGATCTGCTCCTTCGCCTGCAGGTGCTCCTGGAGGAGATGGTGGTTGTAGGCGGCGTTGGCCTGCGCCTCCGGGAACTGCTCCTCACGCTTATGCCTCACCGTGTCCATATATTGGGCACGGCCCTCTCCGATGGTCATGGAGCAATGCACCGGCGAGGATGGCGCGGAGGAGGGGGTTGGAGCCGGATCGTCGACTACCATGTTCTCCATTGGGACGTCGTTGTCCTCCGGCTGCCTGCCGGCCAGTCAGTCGGCAGCAATGGCGGCCACCTCCTTGTGGTCCGTCGTCCGCCCGTCCCGAAGAGCACTAGAGCGCGAGGAAGCCATTGTGGGCAGTAGTGGTGTGGACATGAGAATAGGAACAAATGCGGATGACTGCGGCTATGGCCGGCGCAGCAGTTTATATAGCAGTGGTGGGCGGCGAAGGGACGAACATGTGGCGCTGGAGTAGCCGCATCGGCAACCGCGTATCATTAATGTGGGCGGCAGAAGGACGGACGGATGACACTTGTGTCATTTGAAGGCGCGGCAATCACATGCACCGGGAAGCGGGGTGGGCGACGCAGACCGTTCCGGGCGGAAAGTGCGCACGGGTGAGGGAGGCGGTCTGGGTGGGCCAGGGTAGTCAGACTCGTGCTTGGCAGCGGGTCAGTCTAGCCGGACATGCTGGCTCGCCAGCTACCTCGCCGAGCTAAGCGATGACAATCAGACGATGGACGTAGCTTCCGACCAGGATTCAGCGCCACTGTCCAAGTCGGTTCATGACGTGTTCACCATAGAGCAGGTGCGGCGGCACTTCGATGCCCTAATGGCGGAAGAGCTTCCAGCACAGGAGGACCTGTGCTGCAACCTCCGTCTCGTCAACGAGCACCGATGAACAAGCGAATGACAATGCCGTCGCGGACATGTGGCCTGATACGTCTCCAACGTATCTATAATTTTTTATTGTTCCATGCTATTATTTGTGATGTTTTTGATGTTGAATGGGCTTTGTTATACACTTTTATATTATTTTTGGGACTAACCTACTAACCCAAAGGCCCAGTCTAGATTGTTGTTTTTTGCCTGTTTCAGGGTTTTACAGAAAAGGAATATCAAACAGAGTCCAAACGGAATGAAACCTTCGGGAGAGATATTTTGGGAGAAAATCATGCATGGGAGACTTGAGAACCACAGAGTTGGGCACACGTGGCTCCCACGAGGGTGGGGGCGCGCCCCCCTACAGGGCACACCCCCTGCCTCGTGGGCCCCACGTTTGGCCCCCGGTGCCCACCTTCCTCCTATATATACCTACGTACCCGAAACCATCAGAACAACAGAGAAAACCCTAGTTCGACCACCGCAACCTTCTGTTCCCGTGAGATCCCATCTTGGGGCCTGTTCCGGAGCTTCGCCGAAGGGGGGCTCTTCCACGGAGTGCTTCTACATCATCATCATACCCTCACCATGAGTTGTGAGTAGTTTACCATAGACCTTGAGGTCCATAGCTAGTATCTAGATGGCTTCTTCTCTCTCTTTGTATCTCAATACAAAGTTCTCCTCAGTCTTCGAGGAGATGTATTCGATGTAATCTCTTTTTGCGGTGTGTTTGTCGAGATCTGATGAATTGTGGGTTTATGATCAAGATTATCTATGAGAAATATTTGGTTCTTCTCTGAACTCTTTATGTATGATTATAGTATCCTGGCAAGTCTCTTTGAATTATTGTTTTGGTTTGGCCTACTAGATCTATAGTTCTTGCAATGGGAGAAGTTCTTGGCTTTGGGTTCAATCTTGCGGTGTCCTTTCCAAGTGACAGTAGGGGCAGCAAGGCTCGTATTGTATTGTTGCCATCGAGGATAAAAAGATGGGGTTTATATCACTATGTTTGAGTTTATCCCTCTACATCATGTCATCTTGCTTAAGGCGTTACTCTGTTCTTATGAATTTAATACTCTAGATGCATGCTGGATAGCGGTCGATGTGTGGAGTAATAGTAGTAGATGCAGAATCGTTTCGGTCTACTTTTCTCGGACGTGATGCCTATATATAATGATCATGCCTAGATAGTCACATAATTATTCGCTTTTCTATCAATTGCTCGACACTTATTTGTTTACCCGCCGTAGAATATCGCTATCATGAGAGAAGCAATTGGAGAACACTATGGCCCCCGGGTGTATTCTCAACATATCAATCTACAATCTACTTTACTTTTCCGCTTTTACTTTCTGCTCTTATAATTAAAAATACTAAAAATATCAAACTTTCATCTCTATCAGATCTCACTTTCGTAAGTGACTGTAAAGGGATTGACAACCCCTTATGGCCTTGGCTGCGAAGTTCTTATTTGTTTGTGCAGGTGCGAGGGACTCGCGCGTGGTCTCTTACTGGATTGATACCTTGGTTCTCGAAAACTGAGGGAAATACTTACGCTACTGTGCTGCATCTCCCTTTCCTCTTTGAGGGAATACAACGCAAGCTTGAAAAGTAGCAAGAAGAATTTCTAGCGCCGTTATCGGGGAAGCTTACGCAAAAGTCATATACCAAGTACCTATCACAAACCCTTATCCTTCGCATTACATTTATTTGCCTCTCATTTTCCTCTCCCCCACTTCACCCTTGCCGTTTTATTTGCCCTTCTTCTACCGTGTGTTTATCGTTCGCTTGCTTCTTATTTGCTTGTGTGTGTTGGATTGCTTGCTTATCACTTGGCTCTCCCTGTCAGTGTTGACCCTCACCTCAAGAGGTTGGAGGAGATTGAAAACAGTGTTTGACATTTTATGACTATACAATTTGAGCACAATGATTTTTCCAGAAGCGAGCTTAAAGAACGGAAAAAATGTATGGAATATATGAATAAATACCTTGATGATATATCTAAGGAATTTTATGGTTTTAAATCTCGGTTTGCCGATCTTGAGAACTTAATAGCCCAAATTTCGGATAAACAGTCCACCTTGATCAATAAGATGGCTGCTAAACCACAAGAGCATGAAAATAAAGACGAAGATCTGAAAGTTATTGATGTGTCTCCTATTAGATCCTTGTTTTCAAGTATAAATCTTGATGAAGATAGGGTTGGAGATTATTCTACTTTAAGGTTTCCCAATGATTCGGAGTTTTTAGATCTTGATGCGAAAATTGTTAAAAGTGGGAGTGAAGAGACTAAAGCTTTGCATAGTGATGAACCCACTACTTTGGATTTCAAGGGATTCAATTATGATAATTTCTCTTTGATTGATTGTATTTCCTTGTTGCAATCCGTACTAAACTCTCCGCATGCTTATAGTCAAAATAAAGCTTTTACTAAACATATAGTTGATGCTTTGATGCAATCTTATGAAGAAAAACTTGAGTTAGAAGCTTCTATCCCTAGAAAGCTTTATGATGAATGGGAACCTACTATTAAGATAAAAAATAAAGATCATGAATGCTATGCTTTGTGTGATTTGGGTGCAAGTGTCTCCACTATCCCAAAAACTTTGTGTGATTTGCTAGGATTCCATGAGCTTGATGATTGTTCTTTAATTTTGCATCTTGCGGACTCCACTATTAAGAAACCTAAGGGAAGGATTAATGATTTCTTATTGTTGCCAATAGGAATTATGTGCCCATAGATTTCATTGTTCTTGATATAGATTGCCATCCTTCATGTCTTATTATTCTTGGTAGACCTTTCCTTAGAACGATTGGTGCAATTATTGATATGAAGGAAGGAAATATTAGATTCCAATTTCCGTTAAGGAAAGGTATGGAACACTTTACTAGAAAGAAAATAAAATTACCATATGAATCTATTATGAGAGCCACTTATGGATTGCCTTCCAAATATTGCAATACCTAGATCTATCCATGTATCGTGCCTAGCTAGGGGCGTAAAACGATAGCACTTGTTGGGAGGCAACCCAATTTTATATTTTTTTGTTTTTGCTTATGTTTAGGAATAAATATTGCATCTAACTTCTGTTTATATGTGGTTTTGTGATTTAATTAGTGTTTGTGCCAAGTAGAACCTTTGGGAAGACTTGTGCGAAATTTATATGATCGTGCAGTGAAAAACAGAATCGTTAGCGCTCGCTAGAATGATCACCAGATTTTACTGCAGCGTGCTATTTAGTTGATTCTTTTTGCATATGATTAATAGACAAAATCCTCACGTTTACCAATTTAGTTTGAAGTATGCGAAAACTGCAGATTACTACAGACTGTTCTATTTTTGACAGATTCTGTTTTTCGTGTGTTGTTTGCTTATTTCAATGCATCTATGAGTAGTATTGGGAAGTATGAATCATAGAGAAGTTGGAATACAATAGGTTTAACACCAATATAAACAAAGAATGAATTCATTGCAGTACCTTTGAGTAGTGATTTGCTTTCTTATACTAACGGAGCTCACGAGATTTTTGTCTAAGTTTTGTGTTGTGAAGTTTTCAAGTTTTGAGTATTGCTTTGATGGACTATGGAACAAAGAGTGGCAAGAGCCTAATCTTGGGGATGCCCATGGCACCCCAAGGTAAAATTCAAAGAAAACCAAAAGCCTAAGCTTGGGGATGCCCTGGGAAGGCATCCCCTCTTTCGTCTTCATCCATCGGTAAGTATACTTGGAGCTATATTTTTATTCACCACATGATATGTGTTTTACTTGGAGCGTCTTGTATAATTTGAGTCTTTTCTTGTTAGTTTGTCACAATTATCCTATCTGGACACACCTATTCGAGAGAGTTAAATATGGCCTAGGAATTGATAGAACACTCTATGTGCTTCACTAGTATCTTTTGAGTTGAATAGTTTTTGCTCTAGTGCTTCACTTATATCTTTTAGAGCACGGTGGTGATTATATTTTAAAGAAATTGTTGAACTCTCCTGCTTCACTTATATCCATTTGAGAGTCTATTAAACAGCATGGTAATGTGCTTAGGCTATAAAACTAGTCTTCACATGATAGACATCCAATATCAATGTAGTAAAAACTTTCACATAAAGTGCATTGAATATGATGAGAAGTTGGATGCTTGATAATTGTTTTGAGATATGAGGATAGTGATATTAGAGTCATGCTAGTGGAGTTATTATGAAATTGATAAATGCTTGTGTTAAGGCTAGTGATTCCTATAGCATGCACATATGTTGAACCGCTATGTGACGAAGTTAGAGCATGAGGTATTTGTAAAGTGTCAACCTTTGTGTGGAGGTCGGGGGCGCGCGATGGTTAACTCCTACCAACCTCCCCCCTAGGAGCATGCGTTCATTGCTTTGTTTTGATGACTCGTAGATTTTTGCAATAAGTATATGAGTTCTTTATGACTAATGTTGAGTCCATGGATTATACGCACTCTCACCCTTTCACCATTGCTAGCCTCTCTTGTACCACGCAACTTTCACCGGTACCATACACCCACTATATATCCTTCTTCAAAACAGCCACAATATATATTCCTCAAAACAGCTACCATACCTACCTAACATGGCATTTCCATAGCCGTTCCGAGATATATTGCCATGCAACTTTCCACTGTTCCGTTCATATGACACGCTTCATATCGTCATATTGCCATGCATGATCATGTAGTTGACATCGTATTTGTGGCAAAGCCACCATGCATAATTTTTCATACATGTCACTCTTGATTCATTGCACATCCCGGTACACCGCCGGAGGCATTCATATAGAGTCATACTTCGTCTAGTATCGAGTTGTAATTCAATGAAAGTGTGATGATCATCATTATTAGAGCATTGTCCCATGTGAGGAAAGGCTAAATCAAGAAAGCCCCTCCAAGAAAAAAAAGGCCCAAGTAAAAAAGAAAGGCCCAAAAAAAGAAAAGAAAAAGGGATAATTGCTACTATCTTTTTCCACACTTGTGCTTCAAAGTAGCACCATGTTCTTCATGATAGAGAGTCTCATGTTTAGTCACTTTCATATAATAGTGGGAATTTTTATTATAGAACTTGGCTTGTATATTCCAACGATGGGCTTCCTCAAATGCCCTAGGTCTTCATGAGCAAGCAAGTTGGGTGCACACCCACTAGTTGCTTTTGTTGAGCTTTCAAACATATTTAGCTCTAGTGCATCCGTTGCATGGCAATCCCTACTCACTCACATTGATATCTATTGATGGGCATCTGCATAGCCCGTTGATACGCCTAGTCGATGTGAGACTATCTCCCTCCTTTTTGTCTTCTCCACAACCACCTCTCTATTCCACACATAGTGCTATGTCCATGGCTCATGCTCATGTATTGCGTGAAAGTTGAAAGGTTTGAAAGAATAGAGTATGAAAACAAGTGCTTGGCTGAAATTGGGGTTGTGCATGATATGAATATTTTGTGAGATGAAGAGGGAGCATATCCAGACTATATGAATTTGTAGGGATAACTTTCTTTAGCCATAGTATTTTGAGAAGATATGATTGCTTTGTTAGTATGCTTGGAGTATTATTATTTCTTATGTCAATATATACATTTGTCTTGAATCTTTCAGATCTGAACATTCATGCAACAATTAAGAGAATTACATTGAAAAACTATGTTGGTTAGTATTCCACATCAAAAATTCTGTTTTTATCATTTACCTACTCGTGGACGAGCAGGAATTATGCTTGGGGATGCTTGATACGTCTCCAACGTATCTATAATTTTTTATTGTTCCATGCTATTATATATTATGTTTTGGATGTTTACTGGGCTTTGTTATACACTTCTATATTATTTTTGGGACTAACCTACTAACCCAAAGGCCTAGTCCAGATTGTTGTTTTTTGCCTGTTTCAGGGTTTTACAGAAAAAGGAATATCAAACGGAGTCCAAACGGAATGAAACCTTTGGGAGAGATTTTTTGGAGAAAATCACGCACAGGAGACTTGAGAACCATGGAGTAGGGCACACGTGGCGCCCACGAGGGCGGGGGGCGCGTCCCCCCACACTATAGGGCGCGCCCCCTGCCTCGTGGGCCCCATGTTTGGCCCCCGGTGCCCTCCTTCCTCCTATATATACCTACGTACCCTGAAACAATCAGAACAACAGAGAAAACCCTAGATCCACCGCCACAACCTTCTGTTCCCGTGAGATCCCATCTTGGGGCCTATTCCGGAGCTCCGCCGGCGGGGGGATCTTCCACGGAGTGCTTCTGCATCTTGCGGTGTCCTTTCCCAGTGACAGTAGGGGCAGCAAGGCACGTATTGTATTATTGCCATCGAGGATAAAAAGATGGGGTTTATATCATTATGTTTGTGTTTATCCCTCTACATCATGTCATCTTGCTGAAGGCGTTACTCAATTCTTATGAACTTAATACTCTAGATGCATGCTGGATAGCGGTCGATGTGTGGAGTAATAGTAGTAGATGCAGTATCGTTTCGGTCTACTTGTCTCGGACGTGATGCCTATATATAATGATCATGCCTAGATAGTCTCATAATTATTCTCTTTTCTATAAATAGCTCGACAGTAATTTGTTTACCCGCCGTAGAATATTGGTATCATGAGAGAAGCCACTAGAGAACACTATGGCCCCCGGGTCTATTCTCAACATATCAATCTACAATCTACTTTACCTTTCCGCTTTTACTTTATGTTCTTATAATCAAAAATACCAAAAATATCAAACTATCTTCTCTATCATATCTCACTTTCGTAAGTGACCGTAAAGGGATTGAGAACCCCTTATCGCGTTGGCTGCGAAGTTCTTATTTGTTTGTGCAGGTGCGAGGGACTCGCGCGTGGTCTCCTACTGGATTGATACCTTGGTTCTCAAAAATTGAGGGAAATACTTACGCTATTGTGCTGCATCTCCCTTTCCTCTTTGAGGGAATACAACGCAAGCTCGAGAAGTAGCATGGCCCTATGATCCTGGCTTCCCGAATGAGCAGCGGGCGCTGTATCAGGCCATCCGTAGGGCCCGCGAGGCCCTCTCCGTCGCCCTTCGAGTTGTTGCGCTAGCCGTGGTTCCGCCGTCTCACATTGTCAACATGGTCAACGGACATGAGGATGAGGAAATGACTCTACTTGGAGGGGATGAAAGTGGGGACCCACCGGGGCCATAGCCGCACGTACGCAAGTGCCTCCTTATTAGTACACAAAACTATAATTTTTTGCTTCCTCCTGGCTTCCTGACATCACAGTCCCACACATTTGTCAACCTATGTAGTCAATAAACGAGAGAATTGCACAAAAAGCGCCCGACAGCTGGGACCAAGCAGCTCGAGCAATATTTGTGTTTTTGAGGTGTGAGCACTACAGAGTTTTTCTTGAGCGATGTTTAGCCCAAATATTAATTTTTGTCCACTGAACAACAACGAAAACATCGCTGCAGCTATTAACTGGGCGGGCTGTGGCCCGTCTAGCCCATGCCAGATATCCAGCCTAGATATTATTATTTTTCAAGCTGAAAATGGCTAGCCCAGCTATACTTTTTATAGGAATGCCCAGGCAAGGTCAAGTTGTTATTCTCCGCCCCGCTGGGCTGCAAATGTTTCCTAGGAGGGATGCATTAGGCTTAACAAGAAAATGGGCTTTAAGAAATAATAAATGGGATGTAATTATAAAAACTGGGTTGTAACTATAAAAAATGCACCAAACACGTAATTACTTTATAAAATATTATTTTGGATATTGAAAATTCTAATTTCATTAATTGTTGCGAGCGCAATGTTTCGTTGGATTTTTACGTAATATAAATTTATATTGAAATTGTATTTAATCTGATTAGAAATTTCGGGATAAAAATATTTCGGATCCCATCAAAATGTGGGAAATTTTATTGAATTCTGTTTTGAACGGATGGTTGAAATGGGTTGTACTTTTAACAAACTGTAAATGGGTTATAGTAAATTCCATTAGAATTCAAAAATCTGCCGCACATTCTTACAAATCTCAAATGGTCTATAAGTTCTCTGCCACACACTTGTGGCCTTACTAAGTTGACGCGTCCCCTCAAGAAAAAGAGAGTTGACGCGTATGCAAGGCTTTGTCAACTTATAGTTAACACACGGTTCTAGCAGCAGTGGCCGTTGGATGGCCATCCAACGGATGTCGTGATTCTTCTTCAATCTCGGATATTCTAGCTTCACCCGCCCAAAAAATGAATCCCCCCTAACGTCTAGGGCGCACCATTTCCAAGCTGACCTATGGGCCTACTAAGTTGACGCGTACCAATGGCTTTGTCAACTTAGTCAATATAAACAATTCTAGCTGCAGTGATCGTACGATGTCCATCCAACGGCCGTCGTGCTTCTTCAACCTCTGGTCTTATTGCTCCAGCCGCCCAAAGCAGCGCCGGTCGTGGCGCATGCTCCTGCCTCCCGTGGCCGGCTGTGCTACCGTGGAGGCCTCACCGCCCCTACTATTCCCACCGCTGGCCACGCCATCCCTCTACTCACCCACACCCCATGTTATTCTGCGGAGACGGCAGCCTCACACGGCAGCGAACTAGTGAACCCTCGTATTCCTTTACGCTTGGTCATCCACTGCCGCGTCTTCCCCGGCTCCGCGTCGTCCCCTTCCCAGGCCTCGCCGTCGTCCATCGCCCTAGTGCTCTCGGCGGCGCGTGGTCAACATGGTCAAGGAACGGCTTCCATCAGACGTGGACTGTACATGGAGAGGCTGACAGCTGGGTCCACGGCCACAGGAAGGAAGTGCCTCCTTATTACCGGCAAAATAATTATTCCTCCACATGACAGCGGGAACCCACTGGACGGGCCACCGTATTTCATGAAAAAAACGTTTCCCCCTGATTGCTGGGGCCCACCAGCTACATCTTCGCACGCAAGGAAGTGCATCCGTGCAAAAAAAAACGATTCGCCTCCCTGACTGCTGGGACCCACCAGCTACATCTTCGCAGGCAAGGAAGTGCCTGACAGTCGGGACCCACCTGGTCAAAGTGTACGTAGCGTTGTCATTCTGGTCGCGAATGTGTACGTACATACTGGTCGATGTAGATGTGTCCACGTGTCATAGTAGAGGCGCGCACGTAGCATGTACACGTACGTCCAGCGGCAAGTGTGCAAGAAAGAAAATACGACCATGTACATCCATATGGGCAGCGTATCGAATGCCTACTCGCCCATACGTACGGCCAGGGCTCGTGTACGTGGCTGGGTCGGAACGGAGAAACTGCGTCGTCGTCGTGTTCATGGGGAGGCAACCGGCTGGGTCGGAATGGAATGCGTCATCGTGTTCATCGGGAGGGCTTGGATGGAACAGCCGATGGAAACGAGGCCTGGCATACCGCAGAACGGTGGAAACGGCCTTGTGTTCGACCAACCACGGTCGAAACGTGATCCTGTTCATCGGGAGGGGTCTGGCATACCGCAAAACAGAGGAAACAGACCTCCTACGGTCAAAACGGGGGTCCTATTGATCGGGAGGGGTGTGGCGTACCGCAAAACGGAGGAAACAGACTTGTGTTGGAGCGCTACGGTCAAAACGGGGGTCCTGTTCATCGGGAGGGGTGTGGTGTACCGCAAAACGAGACTCCACGGGATACTGTTCATCTCCATTGTCGACCCCCTCCAGCCTCCACGGGCTACTGTTCATCCACCGTCGACCTCCTCCAGCCTCCACCTGCGACTGTTCATCCACGGGCTCGTGTTCATCCAGCCTCCACCGCGCTCTACTCCACCGGCTACTGTTCAACCAGCCCTCTCCACGGGCTCCTGTTCAACCACCCCTCCACGGGCTACTGTTCATCCATCGCTCCACCGTCTACTGTTCATCCTACCCTCCACGGGGTGGTCCTATTCATCCAGCCCTCCACGGGGTCCTGTTCATCCTGCCCAAACTAGCTCGATCGATCGAGGTCCTGTTCATCCACCCTACTAGGAACTGTTCATCCAAACCCCCCAGCAACGCTCACTGTTCATCCACAGGCAGCATCGATCGGCTTCAGTTAGCAGCAGTAGCAAAGGAATCGCTCGATCGAGTTCAGTTAATAGACATCGATCGATCGCTTGGGTTCAGTAACGCTTAGCCTGCAGTGCAATCGCTCGGGTTCAATTAGAGCCCAATGCCTCGCTCCGGTTCAGTTAGAGCCCAACGCCTGGCACCCACGCGCGTGCGTGTATGAGAGAAACGTGCATCGCTCGGCCCCGACCACCCATCGTAACCGGAAACACCCTGATACTTTCCTCACCCTCGCTTCTACCACGGTTTTTCCGTCATGGACGGCCCAAATAATGTCATGCAGATGTGTCTCTGGCCCGCCAAGGACGAAAAGCCCATCTTCTGTCATTATTTTTTGTCATAGAAGTAGGACCCCACCACATCTATGATGATAATAGGTTTTGTCACAATAATCGTCATAGAAGTGTCATAAGTATGATAGGAAAAAAATTTCGTTCGGCCCAAAATGTCACGGATGTGTATTTTTTTTATAGTGCAAATACTTTGCAAAGGGTGCTGCTACTTGGTGGAGGATGTACCAAGCCATCAATGGATTGCAAGGAGCAACCACTTGGGAAGAATTTAAGTTGACACTACTAAGGTCTCGTCTTGTGTCCCAGAAGTTGAAGCCCTATGGAAATGATATGAAGACACCTTGTGCATGCAAGCTTTGTGGAGAAATAGGACACAACCATAAATATACAAAGATGAATGTCCTCATTGTGAAGAAAGTCACCTAGCTGAAGAATGCCCAACAAGGTAGATTACTTGTTTCCTGTGTGAAGGGACTACCCACTACCCTGCTCAGTGTCACATTTACCCCATGGTACAACGAACTATCCAGCAGAAGAAAGAAGCAATGAAAGAAGCCCACGTGGAAATTTGAGAAGAACATGTGATGAAGAAAGATGTTGAGGACACACCCGAAGAAGACCCAACTAAACACTGCACAAGGTCATGTTATTCATGTGGAGAAGAAGGACACATTTACTAGTATTGTCCGAGGGGGTATCTAGTAGAATTTTCGACAGTGGAATTTGAGTATGACCCACAAGAGATAGAAGCCCTGATTGGCATGGAAAAGTACAGGAGAAATAGACTGGATTCCAAGAACAACCCAATTTCTACAAAGAAGGACCTGAGTCATATCACATGTTTCGGGTGCAAAGATCTAGGGCACTACTCCAGCCATTGCCCAAAAAGTAAGCCGAGGACCCAAGGAGGCTATGTATTCACTAGGAAACCACGAGACATGTCAAAAGTAATATGTTTCTGCTATAATGAAGCAGGGCACCTTGCTAGAGATTGTCCCAATGAGAAGGAGACTTGTGCTAAGCAGTTGAGTTGAAGCATGTAACAGAAATGCAGTAGATTGTAACAATTTGAGGATAAATAAAGTTAGCATCATTGGTATTGATTGGAATTTTATGAGTTGTTACTATATAGGCAATGAGTGAAATCATGATATGTGGATTAAGATTTTGAAGAGAACTAGTGTTTTTCATTTTAAGGGTGGTAGAACCCAACACCCTTACACGAATACAAGAGCTGGTTACATCAGACCTTGGAATGGATCAGACAAAGATGAGTCTGAGTAATTATATCTTAGTTTGTACCAACAAAAGGAAGGGATAAAATACAATTGGATGGATTTAAGAATGCTAGGAAGCTGGATGTTGGAATACTGACCACTTACAACCCGATGACGAGTTCAAGGTTTACAAGTGATGAGATGTGCCATAACCCATAGGCCCCAGGACCTGTCAAGAAGCAAGCACACTCTTGCTGAAGGAAAACCCCTGGAAGACGTTACGACTTTACCAGCAGACGTTTCTTAGGAGGATACACAAAACCCGAGAGTTGTGAAGAACGATAGATGTTTCGTTTGGATTGCAGAATCCATGGAATTATCTGAACTTAGTTCACCAACAAGAGAAATTCTGCAATGCCTGTGAGGATGGCCGAGTGTTATAATACGAGATTCACTAAACCATATACAAGGTAATGATTTGGGTGCGGAATGGTTTAATCCCCATACCGACTTACTCTTTTTTTTCGCCTCTGTTATACGGGATGGTAAATCTAAGTGAATTACCCATAGTAGAGAGACGACAATATCAAAACCTTATTTAAAACCCTATAATGATATAACAATTTTTCATTGTACAAAGCAGATGTTGCCAACCATAGGTCAAACGGTGAGATGAAGCCTATACCTATTTTCTGCAGGGATCTAGTCAAATTGATTGATGACCACCATGAGATTTCGATAGTTGTTTAGTATTGGTGCAAGACCTGCCATCTAAGAAGAACCAGTCCCGAAAGTATTTTACCAAGATGAAGGGACACAGGAATTGAGGAAAAGGGTTATGCCACTACCGGAAGAGCCTAGAGAAGGAATTATCCTGAAGATTTGAGAAGACCGACCCTGTCAACATTAAGGATGGAGTACTTATGAAACCGCAACCATGCTCCTAAGGGTGGTAGCACCCCAGACCTTCGTGAAGGACGATGGATTTTGAAGAGACCCCCAACCTAACCTATTTCTTGCTAGCCTTTTCGAATCTCGAGGGCGAGATTCATTTTAAGGGTGGTAGGTTTGTAACATACCAAATTTCTAAATTTTGGAATGTTATATTAAATAAATAGTTTTGACTGTTTGTTTGATTGTAGTGTGATTGCTTGTGTGAAATTGAGTGAAATTTGAAACTTTTGGAAGTTGAATGAGAGGGAATAAAATGACTTTCCCAAAACTTTTACTTTGCATTTATGTTCTCCATGAATTCAAATTCATTTCATCACAAAACCCTTGAGTGAAGATGATATGACTTCTTCCATTTAAAAACTGAAAAGGGTTTTGAAAAGATTTGAATTCCATTTTAAAATAGGGACATTATGCAACTCAATGTTTTTCCTTAGATAAGATAATATGACTTCTTCAAATTATAAGAAATATGAGTTGGAAGTTTAAAAGAAACAAATTGAAAGTCATTTGAAGTATTTTTTTGAAATTTATTTTTAATTTTGAGTTGTTGGGTTTTTATTCAAATTATTTTTTTCCAAAAATGAAATATATGGAAAATAGGGTAGAATGATTCCCTACAATGGAAAGTTGGAGAAAAATTAGTTTGAATTAATTTTGGTATTTTAACTTGTTTTTATTTGATTTTTAAATAAACCAGAAGCACTGTTTGTTTATCTTAAATTTGCGTGGACTTTATCTCGCTCTAGAAAAATGTTCATGTTGTAGGAAATCTTTTTCTGAAAAATCTGATATTTAATATGCCTATATATCATTTTTGTTTTTTTCATTTATATTTTATTTTGTTGTCTGTTAAAAAAATGGACCGGCGAACTGGGCCGACCCTGTCCCCCGCCAGGCCGCGGCCTAGCGTCCGCACCGTCTTCCCCATCGTTCCCGAGCGGGAGACTGCGACCCCCGTCGCGCCGACCTCGGTAGACAGTGAAGGCTCAGCACGGGCACCCCAACATCGAAGGTATAAAAAGAAAAGTAAGTCAGGGCAAGGCCTCAGAATTCGCCATAGACAGTGAAGGAATATTATGGTTCGGAGACAGACTTTGCGTACCAAATAACAACGACCTTAAACAGCAAATCGTAGCAGAAAGCCACACCGCTCCATACTCAATCCACCCTGGAGGGACGAAAATGTACAAGGACCTTCAGGAAAGATTTTGGTGGCACGGCATGAAAAGGGATATAGCCACATTCATTGCATGCTGCGATTCATGTCAACGCATTAAAGCTGAGCACCAAAAACCCACAGGGCTATTACAGCCAAACAAGATACCAGAATGGAAATGGGACGATATTGGAATGGATTTTATTATTGGACTACCATGGTCACAGCACGGTAACGATGCCATATGGGTCATCACGGATAGACTGACCAAGGTAGCACACTTCATACCAGTCAAGACAACCCACACCACCCAAAAGCTTGCCAAGCTTTACCTCGCCAGTATAGTATGCCTACGTGGGGTTCCAAAGACTATAATATCCGACAGAGGCACTCAGTTTGTATCCAAATTTTGGGACCAGTTGCAACAAGCCCTTGGAACGCAACTAATGTTCAGTACGACTTATCACATCCAGACTGGAGGACAAACGGAACGAGTAAATCAAATACTTGAAGACATGCCAAGGGCATGTGTCCTCACATATGAGACCAGTTGGGAGGCAAGCTTACCATATGCCCAGTTCGCCTACAACAATAGTTACCAAGCCAGCCTGCAGATGGCACCTTTCGAAGCCTTGTACGGACGAAGATGCCGTACTCCATTAAACTGGTCAGAAACAGGAGACAGTCGTATATTCGGCCCAGATATGTTGAAGCTGAGGAGAGAGTGAAAATAATACGGGATCGACTCAAAACGGCCCAAAGCCGACAGAAGAGCTACTACGATCAAAAGCATCGGGAAATAAGTTTTGAGCCCGGTGAAGACGTGTACTTATGTGTATCACCTATGAGAGGACTGCAACGATTCAAGGTCAAAGGGAAACTAGCACCCCGATTCATCGGACCCTTTCGTATAATTGCACGGAGAGGCACAATAGCTTATCAGCTGGACCTTCCAAAGGAACTGTCAGACGTCCACGACGTGTTCCACGTCTCGCAACTACGGAAGTGTGTAAGCAACCCAGAGAAGCATGTGTCACACGAAAACCTTGACGTGCAACCAGATCTCACCTACCGGGAACACCCAGTAAAGATTTTGGAGGAGTCTGAAAGGAGAACCCGTCAGAAGACTATTAAATTTCTCAAGATTCAGTTGAGTAATCACACAGAGGATGAGGCAACATGGGAAAGGGAAGATTTCCTTCGGACGGAACACCCACACCTATTTGAGGATCAGCTGAAATCTCGGGGACAAGATTTTTCCTAAGGGGGTAGATGTTGTAACACCCCAAATTTTTGAGTTTGGTTTTCTTCCAAACTTTTGGCCTTTTGGAAGGGGGTTGTTTGATCTTTTCTTAAGACCCTTCTAAAATCTCTGCTGGCCAAAGTTTTTGTGTTTTCTCAAAGCTTGGGTTTTGATCTTGAGGATTTCCTCTTGTGTTGGCTCAAGCACAAGTTGAGTTTCAAAGAGGTTGTTTGAATTCTCCCCTTCTTGATTTATACCTCTCGGGTTTGACCTTGGACTTATCTTCCCCTCGAACCTTCATCTTGCCATGACCCCAACAGAAATATTTCTCTCCAAGACCCTCTTCACACCATAGGACAAGTTTCTCATCAATTCCAGTAAGTTTTAACCTTATTGGGAATTTTCCTCTATTTATTTCACTCCAAAAACTATTTCTGTCTTTTATAGTGGACCTTGGTGGTTTACAAAGGAACCACCACGCCTAGCTTGTTATTTGACTCCAAACTAACTTTCCTAGATAGTCCTTAGTACCCACAACCTAGATCCATCTTGTTTCACTGGTCCACAGTTAATAATTTTCAAATTTCACCTACTGCAAGTTTGGACCAGATTTGCAAACTTTGGTGAAATTCATATTTATCTTCTTCTAAAAATTCTGTGAAAAATCGGGCAGCCTCTAGATGCATCAAGAGGCCACTCCACCAAATATGAGCCCCAGAAACATTTCACACATGCCAGAATCATTTCATCGGACACATAGCATGCACTATGCTGTCAGGTTCAGAAACTGTTAACTGAAACCGTCGACAGTACAGTTCAACAGTTCGACAGTTCGTCAGACGCAGCGACAATCTCGCCAGTACCTGCCTTGGATCAACGCACACTGCACCTCCTTCTTATCGATCGCGCCGCACGCTCGCTTGGCTGCTTCTGGGCGTCGGTGGTGCCCTGACCCAACCACGCCGGCGACTTCCATGGTAACAGCACTGCCCGTTGCGGCTGGCAGAAGTCACCCCGCTGCTCAACGCCGTTTGGCGCTGCCCAAGTCACCCCAGCGCTCCGCGTGGCCATCTCCACTGCCAGCGCACGCCTGCCGCACTGTCGCCGTGGCCTGGCACGCGCAGAGCGCGTTTTCTGCCGCCGACGTGCCGCACGGCCGTTCCGTCGAGGACAGCCCGTGATCATCTCTCCCCTGCTGAATTAGGCACGGGAATGGAACCACTACACCTCCTAGTCGATGCTCAAGCCCCTAAACCCGCCGTCCAGCCACTACCTCGCCGTAATCACTCGCCGGACTTATCCCGTTCACGGCAACCGCCTCGGGCCGGCTATATAAAGCACCCCCGCGCTCGTTCTTGAGCCCTCACACCTCCACCATCTCCCTAGACTGCGCCCGGCCTTTGGAAGAGCCTCGAGGGGCCCTTCTTCTCCAACTCCGGCCAACTCCCTCCGCCTCGGGCTCCAGCAGCATTCTCTCCGGTGAGAGCTCCTCCGCCATCATGGACTGGAGCGTAGCACCCTGGAACCCACCTAAACCTAACCCCCACTTCAATTCGACCCCAGGAACTCTTTCCGACGAGGCCCACGATCACCCGAGCCACCGTCCGCCGGAGACAGGGTCGCCGTCGACGTGGGGCTCGCCGACGCTCAACTCCACCACCAATCGACGCGGAAGATCACCGAGAAGCTATACCGAAGGGCGTGACGGAGCCGCGAACCACACCGAGTTAGACTCCGACTTCTCAGAACCAGGCAAGCATGTTTGAACCTTTGATATGATGAGTGTGTTGCATGTTTGCTCGAGTAGTTCTTCTCATAAGCATGGTCATATAAGCATTTATGTATGGTTATATTTCATGCAAGCAAGCTTCGGGTGAGCCCCGAATGAAAATGTTTGAACCACCACGATCATGTGGTGACATGATGGGTGGAATGCTGGTATTGTTGGAGCATGTCAGTAGTTGGTTAACTCAGTATCAACGGAAATCACGTCGTGATTCCGTTCATCTCCTTTTTGGTACTATCATAGGCCGTCTGATAAGATTGCGGTCGAGTCAGTTGTAAACCACTTCCCGAGTACACACCAAGTAGAGGGGCCGGGATGAGGGTTCCATGGCCCTGGATTAAAGCCCGTCATCCGGTCAGGGGGCATGGGTGTTTCCGGTTGGGACCGAGAGGGGGGGCACCCCTTAGAGCGCGCATATATAAATTTGATCCCATGCTATTCGAGGTTGTAGCCTCCCCGTCTTAAAGTTTTTCGTGAATGTTGTCGCGGGTGATTCCGGACAACAGGATGTGAAATGGGTGTGTACTGGTTAGTTGGGTTTCTGCTAAAACACCATAGACGGAACTAGTCCCCGTGGCTAGTAGAATCTGTTGGCTATGAGTTAATAGTACCAGCTCTGCGGAGTTAAATTCCTCCAGTAGCCATGTTTATGGCCTAGGGTCAATCTTCATGTCAACCCGGTGACCGCCTCTAGTAAATTCTTGATGGTAACAAGAGTAGTGATTTCGTCAAGTTCATTTGGTAGATGAACTCATCAACTATCTCTGTATTGATTTACTTTCAGAAGTATTACATCCTTATACTATGGTTATTTATAAGCCCTTTATGTGATGTCGCTCAGACGTCCGACTGTGGCATTCTTTTTTTATAAGCCCTTTATGTGATGTCGCTCAGACGTCCGACTGTGGCATTCTTTTTATTTATAAGCCCTTTATGTGATGTCGCTCAGACGTCCAACTGTGGCATTCT
>LR738712.1:456459982-456512929 GCA_902687465.1 Secale cereale
CTCAGACGTCCGACTGTGGCATTCTTTTTATTTATAAGCCCTTTATGTGATGTCGCTCAGACGTCCAACTGTGGCATTCTTTTTATTTATAAGCCCTTTATGTGATGTCGCTCAGACGTCCGACTGTGGCATTCTTGTTATTTATAAGCCCTTTATGTGATGTCGCTCAGACGTCCGACTGAGGCATTCTTGTTATTTATTTTTGCAATAAGCCCTTTATGTGGTGTCGCTCAGACGCCCGACTGAGGCCTGTTTCCTTTTATTATTTTCTCACGAGGCGTCACTCAGACACTCGTTCGGTCTCCTTCTTTTTTATCTTTTGGGAGGATTACCGCCCGATTTCTATTGTTGCATACAGCACACTAATATTTTTATTCGTTCGCATTCTTGTTGGAATATTCATATGCATCATGTTGGCATTTATTATATCTTAAGTCCGAACTGTCTTGCGAGTACATTCAAAGTACTCACCTGGCTTGTTGATTTGGCCAGATGTGGACGAAGGCGATCTCATGGATGAAGAGTTCGATAGCGAGTCCGACGTCTATTGGAGTCCCAGTCAGTCCCTTGGGATCCTGGAGTTGATCACTGTATTATAACCGCTTCCGCCCACCACCAAATAAATTCATCGGGTCTCACTCTGACACTCGATGAACTGTAATATAATGGAGTCACGTCACCCACTTCATTGTGACATAACCACCACCTTTTATTACGAGTTAGTAGTATGCCACCATGCCTTTGTGTCATATCCGCCTTTATGTACTATATTGGCGCGTTTGTAATAAAATTGTTGAGCAACCCCAGCTCAACCTTGTATAATATTCAGTGTACTGGAATTTCTGTATCAAGGAATTGTCTGCCAGCAAGAAATAATCTTCCTCACTGGTTAATAAAAAGGTCGGTCTTCCGGTAATTATTTTACTGAAGGACCGGTCCTGACACTATGCTTCGGATAAGGGTCATTGAGTGTAGCCTCAAGTATAAACTTTGGTCCTCTGTAGCATGGCCTTCCTACTCTGATTCTTATACTGAGCATTGGTGTTAGCCACAAAATCTGACCTTCCACCGGGGTGTCTACGCTTACCACCATTACCCTGGCCATTATAATTGTTTCCTGTTGTATTCTGCTGATCCTTGCTATTACCATTTTTCTTTACCTTGCTTGGTTTTTCGTCATGGGACCCAGGATCCTTAGTGGCATCTGAGTAGGCATACTTGATGAGAGCCGCCATGAGCTCTCCCATATCAGTACAATAACACTTAAGCCACCCCAGCTTCAATTTAAGAGGCTCAAAATGACAATTCTTTTCCAGGACCAAGACCGCTAAACCGGCTACAATGCTATCAGATGAATGAATAATAGCTAAAAATCAGCTGACCCAATGGTAGGCCAACTCATCCTCCCGCAATACGCAATTAGCTAGGTCAATGATTGTCGGGGCTACATGATATTCCCTTGGAAGTGTTTGATGAAATGCACTTTCACCTTTGCCCATGGGTTGATTGAATTGGCCAGCAAACCCTTTAACCATGTATGTGTCGGCCCGTCCAACAACATAGTAAAGTACATGGCATAGACTGCATCATTAACATCCAACATCTCCATAGCTAACTCATAACTCTCAATCCGAACCTTAGAGGGGAGACCAGTTGTGTAGTTAGGCACCTTACGGGGGCCTTTAAAATCCTTGGGCAGACGCTCATTACGTAAAACCGGTGCTAAACACGACACTCCCACTGTCCTGGATGTCATCACAACTTCTAATGAAACTGTTGGGGTTGTTGGGAGCAGAAGAAACTCAGTGTGTTGAGCCACCAGCCCCGCCTCACGACGGGCCCTTACATTATCCACGATTGCTTGAGCATTAACCAAATCATCATTACGGGGCGGGTTACCATCGCGCGGTGGGTTACAGCACCGCTCGCTACTGGAGACTTCAGGCGACTCAGTGTGCCAGCTATAACTTCGACTTGGGCTTGGCGTTGAGTGAACACGATCACGGCTATATGAATAAGTTGCCTACTGTGCAATAGCCGTTTGGAGCAGCCCCACTGCATTCCATGTTTCCACCGCAGCCGGTGACTCACCCTCGACTAGTATAACCGCCAACCAGGTTGCCACCGCCGCCATGTTGTCTACAGGGTTAGAAACATGCCCAGACAACGGCGTTAAGAACCGTTGAGCCGTCAATTGATTGGGCGGGTTAACCGTCCTCCACGCCGAATCTAGTTGATGAGGCTGATCCGCCGCCATGCTTCCAGGCGCATCCGGGTTTAATAGGCGATCCATCCGGGCGCCTGGAGTGCTTGGACCTGCTCCAGGGGTGCCAAACATATTCCTAGGATCATAGTGCAGGGGCAGGCGGGTCTGGTGCCTCCCATGGAAGACTGCATTGGAAGCCTCCTGATCCAAACTCAAATGCCAAGACTTTGCCTTGATTCGCTCCGACTCAGTAGCAATCAGAGCCCGTTCCTTTGCCATACTAGCATGCTCTGCATTGATATCTATTTGAGCTTTAGCAATCTCCGTCTAAATCCTCCTAATCTCTTCATTGTGTTCCACCTAATTTACCTCAGTCACCTCTGTTGCAAGCAAAGTGGTTAAGTTGTTCAACAGATTTGATAGAACTTGAGCCGGCGACACAACTGAACTGGCGGCCCCCGCGGTCGCAGCCAAACTTGATACAGGTGTCATAGCTGCTGCTGTCGAGTAATTTAGAACTGGCTGCTTGCCAGCCATGAAAATAGCAGCCCCGAACAGCGGCTCACTGGGATCCAGAATACTGTCACCATTGTAATAGCCCCCAAGCCAGTCATTCTGAAGATGATAGATTGACTTTGTCTGTCCGATGGACTCATCGTCCGAAGAAACGAGAGTCGCCTCACGAGATGCAGAATTCTCTGCAAGCTACAAGCCTTGCGTGAGGACGGCGAAAACATGCTTCCAACCGGGTTGAAACCGGGCGGGTGCCTGGCCTGAGCTTTGGTCTCCTCCCGGAGAGGGTGCCTGGCCTGAGCTTTCGTCTCCTCCCGGAACGGTGTTGATGAAGACGAACCTGGGGGTGAAGGATAAGACGGGAGGCATGTCGTGCTTGAGCACGCCCGCATCGAAGCGTTCATGTCATACTGGTGACCCGCCGCCCGTTTGCCTAGCTCTTCCACTCTCTTCTCGGCGCCGTCATCACCATTTCTTCTGGCTGCCGAGAAGAAGCTCGTTCCCCTGGTGCTTCCGCTTCCTTTTGGGGTCTCCCGGCTAGGCCCCAGCGTTCTCTCCTGCCGATGCGTGTGTTGTAGCCCTTCACCAAGTCCTGGAGGTGGTGACCAGGGGTCGTCGGGGTGCTTCACGCATCTCCTTCCTTCTTAGCTTCGTCATTCCTGAGATAGGAGGGACAGGGAGAGGAGTTTACGGAGCACTTATCTTTTTTCAATCTTAAACTCGTAGGAAATTGCCAAATTTTAATTCAAATAATGTAATCCCTCGAGTCCATCTTTGTGTTCTGTAATGCTTCTACTTGTATCAGCATATGAATGAAAAAGATAAATCTTGCCGGGAACTCGTGCATGTGTATGTCCATGCAGAGGTGGTATGCCTCTTTTTTGCAATAAAAATGAGTTTTCCCGGCAAGCTACCTTGCCAGCACCCTCTTTGTCTGCTGGAGAACTTCGTGTGTCGGGGAACAGACAGAGGGGCGAGCCCCCCGCCAACTTCTTTTCACCAAAGGACACTACGACCATCCCACTCGAAGCAACGTTCGAGCCTGGGATGGGAGCACCTAACTTTTAAGAGACTGCGGCGAGGTTTCCTTATGCACAAGCTATAGCTTACAAAACACTAAAGGACAAGAGGTTAATATTATCCGTTTTGGCTTGCCGGGGATTGACGTGCCGGGCAATCTTGTCAACTCCTTGTCAAAGACAAGTCCATGTTAGGAACCTGCAAATTCATGTAGATGAGAATGAATGCAGGATGCAATCCTATCTATATGCATATGCAAATGCTCATGAAATGCTTATGCAGTGATCTTGGTGTGATGGTGCATGCATGCAATCTTGGTTGGGGGACCCCTACGGCGCTTCTTTATTTTCTCTTGCACAGGGTCATCACCCCGGCTCCGTACAAGGGGTTACATGCAGTTGAGGCAAGGCCTGTACAGATGGGTGGCTGCTGGGTAGGGCCCGACAGCCGCGCCTTACGAGAGTACTTGCGGAGATGCTAAATATTCCATCAGTTTTGCAACTGTGTGCCATCTCCGGTCTCCAAACGGAATGCGCCAGGTCTAGCGACTCGTACCACTTGGTAAGGGTCTTCCCACTTTGGTGACAGATTGTTTGTACCCTTGGCAGACTTAACGCGCCTAAGGACAAGGTCGCCTTCCTCAAAACACCAGGCACGAACCGTGTGGCTGTGATAGCGATGCAGGACTTGCTAATAGCGTGCAGCACGCGTAGCGGCCTGGAGATGGTTCTCTTCGAGTAGCACAGCGTCGTCACGCCGGTGCTCAACTTGCGCTACTTCATCATAGGCAAGCACTCGAGGAGACCCGTAAATGAGTTCAGCGGGGATAACTGCTTCTGCCCCGTAGACCAGGGAGAAGGGAGTCTTCCCGGTAGCTCGGTTTGGTGTTGTTCTTAGGGACCAGAGAACTACCGACAACTCGTCGATCCACTGCATGCCGTGCTTCTGCAGTGTATCGAAAGTTCTTGTCTTTAGTCCATGGAGCACTTCAGCGTTCGCCCTCTCAGCTTGTCTATTGCTCCGGGGGTGTGCCACGGAAGCAAATGAGACCTTGCATCCGAGAGTATGAACATATTGCATGAAGGTGTGGCTCATGAACTGGGTGCCGTTGTCGGTGATGATCCATGCCGGAACTCCAAAACGACACACCAATTCTTTCAAGAACTTGGTAGCTGACTGAGCAGTCAACTTTCTCACGACAGCTACTTCCGGCCACTTTGTAAACTTGTCGATGGCGACGAACAAGAATTCGGGGAAGGGGCCGAGGATATCGAGCCCCTAGACTATAAATGGCCATGAGAGAGGGATTGTTTGAAGAGCTTGGGCAGCCAGGTGTATTCTCTTGGAATTAAACTGACATGCTTCACATGTCGTGACGAGCTCAACTGCATCTTGGAGGGCTCTGGGCCAATAGAATCCTTGACAGAATGCTTTCCCAACTAATGCCCTTGATCCAATGTGGGAGCCGCACATTCCTCTGTGAATCTCAGCCATAAGTTACTTTCCATCCTCCTGGCAGACACACTTCAATTTCACACCATTGGTCCTCCTTCTGTACAAAGTGTCATCGACAAACTGATACATACTGGCCCTCCGGGCTACTTTTTTAGCTTCATCTTGGTCGCCGGGGAGTTCTCCGGTTTGGAGGAAGCAGACAATGTGCCTTGCCCAAGCTGGAGCCTGTGGCTCGGCAACGAGGACTAGCGGCACCTCCTCTGCTGCGGGAGCACCGACCTTTTTCGCGGGGTCCATTGGCCCTGCTGCAGGCGGTGGTCCGGTAGGCTGTGAGGAGTTGTTTTCGATAGGGTCTTTGCCGGGAGCGGATGGCTCTGTCGGGAGAGGCTAACTGTAGTCGAACTTTCTCCTTTTCCGGGACATTGTTGCTGGGGATACGGATGGCTAGTAGAGGTGGATAACAAAAGTTCCTGGTTCCACAGGAAGCTTCTGCGCAGCACACTTTGACAAGTGATCAGCTATGCTATTTTCTGCACAGGGTATGTGCTCTATTTGCAGCCCGTCAAAGTGCTCCTCCAATCTCCTCACTTCCTCGGTGTATGCCTCCATCAATGGACTTTGGTTATCTTTGTTGACTTGTCTCACCACAAGATGTGAATCTCTTCGAATAATCAGTTTCTTAATTCCCAATTTAGTTGCAATCCTGAGCCCAGCAAGGAGCCCGTCATACTCTGTTGTATTGTTGGTGGCTTCTTCCCGGGCAAAATGCATTTTGACGATGTACTTCAAGTGCTCCTCGGAGGGGGCAACAAGAAGCATGCCAGCTCCAGCACCTTTTAGGGAAAAAGAACCATCAAAACACATAATCCATTCTTTGGGTGATTCCTTGTCGGGGATTGGTGTCTCTGTTATCTCCTCATCAGGGTTTGGCGTCCATTCTGCAATAAACTGTGCCAATGCCCTGCTCTGAACAGTTGATGTGCTCTCATAGTTCAATCCATAGCTGGATAACTCCAAAGACCATTGCACTATTCTGCCAGTAGCCTCAGGGTTTCGGAGTATCCTTTGCAATGGGAAACGAGTGACAGCCGTGATCTCATGGGCTTGGAAGTAATGGTGTAGTTTCCTTGAGACCATAATAGGACCAAAGATCAACTTTTGCATACCAGAGTACCTCGATCTTGCCCCTATAACAAGGAGCTGACGATGTACACTGGGCGCTGCACCACTTTCTTCCTTGTCGTGTCCTTGGGGTTGCTCTCGTTGTCGTTCTCATTGCTATCCTGATTCTCTTCTGACTCTTCCATGTTGTGCTTGCTTTCTGTATCTTCAACTTCTCATTGTGCTATCAAGGCTGCACTGACCACTTGGTTGGTTGCTGCCAAGTATAGCAACAATGGCTCTTGCGGTTTGGGTGCAACCAAGACGGGCACAGAGGAAAGGTAGGCCTTTAACTTTTGCAGGGCTCCATCAGCTTCCGAGGTCCACTTCATAGGTCATGCCTTCTTCAAAATTTTAAAGAACGGCATGGCACACTCGGCAGACTTGGAGATGAACCTGCTTAGTGCGGAAATGCATCCTGTCAGGCGCCTCACATCCTTAATTGTCCTTGGTGCTTGGATCTTCTCAATGGCTTTGATCTTGTCGGGGTTGGCTTCGATCCCCCGGTGGGATACGAAGAACCCAAGCAACTTGCTGGAGGGAACACCAAACACACACTTCCCCGGGTTGAGCTTCAAATTGATCTTGCGTGGATTAGCAAATGTTTCCTCTAAATCTTGGATAAGGGTGGCCTTGTCCTTGGTCTTGACCATGAGAGCATCCATATAAGCTTCTATATTTCTGTGCAACTGTGGTTCAAAACAAATCGAGACTGCCCTCGCAAAAGTTGACCCGGCACTCTTTAATCGGCGGCATGCGGATAAAGCAATACGTACCACATGGAGTAACGAATTAGGTCTTCTCTTAGTCTTCCTTGGACATAAAGATCTGATGATATCCGGAGTATGCATCCAAAAAGGAGAGCATGTCACAACATGAAGTGGAATCTATAATCTGGTCGATGCACGACAAGGGAAACGAATCCTTTGAGCAGGCCTTGTTCAGATCTGTGAAATCAATGCGAAGCCTCCATTTCCCGTTAGCCTTCCGGACTACCACTGGATTTGCCAACCAAGTAAGGTGCGGTACTCCTCTGACCAAACCAGCTACCTCCAGTTTCTTGATCTCTTTGGCAATGAACGGTTGCCTCTCCAAGGCCTGCTTCCGGACTTTATGCTTCACAAGTCGGGCGTGCGGGCAAACAACAAGGTGGTGCTCGATTACCTCCCTAGGAACACCGGGGATATCAGATGGTTGCCAGGCAAAAACATTGATATTCGCCCACGGGAAGGCAGCGAGTGTGCTTTCCTATTTTGTCATCAAGGGTGGTGCTGATAGTGAAAGTACCATCAATGCTAGCCAGCCCTGCCGGGACCTTTTTCACTTGGGGTGCAGCAACCTTGGATCTCTTGCTATTGGAACACTCCGGCACGTCGACAACGGGTGTCGTGCACTTGGATGGGGCACGCTTCCCGGACTCCTTGCCAGAGGTCCTACCATCCTTCCCCTTTCCTTTGTTTTCTTTCGCAGGAACTGCTACCGCCGCTGCCTCTCCTGCAACTGCATCCCGGTACATCCTGTTCACATACATAATAGCATCCTTCTCATCTGATGGGATAGTGATAACCCGTAGTGGCCCAGGCATCTTCAGAGTGTTGTAAGCATAGTAAGATGCTGCTATGAACTTGGCCAGGGTCGGGCGTCCAAGAATCCCTTTGTATCAGGGGGAGATCGACCACATCAAACACAATCTTCTATCTCCGATAGTTCAGTTCTCCCCCAAACATCACCGACAGTGTAATCTTTCCCTTAGGATGGCTCCTGCCGGAATTAACTCCTTGAAATGTGTCGGTAACCTCTAGCTCTTCTTCTCCTATCTGAAGCTCGTTGATGACTGCCGGAGAGATCAGATTCAACCCAGCCCCGCCATCCACTAGCATCTTTGTGACCTTCAGGTTGTGAATCATTGGGGAGACCAATAATGGCAAGCACCGTACCGCAGTGGTGCGGCCAGGGTGATCCTTCTCGTCAGAGATGATGGGCGTGCGGGACCATTTGAGCGGCTTCCGGGCCTCTGGTGCTGGCTCCACAACATTAATCTCTCGTTCCTACCGCTTGAGCTGGCGGTGAGGGGTGTGCAAAGATGCACCGCCATCAATGTATAGGGCGTCAATGGCCTTCTGAAACTCCTGCTCACTGGTTTCCTCTTCATCCCCTCCATCACTCACATTATCACAGACTTCCTTCTGTTGACCTCTCGCGGGGTTTCCTTGGTTTCGAAAGGGTTTGCCGGGGCGGATTCCTTCACCACCTCGACCCTTACCACTAACAGCATTCTGACTCTTTTCCTTGTCATGCTTATCATATTCTGCTCTCTCCTTCTTGACAAGCTGCTCAATCTAGTAACACTCATGACGGTCATGGCCCTTGGTCTCGTGGATCTTGCAGTACGGCCGATCGCCCTTCCCAGGTTTCTCAGTGGCAACAGCTTCCCGGCAAGCAGCGCAAGCGGCAGCTTCCTTGCCAGGGGCCTCTTCCTTGGCCTTCTGGCCGGTACTAGGTGTGCCCGATCCTTCCACAATCATCACTACTTTGTCTCTTGGCTTCTTATTGCGCTTCTTTACCTTTTTCTGACTGGTTGATTCATCCTCATCCTACGAATCAACATCAGCACAATCTTCCTCTCTTGACAACTTCCATCCCTCCTCCATCTGAGCACATTTATCCACCAGTGTCTACATCTCTTTCGTAGTCTTGGGCAACTACATGTTCATCTTCAAACGAATGCGACGGTTGCACACATTGGACTGGAAAGCTTCTATGATAGCCGCCGGATGGATATTTGGAATATTTCTATGAACTTTACTAAATCTCTGTAAATACTTAGGGACGGTTTCTCCTTCCTTCTGTTGAAAGAGTTGCAGGTCACTAGGCCTACCGGGCTCCTGGTGGCCACCGATGAAAGCACCGATGAACTCTTGGCACAGGTCTGCCCATGACGAAATGGAGCCCTCCGGTAGGTATATCAGCCAAGAACTCACGTTGGACTTGAGGGGCGAAGGGAAGTAGTTGGCCAACAACTTCTCATCTCTTCCCTCGGGCAGCCTGAGCAGTGATGCTGTAGATGCTCAGGAACTCTGTCGGGTTCATCCTGCCATCGTACTTCTCTAGTATCTCTCGCTTGATGTGTGGACGGATGGCCAATGGACTTGCCGCAGATCCTGCGTGAAGGCAGGGCAGCCGACCTCGAATGGTAGGCACCCGCCAACACCAAGCGCAGGCTCATCGATGTTGAGGCCGCCGCACCCGTCGGTCCATTGGAGGTCGTCGCGGCGTTGATTCGTGATGACGCGTGCGTCTCCCTGTCGCCTATCCTCCAGGGAGTAATCTTGGCCAGGACGTGCTCGAGGACCCGAAGAGGCCATCGAGATTTCATCGGGTTCTTCATTCTGCCGCGCCCGCATCGGCTACCGTGGCGGGGACTGCACTATGGGGATGGCGCCCTCCGTTCAGCCAGCGCTACGGGCGGTTGCTATCGCTTGGGGAGGCCGCGGTGGGCCAGCTCATCGAGAACCGCCAGCCTCGGCGAAACATAGCGGCCTTTGGATGGTGGCACGCCATTTATCCATCTGCTCGGCTGCCGGCGGAAACCTCAGTAGCAGCTGAGCTCGCACCATTCCCACCGTGGATGTGCTTGGCATGGATGTTGATAATGCCGACTGCACCATCGCCTGGCTCCTGATGGCACCTGTGGTGGCAGCAGCCGTGGCGCCGTGCCCATGCTGCTGTGGAATGACCACCTGGGCAGCGGGGTTGCACGGCGGTGGTGGTCAAGGATCATCGACCCCATTGAGTGCAGAAGCTCATCCGGGAGGAGGCACATGCGTCGTGTTCACCCTCGTGCCGGGGAAGACGGGAGGACGATGGCTTGTCCCAGACCGAGCACCGTTGTTGCAGCTGTGTCCGTCGATGGGAATAAGGGGCGCGGACGGAGTCACCCCCTCCCCCAGACCTTGCGGAGCGTGGCCGTTGTGATGTTGCTGATGTTTTTCTCCCCTGACGTCTCGTACCCTTGCGTCAGCCGCGGGGGAAGTGGTGACGGGGCCACCTACTCCAACCACATCCCTAGCAACTTTGGCGCCTCGGCTCGCATCCGTGTCCCCCCGCAGCATCAGTGGCCACGGGCGGTGGAGCCTTCGAGGTGGATGGATGTGCAGAAGTTCCAGACTTCATCTTGGGCACCATAGCTGATGGCGTCATCGAAGATGGAGATGGCGATGGTGATGATGATGCACTGTGCATGCTTTAAGGTTCGTGCAAGCGAGCCCCCTACCTAGGGCATCAAGGATGTCGCAGGATATCCGTGGCCACCTATGGGACCGGTACGCCCCTTGCTGGTTCGGCATGGGGACGTCGCGTCGCACAAAGAGCAGACCAGCGCATGATAGTACATTGCGGCAGCACAAAAGCAATTTACCTAGGTTCGGGCCACGGGGAGGCGTAAGACCCTACTCCTCCTTTGGTGGATTGATGATGGAATGGTAGTGGTGGAGCGTAGTACACTTGCCCGGCAAGGGTTGCCCTTGGGCGGTAGTGACTACGCGCGTATGGAGGTGTGGGTTTCTAGTCTCCAACCCTTTCTACGGTTGCCTTGGGCCTCCTTTTATAGATCAAGGGGCGAACACAGTGGTAAAGTAGTCATTATGCACTAGCATGATAGCAAACAGTGCTATCTTACCTAACTCTGCAGGCTGACAGGGTACATTAAATGCACTGCTCAGTGTCACATTAACGGCTCCCCGGCAAGGCCTGCCGGTCTTCATTGCCAGTTCCGCACTTGTCTTCATGACACGTTGCAGGATTGGTGTCGTCTGTGGGTTCTTCTTGTTGGAACAGGTTGCCATGTGGCCAATGGCTGCCAATTAATCATCTTGCGGCTTGACATCGCATTGATTGTCGACGTGGGTCACGCTTGGGTGCTTGGTGAGGGGGTTTGGCCTCCGTGAGCCCCCGGCAGGCCCTACCGGGGTGTTTCTGCTATCTGCTTCCGGGGATGGCCTCGCCCATTGTCGGGCTCGCCTGCTCGGCAAGGGAGGCCCTTTTCTTGGTGACGTCTTGCTTCTCTAGCTTGGCCTTGGTCTCTTTGCTCTGAGTTGATACTCTGGATCTCTTGGTTTCTTGTATTCTGACTTGGGCTGGTGCTTCAATCTTGTTCTTGTGCGGGTGCACGGCAACAGACCCTGGGTTTGTTGCACCGACAGGCATATGTCTACAAGCAAAAGTACCAAAAGGGGAAGTAAAAGTGGTCTTTTCTTGATCCTCTTTTGACACAGGTATTTGAGAGAAACTAGAATAACCATCCAGAAAGAAAAAAAATGTATATGTTTGGATAGTCTTTCTAGAATTTGATCAATAAAAGGTAAAGGGTAATGATCTTTCTTAGTAGCTTTATTCAATTTACGAAAATCTATTACCATTCTATAACCTGTAACAATTATTTGCGGGATCAATTCATATTTATCATCAGGAACAACAGTAATGACTCCCTTCTTCGGGACACAATGAACATGGCTTACCCATTGACTATCAGCAATAGGCTAAATAATACCTGCCTCCAGAATTTTTAGTATTTCATTTCTTACCACCTCTTTCATCTTTGGATTTAATCGACGTTGGTGATCAACAACTGGTTTAGTATATCGTTCCAACTTAATTTTGTGTTCGCATAAGGTGGGACTAATGCCCTTAAGATCATCAAGAGTATATCCAATAGCAGCACGGTGCCTTTTCAGAGTTTTTAATAGTCTCTTTTCTTCCTCTAAAAGGTTAGCACTAATAATAATAGGATATATATTCTTTTCATCTAGATAAGCATATTTCAAAGTATTGAGTAATGGTTTAAGCTCAAACACCGGATCACCCTTAGGTGGAGGAAGATCCCGAAGGATTTCAATAGGCAAATTGTTTTTCAGAATAGGCCCTTGTTTAAATAATATTTCATATATTTCCCTTCTTTCATTCATAAAAATATCATTCTCATGTTCCAGCAAATATTGTACTAAAGGTTTGGTGGGAGGCACGACAATAAAAGCAAGACCAATAATTCCATCCTTACTAGTCAATTCTCTATCATGGGGTTGTCTACGGTATTTAGAGAAATTAAAATCATGAGACATTTCCCCTAAACCAACGGTAATAATATCTTTCTCGCAATCTATTCTAGCATTAACAGTGTTCAAGAAAGGTCTACCAAATATAATGGGACAAAAATCGTCTTGTGGGGAACCAAGAACAAGAAAATCAGTAGGATATTTTATTTTCCCACACAAGACTTCGACATCTCTAACAATCCCAATTGGTGATATAGTGTCTCTATTAGCAAGCTTAATAGTAACATCAATTTCTTCTAACTCAGCAGGTGCAATTTCATTCATAGTTTCTTCATATAAGGTAAA
Organism: Secale cereale; assembly: GCA_902687465.1. Lineage (NCBI taxonomy): Eukaryota > Viridiplantae > Streptophyta > Magnoliopsida > Poales > Poaceae > Secale > Secale cereale. The sequence continues at coordinate 456,472,733 of LR738712.1, forward strand.
AGGAATTGCACTCACACTAGCACCCACATTACATAAGCGATAATAACAATGATGTCCTATTTTCAGAGAAACAACATGCATGCCAACACTAGGTCTATGTTTACCTTTAGTATCGGTTTTGGCAATTATATCAGCTTCATCACGGAAATAAATAACATGCCCATCAACATTATTAGCCAAGAGATATTTAACCATAGCAATATTAGGTTCAACTGTGATTTGTTCAGGTGGTCTAGGTATTCTAATATTACTTTTATTAACCATAGTTGAAGCTTTAGCATGATCCTTTATTCTAGCTGGAAAAGGTGGTTTCTCAATATAAGCAGTACGAATAACCTGATCAACATTCACTACAAAAAAATACACTTCCGTGATGATACGTGTTTGTCACAGTAGGTCACGTTTTCTGTCATGCATGTATATCCAAGACAATTTTACGACAGAATCAAGATAGTCATACATGTGCTGTCATAGAAGTGTTCCATGACATCACCAAAATTATCATCACGAAAGTGTCCACTTCCATGACGATAAATTGCGCGTCACATAAGTGCTTTCGTCAAGGGTGACCGACACGTGGCATCCACTGTAAGGGAACGCCGTTAAGCTATCGGGTCCAATTTTGGATCCGATAACCCGTTAATAGCCCGGACCAATGGGGATTTTCCACGTGTAAAATTCTGATTGGTTGACGGAAACACGTGTCAGCTCCGCGTTGGCACAGGTGTCCCTCATCCAATGGGCGAGGTGCGCCTATGATATGTTGACACGTGGACCGGCCCAAAAGTGGCCCATAAAGTTTAAATGGGCCGGCCCAACTAAAGGCCCGCAAGATTTTGCGGACCATAATGGGCCGTCCCAACTAAAAGCCCAGAAGATTTTGCGAACCATAATGGGCCGGCCTAGCTAAAGGCCCACAAAATTTTGCGGGCCATAATGGGCCGGCCCAGCTAAAGGCCCACAAAATTTTGCGGGCCATAATGGGCTGGCCCAGGTAAAGGCCCACAAGATTTTTGCGGGCCATAATGGGCCGGCCCAGGTGAAGGCCCACAAAATTTTTGTGGACCATAATGGGCCGGCCCAGCTAAAGGCCCACGAGATTTCGCCGACATTAATGGGCTGGACGAGCTGTAGGCCCACAAGATTTTGAGGTCCCTAGTAGGCCGGCCCATTAACTAGCTGTCATACTTTGGGCCAAATGTCAGCCCATATTTGATCCGGTCTATTAATGGCCTGCTACATTCCGGGCCTAATAATGGCCCATATGAGATCCGGCCCGTTGAAAGCCTACCACGTTCTAGGCCAAATTACGGCCCAGATCAGGCCCAGCCCTTTAAGAGGCTTTGGGCTAAATTATGGCCCATATCAGATTCAGCCCATCAACTGGACGCTATGCTTTTGGGCCCACTTGCTAAAGGCCCATTTAGTAATTCGACCTGATATTAGTTTCGGCCTGTTAAGGGCTCGTTTAATATTTTGGCCCTATATTAATTTTGGCCTGTTAAAAGGCCGTCATATAGTTGGGCCTAACTACGGCCCGGTTTGTATCCGGCCTGCTCGTAGCCGATAATCTGATTGGGCCAAACAAGGACCGAGACAATTTTGTCCTATTATAAGCACGTGATTTGATTGGCACATTCATGGGTCGGGGTCTATTTCGGTCTGCTGCCGGCCCGTGAGCTGTTCGGCATGTTTCAGGCCCAACCTACTTTTCAGTCTCCTAAAGGCCCATTGAGTTTTCTTGGGAAAATAGGGCCGGTGGTTTACTCGGCCTATTAAAGGCATGAATCTACTAGCGGGCCAGTTTACATTTAGGCCTGTTAACGGACCAAGATGACAGGGCCCATGATGCGGATCATACATGGTGATTTGCATGACGGCCCGATTATGTACCGTAATTTTACGGTTTGGCCGGTTTACTGCGAAGACATGATATATATACATGTCGGGACCCCGATCCTAAGTCACACAGGTCTAGCCTGTAACACATCATATCACTTTTCGGCCTCACGCACGGTATCCCCATGGGTGCCACCTTACCTGGCCCGGGACAGTTTGCGCATTTTGGCACACGTATATGATAGTGTCGCTAGCATCCATAAGACAGAGAACCCGGGCCGACATGACTAGTTATAAACCAAAAGTAGCGCTAAATTATAGAGACATGCATACATGACCCAGCAACGAACGTGTCGATCATCAACGTATGAACCCAAGTCGTAGCAAGCTACAAGGACTTAAAGGAACAACGCGTGACATTTCCCCTAACGGACACAACAAGAACGAAGAAGGACACATGCCGGCCAACCTAAGTGTTCCGGAGCAGTAGCAGGCTACCAAGGCTCTGTAGAAGCACTAGGAGACATTTCCTTGTAAGATAGGCTACCAAAGGTAAACAACTAGGTGTCGGATCCCACACATAGCAATACACATTACACGTACGCATAACATGCAAGTATGTGCTGTACAACATGGCATCACAACATAACTCAACAACTCATATAGATAAAGGCCCAGAAGAGCCATCATAGCATTTATTACAAACAGAGGTCACATGACCCAACATACAGAGCATACAGGCAACGGAAGCATAACATGTCTGAGTAGAGACAACTACAAGTGAAAAAGGCTGAGAAGCCTGACTATCTACAAGACCCTCCCAAGGGTACAAGATCGTAGCTGAGGTAACAAGCTAAACGTCGAAGTCCACGCGGAACCACTAGTGAGACTGGACTCTCTCTGCAAAAACATAAATTAAGCAAACGTGAGTACAAAGGTACTCAACAAGACTTACATAAGAACTAACTAAATATGCATCAGTATCAACAAAGGGGGTGGTGGAGTTTGACTACAACAAGCCAGCTTTGACTCGGTGGCTATTCTAAACTACGACTGCAAGTAACTCTTTTGAGGTGGCGCACACTGAAAGTGCAACTAATCCCCGGGTGGTTCTGGTAATTAATAACAACATATATATCATTGAACTAATAGTTACTTGAGAATCATTTCAGAGAAGTTCGATGATTTGGGTATGGATATGTCTGAAGAAGTGGACCCCTCAAAATGCTAAGGCAAGCATTGGCAAAAGCTCAAGACTCCATTTTTGGTTTAGTGATCAAAGATCACATTGAGTCCATAGGAAAAGCCAATACTATTAAAAGGGGATGAGGTTGTGTTGATGATCTGGTTGCTCAAGTGCTTAGTGATTTAGCTCCTTTAACTATCAGAAACTTTCACTTCTAAACACACTCATAAGTAATCTCGGACAAACCGATTCTTCCAACTCAGTCCCACCGAGATGAACCACCTCAGCTATATTCCAAACCCTAGAAATTTCGGTCTATCCGATTTTGAGTTCGGTCTCACCGAAACTGGGCTGCCAACCTTCTGTAACCATTTGACATCATATCGGAATATCCGAGTTGTTAATTTCGGTCCCACCGAAAATGGCAAGCTCCTATCTTTGACTCATATCGGACACACCGAGATGGTATTTTTGGTCCCACCGAAAACCCCAACGTTCACTATATTTGAACTTTCGGTCTGACCGAGTTTTCACTTCGGTCACACCGAGATTGTTCAATTATGTGTGTAACGGTTGGATTTTGTGTGGAGGCTATATATAGCCCTCCACCCCCTCTTCATTCGTGGAGAGAGCCATCAGAAAGTACTACCACTCCTACCTTACACTTTCTGAGAAGAGAACTACCTACCCTTGTGTTGAGATCAAGTTTCTCCATTCCTACCATATGAAACTTGATTTCTAACCTTCCCAAGTTGCTTTCCACTCAATCCTTTCTTCCACCACAGCCATATCAGTGAGGAGAGTTGAGTGTTGGGGATATTATCATTTGAAGCACAAGAGCAAGGAGTTCATCATCATCAACCACATCTATTACCTTTTGGAGGGTGGTGCCTCCTAGATTGGTTAGGTGTCGCTTGGGAGCCTCCGTCATCGAGATGTGGAGTTGAACCAAGAAGTTTGTAAGGGCAAGGAGATCGCCTACTTCGTGAAGATCTACCCCGAGTAAGGCTAGTCCTCCGTGGGCGTAGGCCATGATGGAATAGACAAGGTTGCTTCTTCGTGGACCCTTCGTGGGTGGAGCCCTCCGTGGACTCGCGCAGCCGTTACCCTCCGTGGGTTGAAGTCTCCATCAACGTGGATGTACGATAGCACCACCTATCGGAACCACGAGAAAAATCTCCGTGTCTCCAAATTTCGTTTGATCTTCTCCACCTCTCTTTACTACATGTGCAATTTACTTTCCGCTGCTTACACTCTAGAATTGCATGTGTAGGGTGATACTTGAATTGATCATAATTGTGAAACTGCCTAAAACTGTTCATGATCTAAAGGCAGAATTTTTATATTGTCAAGTAGTCTAATCACCCCCCTCTAGACATACTTTCGATCCTACAAGTGGTATCAGAGCTTTGGTCTCCATTGTTTTGGTTTCCATTGCATTGGACTCCATAAGCTTGGTTTCACAACCTAGGAGAGTATGGCGTCTAGTGAGGGTAATTATCGTAGAGGTCCTTACTTTGATGGTACAAATTTTGCTAGTTGGAAGCATAAAATGAAAATGCATATTCTTGGTCATAACCCAGCCGCATGGGGCATTATTTGTGTTGGTATGCAAGGTGAATTCTTCGAGGAAGGAAAAGTTCCGGATCGCGAAGCTACACCGGAAGAGTTGCGGATGTTTCAAAACAATGCTCAAGCTTGTGACATTCTCTTCAATGCCTTGTGTCCCGAGGAGTTCAACAAAATCAGCCGTCTTGAGAATGCTAAAGAGATTTAGGATACTTTGGTTGAAATGCACGAAGGTACTGAATCTGTGAAGGAATCAAAGCTAGATATTCTTCAAGGTCAACTTGACAAGTTCAAGATGAAGGATGGTGAAGGAGTCGCTGAAATGTACTCTAGGCTTGCTCTCATCACAAATGAGATTGCCGGCTTAGGAAGCGAAGAAATGACCGACCGATTCATCATTAAGAAGATTCTCAGAGCTTTGGATGGAAAATATGACACCGTGTGCACTTTGATCCAAATGATGCCAAACTACAAGACTCTCAAGCCAACTGAAGTCATTGGAAGAATTGTTGCTCATGAGATGACACTTAAGGATAAGGAAGAGCTTCACAACAAGTCAAGTGGTGCTTACAAAGCTACAAGTGATGCTCCCACAACCTCAAGTGACAAGTTAATTTCCAATGAAGAGATAACCCTAATGGTTAAGAACTTCAACAAGTTCTACAAGAATAGAGGCAAAGAAAGAAGATCAAAGTCTAGATCATATGATGAAAAGAGATCTTCTAGTCATGATCGAAACTGCTACAATTGTGGAAGACCCGGACACTTCTCAAATGAGTGTACGGCTCCCCACAAAAGAAGAGAAGAATCTCCAAGAAGAAGAGCAAGAGATGAGTCACCTCGGAGAGAGAGAAGGAGTAGAGATGATCGTTATGAACGAAGACCCTCTCGGAGAAGCAAGGATTCGGAGAGAAAGGACAAGTCATCAAGGAGCTACACAAGAAGAAGACATCAAGCTCATATAGGTGAATGGGTCTCCGGCTCTGACTCCGACAATCAATCCGATGAAAGCTATCACTCCGACTCCGACTACAGTCAAGATGAAGGTGTTGCCGGACTTGCACTCGTATCCTCCAACTCCAACTCCTACGACTTATTTGATTCACCAAATGAGGGAATTGGAAGATGCTTCATGGCTAAAGGCCCCAAGGTAACACACCCTGAATTCATTGACTTTGATAGTGATGAGGATGACTTGCTTGGTGAAGATGAGCTCTTGCATGATAAATCTAGTGAGCTTAGTAATGATGAAAATGCTAGTAGTCTTTATAGTCGAGAAGAGTCGAATGACAATGCTATGAAGGAGATTGAGCGACTAACTAAAGAACTAAACACTCTTAAGTTAGCTCATGAAACAACTCAAGAAGATCATAGAGAGCTCCTAAGATCTCATGAGAAGCTACGCTTCGAGAAGCTCACTCTAGAGCAAGAACATGAGTTTCTAAAAGCGATCAATGACGATCTTCGAAAGAAGAGTTCTTCATATCTTGCCAAACGACTTCTCTTGTCTAATTTCTTGCCACCTATTAAGACTAAGCATGACAAACATAAGAAAAATTCTTCCTCTAGTAGTAACAATAACCATGTTAAATCTAATGTTGTTACTTCTAGTAGTTCTCTTGATTCCACTAACAATGTTTCAAGCCAAGTTACACTTGAGCAAGAAAATAGCTTATTGAAGGAAATCATAGAGAAAGGTGTCTACAAAAGTCTTGCCAGAAGCAAGAACTTTGAGGAAATTGTTCGCAAACAAGGAAGGCACCGGAAGAATCAAGGGATTGGTTTTGAGCGAAAGTTCAACGCCGAAGGTGTTGAGTGGGAAGAAGGTCAATACCCTACTCCACAGTTTGTTTCCCAAAAGGAGAAGTATGATCCTACTTCTTCCAATGTGGAACAAGCTCAAGATGACCTTCCACCACAAGACCACAAGCTAAAGGCCAAGGACAAGCTTCAAGAGGAGATTGATGCATTCATTGAAGCACCTCAAGCCATGGTCAAGTGGGTTCCCAAGGACACATCAAGTTCTACTTCGTCAAGCTCAACTACAACCCCAAGGATTCCCATCAAGATGATGTGGATCCCAAAGAAGAAGAACTAGAAGGTTCTTGAGGGTGACTCCGCCAACATACTTCACTCACATTCATTTTGGCAAGAACTTGTGCAATCAACTTCCACATCATGCACTAGTTCATGGAGTCACAAACCCTCTTGTTGGTAAGTCAAGGGACAAGGTAATCATTGCTTTCATGGACATCATCTATTGTGAACTTCAATCTATGTCTATGGATATTCCTGTCTGTTCCTTGTGGGACTAACCCATGTAGGTATTGAAAGTGCCCTAATCCAAAGGATAGCTCCCAACTCTTGATGATCTACATCAACATTGAGCATCCACATCTTCAACATCTACATGAAGTCTTCTACGACAACCCAAGGTTAGTTTGACCCTTCAAAAGGGGTTCTCACATCTAGGGGGAGCTTTGCTCTAAAAATTGAGCTAAAGCATCTCCAAATGATGTGAACACATCAATGCTTTATGTAAAAGTGGTAACCCCACTTGTGCTTAAACGATGAGTATGACCTATGATCAAATGTTCTCATTTGGCTCCTAAGTCAAAATACTCATATATAGATGACCTAGTCATCGACAAATTGTGTGCTAGTAGCGAGAGTTTTGGTTGTGCATGTTTAACACATATTTCATCTGCTATCTTATTGTGTGAGCATGTTGAATGCATGATTTTATCCATTCGAGGACATCCATTTGTTGTTTTGGTTGTTTTGATTTTTCTGGCCAAATGGATGGACAAGAATGCCTAAGCAACTTCCCTAGCTATCTATGCTTTCTTGTCTCAAATTCTATTCATGCTCATATCACAACTTTGAACAAGTCATTTTCGGACCGTCCGAGTGAGGAGCACTCGGAGCCACCGATCCGTCTAAGGCTGACTTCCAAAACCTTCTAAGTCATTTTCGGTCTGACCAACTTTTCCCACTCGGTCCAACCGAAACGCTTAGACTGATCTAGGTTTCATCTCGGTGAAACCGAGTTCAAAATCTCGGCGTGACCGATATGCGTAACTGCACAACAGTTATACATTTCGGTGTCACCGAGTTTTTCAACTCGGTCCCACCGACAGCAAGGGGATATATATACTGAGGGCAGCGCACGATTAATTCTTCAAACCGTTTCGCCCCCAAGTCCCCTGCTGCCGTCGCCCTGGTCTTCGGATCGTCGCCGTCGTCGCCTGTGCGCCCTCGCCGCAGGTCTCCGCCGCCGTCAACGGTATTCTTCTCCGCGCCGTTGCCGCCGTAGAGGGACTCCACCAAGTTAGGGTGAGTCTCGATCCCTCTCGTGCTCCCCATCTGATTCTTGCACGATTGGTTTGCCCTGCATCTAGCCACGTTTGAAATCCTCCTTAACATCAGATCAGATCGTTTTAGTTTTGAGCGAAATTCTTAGGTTTAGGTTTCCACGGAATACATCTCGGTGAAACCGATTTTGAAAACTCGGAATGACCGATTTGGCCTCTGGCCATTGCACTGCACCTTTCGGTCTAACCGAGTCGTGCAAATCGGTGTGACCGATATAGAGTCTTAGTGAAACCCTAGTGTTTCGGCAGGACCGAAACCCACTTCGGTCTGACCGAAAGTGGGGTGGTAAGCCTCTGTATACACTTCGGCTTCACCGAAACTGAAATTCGGTTTGACAGAAATGCATTCTGTGAAAACTCAAAACTAAGTTTTGAACTCATTTTTTTTGCAAAAACCTCTGCAGTTGTGATAACTCTTCTACTCTGCCTATACCTTATCTTTTCACAGGTTGTCAGCCATGTCAGATGCCAGTGACAGCCAGAACAGGTCTGAGTCACCGTTTGCAGAGATTCCTGAGGCAGATACTAGTCCTGAGGCTAGTAGTCCTAGTGATGATGGTGAGAGGAGCACCCCTAGTGGTTTGCCTCCTGCAGCCACCAGGACCAAAAAGCAGAGAAATTCTGATGATGAGGACTCTGACTTCGTTGCTAAGGAAGTAACCTTCAAGCCCAAGAGAAAAGTTGTTGCCAAAGAGCACGAAGGGCAGCAGTCGAAGAAAGGCACCAGCAAGGTCAAGCAGTCAGCTGTTGCCAAGAAGCTAAACTTGGGAGAGCCAGCCCCAAGTAAGGTGAAGAAAACTTCCAAGAGGAAGAGGGTAGTATATGCTGAACCTCATGTTGATGCAGCAGTGGATGAAGAAGAAGAAGATGCACCCCAGCCTCCTCCTCAGAAGGCTAAGTTCATGGGTGATGCTATTAGGGCTCAAGCCACTTCTAAGCCCAAGAAGCCTGCTCAAGCCAAGGCAGCTCCAGCCAAGCCCAAGAGGACAACCAGGAACATCCCAGCCTCTGAGAAGAACAAAGGTAATTTGCCACCGTCTGAGTCTGATGAAGAACATGTGTTGCTGAAGCTCCGTCCAAAGTTGCCACTCCACAACGATGCTCATCCTCAAGCCGAGGATATGAAGGCAAGGAAGGACAGAGGTCTCAGGCTATGGAGACAGTCTGATCCATATGCCATGAGGAGAAGGACTGCTGTGGACCCCAGATTCCACACCAGAGAGCAGCAGGACTTCTATGAGACCGTGCTGATGGATAAGAAGCCTATTGTTGCTGACACCAGGTATGTTGACTGGGAGTACATTGACAGTGAAGAGCACCGAGACTTCTTTCCCCATGTGCATGAGAGCTTCACTGCATGTGGAGTTGATGAGTTCGTGGGTCAGAAGCTGACAGATTGGAACGACGAGATGATCATGCAGTTCTACGCCACAGCCCACTTTTATCCTGATGGGAAGATCACCTGGATGACTGAAGGTCAAAGGTTTTCTTCGTCTGTTGAAGAATGGGCAGAACTTCTGAATTCTCCAGTGCAGAGGGAGGACGACATTGATGTCTATGGGATTCCTAAGAAGAACCATGATTCCATGAAGAACATGTACAAGGAGATCCCCGCTGCTGATTTGGAAGGATGGAAGCTTGGCTCAGTGTACTATCTCTAGGCAGGTCTGACCACCACAAACACTATTCTGAGGCATACATTGATGCCCAAGTCTGGAGACCACCGCATGATTCGAGGCTATTCTATCAACATGCTGCACATTCTTGATGAGAAGGCACCTTTCAAGGTGATGGACTTAATGGTAGAGACCATTAAGAGGACTGCAGCTGACCAGAAGAGGTCGTGTGGATTTGCCCCGCAGATTCAGATGCTCATCAATGCCAAGTTTGGCACGGGCAAATTCATGTTGGATAGGAAGCACTTGCCACTGCAGCCAGAGCATGAAGATAACGTTGTTGTGATGGATGAGGAGGATCCAACCTCAGTTGAAGGTCAAGCCAAGATTGAAGCTGCGAAGAAAGCCAAAGCTGATAAAGAGGCAGCAGCAGCAGCAGCTAAGCCAAAGAGCTTCGGAGAGCAGATTCTTGAAGCTACCCAGAGGATTGAACAACGCCTGGCCAGCATTGAACAATCTCAGGAGAGCCTAGAGAGGATTGTTGACGACAAGATCCACGCTCTGGACGTGAAGCTGACTGAGATTCAGGTGACCGTCAACAAGCTTGAGGCAGACATGGAGGAAGCAAGGCAGGAGAGAGCAGAGCTCATGCAGGATGATCTAGTCCAGGACTCTCATCGCCAGACTGTTCCGGTTCCCAGAGGATCCCGATTAGCTGCTATCCCAGTGACTGACTCCAGGGCTACCACTTCAGCACCTCCCACAGCTCCAGCAGTTACTCCAGCCACAGCTCCAGCATCCACTCCTCCAGCGCAGACATCAGCCGAAGTCTTCGCCGATGCCGTCATTTCTACTCCGACATCTACCCAGACGGGAGCCGCCAGCAGAGCCCACAGTGACGCTTAGTTCTATGCGTTTTCGAACTTTTTGGTAACTTGTTGCCAAAGGGGGAGAAATTGTATAGATCATAGGGCTTCGAGAGAGAGAGTGCTCTTTCGTTCTTTTGCCAGTTTTCTTTGAGATACACTTGGTTCTTTTGGTTCTTGAAACTTTCAGTGTGCTTGCTACTACGTTTGATGCTACCTTAATGAGTGCTTAGTCATACTATGCTTTAATGTGTGCTTAATGCTTATCATATGCTATTCCTTCTTGTATGGCTATTTACTCATGTCTTGGTGATTGGGTGCATGTTATTCATTCTTATCATTTTGTGCGCTCCACCAAGATGTATGTGACATGGAAGAGTGACCCATAATCCTAATCGATTGTGCATTTGCATTCAAACGCAAATTTTAAATAATGCACAAATTTAGGGGGAGCTCTTGTTTATCACATACTTCTCAAAGCGACGATATTATTCATTGATTATATCTTTTGTCGAAGCTTTGATCTATATGTTGTCATCAATTACCAAAAAGGGGGAGATTGAAAGTGCAACTAATCCCCGGGTGGTTTTGGTAATTAATAACAACATATATATCATTGAACTAATAGTTACTTGAGAATCATTTCAGAGAAGTTCGATGATTTGGGTATGGATATGTCTGAAGAAGTGGACCCCTCAAAATGCTAAGGCAAGCATTGGCAAAAGCTCAAGACTCCATTTTTGGTTTAGTGATCAAAGATCACATTGAGTCCATAGGAAAAGCCAATACTATTAAAAGGGGATGAGGTTGTGTTGATGATCTGGTTGCTCAAGTGCTTAGTGATTTAGCTCCTTTAACTATCAGAAACTTTCACTTCTAAACACACTCATAAGTAATCTCGGACAAACCGATTCTTCCAACTCAGTCCCACCGAGATGAACCACCTCAGCTATATTCCAAACCCTAGAAATTTCGGTCTATCCAATTTTGAGTTCGGTCTCACCGAAACTGGGCTGCCAACCTTCTGTAACCATTTGACATCATATTGGAATATCCGAGTTGTTAATTTCGGTCCCACCGAAAATGGCAAGCTCCTATCTTTGACTCATATCGGACACACCGAGATGGTATTTTCGGTCCCACCGAAAACCCCAACGTTCACTATATTTGAACTTTCGGTCTGACCGAGTTTTCACTTCGGTCACACCGAGATTGTTCAATTATGTGTGTAACGGTTGGATTTTGTGTGGAGGCTATATATACCCCTCCACCCCCTCTTCATTCGTGGAGAGAGCCATCAGAAAGTACTACCACTCCTACCTTACACTTTCTGAGAAGAGAACTACCTACCCTTGTGTTGAGATCAAGTTGCTCCGTTCCTACCATATGAAACTTGATTTCTAACCTTCCCAAGTTGCTTTCCACTCAATCCTTTCTTCCACCACAGCCATATCAGTGAGGAGAGTTGAGTGTTGGGGAGATTATCATTTGAAGCACAAGAGCAAGGATTTCATCATCATCAACCACATATATTACCTTTTGGAGGGTGGTGCCTCCTAGATTGGTTAGGTGTCGCTTGGGAGCCTCCGTCATCGAGATGTGGAGTTGAACCAAGAAGTTTGTAAGGGCAAGGAGATCGCCTACTTCATGAAGATCTACCCCGAGTAAGGCTAGTCCTCCGTGGGCGTAGGCCATGATGGAATAAACAAGGTTGCTTCTTCGTGGACCCTTCGTGGGTGGAGCCCTCCGTGGACTCGCGCAGCCGTTACCCTCCGTGGGTTGAAGTCTCCATCAACGTGGATGTATGATAGCACCACCTATCGGAACCACGAGAAAAATCTCCGTGTCTCCAAATTGCGTTTGATCTTCTCCACCTCTCTTTACTACATGTGCAATTTACTTTCCGCTGCTTACACTCTAGAATTGCATGTGTAGGGTGATACTTGAATTGATCATAATTGTGAAACTGCCAAAAACTATTCATGATCTAAAGGCAGAATTTTTATATTGTCAAGTAGTCTAATCACCCCCCTCTAGACATACTTTCGATCCTACACACACGAGTCCACATATTCACCAATCAATACACCACTATGGATCCGCTCCCGTCTCCCTACGAGAAGGCCATCCATAGCACTCACGCTTATCTTGCGTGTTTTAGAGTATCCACTTCCACTTGTCTATGTACCAAGTAAGCATCCAAGAAGTCCATAACCGCGGACCCGGCTATTCGAATAGATCATGTTAACCCTGCAGGGGTGTACTTCTTCACACACGCTCTCGCCACTTATCGCCATGTACACATCGTGTATCTCGGCAACCTTCAAGCGGAAGCCTGGCGAGGGTGTTGGCCATGACCTGACTAACCACACAAGACTCTAGTCCAGGTTTATCGCCTATTCGGGTTCCATCCGTAAGGAGATCCGGCCAAGGTGTCGCTCACGGCCACAAACAATGTGTACACGGTTCCCAAGCCCACCAACCGGATGCCACTTGGTACACCGGGCCACTGCACCTAGTCTGTCCCAAGCCCACCTGTACCGGGTGCCACTTGGTAGACTACTAGCACTACCTACAAACACCAGAAACTAGTTACAACTCCTGGACAGAGATCGAGTTGATTAATAAGTCGAGAGGGGCACTTAAGCATTCCAATGCGTGGTAGTAGCTATGTCATTGGACAACTTACACGGAACTCAGTTCTTAAGGACGGTTTCAGTGAGACAACCCACCATGTACTCCTACATGGCCTCTCACCGCTACCTTTACCAAATCATGTTCACACACTTAGCTCACACACAGTAGGACATGTTCACCACATTCCAATTCATCCCCGGTGAATCAGACCTGACACAACTTTAAGCAATAGCTGGCATAACCAGAAAGCATGAATGAGTAGGCACAACATGGCTCAAACAACTCCTACTCATGCTAGTGGGTTTCAACTATTTACTGTGGCAATGACAGGTCATGCAGAGGAAAGGGGTTCAGCTACCACAGCAAAAAGCAGTTCAATCGTTGTTGTCTTAATGCAATAAAGGAGAGCAGGAGCGAGAGAATGGGATTGTGTCGGAATGCTCAATGGGGGTTTGCTTGCCTAGCACTTCTGAAGATAGTAATAGTTCTTCATCGGTGTCATCGAACTCATCGTCGGAACATCGTCTACTGAGAGAGGACAAAACTGACAAAAAGAGAAAGAACACAATCAATGCAATGCAACAATATGATGCATGATCTTGACATGGCATTATGCTGTGATTTGAGCTAATGCAACTAGAAACAGGTTAAATGAAGTTGGTTTGAACCAAAGGTTCAAATTCAAACTCCACATGTGATTATTTAAATGCTATTTCTTCAAATTGCCCTAAACAGTGGCTGTAAGTTATTCAAACATGCATGGAAATGTCATAAACAGATTCCTCATATTTTTCTGATCATTTTTCATATATAAATTATTTTCATCTGAGCTACGGTTGATTTTATATGATTTTTAGAAGTTTAAAGCATTTTCTGGAATTAAACAAATCAAATAGATTTATTTAAAATCCAGAAAAGAATTACTGCATCAGCCTGACGTCAGAATGACGTCATCTGGTCAACAGCGCCAGCCCAGGTCAAACCTGATGCTGGGACCCACTGGTCAGTGACTAGACTAATTAACAAAGACTATTAGTGCTAATTTAATACTAACTAAAAGTGTGAGTGGGGCACGGGCTCACATGTCAGTGAGAGAAGGGGTTAATTAGCCGGGTAATTAGTCCCTAATGATGGTGCCACATCAGCATGCCGGAGTCTTGCCGGCGGCGACCCAAACGACGGCGGCTCGGCTCGGATTTGAGCTACGGTTGGTGGTTTGGCGAGATGAGGGCTCCGGGGAGTAGCTCTTGCTCGTCCGCATCCAAAGGACCGGACGGGAGGCCGCGGGGTGGCCGAAAAGTGACCGGCGACGAGGTTTGGCGGCGGCGGATTTCGGACATCGACGAATTCGATGCCGCTGAGCACGGCAGGAGCAACGGTTGGTTGCTACGGCCCCGTGGTGACGCGATGAGTGCGGTGATGCACTCGGACATGGGTGCCAGCAGCGGTGGCCGCGGCTGCGCCATGGCCGGCGGGTGGGAGCTCACGGCTCCGGTAGTTAGCGTGACAGAGGAAGAAAACGGCGGCGGGGCTAGGGGAAAAATAACCAGGGGCTCACAGCGGTCACGGAGAGCTTCTCGGTGTGGCCGGGGCTGAACTGCAGGCGACGAATCGACCGGTGGCATCCGGTGGCCGTGGCAAGGGAAACGGCGATGATGGCGACGGTGTGCTACTTCCCGACTTGTGTAGCTCGGTGTAGACGAAGAGGGCGACGAGGCGCTTCTGCTGGACACACCGGGGAGGCACGGGGTGGACGGTGGCCGCAGCTACGGCCGGCGGTGCGCTCTGGCTCTCACGGGCGAGCTTGGATAAGGGAGCTGGAGGAGAGGGAGAGAGCTCCAGAGTGAGGGGAGAGGCAGAGGGGGTCGAGGCGTTCCAACGGCGCACTGGAAGGGTCGGGGGAGGCTGGGACACGTCGAAGCAGGAGGTGGCCGCCGCTCGGCCGTGCGCGCGCCACGCACAGTGCCAGTAGGCGCGGGGAAGATGACAGAGGGGTGCTGTGGTGGTGGGCTGGGCCAGCTCCTGGGCCGCACTGGTAAGCTACAGGTAAGTCCTTCTCTGTCTCTCTAATTATTTATGTTTTCTACTTTTTTTTCTATTCTTTTGCCTTTGTTTTGATTTAGTTTACCCACTAAATCATTTTGGTAAATTCTGATAAAAATAGTGGGTGCACAAAGAACTATTCGAGAGACCCTCCACAATTTTCAGAATTATTTGAAGCTATTTAAAAATATATAGCATTTAAATGGCCCCAATTCAAATACTTAATGATTTAATTCAAAGCCCAAATAATTCCCTAAAAATGTTCAATATTTTTGTTTTGGATCAAAACCCTTGCCAAAATTATCAAACATTGATGAAGGCATTTTTGGGTTTATTGAAAAAGATTTTAGTTTGAACCTAGCTGAGTTCATTTGGTGCTAGGGTTTGATCATTCCCCAATTCAAGTTTAGCAAAAGTTTAAACATGATGACATGATGATCAGGCAAAGACCACAGGGATTGATCTAGAGATGTGACAACTCACCCCCACTAAAACAAGAATCTCGTCCCGAGATTCAAGCGTAGGGTAAGAAATCAGAGGGGACACAAGCTAGCACAATCTTCACGATCCAATTTTCCTTCATATGAATGTTGATTGGTTGCCTCATGTCGATCCCGACATCCTTACTTTCGAGATCTTTGTCCCAACACAGTGACGACGAAAGAAACTCTCCAAAAATGATCTTCTAAAAGATCGAGCAACTCAAGATCAACTCATGGAGTGAGACGTAAAAATACCTCTTGAGCTGAGACACGTAACACACATCCAGAGGGCTGGAGTGAAATAAATGATGAAGGTTCACTCGGTAGGCAATAATTCCACACCTAAGAAGATGGTGATCGATGTCACTAGACGGGGCACCTTAGCGAAAGTGACTCGTAGAGTTATTCCCTTAAGTGGCAAAAAGAATTACTTTCGATATAGAGATCATTGGAATTATCTATACCCGCCTAAGGCAAATCACAATCGATCGTTTGACAGAGTCCGTAAGAATGACATTCTAAATCTAGCATGGATGATGTGGACTACCTTGTTGAAGACAACATAATGGTGATTTTTTCTTATCACCAGAAATGGATGGGACCCATGGTAAAATGGCACATTGGCGGTGCAAGCTGGGAACAAAATGCAAATGCCGGGAATGATTCTGGTAACTAGGAAGAAACCCAACAGTAGAGGGTGAATCTACTCTTTGAGAGGTTATAGCATAACCAAGAACTCTGGGAGCAATCTGAAGGAAATATGCCCTAGAGGCAATAATAAAGATGTTATTTGTATTTCCTTATATCATGATAAATGTCTTTTATTCATGCTAGAATTGTATTAACCGGAAACTTGATACATGTGTGAATACATAGACAAAACAATATGTCCCTAGTATGCCTCTACTAGACTAGCTCATTGGTCAAAGATGGTTATGTTTCCTAGCCATAGACATGAGTTGTCATTTGATCAACGAGATCACATCATTAGGAGAATGATGTGATGGACTAGACCCATCCGTTAGCTTAGCACTATGATCGTTTAGTTTTACTGCTATTGCTTTCTTCATGACTTATACATGTTCCTATGACTATGAGATTATGCAACTCCCGAATACCGTAGGAACACCTTGTGTGCTATCAAACGTCACAACGTAACTGGATGATCATAAAGATGCTCTACAGGTGTCTCTGAAAGTAGTCGTGGTGTTGGCATAGATCAAGACTAGGATTTGTCACTCCGAGTGTCGGAGAGGTATCTCTGGGCCCTCTCGGTAACACACATCATAATAAGCCTTGCAAGCAAAAGACTAATGAGTTAGTCACGAGATGATGTATTACGGAACGAGTAAAGAGACTTGCCGGTAACGAGATTGAACTAGGTATAGAGATACCAACGATCGAATCTCGGGCAAGCTACATACCGATGATAAAAGGAACAACGTATGTTGTTATGCGATTTGACCGATAAAGATCTTCGTACAATATGTAGGAGCCAATATGAGCATCCAGGTTTCGCTATTGGTTATTGACCGAAGATGAGTCTCGGTCATGTCTACATAGTTCTCGAACCCGTAGGGTCCGCACGCTTAACGTTTGATGACGATCAGTATTATGAGTTTACGAGTTTTGATGTACCGAATGTAGTTCGGAGTCCTGGATGAGATCACGGACATGACGAGGAGTCTCGGAATGTCCGAGACATAAAGATTGATATATTGGACGACTATATTCGGACACCAGAAGTGTTCCGGAAAAGTTTCGGATTTAACCGGATTGCCGGAGGGGGTTACCAGAACCCCCCACGAGGGGGGATGGTCCATAGTGGGCCTTGAGGAAAGAAGAGAGGAAGCCCATAGAAGCTGGCCGGTGCCCCACCAGGGAATCCTAGTTGGACTAGGATTGGGGGGCGCCACCTCTCCCTCTCCTTCCTTTCCCTCTCTTCCTTCTTGGTGGACTCGTACTAGGAATAGGATTGCAATCCTATTCCTAATAGGATTGCCTCTCTAGTCGCACCATAGAGGGCCGGCCGGCCTCGCCCCTTTGCTCCTTTATATACGGGGGCAGGGTGGCACCTAAAGACACACAAGTTGAATTGTTTTAGTCGTGTGCGGTGCCCCCCTCCACAGAAACACACCTCGGTCATACCGTTGCAGTGCTTAGGCGAAGCCCTGTGCCGGTAGATACATCATATCCGTCACCACGCCATCGTGCTGAAGAAACTCTCCCGTGAAGCTCAAATGGATCAAGAGCTCGTGGGATGTCATCAAGCTGAACGTGTGCTGAACGCGGAGGTGCCGTACGTTCGTTGCTTGATCGGTTGGATCGCGAAGAAGTTCGACTACATCAACCGCGTCACTTGACGCTTCCGCTCCCGGTCTACGAGGGTACATAGACACACTCTCCCCTCTCGTTGCTATGCATCTAGTAGATAGATCTGGTGTGATCGTAGGAAAATTTTAAAATACTACGTTCGCCAACAGTGGCATCATGAGCCAGGTCTATGCGTAGATGATATGCACGAGTAGAACACAATGAGTTGTGGGCGATACTAGTCATACTGCTTACCAGCATGTCATACTTAGCTTCGGCGGTATTGTGAGAAGAAGCGGCCCGGACCGACATTACTCGTACGCTTACGCGAGACTGGTTTCACCGTTATGAGCACTCGTTGCTTAAAGGTGACTGGCGGGTGTCTGTCTCTCTCACTTTAGCTGAATCAAGTGTGGCTACGCCCGGTCCTTGTGAAGGTTAAAACAACACATACTTGACGAAACATCGTTGTGGTTTTTGTATGCGTAGGTAAGAACGGTTCTTGCTAAGCCCGTAGCAGCCACGTAAAACTTGCAACAACAAAGTAGAGGACGTCTAACTTGTTTTTGCAGGGCATGTTGTGATGTGATATGGTCAAGACATGATGAGATATACGGTTTTGCATGAGATGATCATGTTTTGTAAAGTTATCGGCAAATGGCAGGAGCCATATGGTTGTCGCTTTATTGTATGAAATGCAATCGCCATGTAATTGCTTTACTTTATCACTAAGCGGTAGCGATAGTCGTAGAAGCAATAGTTGGCGAGACGACAACGATGCTACGATGGAGATCAAGGTGTCGCGCCGGTGACGAAGGTGATCATGACGGTGCTTTGGAGATGGAGATCAAAAGCACAAGATGATGATGGCCATATCATGTCACATACTTTGATTTGCATGTGATGTTTATCTTATTATGCTTCTTATTTTGCTTAGAACGACGGTAGCATTATAAGATGATCCCTTACTAAATTTCAAGGTATAAGTGTTCTCCCTAAGTATGCACCATTGCGAAAGTTCGTCGTGCCGAGACACCACGTGATGATCGGGTGTGATAAGCTCTACATTCAAATACAACGGGTGTAAGCCAGTTTTGCACACGCTGGATACTCGGGTTAAACTTGACGAGCCTAGCATATGCAGATGTGGCCTCGGAACACTCGAATCCGAAAGGTCGAGCGTGAATCATATAGTAGATATGATCAACATAAGATGTTCACCATTGAAACTACTCCATCTCACGTGATGATCGGACATGGTTTAGTTGATTTGGATCACGTGATCATTTAGATGACCGGAGGGATGTCTATCTAAGTGGGAGTTCTTTAAGTAATTTGATTAAATTGAACTTTAATTTATCATGAACTTAGTCCTGATAGTTTTTGCATATCTAAGTTGTTGTAGATCAATGGCCCGTGCTACCGTTCCTTTGAATTTTAATGCATTCCTAGAGAAAACTAAGTTGAAAGATATTAGTAGCAATGATGCAGACTAGGTCCATGATCTGAGGATTATCCTCATTGCTGCATAGAAGAATTATGTCCTTGATGCACCGCTAGGTGACAGACCTATTGCAGGAGTAGATTCAGACGTTATGAACATTTTGACAAAAGCTTGGTATGATGACTACTTGATAGTTTAGTGCACCATGCTTTACGGCTTAGAACTGGGACTTCAAAAATGTTTTGAACGCCACAGAGCATATAAGATGTTCCAAGAGTTGAAATTAGTATTTCATACTCATGCCCGTGTCGAGAGGTATGAGACCTCTAACAGTACTTTGCCTACAAGATGGAGGAGAATAGCTCAACCAGTGAGCATGTGCTCAGATTGTCTGGGTACTACAATTGCTTGAATCAAGTGGGAGTTAATCTTCCAGATAAGATAGTAATTTACAAAGTTCTCTAGTCACTATCACCAAGTTAGTAGAACTTCGTGATGAACTATAATATGCAAGGCATGACGAAAGTAATTCCCGAGCTCTTCGCGATGCTGAAATCGGCGAAGGTAGAAATCAAGAAAGAGCATCAAGTGTTGATGGTTAACAAGACCACTTGTTTCAAGTAAAGGGCAAAAGGGATATAAGGGGAACTTCAAAAGGAATGACAAGCAAGTTGTCACTCCCATGAAGAAACCCAAAGCTAAACTCAAGCCTGAAACTAAGTGCTTCTACTTCAAAGGAAATGGTCACTGGAAGTGGAACTGCCCTAGATACTTGGCGGATAAGAAGGATGGCAAAGTGAACAAAGGTATATTTTGATATACATATTATTGATGTGTACTTTACTAGTGTTCATAGCAACCCCTGGGTATTTGATACCAGTTCAGTTGCTAAAATTAGTAACTCGAAACGGGAGTTGCAGAATGAACAAAGACTACTTAAAGGTGAAGTGACGATGTGTGTTGGAAGTGGTTCCAAGATTGACATGATCATCATCGTACACTCCCTATACTTTCGGGATTAGTGTATAACCTAAATAAATGTTATTTGGCATTTGCGTTGAACATGAATATGATTTGATCATATTTGTTGCAATATGGTTATTCATTTAAATTCATAGAATAATTGTTATTCTGTTTACATGAATAAAACCTTCGATGGTCATACACCCAATGAAAATAGTTTGTTGGATCACGATCGTAGTGATACACATATTCATAATATTGAAGCCAAAAGATGCAACGTTAATAATGATAGTGCAACTTATTTGTGGCACTGCCGTTTAGGTCATAATGGTGTAAAGCGCATGAAGAAACTCCATAGTGATGGACTTTTGGAATCACTTGATTATGAATCACTTGGTGCTTGCAAACCATGCCTCATGGGCAAGATGACTAAAACTCCGTTCTCCGGAACTATGGAGCGAGCAACAGATTTGTTGGATATCATACATACTGATGTATGTGGGCCAATGAGTGTTGAAGCTCGCGGCAGGGTATCGTTATTTTCTGACCTTCACTGATGATTTAAGCAGATATGGGTATATCTACTTAATGAAGCACAAGTCTGAAACATTTGAAAAGTTCAAAGAATTTCAGAGTGAAGTAGAGAATCATCGAAACAAGAAAATAAAGTTTCTACGATCTGATCGTGGAGACGAATATTTGAAGTTACGAGTTTTGGCCTTCATTTAAAACAATGTGGAATAGTTTCACAGCTCACGCCACCCGGAACACCACAGCGTAATGGTGTGTCCGAACGTTGTAATCGTACTTGATTAGATATGGTGTGATCTATGATGTCTCTTACTGATTTACCACTATCGTTTTTGGTTATGCATTAGAGACAGCTGCATTCACGTTAAATAAGGGCACCATCTAAATCCATTGAGACGACGCCTTATGAACTGTGGTTTGGCAAGAAACCGAAGTTGTTGTGTCTCAAAGTTTGGGGCTGTGATGCTTATGTGAAAAAGCTTCAACCTGATAAGCTCGAACCCAAGTCAGAGAAATGTGTCTTCATAGGATACCCAAAGGAGACTGTTGGGTACACCTTCTATCACAGATCCGAAGGCAAGATATTCGTTGCTAAAAATTGATCCTTTCTAGAGAAGGAGTTTTCTCGAAAGAAGTGAGTGGGAGGAAAGTGGAACTTGATGAGGTAATTGTACCTTCTCCCGAATTGGATAGTAGTACATCACAGAAACTAGTTCCAGTGATTCCCACACCCATTAGTGAGGAAGCTAATGATGATGATCATGAAACTTCAGATCAAGTTACTGCTGAACCTCGTAGGTTAACCAGATTGCGTTCTGCGCCAGAGTGGTACGGTAACCCAGTTCTGGAAGTCATGTTACTAGACCATGATGAACCTACGAACTATGAGGAAGCGATGATGATCCCAGAAGCCGCAAAATGGCTTGAGGCCATGAAATCTGAGATGGGATCCATGTATGAGAACAAAGTGTGGACTTTGGATGGATTGCCCGATGATCGACAAGCCATCGAAAATAACTGGATCTTAAAGAGGAAGACCGACGCAGACGGTAATGTTACTGTTTACAAAGATCGACTTGTTGCGAAAGGTTTTCGACAAGTTAAAGGTGTTGACTACGATGAGATTTTCTCACCCATAGGGATGCTTAAGTCTGTCCGAATCATGTTAGCAATTGCCACATTTTATGAAATCTGGCAAATGGATAGCGAAACTGCGTTCTTTAATGGATTTATTAAAGAAGAGTTGTATATGATGCAAGCAGAAGGTTTTGTCAATCCTAAAGGTGCTAGCAAATTGTGCAAGCTCCAGCGATCCATCTATGGACTGGTGCAAGCATCTCAGAGATGGAATATACGCATTGATAAGTTGATCAAAGCATATAGTTCTATACAGACTTGCGGTGAAGCCTGTATTTACAAGAAAGTGAGTGGGAGCACTACAACCTTTCCGATGAGTATATGTGAATGACATATTGTCGATCGGAAATGATGTAGAATTTTCTGGAAAGCATGAAGGAGTGTTTGAAAGGAGTTTTTCAAAGAAAGACCTCGGTGAAGCTGCTTACATATTGGGCATCAAGATCTATAGAGATAGATCAAGACGCTTGATAAGACTTTCGATGAGTACATACCTTGATAAGATTTTGAAGTAGTTCAAAATCGATCAGTCAAAGAAGGAGTTCTTGCCTGATTTATAAGGTGTGAAGTTGAGTAAGACTCAAAGCCTGACCACGACAGAAAAATATAGAGAGAATGAAAGTCATTCCCTATGCCTCAGCCATAGGTTCTATAAAGTATGCCATGTTGTGTACCTTGCCATGAGTTTGACAAGGAGGTACAATAGTGATCCTGGAGTAGATCACTGTACAGCGGTCAAAATTATCCTTACTAACTGGATGACTAAGGAAATGTTTCTCGATTATGGAGGTGATAAAGACTTCGTCGTAAAGGGTTACGCCGATGCAAGCTTTGACACTAAATCTAGATGACTCTAAGTATCAATCTGGATGCGTATTGAAAGTGGGAGCAATTAGGAGAGCATTGTAGACACATAAAAATTTGCGAAATACATACGGATCTGAATGTGACAGACCCGTTGACTAAACTTCTCTCACAAAGCAAAACATGATCACACCTTAGTACTCTTCGGGTGTTAATCACATAGCGATGTGAACTAGATTATTGACTCTAGTAAACCCTTTGGGTGTTGGTCACATGGCGATGTGAACTATGGGTGTTAATCAATGACAATGTGAACTATTGGTGTTAAATCACATGGCGGTGTGAACTAGATTATTGGCTCTTGTGCAAGTGGGAGACTGAAGGAAATATGCCCTAGAGGCAACAATAAAGATGTTAATTGTATTTCCTTATATCATGATAAATGTCTTTTATTCATGCTAGAATTATATTAACCGGAAACTTGATACATGTGTGAATACATAGACAAAACAGTATGTCCCTAGTATGCCTCTACTAGTCTAGCTCATTGGTCAAAGATGGTTATGTTTCCTAGCCATAGACATGAGTTGTCATTTGATCAACGGGATCACATCATTAGGAGAATGATGTGATGGACTAGACCCATCCGTTAGCTTAGCACTATGATCGTTTAGTTTTACTGTTATTGCTTTCTTAATGACTTATACATGTTCCTATGACTATGAGATTATGCAACTCCCGAATACCATAGGAACACCTTGTGTGCTATCAAACGTCACAACATAACTGGGTGATCATAAAGATGCTCTACAGGTGTCTCCGAAAGTATTCGTGGTGTTGGCATAGATCAAGACTAGGATTTGTCACTCCGAGTGTCGGAGAGGTATCTCTGGGCCCTCTCGGTAACACACATCATAATAAGCCTTGCAAGCAAAAGACTAATGAGTTAGTCACGAGATGATGTATTATGGAACGAGTAAAGAGACTTTCCGGTAACGAGATTGAACTAGGTATAGAGATACCGACGATCGAATCTCGGGCAAGTAACATACCGATGATAAAAGGAACAACGTATGTTGTTATGCGGTTTGACCGATAAAGATCTTCGTAGAATATGTAGGAGCCAAAATGAGCATCCAGGTTCCGCTATGGTTATTGACCGGAGATGAGTCTCGGTCATGTCTACATAGTTCTCGAACCCGTAGGGTCCGTACGCTTAACGTTTGATGATGATCAGTATTATGAGTTTATGAGTTTTGATGTACTAAAGGTAGTTCGGAGTCCCGGATGAGATCACGGACATGACGAGGAGTCTCGAAGTGTCCGAGACATAAAGATTGATATATTGGACGACTATATTCGGACACCGGAAGTGTTCCTGAAAAGTTTCGGATTTAACCGGATTGCCGGAGGGGATTACCGGAACCCCCCACGAGGGGGGATGGTCCATAGTGGGCCTTGAGGAAAGAAGAGAGGAAGCCCATAGAGGCTGGCCGGTGCCCCACCAGGGAATCCTAGTTGGACTAGGATTGGGGGGCGCCACCTCTCCCTCTCCTTCCTTCCCCTCTCTTCCTTCTTGGTGGACTCCTACTAGGAATAGGATTGTAATCCTATTCCTAGTAGGATTGCCTCTCTAGCCGCACCATAGAGGGCCGGCCGGCCTCCCCCCTTTGCTCCTTTATATACGGGGGCAGGGTGGCACCCAAAGACACACAAGTTGAATTGTTTTAGCCATGTGCAGTGCCCCCCTCCACAGAAAGACACCTCGGTCATACCGTTGCAGTGCTTAGGCGAAGCCCTGCGCCGGTAGATACATCATATCCGTCACCACGCCCTCGTGCTGACGAAACTCTCTTGTGAAGCTCAACTGGATCAAGAGCTCGTGGGACATCATCAAGCTGAACGTGTGCTGAACGCGGAGGTGTCGTACGTTTGGTGCTTGATCGGTTGGATCGCGAAGAAGTTCGACTACATCAACCGCGTCACTTGACGCTTTCGCTCCCGGTCTACGAGGGGCCGTAGACACACTCTCCCCTCTCGTTACTATTGTGGGGACCCCGACTTAAGAGTCGAGATCACCGAATGCACGTTTACAGTGATCCCATAGAACAATGCTCACTGAACACACAGAAGCTGAATAACAAGAGTCTTACATCCATACATACCGTATTACACAAATAGGACCATTATGGTCAAGTCTTGAGTATATCATCGCAGCGGAAATCTTCAATAACAACTTGGACCCATGCCATCTGCCTTAACCCTACAGGCATTCTGACTGGGAAGCGTCCTAGCTCGCATGCTCGTCACCAAGAAATCTTCATCATATCATGTTCTCTCACGCCTGGCCAATAAAATAACCAGTGGCAAGCCAATGAGTACTTTGAATGTACTCGCAAGCAACCTATGATTTGGTTCAAGGTAACAATGCAATTGTACAACAATGAGCAATCTAGCCACGAGCTAGAATAAATATTCTACCATCAAGTATATGCATGAATAAATTCACGTAACCTCGAGGACAGGTTACCGATATCAACATGAATAGGATTCAACTCAACGAGTCAAGTCACCACCTTGACTCATCACACACACATTCTTTCACTGATATAGTAAAATTCTGGACATAGTTTAAGTAGCACCACCCAACTGTCCATGACCGTGGACACAGCTATTCGAATAGTTTTACACTCTGCAGAGGTTGCACACTTTACCCACAAGATCCGAGAAGCTTTCGTGTCACCCACAATCCCGCAGTACCTCAAGTACTCGGGGGAAGCACCCGGTCATTATCTTTCCTTAGACGACACTAACATAGGGTCCACTCGTTGGTGCACAGCCCTCGAGTACAAACAATAGATCATGGTACTTGCCTTATTTTCAATGTCACGCGTACACGAAGGGACCAACGGTGTGTTCGATGCCCTGTGAAAACAGTCATGGTCGCCTATCCGAGCACGACCCCGTCCCGGGAAAGACCTCAAGTCTTCCCGTCACTAGTAATGTGGGCACCATGCTAGTATCGTCCTAAGTAATCAATAAAGCCCCGTACCATAAGGGGTAGAGTGGTTGCACATGTTTGGTTGGGACGGTAGTCACACATAAATCTAATCCATCATTTCACCCACACACAAGATCTTTATCGGCACATCACTTCTTCCTCAAGTGATGACCTAACTCAACATCACCCTCGGACATTAGGGGCACCCTATGGGGTTTTTGAAAAGAATGCAACCACGAGGGTTTCATGGCACACATGCATCACTAAGCATCACTACTAATCATTCGCATTGCATCTAGCACATAGCAAGATCATGAGTAAAGCATGCATCATGTGGTGGTTCTCAACTAGGTCACCACCGTCATTCTTATCATCATGCATTTGGAAGTAAATGGGTTCCGAAGAACACAAGGGTATCATGGTCAAAGGGTTGCTTGCCTTGTCCTTCCGAGTCTTCAAACCTTCTGGTCCATCTCCGAGTACTCCGTTATTTCGTCAACTAACGATGGAAACAATCATAATAAGCAACACAACAAGGCAAAAATAAAAGTGCTCTAAAGATAGGAGTTGGACTTTTCTAGGATACCTCTGGTCATATTAGAAATGACCAAAGTGGTTTCATTGGAGTATGACCGATGGATGGTTTGGCACATTTCAATATGATGGGATCAAGGGGTTTATGTATTTGAAAGAAGTGTACAAAAATATATTTTTGAACAATGAGCAAAGGCACCCATTTAGCAAGTCATGATTTTAGAAGCATCTAGGAGTTGGTTTCACTGTATTTGGAATTCAAATGAATTCCCTAGGATTTTGCAAAGTTGATAAATATGAAGAAATGGCTCATTATTTGGTGGGGTACAGAAAAAATGTTCCAAAACTAAGTTTGGACATCTACAGTGCCCTACAGCGCGAACTCTGCATGCCATGGCATAAAGAAAGTGTCATTGGCGTGTCCCCTTATGTCCAACCGTGCTAGGGGGAAGTAAACAATGCACAGATGGCCTGGGATGCCCTGGAGGGCCACTGGAGTGAGGAGGGAGGTGAAAGAGGAGAAGAAAGCTGCTGTCCAGAAGTGTAAAAATGGGGTTTTCACCCCTCAATCATTGAGCTGTGGACATGGGGAAGTTACTGGAGGTATAAGATGATCAGGTTTACCTGTGGTAAGAATTTGAGGTAAAGAGGAATAGCAAAAGGGGTCAAAACAATGGTTTTGGTAAATTGGCAGAAGGTGTTTGATCATGTTTTGGGCAAGCAAATGATCTCCACTGGCTATGACACTTAACATGATTAAATGGCATATGGAAATAGGGTGTTTCACCAAATTTGGGCTTGTTTGAAGAAACTTGCCAATGTAACTTTGGTGAACCCTAGAAATCAACAGAAATGGTTTCACCATGTTTGAGTTAAGCTAACCATCTCCCCTTGATGCACCACTTGGTGTAGGGTCATCATTTGGGGTAATGATCATGCCCACAAAGTTTGAAGCCCCAGGTAAAAAGTTGATAATGTAAAGTTATTCAAATTTAAATTTGAACAGAAATGGTTTTGGGGTACTCTGATCAAGTTACCCTTCTCCAAAGCTTGTGCCATTTGGTCTAGATGTCTTATTAGACCATTTTAGCATGTGCACCAAGTTTGAGAGCATTTGGACAAGTTTGGCAATGTAAAGTTGCTCAAATTTCAAAATGGACAGAAATGGTTTTGATGGGATTAGATGATGTTTTCTTGATCTTCAAGGCATGAGGCTTTGCAAGATCATCAAATATGTCATATTTGACATGATAGAGTTTCCCTAGAATTTTTGGAGAATATTTCCTTTGTAAATATTTCAAAAGCTTGAAATATCCAGAAAGGGTTTTGGAAGGATTTGTCCAATATTTTGAACATGACCATGTGCTGAAACTCTTATATATGGACAATATATGTCCTATGAGTTTCCATGAATTTTGGCAAATATTTTTGAAATAGTTAAATAATTTTTCCCTATTAAAGACCATTTATGGCCTTAAGAAAAAGCTTTTAAATAAAATATAAAAATAACTTTTAAAATTATAATTTTGTGGTTTATGGGAGTCCTATACCTAGTAGGGTTCAAATATTCTTTTTGAAAGATTTTTCACACCCTAATTAAGGTACTTGTAGTGCAAACCTCAATTCAGGGGTTTTTGGAAAACTAATTTTAGAATATAGTATTTGGCCAAAATATTTTTATAAGAAAATACTATAATGGTCTATAAACATGGAATGATCATTGGGAAAAGGTTTTGGATCAAGGAGATGAAGTATAAGAGTTGGAGGATTTATTAGATTTTTAGAGCACTAGCAAAAAGCACACAGAAAATCAATCAAGCAAAGCCAAAAACACTCAAAAGTTTTTGTGAATCCACATTTTTAGCATGATAATTAGCTTAAGCAATGTTGCATGAAAATCAGGGTGTGACAGCTATGCATCTAGTAGATAGATCTTGCATGATCGTAGGAAAATTTTAAAATACTACATTCACCAACACAATCCCGGTTAGTGCCAGTGATAACACCTAGTGCTTGTGCATGCTCTCGAGAACTTGAGCATTCCCATATTCATCAAGGGTTTTCCAATATCCGTGTCAAGGATCCTGGCAACACCACATACTACCATGATGAATAATGATGGACGATGCGGATACAAAGGAAGAAATCACTTTCTCAGATTTCACCTTAGCGGAGTCAAGGGGCAAAATCTGGATGATCGATCGAGAGACATTTAGCACTCCGCTTCTAATGTTCTCCTTGATGTGTTAGCGTAACCCATTTATTAAAATGGTTTGGTACCTAGAATGTCAAGTAAAAGGTCGGACTTCAGGAGCACAAAAATCCATAAGAAGCAACTAGGGAGTAAATCCTACGAAGTCCTTATGGGGAGGTGGCCAACTTCCTCAATCAAGATACTACAATAATAGGTCTTTTGGCTGGTGTGTTGGCCACGACATCCACTTTACCAGTTATCGAGAGACCAATATTATAGTTCTTGGAAAATGCTCCAACCATCATATCTGCCTGAGATTCAGTTCTGGTTGGTGTCAGGATATTCCAGACTCATCAAGTCTAGGAAGAAAAATGAAAGTTTGCAACACAAATCGACGAGATGACGTTGCGAGATTCTCGGGAAATGGACTGCGGTAGTAAGCTCCAAAACATGAGCTGGTTCTGCTACAAACATGTGAACACGTTGTCCAAGACAAGCATGACCACGTAGTAGTCTTATGATAAAACACTACCGAGTTCAGGTTAGGAACCATCATCGCGGATAAGGACGTCCCTGCATAAGGCATTCTCTTAAGAAGGAACTTCTTCTCCATGAACAAATCAATCAGTGGCTTGTTGTGCTAGGGATACGTATGGGGTGGAGGTAATTATTCTAGCAAACCATAGAATACTTTGTACATATGCATGACTGATTTGGGATGATTCCAGGGGAAGCAAAACAAACCTTTCTCAATTTCATGGCGGCAACTTACACCTAATGCACGTGAACTTGGAGAAAGTCACTTCTTTCAGCAAAACATATACCTCATGAGCGGAACACGAAGGCAATGCTTACAAAGTTTTCAACACTAGCTCAATGTTCAACTTGAATCATGGGGGAGACAAGATCCTGCTGATGGGCTCAACAGCAACTCATCAGAATTCCCATATCACTGGATTTACACCATTATGTGAACAATGTGATAGTATTGGTCAGACCCAAAGATATAATGGTGTATGCTCGAGGAAACAACCATGAGTAAGACAACATTACGAATATCGTTGGTTCTGACTTGACTTGACGATAACCCATACTGAAGTCAAAGTTTGGACAAGACAATAGATCCACAAATGATCATGGAGATCAATTGAAGAAGATATCATCTATCTTCAATACACACACAAGATATCCCTTTGGAGTGAGCTATGTAGATTAAGCATTTATCTTCCAACCCTCCAAGTTGTTGTTTAGCTTAACCAACTAGTTCAGGGGTATCCAACACAGATTCTTGGAGAAAGGATGGTTTACAAGAATACCAACTTGATCACGAGCTCAACATAGCAGTTAGGTGACAACCTGGTGATACTTCCGAGAAGATATTCGGAAAATCATGAACCACCAATATGTTACTAAGCTTGCAAACAATCTTGCTTTTCAGAGCAAGATGATATGATCACAAGGGTGAGGGATTTATGCAATCCTAACTCATTGATCAAAGAGTGCACCAGAAAAATGGACTAGGTAGCATGATCAATCTTAGAATGATGGTTCAGTAACCAACACACTAAGAATGAAATTGTTGTCCTTTAACCACCAAGCGACGAGGTTGCTAGGGGTATTATTTTCACACATCACAATTCACATGTCAGCATTCCGGTTACAATAACACGGAGACCGAGGAATGAACGCTGATGGCGAGAAGCATCACCGTATCAAGAGTTCGTAGGAGGTTGTGCAATTCCATGACATTCTTGATATAAAGATGGTAATACTCCAAGGTAGAACAGATTAGAAGATGGATTAACATTCTTCATCTGCGGAGTACAACTTCTTTGACCCAATCCTAGGTATGGATAAGGTACTAGAGTTTGTTCCTCCTAGTCATTCCAGAATAGAATGGCTCGACGGACCACAAGAGTAATAGGCATCAATGAACGAATGCACGCATACTCTTGACTATCAACTGATAGACAAAGGCTGGAATACAACTAAAGGAAGAACATATAGCCTTTTGAGTTGTGGATGCATAGATTAGAGTGTCGAACTAGTTCAACATATTTCTTCTGGATAACCTATGCAGAAAGGTAGGACTGGCGGAGTCACAGTATGAATGTAGTACTACTCGAGAGCACTCTGGTTGTGATCTTTTGGTTCAGGAGAACTTCTGCCAAGGATGGTTCATGGTATTTGGAAGAATGATATACCATGGACCTCGAGGATTATCACAAGGTTACTAATATCCTAAAGGAACTAGCAAACACTATCAACATGAAGCAAGTAGGGTGAATCTCGGGTCAAAGAACCCAGGAATAGAAGGCCTACTAACTAAATGGCATCATGGGATGCTTTCAAGAATAATGGCCAGAATCATCACACTGGAAATATAAGCACTGCTAGATTACTGGGTGATCTTCTAAGACACCTAGGGTCATAGTAATAGCTCCAACCTATATGTCGAGGCAACGGAGTACCTCAACACACCGACTAGTGTGGTTAATCTGGCCTAAAAGGACATTAAGAACAGGTAGGAATGATTTGCAAATGCATCAGATTGTTTAGAGACCTGGGATGACTCGGACAGCATAACGGCTGTAAATGCTCAACAATATTTTGGAAGATCCTGCAAAATGGTGGCATAGCCACTCAACATCACAAAAAACAAGGTTCTGAGACCAACAGTTGAACAAACGGAAGTAATAGAAACTGAACTGAGGGTTGAATCCACCATTAACGTGATCCTGATAAATAGAATAAGAATCCTAGTTCTTAATCCCCGTAGAAAGAAGAAGGTGACTCAGATCAGAAGGTCATAGGGTAAAGGAGTAAAAAGAGCCTTACGTTCCCTTCCACAAACAATTCTCTTACAAAACTAAAGAGTTTCTAGACACGACTTCGACCAGTTTGGCTTGGTAATCCTACAGGCAGTCAGGCTCTGATACCAAAGTTGTCGGGACCCCGATCCTAAGTCACATAGGTCTAGACTGTAACACATCATATCACTTTGCGGCCTCACGCACGGTATCCCCACGGGTGCCACCTTACTCGGCCCGGGACCGTTTGCGCATTTTGGCACACCTATATGATAGTGTCGCTAGCATCCATATGACAGAGAACCCGGGCCGACATGACTAGTTATAAACCAAAAGTGGCGCTAAATTACAGAGACAGACATACATGACCCAGCAACGAACGTGTCGGTCATCAACGTATGAACCCAAGTCGTAGCAAGCTACAAGGACTTAAATGAACAACGCATGGCATTTCCCCTAAGGGACAGACACATGAACGAAGAAGGACACATGCCGGCCAGCTTAAGTGTTCCGGAGCAGTAGCAAGCTACCAAGGCTTAGTGGAAGCACTAGGAGACATTTCCCTGTAAGATAGGCTACCAAAGGTAAACAACTAGGTGTCGGATCCCACACATAGCAATACACATTACACGTACACATAACATGCAAGCATGTGCTGTACAACATGGCATCACAACATAACTCAACAACTCATATAGATAAAGGCCCAGAAGAGCCATCATAGCATTTATTACAAACAGAGGTCACATGACCCAACATACAGAGCATACAGGCAACGGAAGCATAACATGTCTGAGTACAGACAACTACAAGTGAAAAAGGCTGAGAAGCCTGACTATCTACAAGACCCTCCCAAGGGTACAAGATCGTAGCTGAGGTAACAAGCTAAACGTCGAAGACCACGCGGAACCACTAGTGAGACTGGAGTCTCTTTGCAAAAACATAAATTAAGCAAACGTGAGTACAAAGGTACTCAGCAAGACTTACATCAGAACTAACTGAATATGCATCAGTATCAACAAAGGGGGTGGTGGAGTTTGACTGCAGCAAGGCATCTTTGACTCGGTGGTTATTCTAAACTACGACTGCAAGTAACTCTTTTGAGGTGGCGCACACGACTCCACATATTCACCAATCAATACACCACTATGGATCCGCTCCCGTCTCCCTACGAGAAGGCCATCCATAGCACTCACGCTTATCTTGCGTGTTTTAGAGTATCCACTTCCACTTGTCTATGTACCAAGTAAGCATCCAAGAAGTCCATAACCGCGGACCCGGCTATTCGAATAGATCATGTTAACCCTGCAGGGGTGTACTTCTTCACACACGCTCTCGCCACTTACCGCCATGTACACGTCGTGTATCTCAGCAACCTTCAAGTGGAAGCCTGGCGAGGGTGTCGGCCACGACCTGACTAACCACACAAGACTCTAGTCCAGGTTTATCGCCTATTCGGGTTCCATCCGTAAGGAGATCCGGCCGGGGTGTCGCTCACGGTCCCAAACGATGTGTACAGGGTTCCCAAGCCCACCAACCGGGTGCCACTTGGTACACCGGGCCACTTCACCTAGTCTCTCCCAAGCCCACCTGTACCGGGTGCCACTTGGTAGACTACTAGCACTACCTATAAACACCAGAAACTAGTTGCAACTCCTGGACAGAGATCGAGCTGATTAATAAGTCGAGAGGGGCACTTAAGCATTCCAATGCATGGTAGTAGCTATGTCATTGGACAACTTACACGGAACTCAGTTCTTAAGGACGGTTTCAGTGAGACAACCCACCATGTACTCCTACATGGCCTCTCACCGCTACCTTTACCAAATCGTGTTCACACACTTAGCTCACACATAGTAGGACATGTTCACCACATTCCAATTAATCCCTAATGAATCAGACCTGACACAACTTTAAGCAACATCAGGCATAACCAGAAAGCATGAATGAGTAGGCACAACATGGCTCAAACAACTCCTACTCATGCTAGTGGGTTTCAACTATTTACTGTGGCAATGACAGGTCATGCAGAGGAAAGGGGTTCAGCTACCGCAGCAAAAAGCAGATCAATCATTGTTGTCCTAATGCAGTAAAGGAGAGCAGGAGCGAGAGAGTGGGATTGTGTCGGAATGCTCAATGGGGGTTTGCTTGCCTGGCACTTTTGAAGATAGTAATAGTTCTTCATCGGTGTCATCGAACTCATCGTCGGAACGTCGTCTATTGAGAGGGGACAAAACCGACAAACAGAGAAAGAACACAATCAATGCAATGCAACAATATGATGCATGATCATGACATGGAATTATGCTGTGATTTGAGCTAATGCAACTAGCAACAGGTTAAATGAAGTTGGTTTGAACTAAAGGTTCAAATTCAAATTTCACATGTGATTATTTAAATTCTATTTCTTCAAATTGCCCTAAATAGTGGCTGTAAGTTATTCAAACATGCATGAAAATGTCATAAACAGATTCCTCATATTTTTCTAATCGTTTTTCATATATAATTTTTTTTCATCTGAGCTACGATTGATTTTATATGATTTTTAGAAGTTTAAAGCATTTTCTGGAATTAAGCAAATCAAATAGATTTATTTAAAATCCAGAAAAGCATTACTGCATCTGCCTCACGTCAGAATGACGTCATCGGGTCAACAGCATCAGCCCAGGTCAAACCTGACGCTGGGACCCACTGGTCAGTGACTAGACTAATTAACAAAGACTGTTAGCGCTAATTTAATACTAACTAAAAGTGTCAGTGGGGCATGGGCTCACATGTCAGTGAGAGAAGGGGTTAATTACCCGGGTAATTAGTCCCTAACGATGGTGCCACGTCAGCACGCCGGAGTCTTGCTGGCGGCGACCCAAACGACGGCGGCTCGGCTTGGATTTGAGCTACGGTTGGTAGTTTGGCGAGCTGAGGGCTCCGGGGAGTAGCTCTTGCTCGTCCGCATCCAAAGGACCAGACGGGAGGCCGCGGGGTGGCCGGAAAGTGACCGGCGACGAGGTTTGGCGGCAGCGGATTTCGGACGTCGACGAATTCGACGCTGCATAGCACAACAGGAGCAACGGTTGGTTGCTATGGCCCCATGGTGACACGCTGAGTGCGGTGATGCACTCGGACGCGGGTGGCAGCAGCGATGGCCGCGGCTGCGCCATGGCCGGCGGGTGGGAGCTCACGGCTCCGGTAGTTAGCGCGGCAGAGGAAGAAAACGGTGGCGGGGCTAGGGGAAAAATAACTAGGGTCTCACAGCGGTCACGGAGAGCTTCTCGGTGTGGCCGGGGATGACCTGCAGGTGACGAATCGACCGGTGGCATCCGGTGGCCGTGGCGAGGGAAATGGCGACGATGGCGACGGTGTGCTGCTTCCCAACTTGCGTAGCTCGGTGTAGACGAAGAGGGCGACGAGGCACCTCTGCTGGACACACCGGGGAGGCACGGGGTGGACGGTGGCCGCAGCTACGGCCGGTGGTGCGCTCTGGCTCTCGCGGGCGAGCTTGGATAAGGGAGCTGGAGGAGAGAGAGAGAGCTCCAGAGTGAGCAGAGAGGCAGAGGGGGGTCGAGGCGTTCCAACGGCGCACTGGAAGGGTCGGGGGAGGCTGGGACACGTCGAAGCAGGAGGTGGCCGCCGCTCGGCCGTGCGCGCGCCACGCACAGTGCTAGTAGGCGTGGGAAAGACGACAGAGGGGTGCTGCAGCGGTGGGCTGGGCCAGCTCCTGGGCCGCACTGGTAAGCTACAGGTAAGTCCTTCTCTCTCTCTCTAATTATTTCTGTTTTCTATTTTTTTCTATTCTTTTGCCTTTGTTTTGATTTAGTTTAGCCACTAAATCATTTTGGTAAATTCTGATAAAAATAGTGGGTGCACAAAGAACTATTCCAGAGACCCTCCACAATTTTCAGAATTATTTGGAGCTATTTAAAAATATATAGCATTTAAATGGCCCCAATTCAAATACTTAATGATTTAATTCAAAGCCCAAATAATTCCCTAAAAATGTTCAATATTTTTGGTTTGGATCAAAACCCTTGCCAAAATTATCAAACATTGATGAAGGCATTTTTGGGTTTATTGAAAAAGATTTTTGTTTGAACCTAGCTGAGTTCATTTGGTGCTAGGGTTTGATCATTCCCCAATTTAAGTTTAGCAAAAGTTTAAACATGATGACATGATGATCAGGCAAAGACCATAGGGGTTGATCTAGGGATGTGACAATATAGTAAAATAATTGCATCATCATGAATAAGAAAAAAACCTAGACTATACAATAAAGAAATTACGGCATATTACATCCACTGGGCATCAAAGTTCGCCACTATGATAATAAAGCACAAGCAGACAGTAGATTACATACACTGGGCATCAAAGATCGCCACCAGTGCAACTAAACACGCCGACAAAATAATATACAAAACAGACGGCACTTCAATAGAGTTCAAGAAAGGATAGCCCTGCTCAGGAGCTGCAGCGCAAGCAGCTGAGCAAACTGGTGTGACTGCACTTGTTTGACACTTATATCCTCCTCACTCTGAAAGATAAACAAGTAGACAGATGACAGGTTTTGCACATATAAGTATCAGTGCTGACAATTCACCACATTTCTTACTGAAGAATAAGGTGACACAATTTAAAATAGCATTAATACAATATGGTATTGTTCAAGTCAAGACATGGCAGGAAATTACATTGTAAAGGAGTTGGCAGCTTCACGACACCACTAGATTACAGATCAAGAACTCATAAGTATCAATGGTTAGTGTGCTGTCAATTTATCCCATTTCAGATTGGCAAAATAAGATCACTTGCTCTGTATAGTTTAATTTACATGGTTGTAAAAATGAAAACTTAAATTGAGAAGGACAAACTTTTGTTTATGAACTGGAGTACATAATAAACTTTAAACATGCAATTTGATGGAAACACCAAAAATAAACAGTTGTTGCAGTCATGCCTAACCAAATATACACAACAAAGTTTGAAGGCTTGAGAAGGACAAACTTACATTATTGGTGAAGGCAGGCTCTATTAAGCCCTTGTCCATTCTGATGGGGGGGGGGCAATTCAAGATGTTTACCACATAATCTTCTTCATAAGCATTGCCTTTATTCTACATTTTGTTAAGAGTAAATATAGATGTGACAATATAAGAAAAAATGGAGAAAATTTAAGATAATATGAAGAGTGATGCTACATAACCAAGTAGCTACAAATGTAAGTACATCGATACAAGCAAAAGGTACAACTAAGAGCAATGCAGCGCTAAACTTCTTCAGTACTATCGGTGCTATCCAACCTTATGGTAAGAGTATATATAGATCTTATGTGTAGAACATGGAGGGCAAAGGAAAATAAGCTGCAGAGTGATCGTACATGAACAACTACCTATCAATATAAGTACACTGATAAAGGACAACAGGTACTTACAAGAACAATGCAGAGCAAAAAAAATTCATTAGCATTGGATATATTCTACACTAATGTCACCATTCATACAAATCAGATAATTTGGAGCGAACAATTGATAAGCAAGCTATCATGTATACTGTTGTCACATAATGAACCAGGTATGTATGCAAGTACAGTGATAAATGACAACATGTACTAACAAGAGCAAAGCAGCGGGCAATATATTTGCGATATCCTATCGTTCTTTTAAAATCGGAATTCTTTTTTGACCAGATTTCCTAAAAAAAGATCCGTAAGGCACATGCAGAAAAGTAGAAGTTCAAATTGTCATGCGATATCATAGACAGTACCTCATCCTCGGAACGAGACCAGTGCATAACAAGGTTTTTCCATTCAATGTCTTCTAAATTTAGCACATGAGACTTCACCAAAATTTTGTTTATAGACTTGCCATCAAAGTGTGATTTCCTCAGGTAACACCAATACTGCCGCAATGCTTCCTTGAAAATCGCAAGCAAGCTTTGCTCGTCATGACTATCCAGATTGACCCTCGCCTACTTACAACAATGTAATGTAAATCATTGATGTGTTCAATCAGTAGAAAATAGGAAAATAATCACCATGAATAATAGCACTTACACGTAAGTGGGACAGGAACATGTGAAAATGGTGTTTATCTTCACTATAATCTTCCAATGATGGCAATATATGCACGTAGTCCCTAACAACATTGAAAGCATTGTCTTTTAGACTGGGAATAACTAGAATGGGGTTCCAATCTGCAGGAATTGGCCGTCTCTATAGTTGGGATAGGTCTTCGGCCGGTGGACTTGCTGTACTTTTTACTGGAGTGGGATTTTCCGTGGTACGGCTAGTGCTATGGTAACTGAAATCGGCATACCTTTTGCTGGAGTGCAGGTCCTGTGTGGTGGGGCTAGTGGTGTGGCCAGTGAAGTATGGGTACAGTCTGCTGGAGTTGGTCCTACGTTTTGTGTCACTGGTTGTACAACCAATATAAGTGGGGTGCTGTCGGATTTATCCGGCACAACCACGTTTTTTAAGAACTTTGCTGGTGCTCCTTCAGGTTCGGCAATCACCCTCTTCCTTTTTGATGTCTAATGCACAAGAACAACATTTGAGTGGAAAAACATGGTATGATGAAAGACGGAATATGTATTGATAATGGATGGGCATGGCTTCTCGACATATATGATGAGTAAACTAAGCAGATGGCGGTGCAACAAAGTAGAAGAAATGCAAGACAACATATGCAAGATACGCGCAATCAATAAAACCTTGCCAAATTAGAGCAGGCACCTTTATGGGTGAACATGACAGGCCATCAGCCTTTGACTCCTCGAGGTTAGAATAGTCATTATGATCATATTCTGAACAAGAATCTACAGGTGGGGAGCGTATGCGTTTCATTGCATCCAGAATGGCACTCAATGCCTTGGTGCCAATTTTGTAAGTCATTGCAGTGTTCCACAATATTCTTCTGATGCGCGGATTCTGA
This sequence comes from Secale cereale, assembly GCA_902687465.1. NCBI lineage: Eukaryota > Viridiplantae > Streptophyta > Magnoliopsida > Poales > Poaceae > Secale > Secale cereale. The sequence continues at coordinate 456,510,995 of LR738712.1, forward strand.
TATTCACTGTAATTATGTATAATATCTGAGAACCATGAAAACATAAATAGTTGTGAGATTATCTTTGTAATGCAGAGGATATTCTAATATAGGGGCGCCCCTGTAAACACTTGTGTGCTATAACTAGATTTTGCTGCGAGAGCTCATGTGTGCTGTAATATGGTGCGTGCATTTATATAATCTGGCACAAGTACACAAAAAATAGGCTCCAGAAGTAAGGATAGTTGGCAGATGATAGGTTCAAAATATACTATAAAGAGAGTTTATTGCCAAACCATGATAACAAGAGCACATATCAACTAGGCAGATCATAGTGTACATAAAAGGGGTACACCATAACCACGATATATAAATAGGGAAAGTGGAACTGGCTTGAAAATACGGTGTTGTATTGCCACTAGTAATTGAAAGCCTATCGATCAAGTACATGCCAGCTCTATCAGCTGTTGGCTGCAGATGTCCCAGCTCCCCTTCGTGACAAGGAACATACTGTACGAACTAAATATAGAATAACAAAAGAGGAACATGTTAAAGAACAGAAGAGGAAGCATATTCTTGAGGTTCCGCTTAATTGCATACAATGTTGGTTGCCCACTCATGATGAATCACAGCGCCCAAAGAAATGCAATTCCATGTTGTCTCTCTATATGTGGCAATTTTGAACAAGAGTCATTAGGATCATATTCTGAAGAAGAGACAACAAGTGGGGAGCATATGAGTTTCATTGCATCCAGAATGGCGCTCAATGCCTTAGTGCCAATTTTGTAAGTCATTGCAGTGTTTAGCTTCAAGAGTGGACTGCTGCTAGTGCGACTCAAAGCAGCTACACAGATCACAGTGTAGATATAACGGGAAAACCGTAAGCATCAGAGTAAAATCAGCAAAGTGGAACTTGCTGGAATATATGTGCTAGTATTGCCGGTATGGCTAGAAAGGCTTCGGATACCATCTCTCTTCAACTGTAGGTGCGGTACTGTTAATATCAGTGTAACTCTCAACGGCGACCCAACTCCCCACATTTCCTTGCTATTCTTATAGGATTCAAGTTGGCAGGCCACTACAAATCCTATTCCCATGTTTGCAAAATCCTACGAATCAAAGAGGCCTGAAGAGTTCAAAGTGTCCATACCAACCGACTGTATAGACCTCTACACTGCAAATGTCCCTGCTCATCTTCACTACAAGGAACATATTGTACTACTATCATACTCCATCTGTTCCAAAATATAAGTCTTGGTAGAGATTTCCACTATGGATCACATACAGATGTATCTAGATACATTTTAGAGTGTAGATTTACTCATTTTTCTCCATATGTAGTCCATGGTGGAATCTATACAAAGACTTGTATTTAGGAACGGAGAGAGTACTTATTAAGGAAGAACGGAAGAGGAACATGCTAAAGAAGAGCAAGCCAATTTTGGATAATAAAATGTTCATTGCACAGTGCCCACACATGATGAACCAGAGCACATTAAGAAAGCAACTCCCTGTTGTCTCTCAATATGTGGTGCAAGTGCTTTTTCGAAAGTAAAGTTGGAACATTAGCTGACACATTAAATGTTATCTGTTTTAGTAACATCAGAATCATATCAGATTCGTACTTGAGCAACAAGTTTGGAATTATGAGTGGCACGTTGTTTAGCTTGATTGATTCAGGAGCAGTGTTAAGCAGGTAAGATGATGGTACTAAATATAAAGGCATGTCTACATGCAAGTCGCATGACTTTTGTAATTTGGGTCAGTCGACCATTTCAGGCGGTTTGATGAAGATCCTACGTCTCCTAACCTTTCTTCTTCATTGTCTCTGATTCTTCCCATAGAGAACAACGCACGGGCCGCCGGCCGGACCACTGGCCCCCACCGCCTGTTTTCCTCCGCCACCCCCACCCCCACCCCCGCGCGTTGAGTTTTCTTCGTTCGGCGAGGCCCCAC
>LR738712.1:456513043-456696571 GCA_902687465.1 Secale cereale
CGAGGCCCCACCACCGCCCCCCCCCCCGACAACCAAAGTTTTGAAATTTAGTCTACTGTGATTTAACTAGTGTGGAATATAAAAGGGGAAAACCATAAGCATCCGGAGTATAGTGTTGAGCGTGCCATGGCGGATCTGAAGGTGCAAACCGGACAAAGGCAACTTCGCAACCAATGTTTTCTCTCAACTAGCAAGTAAGTGATGGACAAGAAATGAGAGTAAAGCAGCGGCGATCTATTTTCTTGTTGAGATAAATAAGTTGAGCAGATATGAAAGAGTGCCCCCTCTGGTGCGGCGTCGTGTACGCATCTGCTGAGAATTTGACGGTGATGCGGTAGAGATGGTTGTCGGCAGCGTGGAAGCATATCTAGGAGGGTAGACGGTGGCGTCAGGGCGCGGTGGACGAGACGGCGTAGGAGCAGCGCCCACAAGGTGGACGATGGCGGGGATGAAGCGAGAGGACGGGATCCAAGGATCTCGGTCCGAAGCCGTGGATGAGAGAGGTCGATCTCTTGTAATGGACGGCGGCGTTGTGGTATCAGCCCCGGCATGGTGGAGGAGGACGGCGGTGGATGGGGTGGCGGACGGAGGAGGCTAGGTGGAGAGGGTGTTTTGGCGCCCACGGAGTACGAATGGGGAAATGGAGGTGGAGAGGAAGGGGGGAACCATGTCTGCAGGGCGCGCTTGTCTCAAATGCAAGGAAATTTACAAACTTAGCCCCCGTTTCAAATTCCTGCATCACAGCAATATTAGTTGGTTGGGGATAGGACGGTAATCTCGCATACACCGAATATTTGCCGACGAGAGTTTGTTTTTGGCACCCACCATGTATGAATCGAGGAGGGAGTAAATTTCGGCCAAGGACACACTGTGTTTTGGCGACCACCGTGTATGAATCCGGGTGGGAGGCGGTTATGTCACGTTTGAGTGAAATTACAAACCTACCCCTATCGAAACCTATAGAAATCGAGCAGATAGGCTTTGTGTGGCAGGGATAGGCAGTAGTAATTTCCATCCCGCAGATTTTAGTTTTGGGCGGTTACTGCGACTTTCCCCACTTCGTTCAAATTTTGCAGAGTGCACGTTTACCGTGCCAACTCAATTAGAATCCTGTTTGTATTCTTTTTTTTTGGGCGGGATCCATTTTCGATTTGAACAAAATTCTATAAACATCATTTTATATATATATACTTTCAAAAGCACAACACCCTTTATACATAAATATGGTTTACAAATGGCATGATCTCAGATTCATAAGATTGTATCCATCAATTTGAATTTTCAAATGTTTGAAACCCCTTTATGTTGAAATCCAATGTATGCATTCCTCGCTAACTGTCTCCATTTAATGTGTGTTTCATGCGGTTTTTTTTTACTTCTCAAACATGTAAAATGTGTTTCACACACGCAACATATAGTGTATTCCCGTTTAGACATTAATTGCATATAAAGCATGCATTGTTTCAAATTAAAGAATCTATGGATCACCAATATTGATAAACTATATAACATTACACGTGTCCCCAAATTCAAATGAATATGCATGTTTGGTACACCAATTTGCGTTCTGATATTATCGATGTCGTGATCTCCAGTTTAAAAATTTGAATCCCATTTAATCCAAATATTCATCTCTTATAACTATCACTCATGCTTATATAGGACTATCTCTCTAACCTATACGCGTTCATTGTCTCTCAGGTATCTCTCGTGCTACCTGTATGTCGACAATGATCTTTTATCTTCGTAACACACTGAAGGTACTCTCTCCCTCGACCTTCATCACTCTATGTCTCTCTAAGTATATCTCGTTCCCTCCTATGTGTCTCTAACTATGATTCTCCATGTGGAATCTCTTTCTCTCACACAAACACAAAACTTTGTCTTCCGGGGTCTCATTTCTCTCTACTATTCCCCTGTGTGCCACTCGCACACCCCTCATACAACGATGTCTTTTGCTCCTTAGGTATGAGAACCTACGACTCTTCCTCTTAAATATCTCTTTCTCACACACAAACGCAAACTCTATCTCCCAGGGTCTCATATTACTCCACTATTCTCTTATATGTCGCTCACGCACACTCTCTCTCCCTAGAGATATCTTGTGTTCCCTCATATGTTTCTCTAGCTATCACTCTCGTTTTGAAATATATTTCTCTCTCACAGACACAAAACTCCGTGTCTCGGGATCTCATTTCTCTCCGATATTTGTTTGTATGAGAGTCACATGCACCCTTACTTCATCTCTCTCACACCCACACCCATAACTCAGCCTTCTGATCCACTCGACTCATATCTCTAACGCACACTAGCTAGCATCTTTATCTTTCTATTTATTTGTTTCTCCATCAACATTCTTTCATTTGTAGGTTGATCTCTTTTGCACAATCGTTGTGCCTCACTCCCTCTGCTCGCCATAGATGCATGCTTCAGCCCACGCCACTATCTCTTAAAGACAAAAACACATGCTCAATTGTCGGGCCTTCTTCCATGCATTCTCGCATGCATGCATATTGTCATACCAATCTGTCTCTCCCATGTCGTTGATCTTAGCTTATGACTTATGTCTTCTTTCTTTCATCTCGATCATGCACACGCACACACACACATCCCACGTATACATGTATACCTCTCACACATGCATGTTGAAGGTCTCTATGTCTCCATACGTAGTTAATTACCCTCAACCCTAATGCCACATCGAATCGTTCTCTTCTTGTGTGCACATAACTTCCGCATGGATGGGTAATACACACACTCACACTTAACAATCTCCTTGTAGCTACCCCCTCTCACTCTTCCCCTATATCCGTGAAACAAATAAGACCATCCCTTCGTTTAATTCCCGCCTACATGCACCATCGATATGTAGTAGTCTTCATCGGTGTCTCTCGAACAAACATGTTCTCTCGATGTCGACTACTCTCACGCGCACACACCTTCTCTTCCCTCTCTACGGGCATTTTTTCTCTCGCACCCCATCGTTGGTGGCCTCTGCCATACACATCACCTCTCTATGATGAAGCCATGCACACTTAAATTACATCCGCCACCGAGGACCCCGCGACACACACACACACACACACACACACACACACACACACACACACACGCACACACACGCACGCACGCACCCACCAACCCACACACACAAACACACGCACACACACACACAGTGAGACTCCATCACGTGCACACACTAAGAATCCATCTCTCTCTCTCTCCCACACACACACACACTGAGACTCCATCTCACACGCACATGCTCTAGGCGGAGCATTTGTTCCTACCACCCTTCATCCACCCTTACCAGTATGATAAACAACCACCTTAATTTACTTGTATAACATGGACAATTTCCACTTTACTTTAGTAGTTAGCAAACTTATCATCTGTACCCTTATAAAAAACCGAGTTGGCAATGATGGTGCGCCTGCCATCTTGTAATATAGACCATCTGATCTATATCTGACGGATAGAAGGCAAACTATGATAGTTTTACAAAAGATAGCCGCACCTCTCTCCACATCCTTATCTCCCACACCTCATTGCTGAGCAATTAAAAAAGAAAGTCTCCGGAACAATCTAGCATGGTGGCCGCTGCAGCCTGCCGGTGCCGTCCATCCCCATGCCCCCGTCCATTCCGACCACCAGTCACCACCATGCTCCACTCCTCCTCACCTTATCTCTCATCTTTCATTTTTCGATGACATTCTCGAGATTCCAGTTTTCCAATAAAATTCTCAAAATATCAATAGTTTTTACACATGGGATTACTCCTGCATGGGTAAATCACAACATGTGTTTTGTAAAAAAATGCATATTAATGTTCCGTGCAATGCACGAGCATCTTGCTTGTAAATATATAACACAAATCATGAGCAGGAAGTGACATTTTTTACACAACCACGTTAACATGGCCACGTAATCACTAGGTAAAGTAAATACCATTATACTAATATCCCGATGCAAAAGGTTGAGTACATGTCCGAAGAGTAGAGTCGCACACACGCACTCTGTCGGCGTACTGGGAACCAGGGTATCCAGACTTGCCTGTCTGCGGGCCGCGACGCGCTCCTACAAGCGGCCTGGTACGGCCCAGCTGATCGACTAGTTGCCCAAGACCCTCGCGAGGGGCCAGGCCTCGCGAGGAGAACAACGCCAAGACCCCCTCAGGAGCAGCTTCGATAAGGTGCTCCAGAGGGGCGGAGAACCCAAGGCCAAGCCTGCCTCAGGAGGAGGCAGTGATGTCAGCGGTGACGCACCACGCCAGCGGGTGCCGGCGCCCGCCAGTGGCGCAGTTACCATTTCGGTGCAAGGGGGACAGCGTAGCCATAAGTTCCCGAGGCGCGGGGCAAAGGTTTCCTCATTGGTGCAACAAGACCAAGGACCGCAAGGACGACAAGGAGGATGTCATCGTCGAGCCCAACATCGCGTCATCGTCTGATCCTTTTGCAGGCGAAGACTGCTTTTCTCAGGATAGGAACGTCCTTGTGTTCCCGCTCAAAATGGCCGTTGTGGAATCCCTTCCCGCCTAAACATTTTGGGGGAAGAGGATCGTGGCCGCCTATATAAGTAGCTATGATTCCCATTGAGAAAAGGAAGACTCACACACACTTAACCACCGCACAAGGAGCACGAACACTAGCCTCCTGACCCTCCTGAGCTCGCCTCCTGAGCTCAGGAACCCTTGTACTAGTTCATACTCTAGCTCACCTGGAGTCAATCCACCAAAGCAGGAAGTAGGGTATTACAACTCGCGGTGGCCGGAACCTGGATAAACTCTTGTGTGTTTGTTCGTTGTTTGCTTGAATGCTTCCACCGAGACGAGAGCGAGGCGCTAGGTAGACATGAGCGGGAGAGATCTTCGTTCACGCCCCTGTGTTCGAACTTAACGGGTTTTGCGGAGCCCTGAATCCGACACACTCTGTCTCTCAGAATCTCTCTCTCTCACACACACACACCAGTTACGTGACGCCCACTTAAGCAGACACGTATGTTACAATTTGTGCACCCGCGAGTACACGTGATGATGCACATTTATTTAAGCCGAACGGTGAGCCCAAATATTAGATGCATTCATTCCCCTCCCACCGCCTCTTCTCTGGTCACTGTCGCTCGGTAGCCATGGCCCGGCCGAAGGTAACAACATATGCCATACACCCACCAGAGCGGCTCTTTAAACTGGAAATTTTAGTGGTCATGCATGCATCTTTTTGTGCTAGCACTCCTATATAAGGGTTGACCGGTCACTTCCCGTGGACGTGCCCGGGCGGTGGAAGAGGAAGGAGAAGGGAAGCGGGCTGTGGAGTAATGTTTTTTACCACAATTTCTTAGGAAACAGAGTGCAATAATTGAGTAGTTTTGCAAACTACCAGTACTACACATGAAACGGTTCAAAACCTATACTCCCTTGCCAGCGCGCGCTTCCCGCGTGAAACGGTCAGCGTCGCCCTAGAGCGTCAGTGCCGCATTAATGCCCGATCAGAGCGGAGGCGGCCTCTCACTGGCGTCGGCTAAGCGGGGCGACGGCCGAGAGAGCACCGCTTCCCGGTACACCGACTGCTCCATGTCAAGGCTGGCCATAGTCCCTGTTTGGATCCATGGGTTTGAGTTAGTTTGAACTAGTTGGGGCTCAAATAGCCCTAAAGTATCCAAGCATGAGGGTTTAAATTGGAGAAAATTGCACCGAACCCACCAAAAAAAACTATCCCACCCAAGAGGTGCTAACTGCAGATAGTTCTCATTGGGACCACTGAAAAATCACTTCTCTCTCTCCATCAAGTGCATTTATTGTCAATCTAACCCGGTCACCCAAACACCTCTTTGGCTACATTTAGTTCAGGGTTAGTCATGAGTTAGTCTAACCTCTAGCTAAGTTAGAGTATCCAAACAGGAGCAGTATAGGACATGCAAGTTGCTCAAAGCATACAGTCAAATTCGTGCATGAAAGAATTTTTCTTTTTGAAAACGGAACGTTAAAGGAATTTTTTTTAGAATGCTCATGGCATGTCGCTGACATGTGATAAGTTAACCGACCTCAATAGACGGTAAAAACGCCAGCCCGCTGCACTTTGAGAGAGACAAGGAGGGAGAAGCGATACGGGCTGCTGGATTACTAGAGATAGGTGTCGCACGGAAGCCAAGGAATATGGTGATAGCATGGGTTAGCCATGTACTAGTATGATGTAACTACACTAGGCTGCCGTGTTTCGTACTCTTCCAGTCCACTGTGGAGATGATTGGTTGATTTTATATCGCTGAATAATATAAAATATTATGAGTGCAGACGCTCCACCCCAAGGTTCCTTGCTCCTTCTCGATCGTCGGGAATCTATGTTCTTGCACTCTATTTTTTTACGTGAGCTTTGTTCATCCTTTTGCCAACATGTGACACATCAAGGTGCACGTGTCATGCAAGGATTGTTCCATCTATATGAAGAACACGTGGGACTGGAACTACGAGACGGACATATACCCAGTAGTGGACGTGCGAACCTGTGTAACATAACGCAGTAAGTGAAGTAGAAAGGCACAAATAGTATGAACATGCGTGGCATATAGGCATTTGTCTCTTACTACCACTAAATATTGTACGTGCAATGCCTGGTGATGTTATGGAGTACGTGACAAAGTACTCTACTACTACTATATTACTTGGAGGCACATATTAGGTTTTATATTTGTTTATGTGTATGCCCCGAGACCTTCCAACTAGACGTGTCTTTCTCTCCGGGTCGCACTTTGTATCGTTCATACCACTAGTACAGTAGTACTACTAGTTTGGTCTTCGACCCTGAAGTGGAGATGCTCTACCACGCTGTTCATGTCCCACTCCTTTCGCTGACGTGGGCGACATCTCGCACGTGCCATGTGTTTGGCACTCCTTCATCGTAAGAGTTGGAACGCAAGCATTCATTATAAATAAAAATTAAATATAAATCACTAGTGATAGTATACCACACGATTTCCTTGCTACTCGATATCGGAAAGAATACTTCCGCTCGCCGACATGTGGGGCGTCGACCATCCTGGTCCACTTGCCATGCCCGTATAACTCCAAGGGAGAGTCACCCCGGTCGTCGCGCCGCAGTAATTACTAATTATCCGTCAAATCATAGTCCCAACCTTACCCACTGTGAAGTTGCTCGGACGAAGGAACGATCATGACTTCATTGAATTCCGCTTCTTGAAGAAAACGACTGTACCAGTAGTACTGCTAGCTACATTAGTTACTCCAGCAGAGGCCTCCTTTGGTTCATATAGGATAGGTATTTTATATGAATATGAAAATCATAGGAAGTGAGATGACATGCATCTCAATTCCTATAGAGAAAGAGATGCCATTTGATGCATAGGATAGTAATTTTTCCATTGAGTCTAGGCTAATGTACTAGTAATTTGCTATAAAAACTAGAGTAGTAACTAGTAGTACTGTTACATGCTCGTAATTAATTAAACAAACATATGGGCGACACAGACACACACACTAACTATTAGAACTACTACTTCTCACATGCTGGCCAGACGCCATCGTTCTCCTTCCCGGCTTTGTCAGCGACACTCCACCTTGCTTGGATCTCCGCCGACCTCTCCGCAGCAGCGCATGTGTCCTCTTCTTTCTTGATGCGGCGTGCGTCTCTTTTCTTGCGATTTTTCTGACTTTTCTGCTCCCTCAATGCGGCTTTGGCCGCCTATGCTCTACCGCCCATTCGGCCTTGTCAGCTTTAAATTCCACCCACATAGGTGTGAGGTCGTGAGCGGTGATGAACTCGGCACGGCGGGATGCCACCGCCTGCCTACCATTCTGTGTGTGGTCGTGGGCGGCGAGGAATACGGTGCGACGGGATGCCATCGCTTCCTTATTGGTTAGTGTGCGGCGCAATGGCATGAACGACGCTTGGTGACAGCTTTAGGGTGGAGTGGCCGGACAACCGTAAAGTGCATTGGTTTGTCAAGATCTCAAGGACAGAAGACAAAGGAAATTTGGATTCCCCTTCAATCCTGGTCATTTATTACCTAGTAAAATCCATTGGCGGTCATTCAACTTGTCTTGATAGCTCACTTTGATCATTGTATACGAGATATGGTGATTATACGGTCACTGGCTCAGGGTATAGCTCTGTATTTGTCCGGTTGACCAGTCAAAAATTGCGCATATGCCTCATCAGCTCGTGTTCTTTATCTATCTATCTATGCGGGCCTACCTGCCAATGGAGAAAGAAATAAAAACCAAAATTATGCGTATGTGACATTATTGTATAGACGTTTGCTGGAGGCCTCCGCGAACACCGAGCATGTATTCACCTGGCTCAACACCAACAGTCATACTCGTGACTCGGCGCCTTGCTCATGTATATCGTCCCTCACAATGACAATCTATAAAACATCCTAGCTAGAGAGGGTACTATGGTGCGGAGTACTCCATGTACTATCGTCAGCAACCGATCATAGTGCCACTGCACATGAGTGTGTGGCTGATCGATTTGTCCATTATCCGTAAGTTATGTATGGTTGTGTTGTGGTCGTCGAATGCTAGCTGGCGACAAGAGCGGTTGCATGGACGCCTGGTTGTCAATACGTGCCGCATATGCTTCAAAGGCTCGTAATCTATGATTTCACATTTTACCACCACGCCAGCGTCTGACCGCCCTGGCCTACCGAAACCCCTTCCATCGCTAGCGCGCGCTTCCCGCCTGAAAAGATCACCATCTCTCCAGAACGTCAATGCTGCATTCACCGGCCTTAACAGCAGGTGCAGTTGGTGTGTCACTGACATGCGGGACTGATGCCCGTTGGTCCCACATGTCAACAAGACAACGCACCTATGGTGAAGTCACTGAAGCAGCGTCCACATTCACGCCCGACGCGACCTCTCACTGGCGCCGGCATTGCAGTAGCGCGACGGCCGAGAGAGCGCCACCCGTGTGGCATCCTGGTGCAAGCGACTGCTCTGCGTTCATGACACCACGACTGCCAACGAACCTACTCGGTGCCAGCCATCCATCCGTCTGCCACGGCTCATTGCCATTCACCCGCTATATTAACTTGAGCCCCAGCTCCCAGCCATAGCCAAAGACCCACACTCATTCTCCCCCGGTCCCTTCCTTGAGCGCCACTCCAACCATGGCCTCCGGGCACTCCAAAGCTCTATTGGACGGACTGTCGCAGGAGCAGACGAAGGACATCAGTGGCTCCGCTCTGAGCGCGCTCCAAAGCTCTCTTGGACGTACTCTCGCAGGAGCAGACGAATGAGATCGTCGGCTCCCCCCCGTCCGCCCTCCGCCGCCACGACCACGAAGCCGGCGTGCGTGCACGGGCGCAGCCGGCACCGAGGAAGAGTAGTACACGGTAGGTCGTCATCGCTCCTCCACTCAGTCGACGCCAAGCTTGGTGGGATAAAAATCGGCGGCCGATTAGCCGCTTGACGGTGACGTGGACGCGGAAATCTTCATAACCTTGTGCTCCGGAGGAGGAGGTTATTGAGGCGGATAAGGAGAAGGCAAAGGCAATGGCCGGCTTTCTGAGGTTCATGGCCGGACATGGTGGTAGGTGCCCGACGATCGTTTAGATTAGGTTTACAGTAGTTTTTAGTACGGTTTGTGCGAAATATGTAATGAATTTCGTCCAGTTTATAGGAAAAGTTCTCGAAATGTAATGAATTTCATCCGGTCAATTTGAAATTTGCTTTGTTTGCAAGAATTTCGTCCGGTTAGTTCATATAGTTGTCGAAAGGTATGCGGGTAGCATTGGATGGCATGCATGAGTGTCCTCGAACAAATGCCGGTGTAAATTTGAGGGCCAGCGCTAGAGATGCCCTAACTATCATGCTATAATCGCAAACGGTGCTCCTTTATTTCGTAGGGAACAGTTATCCCTCGATCAAAATCAGATCCTCCGTGTTTCGCACTCCTCCCACGTAAGAGTGTAGACTCTTGCTTACATAAAAATGGAGCAAGTGGATGGCACTGTAGCATGTCATATCACTCAAACTAGCCCGCCTAACACGCGGGAAAGCACCACCCTCGTCATCTAATTCTAGATTTCTATCAATCGATCGCACGAAAATGTTACTCTTTGGAAGTTCAAAAGGAAAAGGCGGCACACTTACAACTCGTACGCGTTGCGTTCACGTCGCACCCCCGATAGTCCGGCTCGCACGCCACTCACCAGAGGGGAAACGCGTTGTCTTGCATTTTCATTGACATGTGGGACTACAATTGAATAAACCGTCGATAGCCAAAATCTAATCGCTCGGCGGGCGTCGGCTATGAGGAGAGAGACGGGGGAGGGAGAAGAGAACACCCGCCCACCATGCACGAACTCCAAGAAATATGTGGTGATAATGTGAGGTGGGTCATGCGGGAGTCCGCTCCGCTTCCAAGCCCACTTCTTACCGCCCTGGCCCACCAGAACCCCTCCCCCACCCCACCACCTCCATGCGCGCGCTCCCCCCTCAGAGGCCAGCTGCCCGCATTCATAGCAAGTAGTACCTGTAAAATTCTGGCCTATAAAGGGCATGCACAATGGTTGATAAGACAGTCTTATCATAAGTCTTGCATGTAATTTAGAGATGACAAAAAAACATGTGTATAATGGATCATCTCTTAGCCTTATCTTCAATAACTAGTTATTCCTAAAAACATGGTGAAACATATTGTGCTAAGAGATCATCTCTTGTCTTCTTGACAAGCCCGCTTATGTGGAGGAGAGAGAGGCATTGACAAAGTTAAGGAGTGGGATCTGCAGGAGCCCGTCTCTACACGTGCTCCTAGGTTTAAAAAACTAATTCCAAAATAAGAGGCATAAAAAACAGTTGTGTCTAAAAATAGAAAGGTAAAAAACATTTGAGAGGAAATGGATAGAGAGAGAGTGAGAAAAATTTGTAACCTTATAGTCAACACTATGGTAGTATTACATGAGGAAGGAGGGAGTGGTGCACATGTCCGTTCACGGGGATGACGTGTTTCACACTCCTCCGTCGTAACAGTGGAGACAATAGGTTTCATCAAAAATAAACAATGAATACTCGTTGCTCGTCCACTATATCGGAAAGAGTACTTTCATTCGCCGACATGTGGGACGTCGACCATCCTGGTCCACCTGCCATGCACAAAATTATCCTGGTCCACTTGCCATGCACAAAGTTAGTCGGACGAAGGGACCATCATGACTTTGTGAATTCCGCTTCTTCATGAAAACTTACTCTGCCCGCAGTACTGCTACCACACGCGAAGACTGGACGACACTGTACCACATCATATCACTAAAACCCACTAGGCCAAACTAGCCCGCCTAGGATTTGTACTCCCTCCGTTTCAAAGTTAGTAGTACAAAGTTGACTCATCTATTTTGGAACTAAGGGACGTCTTTGTACTGCTATGATTTTGTGTTGTATGTCTCTGTACTTTTGCTATGATTTTCCTACCCTATGAACCAAATGAGGCCTGAATGTATCCGTGTCGACTATTCTCTGATCGATCGCTAAGCTTACAATTTTAGGAGCTTGGGCTATTGGCCAAGCGATGACGGATCAGTATAAGCGTACCACGAGCTCATCAGCCCCAACATTACTCTTCGATGATTGTTTTGCAAGTACTATAGCTCACATAGTAGCTAGCCTACTAACACCAAGAATCATCAAATAAGCCCTGCTGATATGATAAACAGTTCAAACTTACATCTAAGCATGCCATATATTACATCAAAAGCTGGTGAGGATACATCTGTTTCCATAACTTAGAGAGGGTTCGCATGATTCACTATCAAACAAAAGTAGCAAGTACCGTCCACAGAAGACATGGCACTAGCCCTAAGATGGTTTGATAACACGCATTGATCTGGTAATTAAACATAGGGCAATGCAAACTACCCTGAGGATAAGCGCGACCAACTATTTCTTGTCATCGATCTCCCAGGCAATGACCACAACACGGACAGCGGCATGGGAATCGATCTCTGGAGCGATGTCCACATGACTGACTAATACGTCTCCAATGTATCTATAATTTTTTATTGTTCCATGCTATTATTTATGAAGTCTTGGATGTTTAGTGGGCTTTATCATTCACTTTTATATCATTTTTGGGACTAACCTACTAACCCAAGGGCCCAGTCCAGATTGCTGTTTTTTTGCCTATTTTAGGGTTTTGCAGAAAAGGAATATCAAATGGAGTCCAAACGAAATGAAACCTTCGCGAGAGATATTTTTGGAGGAAATCACAAACGGAAGACTTCGGTGCCAAGCCAGGGGATAGAGGGGCCACCCTCGAGGGTGGGGGGCGCGCCCCCCTACCTCGAGGGCAGCCCGTGTGGCCCCCAGTGCCCCCCTTCTTCCTATATATACCTATGTACCCTAGAAACTCCATACGCAGAGAGAAAACCCTAATTCCACCGCCGTAGCTTCTGTTCCCGTGGAGATCCCATCTTGGAGCCTGTTCTGGGAGGGGGATCCATCACGGAGGCCTTCATCATCATCATCATCGCCCTCACCATGAGTTGTGAGTAGTTTACCACAGACCTTCGGGTCCATAGCTAGTATCTAGATGGCTTCTTTTCTCTTTCTGGATCTCAATACCAAGTTCTCCTCGGTCTTCAAGGAGATCTATTGATGTAATCTCTTTTTGCGGTGTGTTTGTCGAGATCCGATGAATTGTGAGTTTATGATCAAGGTTATCTATGAAAGATATTTGGTTCTTCTATGAACTTTTTATGTGTGCTCATAATATCCTTGCAAGTCACTTTGAATTATTGGTTTGGTTTGGCCTACTAGATCTATAGTTCTTGCAATGGGAGAAGTGCCTGGCTTTGGGTTCAAGCTTGCGGTGTCCTTTCCCAGTGACAGTAGGGGCAGTAAGGCATGTATTGTATCCATAGAGGATAAAAAGATGGGGTTTTCATCATATTGCTTGAGTTTATCCCTCTACATCATGTCATCTTGCCTTGAGAATACCGCTATCATGAGAGAAGCCACTAGAGAAAACTATGGCCCCCGGGTCTATTCTCAACATATCAATCTACATCTACTTTACTTTTCTTGCTTTTATTTGCTATTTTATTAAACTAAAAATACCAAAAATATAATTATCATCTCTATCAAATCTCACTCTCATAAGTGACCGTAAAGGGATTGACAACCCCTTATCGCGTTGGCTGCGAAGTTCTTATTTGTTTGGGCAGGTGTGAGGGACTGGCGCATGTTCTCCTACTGGATTGATACCTTGGTTCTTAAAAACTGAGGGAAATACTTATGCTACTGTGCTGCATCTCCCTTTACTCTTCGAGGGAATACAACGCAAGCTCAAGAGGTAGCAAGAAGAATTTCTGGCGCCGTTGCCGGGGAGGCTTACGCAAAATTCATATACCAAGTACCTATCACAAACCCTTATCCTTCGCATTACACTTATTTGCCTCTCGTTTTCCTCTCCCCCACTTCACCTTTGCCGTTTTATTCGCCCTTCTTCCGCCGTGTGTTTTTGTTCGCTTGCTTTTTGTTTGCTTGTGTGTGTTGGATTGCTTGCTTGTCACTATGGCTCAGAACAATACCAAATTGTGTGACTTTTCCAGTACCAACAACAATGATTTTATTAGCACTCCGATTGCTCCTATTACCGATGCTGAATCTTGTGAGACCAATGCTGCTTTGTTGAATCTTGTCATGAAAGATCAATTCTCCGGTCTTCCTAGTGAAGATGCTGCTACCCATCTAAACAACTTTGTGGATTTGTGTGATATGCAAAAGAAAAGGGATACGGATAACGATATTGTTAAATTGAAGTTATTTCCGTTTTCACTTAGAGATTGTGCTAAAACTTGGTTCTCCTCTTTGCCTAGAAATAGTATTGATTCGTGGAATAAGTGCAAAGATGCTTTTATCTCTAAGTATTTCCCTCCTGCTAAGGTCATCTCTCTTAGAAACGATATTATGAATTTTAAGCAACTAGATCATGAGCATGTTGCACAAGCTTGGGAGAGAATGCAATTAATGATACGTAATTGCCCTACACATGGTTTGAATCTATGGATGATTATTCAGAACTTTTATGCTGGCTTGAATTTTGCTTCTAGAAATCTTTTAGATTCGGCCGCCGGAGGCACTTTCATGGACACCACCTTAGGAGAAGCTACCAAACTCCTAGATAATATTATGGTTAATTATTCTCAATGGCACACCGAAAGATCTACTAGTAAAAAAGTGCATGCCATCGAAGAAATTAGTGTTTTGAGTGGAAAGATGGATGAACTTATGAAATTGTTTGCTGCTAAGAGTGCTTCCTCTGATCCTAATGATATGTCTTTGTCCACTTTGATTGAGAATAACAATGAATCTTTGGATGTGAATTCCGTTGGTAGGAAAAATTCTGGTAACAACGCTTATAGAGGTAATTTTAATCCTAGGCCTTTTCCTAGTAATTCCTCTAATAATTTTGGTAACTCCTACAACAACTCTTATGGAAAGATGCCTTTTGAATTTGAAACTAGTTTTAAGGAGTTTATGATCTCGCAAAAGAATTTCAATGCAATGCTTGAAGAGAAATTGCTTAAAGTTGATGAATTGGCTAGAAGTGTTGATAGAATTACTCTTGATGTTGATTCTTTGAAACCTAGATCTATCCCACCTAAGCATGATATCAATGAGTCTCTCAAAGCCATGAGAATTTCCATTGATGAATGCAAAGAAAGAGCCGCTAGAATGCGTGCTAAAAGAAAAAATTATATTAAATCGTGTTCTTCTAGTTATCGCGAAAATAAATATGAAGATCTGAAAGTTATTGATGTGTCTCTTCTTAGATCCTTGTTTGCTAGTATTAATCTTGATGAAAATAGGATTGGAGATGATTCTGCTTTAAGGTGTCCCAATAATTCGGAGTTTTTAGATCTTGATGCTAAAATTGCTAGAAGTGGGATTGAAGAGATTAAAACTTTGCATAGTGATGAACCCACTACTTTGGATTTCATGGGATTCAATTATGATAATTTCTCTTTGATTGATTGTATTTCTTTGTTGCAATCCATGCTAAATACTCTGCATGCTTATAGTCAAAATAAAGCTTTCACTAAACATATAGTTGATGCTTTGATGCAATCTTATGAAGAAAAACTTGAGTTGGAAGTTTCTATACCTAGAAAGCTTTATGATGAATGGGAACCTACTATAAAGATAAAAATAAAATATCATGAATACTATGCTTTGTGTGATTTGGGTGCAAGTGTCTCCACTATCCCAAAAACTTTGTGTGATTTGCTAGGTTTCCATAAGCTTGATGATTGTTCTTCAAATTTGCATCTTCCGGATTCCACTATTAAGAAACCTATGGGAAGAATTAATGATATTATTATTGTTGCCAATAGGAATTATGTGCCCGTATATTTCATTGTTCTTGATATAGATTGCAATCCTTCATGTCCTATTATTCTTGGTAGACCTCTCCTTAAAACGATTGGTGCAATTATTGATATGAAGGAAGGAAATATTAGATTCCAATTTCCGTTAAGGAAAGGCATGGAACACTTTCCTAGAAATAAAATCAAATTACCATATGAATCTATCATGAGAGCCACTTATGGATTGCCTTCCAAAGATGGCAATACCTAGATTTATCTTGTATCGTGCCTAGCTAGGGGCGTAAAACGATAGTGCTTGTTGGGAGGCAACCCAACTTTATGTTTTTTGATTTTGTTTCTGTTAGAGAATACATATTTCATCTAGACTCTGATTAGATGCGTTTTCATGTTTTGTTTATTGTTTGTGCCAAGTAGAACCTTTGGTAAGACTTGTGTGAAGTTTATTTGATCTTGCTGTGAAAAACAGAATCGTTAGCGCTTGCTAAAGTAGTCTTCAGATTTTACTGGAGCATGCTTTTTAGTTGATTCTTTTTTATTTTGATTTGTAGACAAATTGCGCAAATTTACCATTTTAGTTGGAATTTTTTGGAGTTCTAGAAGTAGGCGAACCTAGCAGATTACTACAGACTGTTCTATTTTTGACAGATTCTATTTTTCGTGTGTTGTTTGCTTATTCCGATGCATCTATGAGTAATATTGAAGGATATGAATCATAGAAAATTTGGAGTACAGTAGGTTAAACACCAATATAACAATGAATGAATTCCTTGCTGTACCTTTGGGTGGTGGTTTGCATTCTCTTACTAACGGAGTTCAAGAGAATTTTTGTCTAAGTTTTGTGTTGTGAAGTTTTCAAGTTTTGAGTATTGCTTTGATGGACTATGGAACAAGGTGTAGCAAAGGCCCAAGCTTGGGGATGCCCATGGAACCCCAAGTAAATGCAAGATAATCAAAATCCTAAGCTTGGGGATGCCCCGGGAAGGTATCCCCTCTTTCGTCTTCATCCATCGGTAACTATACTTGGAGCTATATTTTTATTCGCAACATGCTATGTGTTTTGCTTGGAGCGTCTTGTATAATTTGAGTCTTTGCTTGTTAGTTTGTCACAATCATCCTTGCTGGACACACCTATTTGAGAGAGTTAAATATGGCCTAGAAATTATTAGAACACTCTATGTGCTTCATTACATCTTTTGAGTTGAATAGTTTTGCTCTAGTACTTCACTTATATCTTTTAGAGCATGATGGTGGTAATATTTTGTAGAAATTGTTGAGCTCTCATGCTTCACTTAGATCTATTTGAGAGTATGTGAAAACAGCATGGTAAAGTGTTTAGGCTAAAGAAACTAGTCTTCACATGATAAACATCCAATGTCAATGTAGTAAAAAAATTCACATCAAGTGCATTGAATAGAAAGAGATGTTGGATGCTTGATAATTGTTTTGAGACATAAGGATAGTGATATTAAATTCATGCTAGAGGAGTGATTTTGAAATTGAGAAATATTTGTGTTAAGGTTAGTGATTCCTGTAGCATGCACGTATGGTGAACCGTTGTGTGACTAAGTTAAAGCATGAGGTATTTGTAGAGTGCCAACCTTTGTGTAGAGGTCGGGGGCGCGTGATGGTTAACTCCTACCAACCTCCCCCCTAGGGGCATGCATTTATTGATTTGTTTTGATGACTCGTAAATTTTTGTAATAAGTATATGAGTTCTTATGACTAATGTTGAGTCCATGGATTATACGCACTCTCACCCTTCCACCATTGCTAGCCTCTCTTGTACCGCGCAACTTTCGCCGGTGCCATAAACCCACCATATTGTTCTCAAAACAGCCACCATACCTACCTATCATGGCATTTCCATAGCCATTCCGAGATATATTACCATGCAACTTTCCAGCGTTCCATTTATATGACACGCATCATATTGTCATATTGCCATGCGTGATCATGTAGTTGACATCGTATTTGTGGCAAAGCCACCATGCATAATTCTTTCATACATGTCACTCTTGTTTCATTGCACATACTGGTACACCGCCGGAGGCATTCACTTAGAGTCATACTTTGTTGTTATAGTATCGAGTTGTAGTGAAAGTGTGATGATCATCACTATTAGAGCATTGTCCCATGGGAGGAAAGGCTGAATCTATAAAGCCCATCCGCAAAAAAAAGAAAAAAAAGAAAGGCCAAAGAAAAAAAAGAAAGGCCCAAAAAAGAGAAAGATAAGAAAGAAAAAAGGTAAAGAAAAAGAAAAAAGGGACAATTTCTACTATCTTTTTCCACACTTGTGCTTCAAAGTAGCACCATGTTCTTCATTGTAGAGAGTCTCATGCTTAGTCACTTTCATATACTAGTGCGAATTTTCATTATAGAACTTGGCTTGTATATTCCAACGATGGGCTTCCTCAAATGCCCTAGGTCTTCGTGAGCAAGCAAGTTGGATGCACACCCACTAGTTTCTTTTGTTGAGATTTCATTCATATTTAGCTCTAGTGCATCCGTTGCATGGCAATCCCTACTCACTCACATTGATATCCATTGATGGGCATCTCCATAGCCCGTTGATACGCCTAGTCGATGTGAGACTATCTCCCTCTTTTTGTCTTCTCCACAACCACCTCTATTCCACCCATAGTGCTATATCCATGGCTCACGCTCATGTATTGCGTGAAAGTTGAAAGTTTTGAAAAGATAGAGCATGAAAAAAAATGCTTGGCTGAAATCGAGGTTGTGCATGATATGAATATTCAGTGTGATAACAAGGGAGCATAGCCAACACTATATGATTTTGTAGCGATAACTTTCTTTAGCCATAGTATTTTGAGAAGACATGATTGCTTTGTTAGTATTGCTTGAAGTATTGTTATTTCTTATGTCAATATAGACTTTTATCTTGAATCCTTCAGATCTGAACATTCATGCCACAATTAAGAGAATTACATTGAAAAACTATATTGGTTAGCATTCCACATCAAAAATTCTTTCTTCATCATTTACCTACTCGAGGACGAGCAGGAATTAAGCTTGGGGATGCTTGATACGTATCCAACGTATCTATAACTTTTGATTGTTCCATGCTATTATTTATGAAGTCTTGGATGTTTAATGGGCCTTATCATTAACTTTTATATAATTTTTGGGACTAACCTACTAACCCAAGGGCCTAGTCCAGATTGCTGTTTTTTGCCTATTTCTGGGTTTTGCAGAAAAGGAAAATCAAAGGAGTCCAAACGGAATGAAACCTTCGCAAGAGATATTTTTGGAGGAAATCACGCACGGAAGACTT
This sequence comes from Secale cereale, assembly GCA_902687465.1. Classification (NCBI taxonomy): domain Eukaryota; kingdom Viridiplantae; phylum Streptophyta; class Magnoliopsida; order Poales; family Poaceae; genus Secale; species Secale cereale. The sequence continues at coordinate 456,531,681 of LR738712.1, forward strand.
CGGGGCCAAGCCAGGGGACAGAGGGGCCACCCTCAGGGGTGGGGGGCGCCCCCCTTCCCAGGGCGCGCCCCCTTGTCTCGAGAGCAGCCCGTGTGGCCCCCGGTGCCCCCCTTCTTCCTATATATACCTACGTACCGCAGAAACTCCATATGCAGAGAGAAAACCCTAATTCCACCGCCGTAGCTTCTGTTCCCGTGGAGATCCCATCTTGGAGCCTGTTCCGGGAGGGGGATCCATCACGGAGGCCTTCATCATCATCATCATCGCCCTCACCATGAGTTGTGAGTAGTTGACCACAGACCTTCGGGTCCATAGCTAGTATCTAGATGGCTTCTTCTCTCTTTCTGGATCTCAATACAAAGTTCTCCTCGGTCTTCGAGAAGATCTATATGATGTAATCTCTTTTTGCAGTGTGTTTGTCGAGATCCAATGAATTGTGAGTTTATGATCAAGGTTATCTATGAAAGATATTTGGTTCTTCTCTAAACTTTTTATGTGTGCTCATAATATCCTTGCAAGTCTCTTCGAATTATTGGTTTGGTTTGGCCTACTAGATCTATAGTTCTTGCAATGGGAGAAGTGCCTTGCTTTGGGTTCAATCTTGCGGTGTCCTTTCCCAGTTATAGTAGGGGTAGCAAGGCACGTATTGTATCCATCGAGGATAAAAAGAAGGGGTTTTCATCATATTGCTTGAGTTTGTCCCTCTACATCATGTCATCTTGCCTAAAGTGTTACTCTGTTCGTATGAACTCAATACACTAGATGCATGCTGGATAGCGGCCGATGTGTGGAGTAATAGTAGTAGATGCAGAATCATTTCTGTCTACTTGTCTCAGACGTGATGCCTATATACAATGATCATGCCTAGATAGTCTCATAATTATTCGATTTTCTATCAATTGCTCGACAGTAATTTGTTTACCCACCGTAGAATACCGCTATCATGAGAGAAGCCACTAGAGAAAACTATGGCCCCCGGGTCTATTCTCAACATATCAATCTACATCTACTTTACTTTTCTTGTTTTTATTTGCTGTTTAATTAAACTATAAATACCAAAAATATAATTATCATCTCTATCAGATCTCACTCTCGTAAGTGACCATAAAGGGATTGACAACCCCTTATCGCGTTGGCTGCGAAGTTCTTATTTGTTTGTGCAGGTGCGAGGGACTGGCGCGTGGTCTCCTACTGGATTGATACCTTGGTTCTCAAAAACTGAGGGAAATACTTACGCTACTGTGCTGCATCTCCCTTTCCTCTTCGAGGGAATACAACACAAGCTCGAGAGGTAGCACTGACCGCGACATCGGAATCGATCTCTGGGGCGATGTCCACAGGATGGACAGCGGCATCGGAATCGATCTCCGGGGCAATGCCAACAGGACGGACCGCGACATCGAAAATGATCTCTGGGGCGTGGTCCACAGGACGGGCCGCGACATCGGAATCATCAAGGATGTCCATCGGCACCTGCACAACCCTAACATATAAGCAAGCACATTGCAAATAATCAAAAACCACAACCTTCGGTAATAAGCCATTATTTCTTACCTTGTACAGCTCACCGGGGATCCCATCCCTCCGGGAGTCATCTCCTCGTCCTCGATGGGGGCCATCACCTTGCCAGGGGGATACTGCTTCTCAACGGTGACTATCTCCTCAAACTCAGCCTTGAGCCTCGCATAGGTGGCCATCATAGTTTCTAGGGTAGGCACGGTGGAGCCCTTGCTGTTCTTCCAACTTTCTTTGAGGAGTTCGTCCGCCAACGTCGTCAACTCTTTCCCCAGTGCTTGTTTCTTGGATTCTTCGTCTCCATGGGTTGGCCTGCCAACATGGTCAACTCGTTGGCCGGTGCTCGCTTCCTAGAGATCGCTGTCTCCAGTGGGTTGTCCGCCGGCAACTCTTTGCCTAGTGCTCCAGGATCCATTAATGAACTGACAAACAAAAAGCAATCGAAAGGAAACCACAATCACAATGAAAACGGGAAAAGAATAGGCTGTGAGAATCGGTCGATGCTTCGCGAAAAGAAGATTCTTGGAATGAAAATATAGCAACATCACTGATTCGCCCACCTTTCCTTCGTCGGTAAAGAAGAAAAATGGAAGAAGTGAGTAGCCTGGAGTGAGGTTTTCTTCAAGAAATGGTGGAAAGGGCTTCAATGAGCGTTCCAGTGAAATAATGGTTGCTTCATCCAGTCCAACTTTGAGGCCACTTTACCACTTCTGGTAAAGGTGTGGGTTTTGTGATATGACGGGTCATGACGGCCGCACCGGGGTGACCGGTGTGTTTCGACTGTAGCACCTCGCTGTGATTTGGTGGATGGCACGCGGGCCCGGATGCTTTGATGTCCCGCTTGTAGATAGAGCGGCTAGTCATATAGGAGTGGTCAATATTGTGCACCGCGACCAAGGCGGAGAGGAAAACGAGAGAACTACGTAATTAATGCATGAGTTTAATTAGGGTAGTTTTGTAAATTACGAGATACATTCCTCCAGTCGCGAAATGCCTTGGTTGATGAGATTTGAGATTTGAGCCCTATAAACTGGAAGGGAGACTTGAGATTTGAGATTTGAGATACTACACACGGTGTAGTCACTTGTTGGAATCTCTAGAAAGACTTATACCGCATGATTCTTTGCTTCTTCTTACTACTACGTACTACCTCGCCGACATGTGGGACAGCCAGCAGCATCTGGGTTGACGTAATACGTGTCATGCACCAGATTAGAGTGCAGAACAGTAGGGGGGCATCACCCGGGTCGTACCGCCTGGCCTTGTTTGGATACTCTAACTCAGTTAAAGGTTAGTGTTAGATTCTAATTTGAACTAACCCTGAAGTAACTCTAGCGAAAAAGGTGTTTGGATGACAGGGTTAGATGGAGTGTGGATACGGCGAGGTGCCTTCATGGGCGGTGCGAGAGGGAGGGAGGGAGAGGACGAGAAGCTTCGAGGAAGTGGGGAGGGATCTGCTACGGGGAGAGCGAGAGAAAAGTGTGTTTTTTAGTGTCCCGAGAAGAACTAACCCAAATAAGCACCTCTTGGGTGGGTTAGATTTTTTTTGGGTTAGTTGAGTTCAAACTAACCCAAACTAACTCTAACACATGGATCCAAACAGTAACTCAAACTAACCCTCCTGTTTGGATATTTTTGGGTTAGTTGAGTTCAAACTAACCGAAACTAACTCTAACACATGGATCCAAATAGTAACGCGCCATCAAAGCGCATAGTCCGACCTTTCCAGCAGTATGTAAGTTGAATCCGCTCCTCCCTCACCCTCCTCGCCTCTCTGTCAAACCGCCTACGTGAAAACTGCCGCGCATACTGCCCGGGAAAAGCCCCGCCCTCAACTTTTAACTACGCGAAAATAATTCGAGATTATTCGTTCTATATAAATACTAGTACTGTATGTTTACTCACCCGTGGGGTTGTTCAATGAATGGAGGGCCAGGGAGCACGAGTGAACAATACTACTACTAGTAGTAAGTAGGAGTCGTACAGGTAGTCACCTTAAATAGAGAGTTTCTTTTCTTTAATGCCACGTACACAAATTGAAACGCTTGTTATGGAGAGAAAAAGATAATCACTCCGCTATATATGTACGCAGGGGCCTGAGCGCTTGCTTTATTAGCGTTGCTCTCTTCATTCTCTCATCCTTTCCAGATCTAAACAAGACAGCGGTAGCGACATTTTCTCTCTTCTCACCACTGGTCACAGATCCGTCCAGATCCCTTCGGCCGGTGTGTGTAGAGGACTAAAAGGTGCATCGCTCATGCAGTCATCGCCGGCGAGGGAGGAAACCCACAGCTGCCGAAGGGGCCCGATCCTCTTCCCGTGTCGTTCTCTCCGACACACCGCCGGCTCGGGAGGTCCTCCGATCCTTCTTCCTCCATGCCGTATTGTCCACAGATCCGACCTGCCGCCGCCGACATCCCGACGACCCTCAGGTATAAGTTCTTCGAAAGCGGCCCCTATGATGCAATAAATAACAATGTAAAAGCATGATGCAAAATGGATGTATCAGCCATCAAGGCCCCACATCAACCTTTACTCTGTAATCTTTTTTTCACAACTACTACCTTCACAGTTCCACTTGTATGGTTAGACGTCCCGAGCTTATGAGAAATAATAAAATTACCCTTTATGGTGTTCGGATATCCGTATATCGTTATCCCCTCTATTTCTTTCCGGATTCCCCAATCGCTCTTCGAATAACCCGGCATCAAATTACATTAAATAGACTAGAGTTTGTCGGTGGGAATGACACCTATGGGATCACAAGAATCCCTACTACGGTTAGCGGGGCGCGGGGTTGAGAGAAGAGCGGATCAAACAGATAGCACACGGTTCGTTTATCCAGGTTCAGGCCGCGAGGATGCGTAAAACCCTACTCCTGCTTTGGTGGATTGTATGTCTGTGTTCTTCAGCTAGCTATGGGGCGTGAGGAGCTCCAAAAGACGAATCCTCCTCTTGGTCGCCTCGGGCCTCCTTTTATAGAAAAAGGGGTCACCACAGTGGCACACGGGAGGTGGAAAGGGTATAGTGATGCGAGGTTATCCCTCGCACTACCTGACAAGGCGCATTTAATGTGTCTTGCTTAGGTGTCCTTGCTTTATCGGGGACGGGGGAGAGATCTGTCTTGTCCGTCGTCGCTCCTTCTTGTGTCGACACGCGCCCTGGCCAGCGATGCCTGAGATGCCATGTAGGTAGGTAGGCAGCTGAGGTGGCCCAATGGTGGGTCTTCACGAAGATCTGCATGCCGCCACGCAGGTGCCTGCCCAGCTGGTTGGGTTGGCAGCTGCATAAAGCGGTGGAAGTTTAGTCGGCGTGGGCCTGATGGTGGCCCTGTGGATGTCCTTCGCAAGGGCCTTGCCGGGGCCCCGGCAAGGGTCTTGCCGTGGCGCTTGCTGCCATCCTCGGTAAGGGTCTTGCCGCGGCGCCTGCTGTCATACCCGGCAAGGCGCTTGCCGGAGCTCTTGTGATCTTCCTCGGCTAGGATCCTGCCAAGGGTCGTCGTCTTCTTAGTGCGTATCTGATCTTGAATGTCTTTACAAAGATCTGCATGCCACTACGAGGATGTCTCCCGAATACTAGCCCATGGGGGCAGTGGACTCAAGGGTGATTTGCTTCGTAGGCGTGGGGCAAGTTGCCGCGGCAAGGGTCTTGCCGGGGCTGCTAAAGCCGGCTCCCGGCAAGGATCTTGCCGGGGGAACCCGCTTCGTCCCTTTGCTCTTTGTGGTCTTGTCCTTGGTGTCGTTCTAGTTCTCTTGAGCTTCGGTCTTACCCTGGCTTGCCTCCCTTGCCTTGCTTGGTGCGGCGGTGCCCATGGCTCAGACTGCCCGTGCACAGTCATAGGGGTACAAAAAGTGTACCCCCCTTTTTGTACACCGATAAGTCAACAGAGTATGTCCAGGATTAGATTTGTTGCCCTCACATAGTAAAAGGTGTCCAGGATTAGAATTGTTGCCCCCACATAGTAAAAGGTCTCAGGATTAGATTTGCTGCCCTTACATAGTAAAAGGTCTCCAGGATTAGATTTGCTGTCCTCACATAGTAAAAGGTCTCCAGGATTAGATTTGCTGCCCTCACATAGTAGAAGGTCTCCAGGATTAGGTTTGCTGCCCTCACATAGTAAGAGGTCTCCAGGATTAGATTTGTTGCCCTCACATAGTACAAGGTCTCCAACATTTGGTTTGCTGCCCTCACATAGTAAAAGGTCTCCAGGATTAGATATGCTGCCCTCACATAGCTTGAACAAACTCGACATCACCACTTTATGCCTCCTTGTAGGTACATTGTGCTGATGCGTCCACTGTTGCATGTCCTTATACCGACCTTTTGCTGTTGTTAATGTAAGGGCACATGTAAAATGAAGCGATCACACTGTTACCTTAGGGACATGTCTAACCAGTGTTATTTTTAATCTAATGCCTCCAGTGATAAGATGCAATTAAACTGTGTTACAAATGGCACTCCTGTTGTTTTCCCCAGTATGATAAGTAAGTTGCTCCTTTACGCTGCTGAGTGTCCTGCTGTCCCCACGGTCCCATGCCCTAAAACCAACTGTATAGCTGCTGTTGATTTACTGTATCTGGTAAACAAGCAATGCCACCATTAAAGTAATCCCATATTTCAGGAATCTCATTGTTGATCGTAATGCTTCTAGTAACATGAAGCATTGCTGGCGTTTTAAATTTTCTACCGTTCTTGTGTGATTGCCATGAACATAATTAAGATGCTTCTTTTCATTTCGTATATGTTTCATATATTCTTATTGACCAGCAACTATTTACTTTCTATCTTTTTGTGCGGATAGGGATATCCATTTCACATTGTTGCTATTGTGACCTTTTGGTGAACTGCACAAAACACTTTTTTGGAATGAGTGTCTTGTGCAGTTCAACTAAAATGTCACGTGGGCAACATCTCTCAATTTTGGAGGAACTGCACAAAATGGTGATTGGAGTTTCCAAACCGCCAAATTCTGCTAGTAATCTCGTGCAACATTTTATTAGTCTTTGCAAGATCACTGTCACCACAATGGCACTATATTTTAGTGGAACTGCACAAAAGGATAAGCAAATTATTGTCGCACCTTACATGAGCAGGACAACCAACCTTAATGTTGCCCAATTTTTGTGTAACTACTAAAGAAGAACCTGCCATCTCACAAGAGCAAGTACTTCTTCCTAGCTCAATGACGCAATCTTTGGTTCATTTCAGGTGAACTGCAGAAAAGGCCGCATGAATTGAATCATAGATCTCGAGGCTGGCGTCATCCGAGTGGATTTGCAGGTTCACCACATCGAGTCGCGGAGGCATAGGCCCCCTCACACCGGTCAGTACTATCCTTTATCAACATGATTGTGCTTTGTTATACTGTGCTAATGTTCTATTTTTTAATTAAAGCTATTCTATGGCAATCTTTTCTCGTTTTGGAAATAAAGTTTACTTCAACTAGTGCCACTATTATAGTAATCATGCTCTTTCTTATCTGTGCAAACAGGAATACTCAATTACAGATGTTGTGATGGTCAAGAGCATTCGTCTAGTTCTTGGGTTGTATGACACGGCTAGCCAAGATGGATTTAATCCCAATATTCACTTTATCAAAAGGATCTAATGGGTTTCTTCCGAATCTTGCAAGCTGGGAATCAATGAGATGTGTAGGCATCTTATTTTTACTTATTATTTGGATCTTATTTGTTGGTTCTGAATCTTGCAAGCTGGGAATCAATGAGATGTGTAGGCATCTTTGTTGTACTTATTATTTGGATCTTATTTGTTGGTTCTGAATCTTGCAAGCTGGGAAACACGGCATGATGATGTAGAGGACAACAACCATAACAAACAGTTTAAACTTGGTAGTATTATCTTTGTGAAAGTGCGACAAATGTGCTGATCGTGTGCGTCCTGAGAATAATAATTCTAATTGTTGTGCATGTTGATCATGTGGAACTGATAGAACGAGCGAATGCATTGCTTGTTTTAAGTATAAATTTCTATTAAAGCTAATTAAATTTAAGTAAAGTGACCACTAACTCCTGTTATTACAGTACCAATACATACCCGCTCGTGAACCGACGTGTGGCTGGAGTAGGTTTCTTAATGGATGCGTTTGAATGCGCTGAGGGTGCACCTTCTGTCGGGCGTGTAGCGGACGAGGGAGGGGTAGTAATTGTTGTCGCCTGTACACACTCAGTTTACTGTTGAATCCAGTTCCCCAAGAGCTGAAAAATGAACTGCCGCCGCTGCCTACACACTTGTTCACTTGAAGAGACTCCAATGGCGGTCCGAGGGGTGAGCCTGCTGGATATGGACTTCAGCAAGGAGTTCCCCTTTGAGTTCGCCGTTCAGTTCAATGGCTGCACCAAGTTGAATGTGATGTACACCAACGATCCAGACTCGGTGAAGCTCTTCCTCGCCGAGTTCAAGCAGTACCTAAAGGACCAGAAAGCACAAGGTTGCAGGACTAGACCCTGTGCCCATCCATTCGTCTCCTGACAGGGACCAGCGGATCGCTGTGGCCTAGATATGTGTGCGGGACGAGGTTCTCATCTACCACTTCTGTAGGGCCATCAGAGGTTCTAGAGCATTCGCCCATTTCATCAGCAGCGCCGACCGCACCTTCGCTACGGTGGAGAGAAGGAAGAACGCGACGATTCGGCCATCTGGTGCAACAAGCTTGTCGACATCCATAAGCAATACAAGATCATTAGCAACAGGCAGGAGAAGGACTCTGTGGTTGACCTTGCCGAGACCATCATCGACCCCTAATACGCCAACATGAAAGAAGACAATGATACCAAGGACCTGAACACGTGGGAGGTACCTATGAATCTAGGCTACATAACCTATGCGCCTAGGAGGGCATGGGAGGTACATCTGAATCCACCCTGCACCCGAACAAGTCAACCCTCGTACTCCCCTCCGCCTGCGTCTTCCCCCGCTCCGATTCATTTGGTCCGACGTCTGGATGTCGTCCTCCGCCTTGGTGCTCTAGCCGTGGCGCCGCCGTCTGTCGTTCCCAACATGGTCAGCAAAACAAGAGGAATCGGGAGACAACTTTCGTCAAGAGGCTGACAGTCCCGGGCCCACCAGGTCCATGGCCTAGGTTTTGTTGTTTAACATGGGCAGCACACGACATGTTTCAACATTTTTTGGATCCAGAAGGTCTATAACATCAGCAGCCCAAGTTATGTTTGTTTTTTCAAGACGACGCACAACTCAGTTCTATTTTTCATTTTCATTAATCCTATATCTGAATCTTCTCCCACTTTCTTTTTCGATGTAAACTGAGTTTTCTCCCAGTACTTTACCCTAGAACCAACTCAACTGTCCCACGTCTAGCCTAAAAAATAATAATACCCCACGTACTATTAACTCATCAAATTTAAATGATATTTTATTTCGTAAGTTGAAAGTTCTTACAAAATAATAATAATTATTGGTTATATATAACTTGGCAAGTTAACTCGTAGTGATTGCGTACATAAGCTTGCAAAGATTTTACTGGCCAATGCACTAATAGACGTGCAATCATGTGTTTATGTTTTTATAACATTTCTCTTTCTAGCCCAACATGATATTTTCACCCAGCCCAGCAAGTCCGCGGATTTCAAGAAAAATGCAAATGGGCTTTAAATTCTACCATATATATAAATGGGCTGCATAGATGTTATATCATTGTTTCACCCAGCCCACCAAATGGACTAAAAAAACAAATGGACTGGCTGACATGTGGGCCAGTAGGTCGAAGCCTAAGAAGGCGTTGGATTTACATCCAGCGGCCGACATTCTTCTTCCCTCTCTTGTCTTCTTCCCCCAGCGCTGCCGGGACCACCTGCTCCAGCCTTCGGCGTCCAGCGGCATTGTTTTGCGCTCCTCAGCAAAACGCTACCCCGCCGAAGGCCAGGCCATCCCTCCACTCCGCACCTCCTGTTATTCTCTGCCGAGTGTAGGCCCACCCCGCACCTGAACCAGTCAAGTTTCCCACTTCTCTCCGTCTGCGACTCCACTTCCGCGTCTTCCCCATCTCTGGGTCATTCCAGTATGGGGCCTCACCATCGTCCACCGCCTCCGTGTGCTTGGTGCGGCGTGGTTAACATACAAGAGTCATCGAAAGAGGACTGTATGTGGAGAGCTTGACGGCTGGGACCCACGAGGTCCATGGTCGCACGCAAGGAAAGTTCCTCCTTATTACGCATTGTACGTGGGAAGGGCTTCTTTATTTCGCGAAAAAAACGATCCCCCCAGTGACAGGTCGGACCCACTAGCTATATCTTCGCACGCAAGGAAGTGCCTCCTTATTGCGCACAAAAAAATAAATACCCCTGCTAGCTGGGACCCACCATAGTGGGTGGCTGACTTGTGGGCCTACTAAGTTGACGGCCACGAAGGGCTTTGTCAACTTAGTCAATATGAACGATTCTGGCTCAAGTGACCGTACGATGTCCATCCAACGGCCATAGTGCTTCTTCAGCCTCTGGTCTTCTTGCTCCAGCCGCCCAAAGCAGCGCCGGTCGCGTAGCGTGCTCCTACCTCCCATTGTCGGCTGTGATGCCGCGGAGGCCTCACCGCCCCCTACTACTCCCACCGCTGGACAGGGCATCCCTCTACTCACCCACACCACATGTTATTCTGCGGCGACGGCAGCGTCACGCCGCAGCCCAACCAGTGAACCCTCGTACTCCTCTTCGCGTGGGCATCCACTATCGCGTCTTCCCCGGCTCCGCGTTGTTTCATTCCTAGGCCTCGCCGCCGTCCACCAGCTTGGTGCTCTCGGCGCGGCGTGGTCAATGTGGTCAACGACCGACTTCCATCGGAAGAGTACTATTCATGGAGAGGTTGATAGATGGGTCCATGGCCGCAGCTGGGTCCACGGCCACATCCCAGTTTTTTTGTGATTTGCCAAGTAAGTCGCTTTGTCAGGCCTGTTGGGCTGCAAATCTTTCAAGACGAGGAGAGCTTCATTCAGCTCGCCGAGAAAATGGCCTATCAGTAATGAGAAATGGGTTGTACATTTTTAAAATAGATCAAACCGGCAATTAGTTTCAAATTTATTTTTTTCATTTCGAGATTTTAAATTGCATTGATTTTTATGCGTGAACAATTTGTTGGATTTTACATCGATATACATTTATTTTTAAAATTAGTTTGAATGTGACTCGAAATTTCAGGATTAAAAACAGTTCGGACCGCACCGAAATATGCAAAATTTCGTATATTTTATAAGGGAAAATTTTGTTTTTGCCACTCTAGATTTTGCCAATTTTCCTTATGCAACTCTAGATTTTGACATTTAACTCTTGCCGCCCTTAGTTTTTGGCAATTATCACAATTGTCATTCCCATGGCAAAAGTGAAATTTTCAGAGTGGCAATTCTGATAATTATCGAAAGCTAAGAGTGGAAAAAAAGAAAAAAAATATGATTTTGCTTTTGCCACAAAGTGCAATTGTGATAATTGTCAAAAACTAATAGTGGCAAAAGTGAAATGTCAAAATCTAGAGTGGCATAAGGAAAATTGGCAAAATCTAGAGTGGCAACAACAAAATTTTCCCATTTTTAACCATGGCCATAATATGGGCTGTAATGCTAACAAAAAGAATATGGGCTCCAAAAAAAAACCTTAAGAATTAGCAAATGGGCTGTAAATTATTAGATATAATGGCAGATGGGATGTATGTTGTTTTCCACAGATTTGAGGCTTTCCTAAAAAAAGGTTGACGCACAAGCAGTGACTGTTCTTCCTGCTCCAGCCGCTCAAACAAGCGCCGGCGGGACTGCCTGCTCCCTCCTCCCCACGGCCGGCTATGCTGCCGCGCAGGCCTCACCGCCCCACCATACCCGAATCGCTGGCCTAGCCATCCCTCTACTCACCCACACCTGCTGTTATTCTCCGGCGACGGTAGATGAACAAGTAAACCCTCGTACAGTCATACTCCCCTCCGCGTGGGAAACAACTGTCAAGTCTTCCCTGCCTCCGCGTCGTTCCCTTCCTAGGCCTTGTCTTCGTCCACCGCCCTGGTGCTCTCGGTGCGGCCTGGTCAATGTGGTCAATGACAGACATGCATCTAAAGTGGACTGTACGTGGAGAGGCTGACAGCTGGGTCCATGGCCGCACGCAAGGAAATGCCTCCTTGTTATGCGCAAAATAATGATTCCTCCACCTGACATCTGGGACCCACTGAAAGGGCCTCTGTATTTCACGAAAAAAACGTTACCGCCACTGACAGCTTGGACCCACCAGCTATATCTTCGCACGCAAGGAAGTGCCTCCTTATTACGCACAAAAAAATGAATACTCCAACTTCTAGCTAGGACCCAGTATAGTGGCAGGCTGACTTGTGGGCCTACTAAGTTGACTGGGACGGAGGGCTTTGTCAACTTAGTCAATATGCAAGATTCTAGCTCCAGTGACTGTACGATGTCCATCCAACAGCCGTAGTGCTTCTTCAACCTCTGGTCTTCTTGCTCCAGCCCCCAAACAAGTGCCGGTCATGCCTCGTGTTCCAACCTCCCGTGGCTGGCTGCGATGCGGCGGAGGCCTCACCACCCCCTACTACTCCCACTGCTGGCCAGGCCATCCCTCTACTCAACCACACCCCCTGTTATTCTGCGGCGACGGCGGCCTCACACCGCAGCGAACCAGTGAACACTCATACTCCTCTACGTGTGGGCATCCACTATAGCGTCTTCCACGGCTCCGCATCATCCCCTTCCTAGGCTTTGCCGTCGTCCACCACCCTGGTGCTCTCGGCGCGGCATGGTCAATGTGGTCAAGGAACGGCTTCCATCGGACGTGGACTGTACGTGAAGAGGTTGACAGCTGGGTCCACGGCCGCAGCAAGGAAGTGCCTCCTTATTACGCGCAAAATAATTATTCCTCCACCTGACAGCGGGGACCCACCGGACGGGCCACCATATTTCGCGAAAAAATGTTTCCCCTTGACTGTTGGGACCCACCAGCTACATCTTCGCACGCAAGGAAGCGTGTCCGGGCAAAAAAAATGATTTGCCCCCCTGACTGCTGGGATCCACCAGCCACAACTTCGCACGCAAGGAAGTGCCTGACAGTCGGGACCCACCTGGTCGAAGCGTACGTAGCGTTCTCATTCTGGTCATGAACATGGCTAGGTCGGAACGGAGAAACAGTGTCATCGTCATGTTCATGGGGAGCCAACCGGCTGGGTCAGAATGGAATGCGTCCTCGTGTTCATCGGGGGGGCTTGGACGGAACAGCTGATGGAAACGAGGCCTCGCGTACCGCAGAACGGAGGAAACGGCCTTGTGTTCGACCGGCCACGGTCGAAACGGAATCCTATTCATCGGGAGGGGTCTGGCGTACCGCAAAACGGAGGAAACGGACCTCGTATGGTCGAAACGGGGGTCCTGTTGATCGGGAGGGGTGTGGCGTACCGCAAAACAGAGGAAACGGACTTGTGTTGGAGCGCTACGGTTAAAATGGGGGTCCTGTTCATCGGGAGGGGAGTGGCATACTGCAAAACGGGACGCCACGGGATATTGTTCATCTCTACCATCGACCCCCTCCAGCCTCCATGGGCTACTGTTCATCCACCGTCGACCTCCTCCTGCCTCCACCTGCGACTGTTCAGCCTCCACCGCGCGCTACTCCATCGGCTACTGTTCAACCAGCCCTCTCAACGGGCTCCTTTTTAACCACCCCTCCATGGGCTACTGTTCATCCAGCCCTCCATCGTCTACTGTTCATCCAGCCCTCCACGGGGTGGTCCTGTTCATCCAGCCCTCCACGGGGCCCTGTTCTTGCAGCCCCAACCGGCTCGATTCATCGGGGTCGTGTTCATCCAGAGGCAACACCACGGGTTCCTGTTCAGCCACCACCACCGGGAACTGTTCATCCAAACCCCCCCCCCAGCAACGCTCACTGTTCATGTAGAGGCAGCATAAATCGGCTTCAATTAGCAGCAGTAGTGAAGGAATCGCTCGATCGGGTTCAATTAAGAGCCATCTATCGATCGCTCGGGTTCAGTAACGCGTAGCCTGCAGTGCAATCGCTCGGGTTCATATATAGCCCAACGCCTCGCTCGGGTTCAGTTAGAGCCCAACGCCCCGCACCCAAGCCTCGCACCCACGCACGTGCGTGTATGAGAGAAGCGTGCATCGCTCGGCCCCGACCACCGACCGTAACCGAGAACACCCTTATATTTTCCTCGCCCTCGCTTCTACCATGGTTTTTTCCGTCATGGACGGCCCAAAGAATGTCATGTAGTCGTGTCTCCGGCCCGCCCAGGACGAAAATTCCATTTTTGTGATGATTTTTTGTCATAGAAGTAGGACCCCACCACATCTATGATGATACCTTGTTTTGTCAATATTATTGTCATAGAAGTGTCATAAGTATGATAGAAAAAAATTTCGTTCGGCCCAAAATTTCACGGATGTGTCTTTTTTTGTAGTGATTATAAGTGATAGTTTCTTCTTCAACTTTAATTGGTTCAACTACTTTAACTCCAATGGGAGGATGGTATTTAAACCACTTCTCCTTAGGGAGATCAACATGACTAGCAAATGATTCACAGAAAGAAGCTACTATTTCAAAGTCAAGTCCTTATTTAGTGCTAAATGCATGAAAAGCATCGGTATCCATAAAATATTTAATACAATCAAACTTAAGCTTTATACCTGACTCATTACCTTTGTTGAGATCCCCATCTTCAGAATTGCATTTAATTCTTTCCAATAAATCCCATTTGAATTCAATATTCTTATTCATATAAGAGCCAGCATAAGAAGTATCGAGCATGCATTGCATTATGAGAAAGCCAAGCATAAAAATTCTGAATAATAATTTCTCTTGAGAGCACATGATTGGGGCATGAATATAACATTGACTAAAGCCTCCCCCAAGCTTGAGCAATACTTTCTCCTTCACAAGGCCAAAAATTATATATATATAATTCCGACCGCGATGAACTAGATGCATATGATAAAACTTCTGATGAAATTCCAATTTTAGTCGGTTGTAGTTCCATGATCCAATATCATCACATAGCCTATACCAGGTCATTGCCTTTCCCTTAAAAGATAAATGGAAGAACTTCTTCTTGACAATATCCTCTGGGATACCTTCAAGCTTAAATAATCCACAAACTTCATCCACATAGATTAGGTGTAAATCGGGATGCAATGTTCCATCTCCTGCATAAGGATTAGCTAGCAGTTTCTCTACCATACCCAAAGGAATTTCAAAGTAAATATTTTGAGTAGGTGCAGTAGTGTGACGCCCGAAGACCGACGTCCCAGAAGATTCTAGAAGATTCCAGATGTTCCGGGTTGCCCGTGTGTTTCTTTTGACCTTGTGTTATTTATTTTTGCATTGCATCATGTCATCATGCCATCATGTCATATTTTCTTTTGCATCTCAACTTAAATAAATCGTGTGGACCTTCGGTCCATTTAAATCGAGGGAAGGTGACTTCTCTTTAAAACATATAAAAGCCTCTCAATATTTAGGGAGCTATATTTAAAATATTCCAATTGGTTGGGATCACCATAACACACTTGCAATATTTCCCCATGCCTATTCCATATAAAGTTTGACTTCAAAACCTTGCTATAATTCTTTTCCGTTATTTTCGAGGCTCCTCCAATTTTTCTAGACTCTTTTCAAACTCCTTGAGGTAAGCTATTTATTTTAATTTGCACTTCCCTTTTTGTTGGAACTATTTTGGTGAGGTTGGAATTATTCCGTAAAGCCTTACAAAAATGTCCATCATTTTATTCTTATTCTTTGCCTCTTTTCTTTTATTTTTTGGCTCTCTCCTTTTTTGTTTTTTTTTTCTGCTAAGAAATAAAAAGAGAGAGCTGCAGAGCCCAGCAGCCAGCCCGATTCCTCCTGGCCTTTTCCCTCCCAGCCTTTGGCCCAAGGCCACCCAACCTTCCAGCCGGCCCGCGGCCCATCTTCCCACTTTGGCCCAGCTGGCCTCCCGTAACCCTAGCGTGCGCCGCACCTCATCGTTCCTCTCCTCCCCGTTTCCCTTCCCCGCCGCCAGCGCTCTTTCTCCCGCATCCCTCGCTCATCTCGCAGAGCCCGAGTCCCCGTCGCCCGAGCGCCCTCCCCATGATCCACTCCTTTCCCTCTATCCCATTTTTTCCCTCTACGATCGAAGCCCGAGCTCTCCCCTCGATCTTCCCCATCCCCCTCGCCGTTTTCCCTCTCCCCGAGCCCCAGGGCCAGCGCCGCCGAACCTCCATGGCGCCTCGCTCCCGCCCCAGCTCGGCTCCCTCCGCACTCCCTCCTCACGCCGTGCCCCAGTACCGGCCAGGGGCCCTCGCCTCCGTCCCCTCTGGTCCTCCTCTCCAGCACCGCGGGGCTGCACCGCTCCGCCCGCGAGCCGGCCGCCCCTTCCTCCAGCAGCCGCCGGTCGCCGCGGGAGTCCAGCTCCGACGCGCCCCATCTCCCGCCTCTGCACCGGCCAGGCCGCGGCCTCCCTCCTCCGTGCCTCCCCAGGCCCGTGCGCCTCCAGCGGTCACCTCCGCTCCAGCGCCTCCGGCCCCCCTCCGGGCGCATCGCCAAGGCCGGCGCTGCGTCGTTCTCTGCACCTCCGACGCCCTGGAACCTGGCCTCGGCACCGTAGCTCCTCGGTTCCCTCCTCTGCAGCGCCAAAACCCGCGCTGCTGCTGTGTTTTTTTTCGCCGTGCCGCTGCATGGTCTCGTCGCCCCCGTGCTACTGTGTTCCGTCTTTTGCGGTGTTGTTCTTTTGTTGTGTTGCCGTGCTACTGTTTTGACAGAAGAAACGAGTACAACTACATAACGACGACCGAACATCTACGGGAAAACGAGCTCGTGAACGGCTACGGAACAAGTACCCCTACATACGTGAACGACTACCGTCGCCGGAAACAAGTACCACTACGCTCGAAGACCACGTGTACCACTACCGTCGACATGTACATCTACGAGATCGTCTACTTCCACTACCGTCGCTCGACGACCGCGAGTACCACTACCGTCGCCCGAGTACCGCTACGAGAACGACTACCTTCGGTGAAGAAATGAGAACGTCTACTTCCACTCCGAACGGAACATCTACTTCCTCTACGAATCGCGTGAACGACTCCTTCCTCTACGTCTCGAACCGCCCCGAAACGCACGCTTCAAAGGTATAACGAGACGACCCCATGGATGACTCGTGGAATGCTTGCTTGTGTTGTATGAAATGTTTCCTTGTGTGCACCGTACCGTTTCATCTTTGTCGTGCTCCTTGGTTGCCTCGTCACCGACTCGTGGGAACCCGGCAAAGGGATCGCCCACCTTTCATCTCGTTTGACTCGCTCACGCCAACTTTCCTTTTGCACCGGACTCTCAACGAGTTACCGGAACCGATATGGTGCCGTTGCATCATTTTCGGATCGTTGCCGTGGCACCCTTTTCTTTCCATCACGGCGACAAATGCTTCATATCTCTTTTAAGTCAACCTTTGATTAATAATTGCATAAACTTGATCATGTCATCCGCATCATGTTAACAACACTAAAATGTTTAATTGTTGTTGCTTTATAATTATTAAACATGCTCATGGGGATTTTTCCGGAATTGTTGTTGTTATTCTCCGGCCTCATTTAAATTGCCTTAATAGTGTAGTTTCTTTATGCTTCACCTCTTGCTATGTTAAAAACAATTAATCTTGTCTTGTAATTAAATGAGAGTCAATTAAATAATTATAATGTGGTGTTTCGTCAATATGCAACTCGTTGCATATTGAGCTCCACTTAACTTGTAGTTTTGTTTGTGCACTTGCCATGCCATGCATAATTAAACCGGACATGCATCATACTTGGATGTGCATCGTATGCCATGTTTATGCTTGCGTGTTTACCGTGTTGTTTGCTTCTTTCCGGTTGCTTCTCTTGTTAGCTTCGGTTTCGTTCCGGAGTTGTGAGGTTTCGCTCGACTGTTGCTCCGTCTTCTTCCTGGATCCGTTCTTCTCCCTTGTGGAATTCCAGGCAAGATGACCGAACCCGGATACCATTACTATCTTTGCCTCTTGCTAGAGTATCGCTCTTTAGTATTTTGCCTCGATGCCCATGATCTTCTTGTCAGCCTCCTACTTGTAACCAATTGCCATGTTTAACCAACCTACCTATGCAAACCGTTGCTTGGCTAAGTACGCTTCGCTCAGCCCCTCTTATAGCATTGTTAGTTGCAGGTGAAGATTGAAGATGCTTGCTTCATGTTGAAGTTTGGTTGGGTTATATCACACTATATAAATGCTTAAAATGAAATCATCTTTATACTGGCAGGGTGGAAGGCTAAGCCTTTTGCTTGGTGATTTGTTCCACTCATGCCGTTAGGAACCGTATAAACCGGTGTTATGTTCCTTGATTATGCGTTCCTAACACGGTTGGGGTGTATGGGACCCCCTTGATAAACCGCTAAGTGCTAAGTCTTTTCCAGCAAGTCCCAACATTTGGTTCTATTTGCCTCATAATAACAACTTAATTAATTAATTAAATTTGCATAGGGGGTCGCGTCCCCGAGGATTCTTAATTCTACATAGCAGGGGGGCCAGTGCCGATGGTGTTGGTCCCAAACGGGGAGTCTGCGGGAACCACCACGGGGAAACTCGAGGATTGGGTCATGTAGAATCGCCCATCCGGTCGTGTCCTGAGACTTAGATACGCGCGGCTACTATCAGGGTGTCGACGCGCCGGGAGGATTTGCTGGATTAGCCTTACCTTAGTTCGGTTTAACTTGAGCACGGGATTCCGAGAATACTCGGGTCTTCCCACCTATGGAGTTGCGACTTCGGGGATCGTGGGCTTGTAATGGGTCAAGTTGGAACACCCCTGCAGGGTTTGAACTTTCGAAAGCCGTGCCCGCGGTTATGTGGCAGATGGAAGCTTGTTAATATCCGGTTGTAGATAACTTGACACAATGTTTCCAATACACTACCAGCGTGTGTACCGTGACTGTCAATTTCCGAATAGGGATTCGGGAGTTGAACACGGTGGGGTTATGTTTGACCGGCTTTAGTTAGGATCACTTCGTGATCATCTTTCGACCGAGGCACTTCTCTTCTCGCTCTCTTTTGCGTAAGTTAGTGCTAGTTGCTGCTGCAGACTCTTGTTGTTCCTTCACCTCTCGTTCTTTCTTCAGCCTTGTCCTCTCCCAAGGCTTAAATAGTCATGTTACCCGGGAACGGGATTGCTGAGTCCTCTGTGGCTCACAGTTACTTCACCACACCAGATGCAGGTTCAGCCGAGTTTGATGCAGGAGATGGTTCAAGTACTTCACTTGGAGTCCGATGAAGATCGTGGCTGTTTTCTTGAGACGTTTCGATGTTCAGTAGTGGTTTCTACTAGGATTCGATCCTGACCTGTGGCTTTATGTTGTTTTGGTATCTTTCTTTTGGATCTTCACCCGTAGTCGGGTTGTGATGTTTTGGATGATGATTGCTTATGTAATGTATTGTGTGAAGTGGCGAGTGTAAGCCAACTATCTCCTTTTGCAACTTAATCCCTCTTTTACATGAGTCGTGCAAAGATACCAAACTTGAGATCATTCTAGGATGGGCTTATACCTTTAAGTCGTGCCTCGACACGTAGGAGGTATAGTCCCATCCTGGGCATTACAAGTTGGTATCAGAGCCTTCTCCGACCTAGAAGCTCCCACTGATTGATCGAATCGTTGACGGTTGAGTCTAGGCACACACTGAAATGTTTTGAGTCCTATATATATATCGGAGAGTAGGATTTCTTTTGCTCCTCATCTCTTTCATTCTGGTGAGGACTCCTGACGATTACTCTTGTCTCTCCTATCTTCAAAATTGCACCAATTTTTTTAGGATCCCGCGAGTATTCTGGGATTGTTTCGATGTTCTTGTGACAAGGATATTGTTCTCTATGCCTCCTGTTACCGAGGAGTTGAGCTTCGGGGTATCATTGACACAAGCATATCGCGGCAGTACTAAATACTTAAGACGGCCGACATCGAAAATCTCTCCTATACGGCCAGTGGAAAGATAACCCCGACATCACCCAGTACTGGGGAGGTAGTTCGAGAGTATTGCCATAGCTTGTATAGTGGATGCTTTTCGAAGGTCCGAGGTAAACAGTTTCCGAGAAAGACTGGTTATGTGTTGAAGGATGGATACACCTGGATGTAGATTTAGAGTTGATTGCGCGGTGCTTCCCGTGTATCCCCAACACCTGATTGCATAACTGGAAACTTTCGGAAATCTATAGGTGGGTTCATCCAGTAGTTCTAGGCATTCTTCCAACGGATGCACGATATGAAGTTCAGGGTTCTACATTGAGTGAAGTGGTTTTATGGACTTGTTCTGATCGGGAGTTGCATCTTAAAGGGTCCTTGGCTATGCTGATCCGGGGATTGCAAAACCCTTTTGTAACACGTTCCATGAGCTTTCAGCACAAAAATGTCGGACGAAACTTCTATCTTGTATTTGTTCTATCTGATCCTTGTTCCTTTTTATTTATCTTTTTCTTCTTCCAAGTGGCTTCTCGTCTAGTTGATGTACCTGCGGAATTCATTCGTTCAATTCTCTGTTCGGATGATATTGTCAAGATCATGCTGCAACATATCTATCCTTTGTTCTTGTTTTGATTCTGGTATTCGAGTTGCTTCGATGTCAAATGTTGATTCCATACCTCCTTATCGGTGTTCTCATATTTCTATGGGAGTGCTAGTCATTCTTGATCATCTAGATCTTCATGTCAATCCTTTTCAACCGGTGTGCCTTCTCTTCAAGTTATTCCACATGGATGCCGTTGAGAAACCTGACGATTTGTCTGTTTCATTCATCCCAAGTTGTCTTTGTTTTTCCCCACCCTCCCACCCTTCTTCTTCTTGGAGCCAGCAATTCTCAATGAAGTATCCATTTTATTCATGGGATGTCTCTTCATTCTTTTCCTTCAATGTTCTTATCCGGTGATTTATCGTGAAGTTGCTCAGGAAAACTCCAAGTTCATCATTCTTTTGTTCTCTAATTCTGCCGGTGGATGTAATTCAAGATTTCAGTGTTGGTCTTATCCTTTTCCTCATTTCACAATGTTTTCTTATTCTGGTGCACCAATTAATCATTCTGCTCTTGCTATTCATATCCGGAGTGCTGAAGATTCATAATTCCATTCTTAATCCTTTCAAATTATTTTTTGAGGATTGTTATCTTATTCAAGCCATTTAATTCAACCGGTGCAATATCTCTTAAGCAATCTTTTTCAACGGTGATTTCTTTGAGTGGGCCCTAACCCACAGGTCTTTTTCCAGGATCTTACCTGACTCTTCTATTTTCTGGAGTTATACTCAAATCCTTTCCAAAGTGTGACGTAAGAATGATTTCCATCAGTCACATGCCTTCTCCAAGCTTGTTTCCAATTATTTCCATCTTTAGCTCCACCTTCCTCTTGTCATTCGTCCGGAGTATCTCGAAATTCTTATGGCATTTCTCGTCTTCAGTCTCAACATTTGAAGACCGGAGAAGTGTTTCTCTTAAATCTTGGCCCGTTCTCTCAAGAGTTGTGGTTCTACCTTCATGCCTTCCTCATTATTGTTCCGTTTGTGAGGAATTCTTTTATACCCGTCCGAAGCATTCTTGAATTCTTTTCTTTGTGATCCTCCGAAGGCCATCATTTCAGAAGATTCTTCGTTCTCAGTTTTTCAACTTCGTCCTCCAAATATTCTTCATTGATGCCTCTTCGTTCATCTCCATATTCTTACGGTGGTTCTTTCAAGTTCACTCATCCTTGTTGTCGTTTTAATTCATTTATTCTTTTCATAATCGTACCGGTGCTTCGTTGAAGATTTATCCAAGCTTATGCGAGATCTCTCTTTAATTCTTTCCAACGAGAATAAGTGGTATGCAAAATCCTTTGGTTGTCATCAATTTAAATTGGTGAAGGATATGCATGACATAATTCTTATTCTTATTCCTTCAAGGTGATTTAATTCTTTTGTTTGGAGCTTGTTCATCATATCATATCTTTCGTTCTAAGTTGTTCATCTTGTTTTTCGGAGCTCCAAGCTATTTCAATGATATCATTTCAGCTCCATCTAATTCTTCGCAGGCCTTGAATCTTATTCTTTTCATCTTTCACTTCTCATGCTTTCATTACCGGAGTTCTTCATGGTGGTTCATCATCATTTAATTCATCCTCGAAGTCTTCATCATGCTTCCAATTGCAATCCTTTCTATCTTATCTTTGAGATGGTGTTATGTCATTCTTGACAATTCCTTCATGTTTCATGATTCATGAGTTATCAAGAATGAGATATTTAAACCCATCATTTTCCTTGATCTGGAGATCTTTTCAACACTTCAATTTATTTGTTGGAGTAATCTTGGGTTGTATTTCACCTAAAAGCTTTACCTGAGAATTGTTGCTTATTATGGTGCTTCTAAATGCCCCAAGTTCTTCATTTATCATTCCGGTGAAATAAGATTTCCATCTCCTTGTTGATCTCAATCCAATCAATCGTTTCCATTAGTGGCTGGTTGTCACCTCTTAATTTTGAGATGTTTTCTATAATCCCACAACGAGCTTATTCGTTTCGTTGTTGATTTTCCATCAACCACATTCAACCCTTCTTCGTAAGGATGATTTTTCCTAATTCATTCGTGGGAGAAGTTGTCTTTTCTTCTCCGTTCTTTTCTTTCCATCGACCTAGCATATATTCTTTCATTCCGGAGGCATTGTGATATTGCTCTCTTTAACCATCATCTTGTCATATCAAGATCATATTTCTCCCTTGCTTGTCTTTTAACCGGAGTGTTGTATTCTTCATTCAAGTTCTCTCATCTTATCAAGTTTTGCCTATCTTTTAACCGGAGTGCTGTCTGAATCTTTCTTATCCCTTGTGCCATTCTTTCAATTATTTCGGAGGCAATATGCTGTTGATTTCATCAAGTATCATTCAATCTTCACAAGTTCTTGTTTAATTCCTTCCATTTTCAAACGGAGTGCTGTCCAAATTCTGTCATTCTTATTCCTTGGCTATACAGTTGCAGCTTCATATTCTTTTGTCATCCGTGAGCTCTTGTTTTATGTCTTTCAACCTACAAGGTTCTCATAATGTTCCTTGTTCCTCTTTTCTAACGGAGTGTTTTCATCTTCATTCATCTATGTTGTTTTGTTCTTTCAACTTGTTTAACCTCTCAAGGTTCCTTGGTTTCATTCGTCTGTCAAAGAAGCAACTTTGTTTTACCTACTCCTCATATCTCTAGGATCTCGGGTCGAGATCCTCTGTTAGTGTGGGAGAGTTGTGACGCCCGAAGACCGACGTCCTAGAAGATTCCAGAAGATTCCAGATGTTCCGGGTTGCCCGTGTGTTTCTTTTGAGCTTGTGTTATTTATTTTTGCATTGCATCATGTCATCATGCCATCATGTCATATTTTCTTTTGCATCTCAACTTAAATAAATCGTGTGGACCTTCGGTCCATTTAAATCGAGGGAAGGTGACTTCTCTTTAAAATATATAAAAGCCTCTCAATATTTAGGGAGCTATATTTAAAATATTCCAATTGGTTGGGATGACCGTAACACACTTGCAATATTTCCCCATGCCTATTCCATATCAAGTTTGACTTCAAAACCTTGCTATAATTCGTTTCCGTTATTTTCGAGGCTCCTCCAATTTTTCTAGACTCTTTTCAAACTCCTTGAGGTAAGCTATTTATTTTAGTTTGCACTTCCCTTTTTGTTGGAACTATTTTGGTGAGGTTGGAATTATTCCGTAAAGCCTTACAAAAATGTCCATCATTTTATTCTTATTCTTTGCCTCTTTTCTTTTATTTTTTGGCTCTCTCCTTTTTTTTCTGCTAAAAATAAAAAGAGAGAGCTGCAGAGCCCAGCAGCCAGCCCGATTCCTCCTGGCCTTTTCCCTCCCAGCCTTTGGCCTAAGGCCACCCAACCCTCCAGCCGGCCCGCGGCCCATCTTCCCACTTTGGCCCAGCTGGCCTCCCGTAACCCTAGCGTGCGCCGCACCTCATCGCTCCTCTCCTCCCCGTTTCCCTTCCCCGCCGCCAGCGCTCTTTCTCCCGCATCCCTCGCTCATCTCGCAGAGCCCGAGTACCCGTCGCCCGAGCACCCTCCCCACGATCCACTCCTTTCCCTCGATCCCATTTTTTCCCTCTGCGATCGAAGCCCGAGCTCTCCCCTCGATCTTCCCCATCCCCCTCGCCGTTTTTCCCTCTCCCCGAGCCCTAGGGCCAGCGCCGCCGAACCTCCATGGCGCCTCGCTCCCGCCCCAGCTCGGCTCCCTCCGCACTCCCTCCTCACGCCGCGCCCCAGTACCGGCCAGGGGCCCTCGCCTCCGTCCCCTCTGGTCCTCCTCTCCAGCACCGCGGGGCTGCACCGCTCCGCCCGCGAGCCGGCCGCCCCTTCCTCCAGCAGCCGCCGGTCGCCGCGGGAGTCCAGCTCCGACGTGCCCCATCTCCCGCCTCTGCACCGGCCAGGCCGCGGCCTCCCTCCTCCGTGCCTCCCCAGGCCCGAGCGCCTCCAGCGGTCACCTCCGCTCTAGCGCCTCTGGCCCCCCTCCGGGCGCATCGCCAAGGCCGGCGCCGCCTCGTTCTCTGCACCTCCGACGCCCTGGAACCTGGCCTCGGCACCACAGCTCCTCGGTTCCCTCCCCTGCAGCGCCAAAACCCGCGCTGCTGCTGTGTTTTTTTTCGCCGTGCCGCTGCATGGTCTCGTCGCCCCCGTGCTACTGTGTTCCGTGTTTTGCGGTGTTGTTCTTTTGTTGTGTTGTCGTGCTACTATTTTGACAGAAGAAACGAGTACAACTACATAACGACGACCGAACATCTATGGGAAAACGAGCTCGTGAACGGCTACGGAACAAGTACCCCTACATACGTGAACGACTACCGTCGCCGGAAACGAGTACCACTACGCTCGAAGACCACGTGTACCACTACCGTCGACATGTACATCTACGAGATCGTCTACTTCCACTACCGTCGCTCGACGACCGCGAGTACCACTACCGTCGCCCGAGTACCGCTACGAGAACGACTACCTTCGGTGAAGAAATGAGAACGTCTACTTCCTCTCCGAACGGAACATCTACTTCCTCTACGAATCGCGTGAACGACTCCTTCCTCTACGTCTCGAACCACCCCGAAACGCACGCTTCAAAGGTATAACGAGACGACCCCGTGGATGACTCGTGGAATGCTTGCTTGTGTTGTATGAAATGTTTCCTTGTGTGCACCGTGCCGTCTTTGTCGTGCTCCTCGGTTGCCTCGTCACCGACTCGTGGGAACCCGACAACGGGATCGCCCACCTTTCATCTCGTTTGACTCGCTCACGCCATCTTTCCTTTTGCACCGGACTCTCAACGAGTTACCGGAACCGATATGGTGCCGTTGCATCATTTTCGGATCGTTGCCGTGGCACCCTTTTCTTTCCACCACGGCGACAAATGCTTCATATCTCTTTTAAGTCAACCTTCAATTAATAATTGCATAAACTTGATCATGTCATCCGCATCATGTTAACAACACTAAAATGTTTAATTGTTGTTGCTTTATAATTATTAAACATGCTCATGGGGATTTTTCCGGAATTGTTGTTGTTATTCTCCGGCCTCATTTAAATTGCCTTAATAGTGTAGTTTCTTTATGCTTCACCTCTTGCTATGTTAAAAACAATTAATCTTGTCTTGTAATTAAATGAGAGTCAATTAAATAATTATAATGTGGTGTTTCGTCAATATGCAACTCGTTGCATATTGAGCTCCACTTAACTTGTAGTTTTGTTTGTGCACTTGCCATGCCATGCATAATTAAACCGGACATGCATCATACTTGGATGTGCATCGTATGCCATGTTTATGCTTGCGTGTTTACCGTGTTGTTTGCTTCTTTCCGGTTGCTTCTCTTGTTAGCTTCGGTTTCGTTCCGGAGTTGTGAGGTTTCGCTCGACTGTTGCTCCGTCTTCTTCGTGGATCCGTTGTTCTCCCTTGTGGAATTCCAGGCAAGATGACCGAACCCGGATACCATTACTATCTTTGCCTCTTGCTAGAGTATCGCTCTTTAGTATTTTGCCTCGATGCCCATGATCTTCTTGTCAGCCTCCTACTTGTAACCAATTGCCATGTTTAACCAACCTACCTATGCAAACCGTTGCTTGGCTAAGTACGCTTCGCTCAGCCCCTCTTATAGCATTGTTAGTTGCAGGTGAAGATTGAAGATGCTTGCTTCATGTTGAAGTTTGGTTTGGTTATATCACACTATATAAATGCTTAAAATGAAATCATCTATATACTGGCAGGGTGGAAGGCTAAGCCTTTTGCTTGGTGATTTGTTCCACTCATGCCGTTAGGAACCGTATAAACCGGTGTTATGTTCCTTGATTATGCGTTCCTAACACGGTTGGGGTGTATGGGACCCCCTTGATAAACCGCTAAGTGCTAAGTCTTTTCCAGCAAGTCCCAACATTTGGTTCTATTTGCCTCATAATAACAACTTAATTAATTAATTAAATTTGCATAGGGGGTCGCGTCCCCGAGGATTCTTAATTCTACATAGCAGGGGGGCCAGTGCCGATGGTGTTGGTCCCAAACGGGGAGTCTGCGGGAACCACCACGGGGAAACTCGAGGATTGGGTCCTGTAGAATCGCCCATCCGGTCGTGTCCTGAGACTTAGATACGCGCGGCTACTATCAGGGTGTCGACACGCCGGGAGGATTTGCTGGATTAGCCTTACCTTAGTTCGGTTTAACTTGAGCACGGGATTCCGAGAATACTCGGGTCTTCCCACCTATGGAGTTGCGACTCCGCGGATCATGGGCTTGTAATGGGTCAAGTTGGAACACCCCTACAGGGTTTGAACTTTCGAAAGCCGTGCCCACGGTTATGTGGCAGATGGGAGCTTGTTAATATCCGGTTGTAGATAACTTGACACAATGTTTCCAATACACTACCAGCGTGTGTACCGTGACTGTCAATTTCCGAATAGGGATTCGGGAGTTGAACACGGTGGGGTTATGTTTGACCGGCTTTAGTTAGGATCACTTCGTGATCATCTTTCGACCGAGGCACTTCTCTTCTCGCTCTCTTTTGCGTAAGTTAGTGCTAGTTGCTGCTGCAGACTCTTGTTGTTCCTTCACCTCTCGTTCTTTCTTCAGCCTTGTCCTCTCCCAAGGCTTAAATAGTCATGTTACCCGGGAACGGGAATTGCTGAGTCCTCTGTGGCTCACAGTTACTTCACCACACCAGATGCAGGTTCAGCCGAGTTTGATGCAGGAGATGGTTCAAGTACTTCACTTGCAGTCCGATGAAGATCGTGGCTGTTTGCTTGAGACGTTTCGATGTTCAGTAGTGGTTTCTACTAGGATTCGATCCTGACCTGTGGCTTTATGTTGTTTTGGTATCTTTCTTTTGGATCTTCACCCGTAGTCGGGTTGTGATGTTTTGGATGATGATTGCTTATGTAATGTATTGTGTGAAGTGGCGAGTGTAAGCCAACTATCTCCTTTTGCAATTTAATCCCTCTTTTACATGAGTCGTGCAAAGATACCAAACTTGAGATCATTCTAGGATGGGCTTATACCTTTAAGTCGTGCCTCGACACGTAGGAGGTATAGTCCCATCCTGGGCATTACAAGTAGGTTGAGGAGCAACTCTTTGTTCCTTCGCTCGGGGTGAAGATACCCCGAACAAACCTCTCAAAGGATTATTTTCCATAGTAACAAGTGACAGTAAATTCAGCACATTATATAAATGTTTCCCTACCAAATTACACTCACCAAAGGCGCCTCACTACCCGGCAACGGCGCCAGAAAAGAGTCTTGATGACCCACAAGTGTAGGGGATCTATCGTAGTCCTTTAAATAAGTAAGAGTGTCGAACCCAACGAGGAGCAGAAGGAAATTACAAGCTGTTTTCAGCAAGGATTTCTCTGGAAGCACTGAAATTATCGGCAATAGATAGTTGCATGATAGTATAATTCGTAACAGGTAACAAGTAACAAAAGTAAGCAAGGTGCAGCAAGGTGGTCCAATCCTTTTTGTAGAAAAGGACAAGCCTGGATGTACTCTTATAGAAAGCAAAGTGCTCCCGAGGACACATGGGAATTACTGTCAATCTAGTTTTCATCATGCTCATATGATTCACGTTCGGTACTTTGATAATTTGATATGTGGGTGGACCGGTTCTTGGGTGATGTCCTTCCTTGGACAAGCCTCCCACTTATGATTAACCACTCTTGCAAGCATCCGCAACTACGAAAGAAGTATTAAGATAAATCTAACCATAGCATGAAACATAGGGATCCAAATCAGCCCCTTTTTGCGAAGCAACGCATAAACCACGGTTTAAGCTTATGTCACTCCAGCAACCCATCATCTACTTATTACTTCCCAATGCCTTCCTCTAGGCCCAAATAATGGTGAAGTGGCATGTAGTCGACATTCACATAACACCACTAGAGGAAAGACAACATACATCTCATCCAAATATCGAATGAATACCAAATTCACATGATTACTTATAACAAGACTTCTCCCATATCTCGGGAACAAATGTAACTACTCACAAAGCATGTTCATGTCCATGATCAGAGATGTATTGAATATAATTAAGGATCTAAACGTATGATCTTCCACCGAATAAACCAACTAGCATCAATTACAAGGAGTAATCAACACTACTAGCAACCCACATGTACCAATCTAATGTTTTGAGACAAAGATCGGATACAAGAGATGAACTAGGGTTTGAGAGGAGATGGTGCTGGTGAGGATGTTGATGGAGATTGACCCCCTCTCGATGATACGGTTGTTGGTGATGACGATGACTTCGATTTCCCCCTCCCAGAGAGAAGTATCCCCAGCAGAACAACCCTGCCGGAGCTCTAGATTGGTTTCGCCCAGGTTCCGCCTTGAAACGGCAACGCTTCGTCCTGAAAACCTCCTTCTGATATTTTCCATGTCAAAACACATTGATACATCAGAAGATGGACTCTGGGGGCCTGCCAGGGGGACCACAAGGTAGGGGCGCACCTAGGGGGGTAGGGCGCGCCCCCCACCCTTGTGGATTGCTGGTGGCCCCACTCTGGTGCTTCTTTCGCCCAATATTTTTTTATATTCCAAAAATATTCTCCGTGAAGTTTCTGGACTTTTGGAGTTGTGCCGAATAGGCATCTCAGATTTGCTCCTTTTCCAGTACAGAATTCAAGCTGCCGGCATTCTCCCTCTTCATGTAAACCTTGTAAAATAAGAGAGAAAGGGCATAAGTGATGTGACATATTGTGTAATAACAGCCCATAATGCAATAAATAACAATGTAAAAGCATGATGCAAAATGGATGTATCAGCCATCAAGGCCCCACATCAACCATTACTCTGTAATCTTTTTTTCACAACTACTACCTTCACAGTTCGACTTGTATGGTTAGACGTCCCGAGCTTATGAGAAATAATAAAAGTACCCTTTATGGTGTTTGGATATCCGCATATCGTTATCCCCTCTATTTCTTTCCGGATTCCCCAATCGCTCTTCGAATAACCCAGCATCAAAGTACATTAAATAGTCTAGAGTTTGTCGGTGGGAACGACACCTATGGGATCACAAGAATCCCTACTACGGTTAGTGGGGCGCGGGGTTGAGAGAAGAGCGGATCAAACATATAGCACACGGTTCGTTTATCCAGGTTCAGGCCGCGAGGATGCGTAAAACCCTACTCCTGCTTTGGTGGATTGTATGTCTGTGTTCTTCAGCTAGCTATGGGGCGTGAGGAGCTCCAAAAAGCCGAATCCTCCTCCTGGTCGCCTTGGGCCTCCTTTTATAGAAAAAGGGGTCGCCACAGTGGCACACAGGAGGTGGAAAGGGTATAGTGATGCGAGGTTATCCCTCGCATTACCTGACAAGGCGCATTTAATGTGTCTTGCTTAGGTGTCCTTGCTTTATCGGGGACGGGGGAGAGATCTGTCTTGTTCGTCGCCGCTCCTTCTTGTGTCGACACGCGCCCTGGCCAGCGATGCCTGAGATGCCATGTAGGTAGGCAGGCAGCTGAGGTGGCGCAATGGTGGGTCTTCACGAAGATCTTCATGCCGCCACGCAGGTGCCTGCCCAGCTGGTTGGGTTGGCAGCTGCATAAAGCGGTGGAAGTTTAGTCGGCGTGGGCCTGATGGTGGCCCTGTGGATGTCCTTCGCAAGGGCCTTGCCGGGGCCCCGACAAGGGTCTTGCCGTGGCGCCTGCTGCCATCCCCGGCAAGGTGCTTGCCGGAGGTCTTGTGATCTTCCTCGGCTAGGATCCTGCCAAGGGTCGTCGTCTTCTTAGTGCGTATCTAATCTTGAATGTCTTCACAAAGATTTGCATGCCACTACGGGGATGTCTCCTGAATCCTTGCCCATGGGGGCAGTGGACTCAAGGGTGATTTGCTCCGTAGGCGTGGGGCGAGTTGCCGTGGCAAGGGTCTTGCCGGGGCTGCTAAAGCCGGCTTCCGACAAGGATCTTGCCGGGGGAACCTGCTTTGTCCCTTTGCTCTTTGTGGTCTTGTCCTTGGTGTCGTTCTAGTTCTCTTGAGCTTCGGTCTTACCCTGGCTTGCCTCCCTTGCTTGCTTGGTGCGGCGGTGCCAGTGGCTCAGACTGCCCGTGCACAGTCATAGGGGTACAAAAAGTGTACCCCCCTTTTTGTACACCGACAGGAGCCTGGGGATTCAGTCCTCCTGGGTCAAAGTTCTTCCGTGCTAGCTGATTTTCAACTACATCCTCAAGACATTGGGCCCAATTCTGTGTCCAACATCTGCAATTTCCAAGTTTTCTGTGAAGCTTATCTGCAAGAGGAGCCATCAGTTGAATTATTCCGGGATTTCTTCCATCTAAACCGTCGCACGGAATTTTCTAACGGTCCAAACACTGAGCTCGGCGAGATGTCTATTCAGAAGAGAAAGGACGTTAGTTTTCCTTACGCCAATCACCACAGCCACCCTAAAGAGTGGAATCAAACTTGGTTTTATTATCTAGATACTTCTCCGGAAGATGAGAATCCTCTGCCGGGTTATCGTTCCCACCGGCTTTCTGAGAACCATCCCTTTCCTCAACAGCTAAGTGCCCACGAACAGACTAAATATGCTCCTCAGCTCTCAAAGCTCAGGGCCTTCACCGCAAATGGCTTAACAGGGGTTGATTTCGTTCGTTGTTGGATTTCCTGGAGTATTCTCCCATTAAGCCGGCGCTCCGGTTTAATGTATTATTTAACTCTCTTGGCTCTCTTGTCTTGCATCTTATTAACAATGATTGTAACCAGGGACACGCTAAAGGAAGGAAGGCGAATGATGTTGAGGTAATTACTCTTTCTTCCGGTTCAGAACCTCTGTCGACACCAAAAATTCGTCGAACAAGCCGGAAAGTACAGTTTTCTCACCCTTTAACTTATTTGGATCCAAACTTTATTTTGAAGAAACAGCAACATGAGGCTCGCCGCACCACGCGGCATAGTGGTCATGCCATTGAATCCACCAGTTTACCACATAGACCAGCCCAGAGACACCGGTCAGAGGTTTTATATACTCCAGATGCTCTTTATCCCAAAGCAGGTCATATTCGACATCCTCTTAATCCGTCTAATTTGAGTTATCAGGAAACTCCTCGTTCATCATCTGGCGAATCAACAGCTACGCAGATTCCTCCTCTGAAGACTGTTCATCGGTAAGTTTTATCATTTTGTTGTTTTAACCTCTTTCTTTACTCCTCTGACTATCGTCACCTTTAACTTTTGCAGTAAACCCAGGCCTAGCAAAAAGGCTAAGCTGAATAAACCGGCAGGTGATGACGCGATTCCTGAACCAACAAAGGATCCTGAACCTGCTAAACCCGTGGAAGAAAATATTCACACTTTGCATGATGATCCTCCTCCCACGGATCATGAAGTTTTTGTTGATCAAGGAAGTGTCCCAATGGATTGTGACACTAATCCGGCCAATCCTGTCCGGGCCAGCCATACTCCAGCCAACCCTGCTAAGCCTGCTGCCGCTTCAACCGAGGAAGTTCAAATCATTGGATTCGGTTACACTGCTCCTAGTGAACCTGTTGCTTTATACAAACATACTGCGAAGGATGAAACTTCTGGCAAGGATAAAGGCAAATTGAGTGCTGACTTGTCCAACTATAACCAACTTAGTGCTCAAGAGCTCCATTCCGGTTATCTGAACCGGCTATACACCAGCCGTGATCATGAAGCCGGCTTGGTAAATCTGATGAAGGAACGATATGAGGTAACTTTCTGCTTTAACTTTAACTTTATTCCTGCGTAAGTCTTGTAGCTTGCCTTTACTCCATCGTAGCCCCCAAGGGCCGTTTTACTCCTTTAGGATGAACCGGGACTTTATAATATCCATTATATAGTTCTTTCACATGCGTAGTCCCCAAGGGCCGGTTTATCTCTTCAAGATGAACCGGGACTTTAGCTTGTAATCATTTCTGAACAATGTCACATTAGCCCGCAAGTGCCGAGTGCATAAATTGTTATTTGCTTGGGACTTTATTGAAAAATGTCTGATAATTGCAAATACGCATTAGCCCCCAAGTGTCAAGTGTATAACTTGTTATGTGCTTGGGACTTTGAATATGCTTCCTCAATGTATAATATGCTCTTCTTTTGACAGGCTGATCTAAACCGGAAAGACACTCAGGTGGCTGAACTCCAAGATGCACTGAAATTTCAACAGACCGCCTCTTCCAATGTCAAAGATGAACTGAACCTTGCTCTAGCCAACATGGAGAAATTAAAGAAGGATATCTAGAAGGAACGATCAGATTGGGGAGCTGAAAGAGCCACCTTGGAAAAAAGGGCAACTGATGCAGAGGCTGCTCTCAATCCTCTGACAGAAGAACCGTCCGGTTTAAAGCAGTAGATAAACGCCATGACTACTGCTGTCTTGGGTAAGTATACATAACATAATCCTGAATATGATAGTTCTGCACTTTCCGGTTTAACTCAAACTCTTTTGGATGTAGGAAAACATATTGCTCATCTCGACACTGATATGCGGAAGAAATTGAAGGCCGCATATACTCTCATAGAGCAGTTGTATTCCGGCGCTCAAAGGATTGTCTGCACTACTTCCCATAATAAACCGGCTCCCACAACGATCAAAGGCACTTTGGAGAAGTTATCAATTATACATGTCCGTCTCGGAGAGCTGAAGAAATCATCTACAAGAGCGGCTGCCTTGATGGCCTTAACTCGAGCGAAAGCTTGGGTGCCTGATCTTGATCCGGCAGAAGTGATGAATGGCTATCCCAGGATGAAGGAGGACGGATCAACATTCACAGACAACAAGTTACGTGCTCTAACAATAGAAATGCGGCCTTTGGCCAGCAAACTATCTGATGAGGCCGATCTGTCCCATTATCATCCGGGTTATAATGCTAAAAATTTGCGGGTCAACCCTCCGGTCTACGAGGTTGAAGATCTCATCCCGCCCATCTGTAAGCACACATACGCTCCTGATATTGATCCGTTTGAACCCGTGAGTGATGAAGCTATTTTCAAAGCGATGACCAAGATCAATTGGGCAACCACTGACTTCTAGCTGCTAGAAGAGAACGACGAGGAGTCGGAGCAGGACGATCCACAACCTTCAAGCCGAGCTGGCGCAGATTCATAAACCGGAGCCGGTTTGACTATTATATCATAGTATCTGCAGCAAGGAACATATCACTTTGGGCTGCCAATCACCTTGTAGTAGGGTAGTTGGAACACTTGGTTTACGCCTTCACGCATACTCTCTTTTGTATGATATTGCTTCATCTGGCAACTTCATGATTATTTCTGTTTATGACTCTTTTAACAGTTTATTCCACATGTTTCTACATAAGACAAAGTTTAAAGTGTCCTGGCGGTTTATCGCCGGACAGGTCATGATGCCCCAAATACATGGTCTAGGTTTATAACCTGAACTGTATATAAAATATGAAACATATATCATACCTGTGATTAAATTTTGCTCTACTGGCTTTAATCAATAATCGGTAGTAAAGACAATGATCCAAGTTGTATGTATCGATAACTCCTTGATCATTTGTCGGTTCATGATGAAACCATGCCGGGTTATGATAAACACCGGTTTAACTGTAGATAGCACTGGCGATTTATAATCAAACCAGACCAGGTTTTGTAAACACTGGTTTATTTTAGTGGCAACTTATAGTCATCCACACCTCGAATCAATGGACTTGGATAAACACCAATGAGCTCAAAGATTAAAAAGTTTAGTAAAATCAAAAGAGACATTGTCAAATAAAACCCTGTAGTCGAGGCTTTTTACGACCTGCCAGGCTCCAAATTCGAGGCTTTTCATGGGCTGCCAGGCCACTGAATTAACCATTTCACAAATCCTGTTAAGATGGACCTCAGTCCTTAACCAATCGTCAATTTAACATTGCCAAGTTCAGGGTCTGTAAGAAGATTGACTTGTGAAATGTTCGACGGGTCATATCAGGTTTACCTGGGCGGAGTGACTTACTTAATGCAGGCAGGCTAATCCGGGGTTTTAGGTGTATACACCAGGCTTCCAAGCCGTGGCTTGATAGCCTACTACAAGGGTTGTCAACTCGTTGACGCTATGCGTCAGGAGCCCCCAGGTAGCATTGTGAGCTATGCTCGCCGGGTGCCTATGTTTGAGTTGTGCTATGCATCGAACTCTCTTTTGCCCCTCATCACCATGTGGGCTTTGAAATCCAAATTACCGAAGCAACCAGAGCTATGCTCTTATGATGGTCTTGGTTTAATAGCCAGTTTAAGAGGGCCATAGGAACTCCTTTCCACACAGAAGCCCCCATGTGACAAACTCTTTGGAAAAAAGCAGTAGATACCCCGCTTTAACGGGGACACCGGTTTATTATGGTGATCATAATATATACATTGCAAATTCATGTACATAAACAGAGCCTATAGCTCAGGTATAATAATGCCGAAGAAGAGCGATGTTCCATGGCCGTCGGGTCTCCTCCTCTGCAGTACGTGAGTCCTTGTGTTCTCGAATGTCAACGAGGTAGTATGGTCCGTGGTGTAGATTCTTACTGATCACAAAGGGTCCTTCCCAAGGCGGGGACAACTTGTGCATGTCAGTCTGGTCTTGGATGAGCCGGAGCACTAGATCTCCTTCTTGAAACGTTCTGGTTTTAACCCGGCGACTATGGTACCGGCGCAGATCTTGCTGATAAATCGCCGACCGAGCTGCTGCCATGTCACATTCCTCATCCAGCCGGTCTAACGAGTATTGATGTGCCTTCTCGTTATCAGCTTCGATGTAAGCCGCCACTCGTGGCGAATCATGACGGATGTCACTAGGGAGGACTGCTTCAGCTCCATACACCATGAAGAAAAACGTGTAACCCATAGACCTATTAGGTGTGGTGTTGATACTCCATAACACAAAGGGTAATTCCTCCACCCAACAACCCGGCGTCCTCTACAAAGGGGCCATAAGCCAGGGTTTGATGCCTCTCAAGATCTCATGATTGGCTCTCTCAGCTTGACCATTGGATTGGGGGTGAGCCACTGAAGATACATCAAGGCGGATGTGTTCTCGTTGACAGAACTCCTCCATAGCTCCCTTGGATAGATTGGTACCATTATCAGTTATAATGCTGTGTGGAAAGCCAAACCGGAAAATCACCTTTTTTGATGAATTGAACCGTCGTTGCCGCATCACACATGCTGACTAGTTCCACTTCAACCCACTTGGTAAACTTATCCACCGCCACCAGAAGGTGGGTCTTCTTATCTGGAGATCTCTTAAAGGGCCCGACCATGTCTAGCCCCCAACTCGCAAACGGCCAAGTAATTGGAATCATCCTCAACTCTTGAGCTGGTATATGAGCACGCCGTGAGAATTTCTGGCGAGCATCACATTTTCTGACCAAGTCCTGTGCATCGGCGTGAGCCGTCAGCCAGTAGAACCCATGACAAAAAGCTTTAGCCACCAAAGATTTTGAATCGGCATGATGACCACAATCTCCTTCGTGGATTTCTCGAACAATATCACAGCCTTCGTCTGGTGATACACAATGTTGAAACGCCCCAGAGACGCTGCAATGATGTAGCTCTCTATTGACAATAGTCATTGATTTGGATCACCGGACTATCTGCCTAGCCAAGACTTCATCCTCTGGTAACTCACCTCGGTTCATGTACGCCAGGTACGGGACCGTCCAATCCGGAATAACATGAAGCGCCGCCACCAATTGGGCCTCCGGATCAGGAACAGCCAAGTCCTCTTCTGAAGGTACTTTCACCGACGGATTATGCAATACATCCAGGAAGATATTGGGTGGCATCGGTTTACATTGAGAACCTAGCCGGCTTAACGCATCGGCTGCTTCATTCTTTCACTGGTCCACATGGTCCACCTGATAACCCTTGAAGTCTCCAACGACAGCGTCCACCTCTCGAAGATACGCTGCCATAAGTGGATCCTTGGAATCCCACTTACCAGATACCTGTTGAGCCACCAGGTCTGAATCGCCGAAACATTTAACCCGGCTTAAATTCATCTCCTTAGCCATTCTCAGACCATGGAGGAGAGCTTCATACTCAGCTGCATTGTTAGTATAAGGGAACATTAAACGGAGGACATAACAGAACATATCACCTCCTGGGGAAGTTAATACGACTCTAGCCCCCGAGCCTTCCAATTGCCTGGATCCATCAAAGTGAATAGTCCAATACGTATTATCCGGCTTCTCCTCTGTTGCTTGCAACTCTGTCCAGTCGTTGATGAAGTCCACCAGTGCTTGAGATTTGATTGCAGTACGAGGCACATACTTCAGTCCGTGAGGACTAAGCTCAATGGCCCACTTTGCAACCCGACCAGTCGCTTCTCTGTTCTGGATTATATCTCCCAGAGGAGCTGAACAGACCACGGTGATTGGATGGCCCTGAAAATACTGCTTCAGCTTCTGGTTTGCCGTGAAGACTCCATATACCAATTTCTGCCAATGCGGGTATCTCTGCTTCGACTCAATGAGCACCTCACTGATATAGTAAACCGGTCGCTGAACCGGATATTCTTTCCCGGCCTCCTTGCATTCTACCACGATGGCAACGCTTACTGCTCGGGCATTAGCATCCACATATAGCAACATCGGCTCATTATCAACTGGTGCAGCAAGGACGGGCGGCTCCGCCAATTGCTTATTCAAGTCCTCGAATGTAGCGTCAGCAGCATCACTCCAGACAAAGTGATCTGTCTTTTTCATCATCTGATAAAGCGGGATGGCCTTCTCTCCCAAACGGCTGATAAACCAGCTGAGCGCCGCAATGTGGCCCGCCAAACATTGGACATCGTTGATGCACGCCGGTTTAGCCAAGGATGTAATCGCCTTGATCTTCTCCGGATTAGCTTCAATTCCTCTGTTTGACACCAGGAACCCCAAGAGCTTGCCTACTGGAACACCAAAAACACACTTGGCCGGATTAAGCATCATCTTATAAACCCGGAGATTATCAAAGGTTTCCTTTAAGTCTGTTATCAACGTCTCTTCCTTCCTGAATTTCACAACAATGTCATCCACATATGCATGAACGTTCCACCCAATCTGTCCATGAAGACAATTCTGCACACAACGCTGATAGGTCGCCTGGGCACTCTTGAGCCCGAACGGCATAGATACATAGCAAAAGGCTCCAAAGGGAGTTATGAAGGACGTCTTCTCCTGGTCCTTAACTGCCATCTTGATCTGATGATAACCGGAATATGCATCCAAAAAACTTAGGCGCTCACAACCCGCCGTAGCATCAATGATTTGATCAATGTGAGGGAGGGCAAAGGGATTAGCTGGGCAAGCCTTGTTCAGATCTGTGTAATCAACACACATTCGCCAAGTGCCATCCTTTTAAGCACCAGCATCGGATTAGCCAACCACTCCGGATGAAACACCTCAATTATAAAGCCTGCGGCCAAGAGCCTAGCCACTTCTTCACCAATAGCCTTGCGCCTTTCTTCATTGAAGCGGCGGAGGAACTGTTTAACTAGTTTAAACTTGGGATCAATACTAAGAGTCTGCTCAGCGAGTTCCCTCGGTACACCTGGCATGTCAGAAGGCTTCCATGCAAAGATGTCCTGATTCTCACGGATGAACTCGATGAGCGCGCTTTCCTATTTCGGGTCCAGGTTAGCGCTGATAGTGAACTGCTTGGATGAATCGCCAGGAACAAAGTCAACCTGCTTGGTCTCATCTGCTGATTTAAACTTTAAGGCCAGATCGTGTCCAGTGGTTGGCTTCTTTAGTGGAGACATATCGGCCGGATCAACATTATCTTCATAAAATTTCAATTCCCCGGTGGCACAAACCGCCTCAGCATAGGCTGCATCACCTTCCTCACACTCCAAAGCAACCTTACGGCTCCCATGGACCGTAATAGTTCCCTTGTGACCCGGCATCTTGAGCTGCAGATAAACATATAAAGGCCTCGCCATGAACTTAGCATAAACCGGCCGCCCGAATAGGGCGTGATACGGGCTCTTGATCTTTACCACTTAAAAAGTCAAAGTTTCGGACCTCAAGTCGTGCTCATCTCCAAAGGTGACCTCCAAGTCTATCGTATCGATCGGATACGCCGATTTACTAGGTACCACACCGTGGAAAATAGTGTTGGACTGCCGAAGCTTTTTGTCTGTCAACCCCATGCGACGAAAAGTCTCGTAATACAAAATGCTGATGCTGCTTCCACCATCCATGAGCACCTTGGTGAACTTATAGCCCCCAACCTGAGGTGCCACAACTAGAGCCAGCTGACCCGGATTATCAACCCGGGGCGGATTATCCTCTCGACTCCACACAATGGGCTGTTCTGACCAGCGCAGATAGCGTGGCACTGCCGGTTCAATGGAATGTACTGCCCTCTTGTAAGCTTTCTGATCTCGTTTACATTGGCTTGTGGTGAATACGTGATATTGCCCACTACTCAACTGCTTCGGATTACTCTAATATCCTGATTGCTGCTGTTGATTGCCCTGATTGCTATAACCACCCTAGCCGTGCTACTGGTTATGCTGATTATGCCCATTCTGGTTGTTGTGATTGTTCTGGTTACCTTGAAATCCTGAACCGGAACCACCACCTTGATAACCCGGCCCGAGAAAACCAGGACCTGAACCGCCGGACGATCCATGATCATATTGGGACCGGTTTATGAACTCCTTCATAATAAAGGAGACCTTCCAGAGGTGTGTGGCTGGTTTCTATTGCGTACCATGCCTCAGGCAAGGTATATTCGCTGGGGTGGTCTGCCCTTGCGGCGCTGACCATCCTCCTAGGCATTAGTGTTAGCCACAAAGTCTGAATTACTATCCGCTTTACGCTTACCATTATGCCCTTGATTCGCCGGGCTGGGCTGCGGCGCCTTGCCATTCTTCTTCGCCTTTCCTGACTTCTCGTCATCAGACTCTGGATATTTAGCACTATCGGAGTCCGCATACTTCACCAAAGCACCCATGAGCGTTGCCATGTCATCACAATTACGTTTGAGCCGTCCCAACTTTAGCTTCAGAGGCTCAAACCGGCAATTGCCTTCCAAGGTTATAACTGCTGTGTCCGGGTTGATGCGGTTGGAAGAATGTAGGATCTCCGATACTCAGCGCACCCAATGGCTCGTCGACTCGTGCTCTCGTTGAACACAGGCAGCTAAATCGACGATAGACATCGGCTGCTTGCATGTGTCTTTGAAGTTATTTATAAACCAGCGGCGTAACTCGGCCCATGATCCGATGGAGTTGGGCGGTAAACTCTTTAGCCAAGTATGGGATGTGCCCTCCAACATCATAGTGAAGTACTTAGCACACGCCGCGTCTTCTATGCCCAGCATCTCCATTGCCATCTCGTAGCTTTCGACCCATGTCTCCGGGGATAAATCCGTAGTATAATTGGGCACCTTGCACGGTCCTTTAAAGTCCTTTGGCAGCCGTACGTTGCGTAAAGCGGGGGTGAGACATGGTACTCCTAAGGAACTGGATGTAACCCCCAGTTCAACTGTGGTAGATGGACGAACCGGCGTTTGTTGACGAGCTTTGTACTGTGCTGCCAACTCGGCCTCCCGGCGCTGTCTGCCCTGATCCACCATGTCTTGAGCATTTGCTCCTCCTCCCACCGGGTTATCCCTCCGCGGCTGATTACGATTTCGCGCGCTGCTTGACACGGCTGGTTCCTCTAGGTGCCTGCTATAACTCCGGCTTGGGCGAGGGGTGGAGTGAAACCTCTCGCGGCTCTGAGAATAAGCTTGCTGCTGAGTTAAAGCCGTCTCCAGAAACTCCCTGGCTCGCCGTGCCTCCACTTTTATAGGGGATTCTCCTTCAATGGGAAGAGCGGCCAGTTGTGAAGCGGCGGCAACTATGTTATCCAATGGGTTGGAGTAGTGACCAGGAGGGGTAGGTACATGCTGCGATGGAACGACCTGGCGGGTTGGCTCTACGGCCTGTGGCTGGACAGATGCTCTTGTGCCAGGCGCCCCTCCCCTGTTTACCCCTGGTTAGTTACTGGTGCCTACTCCTGGGGTATTGAAAAGGTTCCTCGCCTATAAACCGGCGGCAGGCGGGATTGCAGCCTTCTCCTCATTACGTCGCGCGAAGTAGTCTGATGCAACATGAGCCAGTAAGCCTGAGCATCTAGCTCGGCCTGCCTCACAATCATCCTGATATTCTCAGCAGCTAGGTCCAATTTTGCTTGATCTATCTAGCTCTTTACCTGAGCAACTTCTGCATCATGTTGTTCCTTCTCGGCCTGGCCGACCTCTGCAGTTAGCAGCGCTGTCAAAGTGTCAACCAAGGTGGATAACACCTGAACCGGTGATTGAACCGGGCCTCCAGCCCTGGCCGCTGCTGTCGCTAGGTCTGATGTAAACGTCGCCGCAGTTGAAGACTGCTGCATAGGTTGTGATCCGGCCATGAAGACTGCGACCCAGTTTGGCGTATCTAGGGGGTCCGGAATACTGTCACCATCGGAACAGCCCCCGGACCGGCCATCCTGTCGCAAGTATAAAGATTTTGTTTCTCTAGAGGACGACTCATCGCCGGAGTAAACAATGGTCTCGCCACCAGAGTCCGATCCATCTTCAGCTCGCGCTCCGTGAACCGCTCCGACGAAGACGTGCTTCACGGCGGGCCGAACCCGGGCAGGTCTCGCACGCTGAGCCGACTCGACGATGTTGGGGAAGATGTCCGCCTCAGGGACCGGTTCGCTGATCTTGCCAATGAAGACGTGGATGCCGCCAAAGGGGACCCGGTACCCGTATTCAATTGAATCGGCCTCGGGGCCCCAGCCTGCATCGTCGATGTAGATCTTGCCGGGACAACTCTTAGTCATCCGGCCCACTGCATAGCCCTTGAGTCCTGCAAAGCTGCCCTTCAAGAACTCGAAACCATCGTGCGATAGCCCCACGGTGGGCGCCAACTATCGTGGTTCTGTCATGGAAGATGTCCTAGCAAAAGGACTTAGTCGTGAGGCCATCGCTACGGGTTAACTTAAAGGGGTTAAAGCAGACAAGGACGCAAGTGTTTATACTAGTTCGGCCCCTTCGATGAAGGTAGAAGCCTACTTCTAGTTTGGGTTGGTATTGCTAGGGTTTCGATGACCAAGGAGCGAATACGCTTTGCCTGTGTCTCGAGTTGTCGTCCTCCTCTGAACCGTCGCCGGGTCGTCCCTTTATATACAAGAGGTGACGCCCGGTCCGGTTTACAGAGTCCCGAGGCCAACTCATAAATGTGTCCGGCTCGGTCTCTATCTTTCCTATCATACATCACAAGTTACACGCCGTATGACGGTTTACAAATCATGGGCCCTAACACCTCTTGGGCTTCAGTAGAAGTAATCTTGATGGGCTTAAACCGGCCCCTCCTGGGCGGTTTATACCCAGTATTAATATCCTTGACGATCCATGTTATTAGTCCTTGTACACCATGTTGCATTTGTGTTTTTTGTTGCTTGCATCATTTAGTATTTTATAATCTGGAACCACTTTGGATCATTATCTGGTTTTCAAAGTGCATGTAGCTTCACATTTCTCAAGTTATGTTGATTTTCGGAGTGCAAGTGCCTTCGTATTTTTTAAGTCAATTTTTGCCCCTGGTAACTTGAATTCGTGGATCCGCCATTGCACAGAAATCATACACGCATGCCAGTACGAATTAAATCAAATGAAGGGACTTACGCTAGCTCATTGTACAGGCTCACTGCAGCTCTACTTGCGCTTGGGAAGTTTCATGTACATGTCCATGTTACCACTTGCTTGGATGTGGAGGCCTTGTGCTCCTTGCATCTCCCTCTGCATTTTTGACACGATGAATGGTCGATCAAATGAGAGGAATCGACCTTGCTGTTGTACCGGAGGACGGGTACTTACAAGGTTATACCGGCGTGCAGGATGTGTACAAAATCCCGTAGCACTGTCATGCTTCCCTAAAAATGGTTTTGCTTGTTTCAAATGATATCTCCAGAAGAAATAAGAGATAAAGTCAGAGTTGCATATGCGTTTAAGCTAGGAGAGCGGTAAAAGGATATCCAAGCATCGCCAGAATGATGCACAAGGGCGTGATATGTTGATACCTAGTTCAGGCCGGCGTTTGGGCATGCTCGCCTAGCTAGAGTGCGAGTCACTTCAGAGTCGTTGAGGGTGATGTGCTGGCATTGGCTGGCTGCATACGGATGTAGATCTCGAATAGCAGCGGAGCGCTATGATGCGGTGGATGAGGCCATCGGTGAAGTTGCCCTGGTGAGGTGCGAGACGGCGTCGGTGAAGCGCACCCAATGCGGTGGAAGTCGGTGTGTGTGAGGCATGTTGGCTGCGGCGGCCGATGTTGTGGGTGGATCACCCGGTGCGGTGGACGAGGGCGTAGATGAGGTAGCTCTAGTGCAGTGGTGAACCGCAACCATCGTCTTCATCGTCGAAGTCCGTCAAAGAGGTGGGGAAAGAGAAGAGACGAAGGGCTATTCGAATTTTGCTTGGGTTGGCGGTGAATTAGGGATTTGAGAGTGATACTTCTCCAATGTATCTATAATGTTTGATTGTTCCATGCTATTATATTATCTATCTTGGATGTTTTATATGCATTAATGTGCAATTTTATATGATTTTTAGGGCTAACCTATTAACCCAGAGCCCAGTGTCAGTTTCTGTTTTTTCCTTGTTTTTGAGTTTCGCTCAAAAGGAATATCAAATGGAGTCCAAACAGAACAAAACTTTATGCGGATTTTTCTTGGACCAGAAGACATCCACATGACTTGGAGTACACACCAGGGGGGCCTAGAGGCGGCCACAAGGGTGGAGGCGACGCCCTGGGGGTAGGGCGCGCCTTGGGGGTAGGGCGCGCCGCCTACCTTGTGGGCCCCCAAGACCCCCCTGACCTACTTCTTTCGCCTATAAATTCCCAAATATTCCAGAAACATCAGAACATCCATCAAAACCACTTGTTCACTGCCGTAACCTTCTATTCTAGCGAGATCCCATCTGGAAGCCTTTTCCGGTACTCTACCAGGCGGGGATTCAACCAAGAAGGGCATCTACATCAACCCTATTGCCCTTCCAATGAAGTGTGAGTAGTTTACCATAGACCTACGGGTCCATAGCTAGTAGCTAGATGGCTTCTTCTCTGTCTTTGATGCTCAATACCATGTTCTCATCGATGTTCTTGGAGATCTATCCGATGTAATATTCTTTTGTGGTGTGTTTTCCAAGATCCAATGAATTGTGGGTTTACGATCACATTATCTACGAATATTTCTTGAGTCTCTTTAGAATTCTTATATGCATGATTTCATATCTTAGTTATTCTCTTCGAACTATTGGTTTGGTTTGGCCTACTAGATTGGTTTTTCTTGCAATGGGAGAAATGCTTTGCTTCGGGTTCAAACTTGCGGTGCTCAATCCCAATGACAGTAGGGGCCATGACAGGTATTGTATTGTTGCCATCGAGGATAACAAGATGGGGTTTTCATCATATTGCTTGAGTTAATTCTGCTACATCATGTCATCTTGCTTAATGCGTTACTCCGTCATTATGAACTTAATAGTCTAGAGGAAGAATCGTTTCGGTCGATGTGTGGAGTAATAGTAGTAGATGCAGGCAGGAGTCTGTCTACTTGATACAGACGTGATGCCTATATTCATGATCATTGCCTTAGATATCATCATAATTATTTGCTCTTCTATCAATTGCTTGACAGTAAATTTTTCACCCACCGTAATATTTGCTATCATGAGAGAATCCTCTAGTGAAAACTATGGCCCCCGTGTCTATTTTACATCTTATAAATTTCCGATCTACTATTTTGCAATCTTTTACTTTCCAATCTACAAACCAAAAACCCAAAAATCTTTATTGGATCTCACTTTTGCAAATAACTATGAAGGGATTAACAACCCCTTTATAGGGTTGGGTGCAAGTTGTTTGATTGTTTGTGCAGGTATTTGGCGATTTGTGCGTAATATCCTATTGGATTGATAACTTGGTTCTCAAACTGAGGGAAATACTTACTCTACTTTGCTGCATCACCCTTTC
The DNA here is from genome assembly GCA_902687465.1 of Secale cereale. Lineage (NCBI taxonomy): Eukaryota > Viridiplantae > Streptophyta > Magnoliopsida > Poales > Poaceae > Secale > Secale cereale. Next base: position 456,575,686 of record LR738712.1, read on the forward strand.
CTCTTCAAGGGAAAAACCAACGCAAGCTCAAGAGGTAGCAGGAAGAATTTCTGGCGGCGTTGCCGGGGAGATCTACGCCAAGTCAAGACCTACCAAGTACCCTTCATTAAACTCTCATCTATCATACTTACATTATTTGCCATTCGCCTCTCGTTTTCCTCTTCCCCACTTCTAAAATGATCTTCAAAAAGTTTTGCCTAGTCTTCACCCTTCTTTCGTTCGTCTTGTTTGCTTGATTTTTTTGCGCTTTTGTGTTGGATTGCTTGCTTTGTCACGATGGCTCAAGAAAATACCAAATTATGTGACTTTTCCAACACCAATAATAATGGTTTTATTAGTACTCCGATTTCTCCCGCTACTATTGCAGAATCTTGTGAAATCAATGTTGTTTTACTGAATCTAGTCATCAAATATCCAATTTCAGGCCTTCCTAGTGTAGATGCCGCTTCCCATCTGAATAATTTTGTTGATTTGCGTGATATTCAAAAGAAAAGAGAAGTGGATAATAATCTTGTTAAATTAAAGCTATTTTCGTTCTCACCACGAGATCGGGCTAAAACTTGGTTTTCATCTTTGCCTAAAAATAGTATTGATTCATGGAATAAGTGCAAATATTAATTTATTGCCAACTACTTTCCTGTCGCTAAGATCATCTCCCTTAGGAACGATATTATGAATTTTAAACAACTTGATCGTGAGCATGTTGCACAATCTTGGGAGAGGATGAAACTTATGATAAGAAATTGTCCTACTCATCGGTTGAATTTTGGATGATTATACAAAATTTGTATGCCGGATTAAACTTTGCTTCTAGAAATCTTTAGGAGAAGCTACGAAGATAATATAATGGTTAATTATTCTCAATGGCAGATCGAAAGATGTTCCACTAGTAAAAAAAAGTTCATCCAATTGAAGAGATTAATGTTTTGAGTGGAAAGATGGATGAACTTATGAAATTATTTGCTAGCAAGGGTGCTAATATTGATCCTAATGATATGCCATTGTCCACTTTAATTGAGAATAATAATGAATCTATGGATGTGAATTTTGTTGATAGGAACAATTTCGTTAACAATGCTTATAGAGGAAATTTTAATCCTAGGCCTTTTCCTAGTAATTCCTCTAATAATTATGGTAATTCCTACAACAATTCTTATGAAAATTATAATAAGATGTCCTCTGATTTTGAGAACAGTGTTAAAGAATTTTTGAGTGCTCAAAAGAATTTTAATGCTATGATTGAAGAAAAATTGCTTAAAATTGATGATTTGGCTAGAAGCATGGATATAATTTCTCTTGATGTTGATTCTTTGAAGCTTAGATCTATTACACCCAAGCATGATATCAATGAGTCTCTCAAAGCTATGAGTATTTCCATCGATGTGTGCAAATAAAGAACCGCTGAGATGCGTGCAAAAAAAGGTTGGTTCATAAAAACATGTTCTTCTAGTTCACGTGAAATTAATGATGAAGATCTTAAAGTGATTGATGTGAATCCTATTGAATCTTTGTTTTCTAAAATAAATCTTGATAAATATGTGACTGGAGATGAACCAACTTTAGTCAAAATGCATCCCAATAATTTGGCATTTTTAGATCTTGATGCAAAAGTTGATAAAAGTGGGATTCATGAAGTCAAAACTTTAAGTAGTAATGAACCAACTAGATTGGATATCAAGGAATTTAATTATGCTAATTGTCCTTTAATAGATTGTATTTCCTTGTTGCAATCCATGTTGAATTCTCCTCATGCTTATAATGAAAATAAAGCTTTTACTGAACATATCGTTGATGCTATGATGCCATCTTTTGAAGAAAAGCTTGAGTTACAAGTTTCTATCCCTAGAAAACTTTATGATGAGTGGGAACCTACTATTGAGGTCAAGATTAAATATTATGAGTGCCAAGCTTTGTGTGATTTGGGTGCTAGCGTTTCTACGATTCCAAAAACTTTATGTGATGTGCTAGGTTTCCGTGAATTTGATGAGTGTTCTTTAAATTTGCATCTTGTTGATTCCACTATTAAGAAACCTATGGGGAGGATTAATGATGTTCTTATTGTTGAAAATAGGAATTATGTGCCAGTAGATTTCATTGTTCTTGATATAGATTGCAATCCTACATGTCCTATTATTCTTGGTGGACCTTTCCTTAGAACAATTGGTGCAATTATTGATATGAAAGAATGAAACATTAGATTTAAATTTCCATTAAGGAAGGGCATGGAACACTTTCCAAGAAAAAAATTGCCTAATGAATCTATTATGAGAGTGTCGGGGAAACTGACCGCCCACGGACACCTATGGGACCGGAGTGCCTTCTACGGTACAGCAAGGGTGCGGAGGAAGCACAAAGAGCGGATCGAGGAGCACACACGGGCAGTTTACCCAGGTTCGGGCCGCACGGATGCGTAAAACCCTACTCCTGCTTTTGGTTGTATTGAGTTCTTGAGCTCGGGAGCTTGAAGATCTACAGTACCAGCTACATCGGGCGTGGGAGTGCTCGAGTTTCTGGAACCGAACCCCCTCTACGTTGTGCATGGGCCTCTTTTTATAGCTCAAAGGGGTCACCGACAGGTGTCAGCGTAGAGGAGGGTAAAAGCGTAAAATCGGTGGTAGATGGAACAGTGCATGAACAGTGATCTATACCTAATCCAGACGGTGGGGGACAAAGGCATTGAATGCCCGTCGCCGTCACCCCAAAAGCGTCCGCCCGGGCGTCTCCGTTCGCCACGACGATGGCCTCGTCACCACGGCTCACCACCGTGTACCCCAGGCTGCACATCCATCTGCCACGTGCCCCTGGAAGATACCCCGAACAAACCTCTCAACGGGCCTTGCCGGGGCGCATGATGCGCCGCGATATATCTTCTGAGGTGCTGTTCTTTGGCCTTCCTGGCAAGCTCCTCTTGCCAGGGTCTTGTGCTAGAATAATAACCTTGAGCCTGGCGCGGCCTTCCCGGCAAGCTCCTCTTGCCGGGGTCTTGTCTCTTAACTTGAATACTTTGTTCTTGAATGGTCCTAAGGGATCCAGAGCGGGCCTCGGCGGGCGCGTGGTAAGCCCGACCACGGGACGTTGCTACTGCCCGTGCACAAGTCGGGATACTAAAGTACCCCTATTTTAGTACACCGACAGGAGCCCCCGGGCCTGGGCCACACACGGTGCCGAGCGCTGTTGGGCCAGGCCCAAAACAGTGCACGGGCACACGCGGCCCACGGCGCGCCGTTTCCCACTCCGCATAAGCCGCATCCCTCCCTAACGCACGCGTCGATTGCGGCGTCGTGGGAGAGATCGTGGCCTGTTTCTTTAATGGGAAAATGCGGAACGTCCCCCACTTCCCCCTTAAAAGCAGAGGAAGCAGGGGCTGTTTCCCTCCATTGCCTTCATTGTGTCTTGAATCTCCAGAAACCCCCGCCGCTCTCCGCCTCCCCAAAGGTCGACAGAGAGCCGAGCTCCACCCCCCTCCTTCGCCGTTTCCAGCATCCGCCGCGTCGTCGACCTCCCTCACCGTCCCCGCCATGGCCCCGAAGAGCGACAAGGCGAAGAGCGACAAGGCTAAGAAGGAGAAGTCCGACAAGGCGGCGAAGCTGGCAACCATGCGGAGAAGGATGGTGGTCTTCCCGCCGAGGCTCGACGCGAGGGAGCTGCGGGACAAGTATTACTTGTTCTGGGCAAGGGAGACGAAGGCTCACCCGCGCACCAGAGTCCTCCCCGCTGTAGCCGTCGACATGTACCCGGGAGGTTACCACTTCTTCGCTTTGTTCTTCCATTGCGGTCTCTGTCCTCCGTATTCGGAGTTTTTCTGCGATGTGATGAACACGTACGGTCTCCACCTCCTCGATTTTACCCCGAATGCCGTCCTCACTTTGGCTGTTTTCGCACATCTGTGCGAAAACTATATCGGGGTCCATCCAAACGTAGCTCTCTTCTGCCACTTCTTCACACCTAGAGTAGAGTCCGGATCTCCACTCTCCGGCGGTATCTCTTGGATCTTCAGGCTCGGCAAGAAGGAGACGTATTTGATTGGAGAGCTCCGCGGCAAGTGGGAAGAGTGGAGGGCTGATTGGTGCTGGGTCATGGAAGATGAACCCGAGCAGTTTACCTCGCCGCGCCGGACTGCAATAGTGCGCGGCAAGGATTGGAGTGACTTGGCCCCGGAGGACGACAAGCTGCAGATTGCCCTTACTAGGATCCTTCGTCTCTGGGCCGCCAACCTTACTGTAGGTGAAGTCGGGGCTGATTTCCTCCGCCGCCGCATTGCTCCTCTGCAGGAAAGGAAAAGGCCTGCTTGGGAGTTCGGCAACACGGCAGACCGCATGAGGCTGCGCCCCGGGTTGAATTATAACTTCACTGTCTTGGAACTCAAGGGGATGGTCCGGGAGCTGTTCAAACATGACCCCAAGCACCCGGAGTGGTTCAGACCGTCGGACGGGGTAGTTCCATTGTGCAACAATACTGCTCTGAGCGCCATCCGCGCGGCAATGCCCGAGTGTGACTCCCACGGGGTTGTTCCCACTTGGCTGACGCCTTCAGCGGAGACCGTCCAAACCTTCTTTGATAATCTGGTTGAACGGCCGCGCAACCCCGAAGAGAAGAAAGGGCTCACCCGCGAGACCACCGAGCGAGATGTGGCATATATAGCCACCAGAATGGACGAGGCCGCCGCAGCTGCGGCTGCGGGTGAGTTTGGGTACACCGTGGACGAAGCAGAAGCAGCGGACGCGGTGAGCCAGGCCGAGCAGGAGCAAATCCTCAAACTGTTGATGCCCGCCGGGAAGCTTGCCGGGACGAGCGAGGCTGCCGGGCAGGGCACCGAGTCCAGCGAGCCCGCCGAGGAGGAGGAGGACGCCGAATCCGGCGATTCTGACGAAGACTCTGGCGGGTCTCTGAATCTCGACGACGACGCCTCCTCATCCTCAGAGAACTCTCCGCCACCACCAAGTCCTCCTCCACAGCCGAAGAAGCGCCTCCGCAAGGCCACTGAGACGGCGAGGCAACCGGCGCCCTGACAGCAGCCGCAGCGTTGAGCGACGCGCGCCACCACGACGAGCAAGGTCGTCAAGGAGGCACCCCGTGCCCGAGCGACAAGCGGAGGGGGGTCTTCCCGGAGTGGTTCTGGTGCTCCCAGCGCCCCTCGGTCCTCGGGGACGACCGGAGCGGGGTCTTCACAACCCACGGCTCCGGAGCCCGCCAAGCGCCCGAGGGAGCCTTCTCCTCCAGCTCCTCGCGCTGGAGCACGCGAGGTGGAGTTTGACTTCTCCGCCCTCAGCTCTGACGAAGAGGAGGAAGAGTAAGCACTTGCCATTTCTATTTCCTTTGATTTTTGTTGCTTTTGTCTTGATTGCTCTTGCTTGGTTCTGATCTTGTTTGGCTTCCAGGACCTTGACCCAGAGGATGGCGAAGAGGGCCAAGATCCCTGTGGTTGACATCGAGGACGACGAGCCTGTTGCAGCGGCGGGGGATGCGCCAACGACAAACTTGCCGGACCAGCCTGCTGCTCCGGAGAGCAGCCCCCAGCGTAAGCCTTGCGTTCACTTTTTCGCTTCATGGGCGCGCTTGAGCTTGTTATCCTCATTGATGTCTTGTTGTCTTGTGCAGAAGTGGAGCCGCAGTCGCAGGAGCACCAAGAGGCCGCCCCCGACGAGCCGCTTGCTCCACCCTCCCCGCCAAGGATGAGCTCCCCGGCGAGGGACAGCGCTCCGCCAAGGATGGGTACTCCGCCAAGGGTGAGTACCCCGCCAAGGGCGAGCACCCCGACAAGGGTGAGCACCCCGCCAAGGGAAGGCGCCAGCGGCCCTCCGCCGGTGGGGGGTTCTACTACGCCGCCAAGGGAGAACTCCCCGGCGAGAGACCCCGTTACGGAAGAGGCCCGCGCAGGTAACCCTTGCAATCTCTTCCTCTTGGATTCTTCTTTTTGGATATTTGCTTGATGATCTTTTCTTTTCTTTTTCTTCTGTTAGATCCGCCCGCCCCGGAGCTGATGGAGACGGAGACCATCGCCGAGGAGGACGTGCGTCGCAATGCTGGCGACGCCACTACTACTGAGGGAACGGCTGGTGCTGACGAGCCAGCCGCCGAGGAGACCGCCCCGACCGCTGACGCCGCAGCTGGGGAAGGGACCGGCGAACGCATTGCTGGCCCTGAGGCCGCAGGAGCGTCGGACGCTGCACCGGCCGCCGACCCTTCCGCCCCCGCGGCTGGGTCAGGTGTCTACCTGGAGGCCGCCAACGGGGTCTTCATCCAAGTCCCGTGGGCGTCCTCATCGAGGGCACCCGCGGAGGGGGAGAGCTTCGACGGAGAAGTTCTCGCCTCCGCCGGGCTGAGGGTCGTCGATGCGCCCGGCAGCAGCGACGAGCCCGAAGAGGAGCAACTCTTACGCCGGCTTCTGGCCTTGTACCGGGCCAGGCAGGCTAAGTTGGACTCCCGGGAGGCCCTGGCTGCCAAGGCTAGTGCTGATCTGGAGAAGCGCGCCGCGGAGCTCCGTGCCGCCAACCAAGCGGCCCTCCGGAATTTGGCGGAGGAGCGTGAAGAGCTTGCCGAGGCGCAGCAAGCATTCGTCCTCGAGAAGGCTGAGGTCGAGGAGCAGCATCGACGGACCGCCGAGGACCTGTCTCGGCGGGAGGGAGAGCTCAACCAGCGGAAGGTCGACCTCGATAGCCATGAGGACGACCTCACCGCTCGCGAGCAGGCCATTGGCGGGGCTCTACAGGAGGCGAGGGGCGCCGCCGCCGCCGCAGAGACCGCCAAGAGGGATCTGGAGGCCAGGGTGGCGCAGTTGGAAACGGGCTTGAAGGCGAGCGAGGACAGGGTTGCCGCGCTCAACGTGGCGTGGGAGAAGGACGCCCACACCAATTCAGAGCTGCAAGTCCGTCTCTCCGAAAAGGGCAAAGATCTCAACGATGCCAAGGACTCCATTGCAGACTTGGAACTGAAGGTTTCCACCCTTACCGACTCGCTTGACGCCGCCCGGGACCGCGAGACCCAGTTGAAGGACGATCTCCGTGCCGAGAGGGCCTTGCTGGACAGTGCCGCCGTCTCGCAAAACGACTTCCAGCTGACGGTGGAGCAGTGGACTGAAGAGCTCGTCTCCTCCGCCGCCAACATCGACAGGGAGATGGTGGCGCTGAAGGCGGAGCACCTCGTGTACTCCCCCGACGAGAGCCTCCCCCACAGCGCCAAGCTGAGCCTGTTCTTCAGAGGGGTGGCGCCGGCCCTTGCGCAGCTACGGGAGAGGATCCCCGCGCAGCTGGCTGACGAGGCGCGCCGGCTTTGCACGGGTACCATGGAGCGGGTGTTGTCGAAGATCGTCTATCGCAATCCCGGGATCAACCTCGTCAACGTCCTCCGAACCCTGCCGCCCGAAGCTGACCAGGAGGCGTTGAAGGCACAAGTTGCCCACATCGTAGCCAAGGCGGGCAAGATCAAGAGGGTCGACGGAGACCGAAAAGACTAGGCTCCCTTCTTTCTGTTTCCCTTGCCACTGCCGATTAAGTCATGGGTAGTAGTTGGTTAGAACAGTGGCAAGTTATCTTGTAATATAACTTTATTTTGGATGATCAATGCAGTGTTATCTCCCTTGCTCGGTTCCTTCACTTTGTATACTTTCCACCCTACGCTTTCAGGGAACTTGCCGGCAAAGGGACCCTTGCCGCGAGCGCTGAGTGAGGGACTCTTAGCAGCCTGCTGGCAGTGCCCTTGCCGGCAAGAAACCTTACCACAGCTAGTCGCAGCACACTTAGATTGCTGAGCGAACTCAAAAACGAAGTAAGGGCGCGACACTTGTCGCAGCTCACTTAAGCCGTTGAGCGTGCTCGAAACAAAGTAAGGGTGCGGCTAGCCACGGGTAGGTTCCTCTGCGCACAGGTTTTCCGTACAAAGTGTGGTTGTTCAAGGAAGATAACTAAGAATTTTAAAAAAATTGAATGCTCAAACTTTGGCAACTTAGCTTTCATGGATTGTTTGCTTCCCGGCAAGGCTTTCCTTTCTTGAACAGCACTTGGTCCATACCACTGTCTCCTCCCCCCCGGCAAACTTGTGCGCGAGGAACACTTCTTCTGTTTAAGAGAGAAAGGAAAAGAGGAAGAAACACAAGTATGGAGCTTTGCGGCTTGTTACTGCTTACCGAGGATGTGTGCTGCACGAAGTGTCAGATGATACATGCAAGTAAAAAGAAAGGCACGATATGACAAATGGTGCAAAGCACAAGAGTTTTACTGATGCACGGGGTCTGCGCCCGGCTTTGTACAAAAGGTTTACATGCAACAGCGGCAAGACTTGTACAGAAGGTGGTTGCCGGAGCGGATCACGGCAACCGCGCCTCATGGGTGAAACTTGCAAAGATGCTCAATGTTCCAGGAGTTGCTCACCGGTAAGCCTTCTTCGGTCTCAAGGCGGACAACGCCGGGCCTTGTGACTTGTCTCACCCGATAAGGTCCTTCCCACTTCGTCGTCAACTTGTTGGAATTCTTGGCGGACTGAACGCGCCGAAGAACAAGGTCGCCTTCCTCGAGACTCCTGGCCTTGACTTTGCGGCTATGATAGCGACGCAAAGCTTGCTGGTATCGAGCAGCTCGTACAGCAGCCTGGAGACGGTCCTCCTCGAGGAGCAATGCATCATCTTGCCGTAGTTGCTCTTGCTCGAGCTCGTCGTAAGCGAGTACTCGAGGAGACCCATATACCAGTTCCGTAGGGAGAACTGCCTCTGCTCCATAGACAAGGGCAAAGGGTGTCTGTCCGGTGGCTCGATTTGGTGTCGTCCTGATTGACCAAAGAGCCGCCGGCAACTCCTCAATCCAGTTTCTTCCACACTTGTGCAGCCTGTCGAAGGTTCTTGTCTTGAGTCCGCGCAGCACTTCAGCATTTGCTCTCTCCGCTTGAGCATTGCTCCTCGGGTGAGCAACAGAAGCGAAGCAGATCTTGGTGCCAAGGTCTTGCGCGTATTGCATGAAGGTGCTGCTTGTGAACTGTGTGCCGTTGTCGGTGATGATCCTGTTAGGGATTCCGAAACGGCAAACGATCGATCTGAAGAACCTGACTCCTGACTGTGCGGTCACCTTTCTCACTGGTTCCACTTCTGGCCACTTTGTGAACTTGTCGATTGCAACGTACAAGTATTCAAAGCCCCCGACAGCACGGGGAAAGGGCCCGAGAATGTCGAGCCCCCTGACCGAGAAGGGCCAGGACAAAGGGATCGTCTGGAGAGCTTGAGTTGGCTGGTGTATTTGCTTGGCATGGAACTGGCACGCTTCACACCTGGTTACTTGTGCAGTCGCATCTTGGAGGGCTTCTGGCCAGAAGAAACCCTGCCGGAACGCCTTCCCGGCAAGTGCTCTTGCGCCAATGTGGTGGCCACATATGCCTCCATGTATTTCTGCCAACAGCTTCTGTCCATCTTCCCGAGAAATGCACTTCAGTCTGACACCATTGAGTTTTTTCTGTATAGCTCGTTGCCGACGAACTGATACATACTTGACTGCCTAGTTATCCTCTCTATCTCTTCTGGTTCTTCGGGAAGTTCTCCAGTTTGAAGAAAACGGACGATTTGCTGCGCCCATGCTGGAGCCTGAGGCTCAACAACAAGGACTAAAGGCATCAGTGCTGCTGCGGGAACGTTAGCTTCTACGGCAAAGACTTGCGGCTCTGCAGGAGCTGAACGTCCCCCGGCAAGCCTGCCGGGGCAAGACTTGTCGGGAACGCCTGCTTCAACTGTACAGGCCCTTGGGTCTGCAAGAGCAGACTGTTCCTCAGCAATTCGATCGTTGATCTTGGGGACCTTGGCGGCGGCTTCAGGAAGGTCCGCCGGCAAGTAGTCACCGGAGACCAATTTCCTCTTCTTGCTTGGCCCAATTGATGGTGTAACGGATGGTTGAGTTAGCTTGAGCAGGAAGGTCCCTGGTTCCACAGGTAACTTCATTGCAGCACACTTTGAGAGGCCATCTGCGATATCATTTTGAGCTCTTGGGACGTGCTCCATCTGCAGGCCTTCAAAGTGTTCTTCAAGCTTTCTCACTTCATCGACATAAGCTTCCATCAAAGGGCTCTGGTAGCTCTTGTTTACTTGTCGGACCACCAATTGTGAATCTCCCCGCACAATCAGCTTCTTGATCCCAAGTTCGGCTGCAATACTGAGGCCGGCAAGCAAACCTTCATACTCAGCAGTATTGTTTGTCGACTGCTCCTTGGGAAAGTGCATTTGGACAACATACTTGAGGTGCTCCCCGGTGGGTGCGATAAGCAGCACACCAGCACCGGCGCCTTGCAGCGAGAAGGCACCATCGAAGTACATTATCCATTCCTTGCTTGCTTCCTGGACGGGGATGTTTGTCTCTGGGACTTCTTCGTCTGGTGTTGGTCTCCATTCTGCTATGAACTCTGCCAAAGCTCTGCTCTGTATAGTTGAAGTACTCTCAAACTTGAGACCAAAGCTTGACAGCTCTAGTGCCCACTCGACGATCCTGCCTGTTGCTTCTGGATTTTGCAATATCCTTTTCAACGGAAAGCGAGTGACCACAGTTATCTCGTGTGCTTGGAAGTAGTGGCGCAGCTTTCTTGAGGCCATGAGGAGGCCGAAAAGTAACTTCTGCACCCCAGAGTATCTTGATCTAGCCCCCTGCAAGAGGGAACTTACAAAATAAACCGGGCGCTGCACCATCTTTTTTCGCATTTCTCCTTGTTCCTGCGCAGACTCGTCCTTGTCGGGGCCAGAGCTTGTCGGGGAAGCCCCCTGCTTGTCGCTGGATGTGCTTGCCGGGGTTGTGGGTTCCTCATCTGCCTCCCTCTCCGCTACCAACGCAGCACTAACCACTTGATTGGTTGCTGCTAACTATAGCAGCAACTTCTCTTGTGGCCTAGGTGCGACAAGTATTGGAGTAGAGCACAGGTATCCTTTCAAGTCTTGCAGCGCTGCCTCCGCTTCCGGAGTCCATTTCATAGGACCTGCCTTTTTCAAGATTTTTAAGAAAGGCAGGGCGCGTTCTGCAGACTTTGAAATGAACCTGCTGAGGGCAGCCACACAACCCGCGAGCCTCCGTACATCCTTGACGCGCTTTGGGGCTTCGATCTGCTCGATGGCCTTGACCTTGTCGGGATTGGCTTCAATCCCCCTCTGGGACACAAAGAACCAGAGAAGCTTGCCGGAGGGGACTCCGAAAACGCACTTCTCGGGGTTCAACTTGAGTTGTATCTTGCGCAGATTCTCAAAGGTTTCTTCTAGGTCTTGTATCAGGGTATCTTTGTCCTTGCTCTTGACCACTATATCATCCATGTAGGCTTCTACATTCCTGTGTATCTGTGGCTCAAAAGCAGTGTGGACCACCCTTACAAATGTTGATCCTGCATTCTTCAGTCCAAAGGGCATACGTATGAAACAGTAAGTGCCACATGGAGTAATGAATGCAGTCTTCTCTTCGTCCTCCTCAGCCATGAATATTTGGTGGTAACTTGATTATGCATCGAGAAATGAAAGCAACTCACACCCAGCTGTGGAGTCCACAATCTGGTCAATGCGCGGCAAGGGAAATGGATCCTTGGGACATGCTTTATTCACATCAGTGAAGTCTATACAAAGTCTCCACTTCCCATTGGCTTTGCGCACGACAACTGGATTGGTCAGCCACGTGGGATGAAGTACACCTCTAACAAGGCCTGCAGCTTCCAGCTTCTTGATTTCTTCGGCAATGAACTCTTGGCGCTCCACCGCTTGCTTCCTGACCTTCTACTTGACGGGCCGCGCATGAGGACAAACAGCAAGCTTGTGCTCAATTACCTTCCTGGGAACGCCGGGGATGTCAGACGGTTGCCATGCGAACACGTCGACATTCGCCCGCAGGAAGGCAACGAGCGCGCTTTCCTATTTGGGGTCGAGCGTAGCACTGATGGTGAAGGTACCACCAGTGCCGTCCTGCTTGGCGGACACCTTCTTGGTTGTCGGTGGAGCTGCCATTCCCTTCTTGCACTTGCCGGTGGAGCTTGATGGTGCGTCCTCGACGGCAGCGCAGCACTCCGAAGAGGTGCGTTTGCCGGAGTGGGCCCCAGAGCCCTTGCCGGACTTGGTCTTGGTCTTCCCCCCTGGAGCTTCAGCGGCAAGTGTGTTGCTGTCTGCCGCGGCCGCTGCATCCCGGTAGATCTTGTCGGCGCAAATTAGCGCGTCCTTCTTGTCGCCGGGGATAGAGATAACGCTTATTGGCCCCGGCATCTTGAGCATGTTGTATGCATAGTGGGAGGCTGCCATGAACTTGGCGAGCGCAGGACGGCCAAGTATCCCATTGTATGGTAATGGGATATCGGCAACGTCGAACGTGATCCTCTCCGTCCTGAAGTTAAGCTCTCCACCAAAGGTCACCAGCAGAGTGATCTTCCCCTTCGGCTTGCTCCTTCCCGGGTTGATTCCTTGGAACGTCCCAGTTTCCTCGAGCTCGCTGTCGGGGAGCTGCAGCTTCTTGATCACAGCGGAGGAGATCAAGTTGAGGCCGGCCCCGCCGTCAACCAACATCTTGGTGACCTTGAGGTTGCGGATAGTTGGCGAAACCAACATCGGCAAACACCCGACCGCCGTCGTGCGGTCAGGGTGGTCCTCAAGGTCGAAGATGATGGGCATGCCGGACCATTTCAGCCTTCTGCGCGACTCGACAGGCGGCTCAGGTGCATTCACTTCCCGCACCCAATGCTTGAGTTGGCGGTGGGAAGTGTGCAGAGAGGCACCTCCATCGACGCACAGGACTTCTGTGGCCTTCTGGAACTCCTGCTCGCTGTTATCTCCGTCATCCATGTCCACGTCATCGTCTTCGTCTTCATCTTTGTCGCGGCCCCGGGGAGGTCTGTCTCCTTGCCGCTGCTTGGCCTTGCCGCGGCGTCCTCCCCGGCCATTGAACGGCCGCTTCTTGCTGGGCTCTCCTCCGCCCCCTTGGGCCTTCTCCTTGTCGCGACGCTCGTATTCAGCCTTCTGTTGTTCTACGAGGTACTCTACCCTCTTGCAGTTTTGGAGATCGTGGCCCTTGGTGCGGTGGATCTTACAGTACTGCTTGTCGGAGCCGTCCTGCTTGTCGGCTGCCGCTACAGGGGCGGCCTCCTTGCCGGAGCCACCAGCCTGTGTCTTCTTGGCGGCAGCCTCCTTGCCGGACTGCTCGACAACCAGTACCTCCTTGTTCTTCTTCTTCCTGTTATTCCGCCACCGGTTTTTCCTTGCCGGGGCGGCATCCTCGCTGTCACTTCCTCCTGCACCGATATCCTCTCCGGGGAGTCTCCTCCCCTCTTCAGCACGGGCACACTTGTCAGCCAGAGCATAAAGCTCGCTGACGTCCCGGATCTTGGTCATCGCCATCTCCTCCCTCATCCGGCGGTTACGCACGTTCTGGTGGAACGCGCTGATAACCGCGGCAGGGTGGACACCGGGGATATTGTGCTGAACGCGGCTGAACCTCTGGATATACTTGCGCAGGGACTCTCCCTCCTTCTGGGCAAGAATGTGGAGATCGCTCTCCTGGCCGTGGGGTTTGTGGCCGCCCGTGAAGGCGCCGACAAAGTGGTGGCACAAATCTTCCCAAGAAGAGATGGAGTTCTCCGGCAAGTGCATAAGCCGAGACCTGACGTTTGGCTTAAGCACGAGTGGGAAGTAGTTGGCTAGAATCTTCTCGTCGCGTCCCCCGGCAGCCTGCACCGCAATGGTGTAGATGCTGAGGAACTCCGAGGGGTGTGTCTTGCCGTCGTACTTCTCGGGTACGTCGGGCTTAAAGTTCTTCATGCTGGGCCACTGGACTTGCCGCACCTCTCGGGTGAACGCAGGGCAACCTGCCGCGTACGGCAAGTCGCCTGGTTCACTGGGCGCGTGCATGTCGACAGCGGTCCCAGCACGCTGATCGGACTGTCTTCGGGCTTCTCTCCGACGCTCGATACGAGTTCGAGGGTCCTCTTGTCGCATGTCGTCGAGGACTTGGCGCTGATCGCGGCGAGCCCGCGGATCCGACGACGCCGTAGAGTCATCATCGACATTGATCCGGCGGGGTGGCGATTTCTGCTTCCGCGGCGGGGAGTGCACAGTAGTTGCACCCCCGGCGGTCTTGTCCCCATCGGCCTTCGCTTGGTGGACTTGCCGCGGCCGTGATGTTGCCGGCTGTTGCGGCGCGTTGTTGTTGGCGAAGGCGATGAGGCTCTGGATCGTAGCCCTCCAGTCTTCGGCCTTGTCCGTTGCTGGAGGGAAGTCGAGGAGCAGATGAGCCCTAGCTAGGGCTTCTGCTGGAGAGGAGAGAAACGGTGGCGAGCGGTGTGAGGAGCGAGATACGCTCGGACTTCTAACCGCGTTAGAAGGAGCATGTTCTCGCCCCGGCGACCGTGCCTTGCTCGTGCCAGGACGCTGGCCTTGAGCGTCCCGTGACCCGCTGGCTTGGCCACGTCCCAGCAAGCGTATGGTACCTCCGGTACCACGTCGCTGCTGGTCTGGCATCTCCTGAGAGGGACGTGGTGCGTGCACGGACGCCGAGGCTTTGGAGTTTGCCCGGTCGTCCGTCTTGTCCTTGGACTTGGTGGCGCCGTGAGTCCCCCCACCGACGTCCACCCTTCCGCCGGCGTCTCCCCCACCAACCGTTGGTTCTGGTGGTGGTGGGATCGACGCGGACGGGCCTCCGACCTCCGAAGCCTTCTTTTTCGGAGGCATGTTGATGTAGTCGATGAAGCTGGCGAAGCTGGTGAAGTTGCTGAAGGTTGCGCCCGCGTGAGTGCCGGATCAGGTTCGCACAACCTCGACGCCCCCTACCTGGCGCGCCAAAGATGTCGGGGAAACTGACCGCCCACGGACACCTATGGGACAGGAGCCCCTTCTACGGTACGGCAAGGGTGCGGAGGAAGCACAAAGAGCGGATCGAGGAGCACACGCACGGATGCGTAAAACCCAGGTTCGGGCCGCACGGATGCGTAAAACCCTACTCCTGCTTTTGGTTGTATTGAGTTCTTGAGCTCGGGAGCATGAAGATCTACAGTACCAGCTACACCGGGCGTGGGAGTGCTCGAGTTTCTGGAACCGAACCCCCTCTACGTTGTGCATGGGCCTCCTTTTATAGCTCAAAGGGGTCACCGACAGGTGTCAGCGTAGAGGAGGGTAAAAGCGTAAAATCGGTGGTAGATGGAACAGTGCATGAACAGTGATCTATACCTAACCCAGACGATGGGGGACAAAGGCATTGAATGCCCGTCACCGTCACCCCAAAAGCGTCCGCCTGGGCGTCTCCGTTCGCCACGACGATGACCTCGTCACCACGGCTCGCCACCGTGTACCCCAGGCTGCACAGCCATCTGCCACGTGCCCCTGGAAGGGCCCCAGGGCGACGCGTGGCCAGATGAGCTGGAGCGCAGGCACACAGTGTAAGCCTCCCCCGGCAAGCACCTTGCCGGGGTTGCTACCTTGCCGGGCCCGGAAGCTTGTCGCTCTCCGGGCCCTGCCGGGGCGCATGATGCGCCGCGATATATCTTCTGAGGTGCTGTTCTTTGGCCTTCCTGGCAAGCTCCTCTTGCCAGGGTCTTGTGCTAGAATAATAACCTTGAGCCTGGCGCGGCCTTCCCGGCAAGCTCCTCTTGCCGGGGTCTTGTCTCTTAACTTGAATACTTTGTTCTTGAATGGTCCTAAGGGATCCAGAGCAGGCCTCGGCGGGCGCGTGGTAAGCCCGACCACGGGACGTTGCTACTGCCCGTGCACAAGTCGGGATACTAAAGTACCCCTATTTTAGTACACCGACAGAGAGCGACCTATGGATTGCATACCAAAGATGACAATACCTAGATCTATTTGCGTTTTATGCCTAGTTAAGGGCGTTAAACAATACCGTTTGTTGGGAGGCAACCCAACTTTATTTTCGATTTTCAGGTTTTGCTTCTGTGTTTCCATAAATACACATTATTACTTCTGTAGTAATTATTTTTTGGTGTTTTAATTAGTGTTAGAGCCAAGTAAGACCTTTGGGATGGCTTACGGTGATCGTTGACTTAATTTTGCCGAAAAACATAAACTTTTGCTCAAGTGCAGAAATTCACTGGAACACGGAAACCTTAGGAAATATTTACAAAAAATTGATATACAAATTCCCCACGCCGTCCTAATTTTTCTTAATTTTTAGAGTTACATAAGTACGCGAAGTTTTCATATTGCTACACACTGTTCTGTTTTTTTACACATTTTGTTTTATTTGTGGTGTCTGCTTATTTTGATGCATCTATGGCTAGTATCGAGGGGTATGAACCATGGAAAAGTTGTAATACAGTAGATATAAAACCAATATAAAATTAGAATAAGATCACAATAGTACCTTGAGTGGTTATTTGCTTTGTTTTACTAACGGAGCTCACGAGATTTCTGTTGAGTTTTGTGTTGTGAAGTTTTCAAGTTTATGTGAGGATTTGATGGACTATGGAATAAAGAGTGGCAAAAGCCTAAGGTTGGGGATGCCCAAGGCACCCCTAGGTAAAATTCAAGGACGGCCAAGAGCCTAAGCTTGGGGATGCGCCAGGAAGGCATCCCCTCTTTCGTCTTCATCCATATGTAACTTTACTTGAGGCTATATTTTTATTCACTACATGATATGTGTTTTGCTTGGAGCGTCTTGTATGATATGAGTCTTTGCTTTTTTAGTTTGTCACAATCATCCTTGTTGTACACAACTTTTGAGAGGGACACGCTTCAATCGTGATTTATCAGAATAGTCTATGTGCTTCACTTATATCTTTTGAGCTAGGTAATTTTGCTCTAGTGCTTCACTTATATCTTTTTAGAGCACGGCGGTGATTTTATTTTATACAAATCATTTGCCGGTGTACAAATTTAGGGGTCCTATTGCACCCCTTTACTTGTGCACGGGCAGTTGGAGCCACGCCCACGGCCATGCCTGGCGGAGTAGGAGAAGGAAGGCACGAGGCCGTCGAGGCAACTCTCAAGCCAGAGACATGAAGGACAGAGGGTTAAGGTGGGCCCCTCCCCTGGCAACACCCTTGCCGGGGTGACCTACGCGACCCCGGCAAGAGCCTTGCCGAGGGCCGCTCGCCCAAACACCACCAAGCCCACCACCCTGGAGTCTGAGAGCCCCGACGCCATCGATAACGTTAATGAAAATATTCAAGGGGCACCTGCGCAGTGGCTTGCAAACCCTTGTAGGGCTAAGGGACCAGAAGGCGAATACCCCCGGCAAGAGTCTTGCCTGGGACGGCCACATGACCCCGGCAAGACCTCTTGCCGGGGGCGTCTGTGGGGCCATAGCCAGGCCCGCGCCCGCCAAGATTTCGCCGCCCCACCGCCGCTCCTATGCAACGACCGGCTCGCCAACTAGACAAGCACATACGTGGCGGCATGCAGCCCCTAAGCCAACTACAAGCATTTGCGTGGTGGCATGCAGATCTTCTTGAAGACCCTGCCACCAGAGAAGCTAGCAGCCAGCATGGCGCCGCATACCTCGTTAGCTTGGACGCGTGTCTGAGCAAGATGAGGCGATAGTGGGCGAGACAAGCTTCTTAGACGTCCCCCATAAAGCTAGGGGACACATAGGAGGCGCATTAAGTGCATTTTTCCTAAGACGTCAGGAGATAACCTTGTACACTGTAGTAACTTTACACCTCCTCTGTGTCGTCGTGGCAACCCATTGTACATATAAAAGGAGGCCCAAGGCATACCGAGAGAGGATTCAGACGTTTTGAACAGCCACACATAGAGGCCAGTTCAAGAGCTCAAGAACACCAAATATACACAGACAAGTAGGACTAGGGTTTCACGCATCATCTTGCGGCCAAAACCTGGGTAAAAATTCCCACGCGTTGATCGTCTAGACCTGCTCTTTGCACAACTCTACGCCCCGCAACCGTAGCAAAAGGGATCCCATAGGTTTTGTTTCCACAACATCTTTGGCGCGCCAGGTAGGGGGCGCTAGGTTGTGAAAATCCGGTCTGGGAGTCAACGCGCCCCCTCCTCCATCGTGGTGGCCGCAAGGAAGAAGGCGGCGGGGGAGGTCAGCATCATCCCCATTGTTTTGGTGCCATCGGCCAAGCGGGCGGTGTGGTCTGCAGCCGCAATCACCATCTACATGGCAACTAAAAAGCTAAGACTTGCAGAAACTTAAGCATTTTCCTTTTTTATATCGGGTTGTTTTCCGCGAAAGACCCTACTCCTTGTATGGAGAACCTGCACGCAAAGGAGCCTTGTCGCTATTGGCAACGCCCTTGTCCTGTTTCGAGTCCGCTCAACAGTTCAAGCGGCTGCGTCGAGAACGACAAGGTGGCTTGCCCGGCAGCAAGCGCCCCCAGCAGGCTGCTAAGGATCCGTCCTCAAAGCGCCGCAGCACGGGTTTACGCGCCGGCAAGCCTATCCAACTAAGCGTAGGGCGCGTACATACAAGGGAAGATCAAACAGGGAGACAACATGCATTGTTTCAAAATACAGTAGAGTTATATTACATCATTGATCGCCGCGGTTCTAACCTAAGATAAATCTATCTTGGGCATGAACTTGCAGCGGCACTAAGAAGCGGGGTGGCTAGTCCCGTCGCTGGCCTTCCACCCTCTTGACTCCTTCGACGTAGCTGATGATGGGCTTGATATGCTCCTCGAGCGCCGCCAGGTCCGCATCGTCCGGCAAGCTATCAAGCACGTTGGCAAAGTCGACGTCGGGGTTCCAGAATGCCACCTTGGTAAGCACCCTGGCCAGGGCACCCCGGCAGAGCCTCCGAGCCTCGCTGGCCAGATAAGTTGCTCGATTGGAGCGGAGCTACTCCATGGCCTCGAGTATGCGCCCAAAGAACAGGGTCAACCTAGTGCTAGGGGTCATGCTCGCCTCCTGAGAGTACCTAAAGACCAGCATACCCATGATGGATAGCTCGCTGCTGAGCCTCTCCGCAATGTCGATGAGGTGTCGGTCCAATGCTTTACCCTGCCCACAAAGTTATTGTGGGCGGTGACGTCATCCTGTCGTTGTTGCTTCTCGTCCTCAAGGGCCTTGGTCAGGGTCTCCTCATGGGCCCTGACGTCCGAGAGCGTCCCTTCCGAGGCATCCAGCTTCAGCTTCAAGTCGTTGATGGAGACGTTGGCATCGAAGAGCAGCTTGGTCTTGTTGGAGATGGCGACCCGCAAATCCGCCAGCGTGCGATTGCTCGTGTCCCTCTTCTCCGCCAGCTTCAAGACCTCCTCCTTCAGCCCCTCCCGCGTCCGCTCCAGCTCTTCCACCTTGCCGTCCTGGACCAGGGCCGGAGCGTCAAGAGCATACTTGTGCTTCTGCTCCAGCGAAAGAATCCGCTATGCGACAAGCTTCTCGATCTCCTCATCCTTGTCGCGGAGCTTGGCGGCAAGCGCCTGCTCACATGCCTCGAGGTCCTCCTCTTGGGCATTCAGAAGAGCTTTCTGCTGCGTCCGGGCAGCCTCATCCTTGGCGACCTGCTCCTTCGCCAGCTTCTGGGCCTTCTCGACGTCGGCTAGCTATAGGGTGACCTCCCGCTTGCGCTGTTCCAGCTAGACCTGGATGGCGCCCAGCTCCTCCCGGGCCTCGTTGAACCAAACTTGTGTTTGGGTGACACGGTCCTCAAAGTCCGCTTCCGCTTTGTCCATGCCCGCCATCCTAGATTTCACCTTGTCTTGGCAGGCGTGGTAGAGCGCCTGAAGCTTTTGGAAATTGGCCCTCATGGCTCGAAGGAGCTCCTCCTCTTGAGAGCCGCCACCGCTAGCGCTCGGTTCGTCGACCACCTGAAGCCTAGCGGTGACAAGGACCTCATTGTCAAAAATCTCCCCCTCGGCTGGTGCCCTGGTGCTTACCATCCCTAGGAGGAGGACGAACAGATCGTCGCCCACCTTCAAATATTTGCCCGGGGCGGGATCTACGGAGGAGGAGGGTCTGTCGTTGGCCACCTCCTCCACCGTGGGCCCCTTGGCAGCCTCCTCGGTAGCAGCCTTGCCGGTCTCGCCGGCAGGCCCCTCTGCGGCCTCCACGGTGGCATACGCGACGGCCTCTCCGGGCACGATCTCGGTGGCCTCGGCTTCAGCATCCTTGGCCACCTCCTCGATGACGGCGTTGACGTCCATTCGGTCCGCCAAGGGGGAGCCTGGAAATAAGAAGAGAAGATGAGGCGAGGCCGAAACTAAGGGTTCAGAACAGAGAAAAGAAAGAGCATCACGTGGCGGAGATGACAGTGGACCAGGAGCTGCTGACTTACCCGTGCCGGGTCGAGGAGAGGTGGTTCCTTCCCCGCCAACATCCGTCGTCGGTGACGCCCCTTTGAGTGGTGTAGTTGCCGGGGATGGTGTGTCCGGGCCGGCCCTTGGCGAATCCTCCGGTTTCCGCTCTCCTCCTACAAACCCGGTGAGGTCAATATCAAGAAAACACACTCCAACACCCGCCAACAAGGAGTGGAGAATGGACTCACGCTGGGGGCTGGAGTGGGGGCTGCGCTGAGGGCTGTTCTCCGTGCTGATCACCACTAACGACGGCGTGGGCGGAGCACTTGCCGAGGGCTCGTTGCCCGCTGAGGTTTAGGCCCTCTTTGCCGCCCTCTGGGCCAGAGTCTCCATGTCACTTCAAAAAATAAACCAAGTTAAGGAAGAACAGTGCGGGCAGAAGGTTAAGAGATGGTGGATGACAAAATGCTTAATCGTCGTCGTCCTCCTCCTCATCCTCCTCTGGCCTCCTCGGGCTAAAGGACCCAGATCGAAATTGGCCTCCGGGGCGGCGTCGACAAGTGGAGGAGAAGGGGATGGCATCTGGGGGTGCCTGGACAAAGAAGAAGCGGCAACTGCGGCCTTCTTCGCAGTCCTCGTCTGGCGTACGGACGACACTTCAGCCTGCTGCCGCTGCGTGGACTTCCTGGTCGTATTGGCTCGCCGGAGCCTGCCTGCCGCAAGACGCGCTTCTTCCCAAGGACCAGGGGGTCATCCGCGTTGGTCTCCTCCTCGGACGACTCCTCGACCACTTCCTCAATAGAGGGAGATCCAGCGCCAGTGCTACTGGCCTCCTCGGTGGAGCCTCTCCCACTCGGCGAACTCTCTCTCCTCCGGGGCCCCATCGTCCTCGTCCTCCACGGTGCCGAAGCTGTCGGCCTCCTCGGCAAGGGCTGCCTCCTCTGCCCTAGCGGCAATGTAAGCCAGCTCCTCCGCGGTGGTGTCGCGGATAAGCTGCGTCTCCTCGTGGAAGTACTTCTCCGACAAGTGGTCGAAGAATGCATGTGCCACTTCCGCCTTTAGCTCGACCCAGGTCAGATCGAGGCCGCGCATGTTGAAGACCGGCATCATGGAAATGATGGCGCTCTGGCGAGAGTTGTTGCTCAGCGGGACCATCCCCCGCTAGCAACCCGAATAGGTTGTCAGGCTTGGCGACCCCTGGGGCCTTGCCGGCCTTCCCAGCATTGCTGGCCTTCTTGTACTTGCCGGTCCTCTCGACCCGGCCGGCCTCGTCGACCCTAAGCTGGAAGAGTCTCTGATAGAGATGGGCATGCTGCAACACAGTGAAGTTGTGATTCAAACCAGGGAGGAGCCTCATGATATCGACCGCGTTCCTAAACTCCCAGCTCGGCCTCCCCTTGTTATGTAGTTGGGCGATCCGGCGGTAGATAAAACCGGCCCCGATCATTTCAAGGGTGAGCCCGGCCGCGGCAAGGCGATGGATCCTGGAGGTGGCGATCGTAAGTTTATGGTCCTGCGCATCAAGATCGTTCCAGTCCTTGCGACGGACTAGCGCCTTTGAACAGACCAGGTAGAACTCCGACGGGTCCGGTTCCTTGATCCAACACCACTGGCTTCGCCACTCCTCCCACCTCTCCTTCGTGGCACCCTCCGGGTACGCGCCCTCAGCCTGCTACCTCGGAATCCAAGCAATGCAGCCCGAGATGGCGCCCCCCGACTGGATGCGAGGAGTAAAGTAGTGGCAGAAGAGCGCCGTGCTTGGGTGCACTCCGGCAAAGCCCTCGCAGAGATGGGTGAAGTAGGCCGGGCATGCCATGGCATTTGGTGTGAGGTCCAGGAGGCGGAAGCCGTAGGAGTATGTAACGCCCCGGACACACCCGCCGGTGGTCGTTACTCCTGGCGGGATCTAGACTGGCCTCACATATCAATACTATTATTTTCTGCGCACTTTGTCATCACTCATGCGCACCCGGGAGCAACTTCCTGGTCGGTCACCCATCCTGATACTAGTCCAAGCTGAACATGCTTAACTTTGGAGTTCTGTCCGAATGGGCTCCCGGAAAAGAAGGAATTCCTTATTGATATGAGTAGTTTATCATTCCTAATAAGCCAGGCTATCACGTACACCCCCACTCAAAGGAATCGACGTCCTCGTCGGGCCACATGAACGTTCTCTCTTGGCACATACGTCTGTGCTTCTAGTCCGGCACATGTGACATGCCGTGTGCCATGACGGGTCACAAACGTCATGAAACACATGACCGTGCACCTGTCCGCAAACATCCGTGTAACCGCGAGGGTCGGCTCTGATACCAACTTGTAATGCCCCGGACACACCCGCCGGTGGTCGTTACTCCTGGCGGGATCTAGACTGGCCTCACATATCAATACTAGTCTTTTCTGCGCACTTTGTCCTCACTCATGCGCACCCGGGAGCAACTTCCCGGTCGGTCACCCATCCTGATACTACTGCAAGCTGAGCACGGTTAACTTTGGAGTTCTGTCCGAATGGGCTCCCGGAAAAGAAGGAATTCCTTATTGATATGAGTAGTGTATCATCCCTAATAAGCGAGGCTATCATAGAGTACATGAGGTCGCTGAAGAAATCCGAGAAAGGGGGGCAGAGCCCGTAGGAGAAATAATTGACGAAGAAAGGGTACCGACGTGGACCGCCCTTGGCGAAGAAGGAGGCAGGGATGACGCGCGTGGCGGGATGCGCCGCCGACTTCCTCCCCCAGAGGCACTTGAACTTGTCTTTTAGGGTGAGCGCGTTGACCGTTGGCTCGCAGAGTGGGAACAACGTCCACAGCTCCACCAACGCGCTCTTCTACGACTCTTTCTCCCCGGCATCCGTCGCTGTCCCCTCCTTCGCCGTCCCTTTGCCCTTGCCTGTCTTGGATGCCATGACGGCTGAGAGAGGGCAGATGATTAAGGGAAGTGGAAGCGCGGCAGTGGCAAGCACGGGCAAGAACTCCGGTTTATGCCTGGAGAAGGAAAGGGGAACGGCGGTTCCGAGATTTGAAGAGGCGTGGAGGCTAAATGAGCAGTGCCCCTAGGTCCCCTCTTTTATGGGGAAGGCGCGGGCCACTCTTTACTATTCACAACGACATGACATGATGCAGGCACGCTGCAACCGCTGTGCGCATGACCCCCACGTCACGCACTAACGCGAGTCATGGGGAAGCGGAACCGGCGAAGGAATCCCCATAGTTAAAAGCCTACCACACGTGCTCGCACACCGTTTTTGGCCTGGCCCAACAACGCTCCGCGCTTATGTGTGGCCCAGGCCCGGGGGCTCCTATCGATGTATGATATGTCTCCAACGTATCTATAATATTTGATTATTACATGCTATTATATATTCTGTTTTGGATGTTTAATGGGCTTTATTATACACTTTTATATTATTTTTGGGACAAACCTACTAACCCAAGGCCCAGTGCAAATTGTTGTTTTTTGCCTATTTCAGTGTTTCGCAGAAAAGGAATATCAAACGGAGTCCAAACAGAATGAAACTTTTGGGAGAGTTATTTTTGGAACGATATCTTCACGAGAGACTTGGAGTACAAGTCGGAGAAGAAACGAGGTGCCCACAAGGGGGCAGGGCGCGCCCAGGGGGGTTGGCGCGCCCCCCACCCTCGTGGGCCCGATGTTGCTCCACCGACGTACTTTTTCCTCTTATATATATCCATATGCCCTGAAAACATCAAGGAGCACGAAGAAACCCTAATTCCACTGCCGTAATCTTCTGTTCTCGTGAGATCCCATCCGGGGCCTGTTACGGAGCTCCGCCAGAGGGGGCATCGATCACGGAGGGCTTCTACATCAACATCGTAGCTTCTCTGATGAGTTGTGTGTAGTTTACCACATACCTTCGGGTCCATAGTTATTAGCTATATGGCTTCTTCTCTCTCTTTGGATCTCAATACAAAGTTCTCCTCAATCTTGGAGGAGATCTATTCGATGTATTCTTTTTGCGGTGTGTTTGTCGAGATCCGATGAATCGTGGGTTTATGATCAAGATTATCTATGAACAATGTTGGATTCTTTTCTAAAATCTTTTATGTATGATTATAATATCCTTGCAAGTCTCTTCGAATTATTGGTTTGGTTTGGCCTACTCGATCTATAGTCCTTGCAATGGGAGAAGTGCTTGGCTTTGGATTCAATCTTGCGGTGTCCTTTCCCAGTGACAGCAGGGGCAGCAAGGCACACATAGTATTGTTGCCATCGAGGATAAAAAGATGGGGTCTATATCATACTGCTTGAGTTTATCCCTCTACATCTTGTCATCTTGCTTAAGGCGTTACTCTGTTCTTATGAACTTAATGCTCTAGATGCATGCTGGATAGCGATCGATGTGTGGAGTAATAGTAGTAGATGCAGAATCATTTCGGTCTACTTGTCAAGGACATGATGCCTATATACAATGATCATGCCTACATATTCTCATAACTATGCGCGTTTCTATCAATTGGTCGACAATAATTTGTTCACCCATCGTAGAATTCTGCTATCATGAGAGAAACCACTAGTGAAACCTATGGCCCCTGGGTCTATTTTCATCATATTAATCTTCCATCTACTTTACTTTGCTTTATTTACTTTCTATTTCTATACCAAAATACCAAAAATATTATCTAATCATACCTATCAGATCTCACTCTCGTAAGTGACCGTAAAGGGATTGACAACCCCTTATCGCATTGGCTGCGAGGTTCTTATTTGTTTGTGCAGGTGCGAGGGACTCCGGCATGGTCTCCTACTAGATTGATACCTTGGTTCTGAAAAATTGAGGGAAATACTTACGCTACTATGCTGCATCACCCTTTCCTCTTTGGGGGAATGCAATGCCACTTGAGAAGTAGCAAGAAGAATTTTTGGCGCCGTTGCTGGGGAGATCTACGCAAAAGTCATACACCAAGTACCTTTCACAAACCCTTATCCCTCGCACTACATTATTTGCCTCTCATTTTCCTCTCCCCCACTTCACCCTTGCCGTTTTATTCGCCCTTCTTTCTCCGTGTGTTTACTGTTCGCTTGCCTCTTGTTTGCTTGTGTGTTGGATTGCTTGCTTGTCACTACGGCGCAAGACAATACCAAATTGTGTGACTTTTCCAATACCAATAATAATGATTTTATTGGCACTCCGGTTGCTCCTATCTTAGATGCTGAATCTTTTGAAATCAATGCTGCTCTGTTGAATCTTGTCATGAAAGATCAATTTTATGGCCTTCCAAGTGAAGATGCCCCTACCCATCTTAACAACTTTGTTGATTTGTGCGATATGGAAAAAAAGAGGGATACGGATAATGATATTGTTAAATTGAAGCTACTTCCGTTTTCACTTAGAGATCGTGCTAAAACTTGGTTTTCCTCTTTGCCTAGAAATAGTATTGATTCATGGAATAAGTGCAAAGATGCCTTTATCTCTAAGTATTTTCCTCCCGCTAAGATTATCTCTCTTAGAAAGTATATTATGAATTTTAAGCAACTAGATCAGGAGCATGTTGTATAAGCTTGGGAGAGAATGAAATTAATGATACGCAATTCTCCTACATATGGTTTGAACTTATGGATGATTATACAAAAAAAATATGTCGGCTAGAATTTTGCTTCTAGAAATCTTTTAGATTCGGCCGCGGGGGGCAGTTTTATGGAAATCACTTTATGAGAAGCTACCAAACTCCAAGATAATATTAGGTTAACTACCCTCAATGGCACACCAAAAGATCTACTAGTAAAAAAGTACATGCTATTGAAGATATTAGTGTTTTGAGTGGAAAGATGGATGAACTTATGAAATTATTTGCTACTAAGAGTGCTTGTTCTGATCCTAATGATATGCCTTTGTCCACGTTGATTGAGAATAATAATGAATCTTTGGATGTGAATTTTGTTGGTAGGAATAATTTTGGTAACAATGCTTATAGAGGGACTTTAATCCTAGGCCTTTTTCCTAGTAATTCCCCTAATAATTATGGTAATTCCTGCAATAACTCTTATGGAAATTTTGGTAAGATGCCCTCTGAATTTGAGACTAGTGTTAAGGAGTTTATGAATTCGCAAAAGAATTTCAATGCTTTTCTTGAAGAAAAATTACTTAAGATTGATGAGTTGGCTTGAAACGTGGATAGAGTTACTCTCGATGTTGATTCACTGAAACTTAGATCTATTCCACCTAAGCATTATATGAATGAGTCTCTCAAAGCCATGAGAATTTCCATTGATGAGTGCAAAGAAAGAATCGCTAGGATGCGTGCAAAAAAAGATTGCTTTATGAAAGCGTGTTCTTCTAGTTATCATGAGAATAAAGATGAGATCTGAAAGTGATTGATGTGTCTCCTATTAAATCCTTCTTTTCTAGTATGAATCTAGATAAAGATGGGACTAAAGATGAATCTACTTTAGTTAAAAGGTGTCCCAATGATTCAGAGTTTTTAGATCTTGATGCTAAAATTGTTAAAAGTGGGATTGAAGAGATCAAAACTCTGCATAGCGATGAACCCACTATCTTGGATTTCATGGGGTTTAATTATGAAAATTGCTCTTTAATAGATTGTTTTTCCTTGTTGCAATCTGTACTAAATTCTCCGCATGCTTATAGTCAAAATAAGACTTTTACCAAACACATAGTTGATGCTTTAATGCAATCTTATGAAGAAAAACTTGAACTAGAAGTTTCTATCCCTAGAAAACTTTATGATGAGTGGGGACCTACTATTAAAATTAAGATTAAAGATCATGAATGCTTTGCTTTGTGTGATTTGGGTGCAAGTGTTTCCACAATTCCAAAAGCTTTGTGTCATATGTTAGGATTCCATGAACTTGATGATTGTTCTTTAAATTTGCTTCTTGCGGATTCTACCATTAATAAACCTATGGGAAGGATTAATGATGTTATTATTGTTGCCAATAGGAATTATGTGCCCGTAGATTTCATCGTTCTTGATATAGATTGCAATCCTTCATGTCCTATTATTCTTGGTAGACTATTCCTTAGAACGATTGGTACAATTATTGATATGAAGGAAGGAAATATTAGATTCCAATTTCCGTTATGGAAAGGCATGGAACACTTTCCTAGAAAGAAAATCAAATTACCTTATGAATCTATTATGAGAGCCACTTGTGGATTGCCTACCAAAGATGGTAATACCTAGATCTATTCTTGTATCGTGCCTAGCTAGGGGCGTTAAACGATAGCGCTTGTTGGGAGGCAACCCAATTTTATTTTATTTGTTTTTGCTTTTGTTTAGGAATAAATATTGCAACTAGCTTCCTTTTAGATGTGGTTTTGTTTTTTAATTAGTGTTTGTGCCAAGCAGAACCTTTGGCAAGACTTGTGTGAAGTTTATGCGATCATGGTGTAAAAAACAGAAACTTTAGCGCTGACGAGATTGGCTGTTTTTTTACTAGAGAGTGCTTTTTATTTGATTCTTTTTGCAGATTAAATAGCCAAATTCCTCACATGTACCAATTTATTTCAATTTTTTAGAGTTACATAAGTATTTGAAAGTTACAGATTACTACAGACTGTTCTGTTTTTGACAGATTCAGTTTTTCATGTGTTGTTTGCTTATTTTGATGAATCTATGAGTAGTATTGGGGGGTTTCAATCATGGAGAAGTTGGAATACATTAGGTTTAACACCAATATAAACAAAGGATGAGTTCATTACAATACCTTTGAGGGGTGGTTTGTTTTCTTATACCAACGGAGCTCACAAGATTTTTGGCTAAGTTTTGCGTTGTGAAGTTTTCAAGTTTTGAGTATGCATTTGATGGACAATGGACCAAAGAGTGGCAAGAGCCTAAGCTTGGGGATGCCCAAGGCACCCCAAGGTAAAATTCAAGGATAACCAAAAGCTAAGCTTGGGGATTCCCCGAGAAGGCATCCCCTCTTTCGTCTTCGTCTATCGGTAACTTTACTTGAGACTACAATCATCCTTGGAGCGTCATGTGTGATTTGAGTCCTTGCTATTAGTTTGCCACAATCATCCTTTTGAGAGAGATAAATATGATTTAGAATTTATTAGAATACTCTATGTGCTTCACTTATATCTTTTGAGCTAGATAGTTTTGCTCTAGTGCTTCCCTTATATCTTTTAGAGCACGGTGGTGGTTTTATTTTTTAGAAATTATTGATCTCTCATGCTTCACTTATATCTATTTGACAGTCTTTCAGAACAGCATGGTAATGTGCTTTAGTTATAAAACTAGTCCTAATATGATAGCCATCCAAGATGAGTATAGTAAAAACTTTCATACAAGTGCACTGAATATTATGAGAAGTTTGATAATTGATGATTGTTTTGAGATATGAGGATGGTGATATTAGAGTCATGCTAGTGGATTAAATTGTGAATTTGAGAAACACTTGTGTTAAAGTTTGTGATTCCCGTAGCATGCCCGTATGGTGAACCGTTATGTGATCAAGTTGGAGCATGATTTATTTATTGAGTGTCATCCTTTGTGTGGAAGTCGGGATCGCGCGATGGTTAACTCCTACCAACCCTTCCCCTAGGAGCATGCGTTGAATACTTTGTTTTGATAACTTGTAGATTTTTGCAATAAGTATGTGAGTTCTTTATGACTAATGTTGAGTCCATGGATTATACGCACTCTCACCCTTCCACCATTTCTAGCCTCTCTTGTACCGCGCAACTCTCGCCGGTACCATACACCCACCATATACCTTCCTTAAAACAGCGACCATACCTACCTATCATGGCATTTACATAGCCATTCCGAGATATATTGCCATGCAAGTTTCCACCGTTTCGTGCATATGACATGCTTCATCATTATCATTCACATGGATTCATATTTTGTTCTAGCTTCGAGTTGTAAGTAAATAAAAGTGTGATCATCATCATTACTAGAGCATTGTACCAGTGAGGAAAGGATGATGCAGACTATGATTCCCCCACAAGTTGGGATGAGATTCCGGACAAAAAAAAGAAAGAAAAAAAAGAGGCCATAAAAAAAGAGAAGGCCCAAAGAAAAGAAAAAAGGGAAGAAAAAAAGGGAAGAAAAAAGGGAAGAAAAAAAGGAAAAAGGAAAAAAATGAGAGAAAAAGAGAGAAGGGACAATGTTACTATCCTTTTTCCACACTTGTGCTTCAAGTAGCACCATGATCTTCATGATAGAGAGTCTCTTGTCTTGTCACTTTCATATACTAGTGGGAATTTTCATTATAGAACTTGGCTTGTATATTCCAATGATGGGCTTCCTCAATTGCCTTAGGTCTTCATGAGTAAGAAAGTTGGATGCACACCCACTTAGTTTCTTATGTTGAGCTTTCATACACTTATGGCTCTAGTGCATCTGTTGCATGGCAAACCCTACTCACTCACATTGATATCTATAGATGGGCATCTCCATAGCCCATTAATACGCCTAGTTGATGTGAGACTATCTTCTTCTTCTGTCTTCTCCACAACCTCCACTCTATTCCACATAGTGCTATATCCATGGCTCACGCTCATGTATTGCGTGAAAGTTGAAAGGTTTGACAGAATTAAAGTGTGAAAAAATTTGTTGGCTGAAACCGGGGTTGTGCATGATTTAAATATTTTGTGTGATGAAGATAGAGCATAGCCAGACTATGTGATTTTATAGGGATAACTTTCTTTGGCCATGTTATTTTGAGAAGACACGATTGCTTTGTTAGTATGCTTGAAGTATTATTATTCTTATGTCAATACAGACTTTTGTCTTGAATCTTTCGGATCTAAATATTCATGCCACAATAAATAAAATTACAGTGAGAATTATGTTGGTTAGCATTCCACATCAAAAATTCTGTTTTTTTTATCATTTACCTACTCGAGGACGAGCAGGAATTAAGCTTGGGGATGCTTGATACGTCCCCAACGTATCTATAATTTTTCATTGTTCCATGCTATTATATATTCTGTTTTGGATGTTTAATGGGCTTTATTATACACTTCTATATTATTTTTGGGACTAACCTACTAACCCAAGGCCCAGTGCAAATGGCTATTTTTTTTGCCTATTTCAGTGTTTCACAGAAAAGGAATATCAAACGGAGTCCAAATAGAATGAAACTTTCGGGAGAGTTATGATACGTCTCCAACGTATCTATAATTTTTGATTGTTCCATGCTATTATTTATGAAGTCTTGGATGTTTAATGGGCTTTATCATTCACTTTTATATCATTTTTGGGACTAACCTACTAACCCAAAGGCCCAGTCCAGATTGATGTTTTTTGCCTGTTTCAGGGTTTTGCAGAAAAAGAATATCAAACGGAGTCCAAATGGAATGAAACCTTCGCGAGAGATATTTTTGGAGAAAATCACGAACGCGGAGCTTGACAACCACATCAGGGGATCGAGTGCTGGCCCACGAGGGGGGGCGGCGCTCCCCCCTTCCCAGGGCGCGCCCCCTGCCTCGTGGCCCCCTCGAGCGTCCCCCGGTGCCCTCCTTCTTCCTATATAAGTCTACGTACCCCAGAACCTCCGTGAACAGAGAGAAAACTCTAATTCCACCACCGTACCTTCTGTTCCCGTGAAGATCCCATCTTGGAGCCTGTTTCGGAGCTCCACCGGAGGGGGATCCATCACGGAGTCCTTCATCGTCATCATCATCGCCTTCACCATGAGTTGTGAGTAGTTTACCACAGACCTTTAGGTTCGTAGCTAGTATCTAGATGGCTTCTTCTCTCTCTCTGGATCTCAATACAAAGTTCTCCTCGGTGTTCGAGGAGATCTATTCGATGTAATCTCTTTTTGCGGTGTGTTTGTCGAGATCCGATGAATTGTGAGTTTATGATCAAGGTTATCTATGAAAGATATTTGGTTCTTCTCTGAACTTTTTATGTGTGCTCATAATATCCTTGCAAGTCTCTTCGAATTATTAGTTTGGTTTGGCCTACTAGATCTATAGTTCTTGCAATGGGAGAAGTGTTTGGCTTTGGGTTCAAGGCACGTATTGTATTGTATTGTAGAGGCAGCAAGGCACGTATTGTATTGTTGCCATCGAGGATAAAAAGATGCAGCGACCAGACCTCAAACAGTCTGATCTATGTGCATCAATGTCATCCCTGGATCAGTAATGCTGACACGCACAATACTTGAAGGAATTATAACAGAGTGGCAATCACACAGTTATTACATCGAAAGTTCCAAAGATGAATTTATTACAATAAAAATGGCTTAAGGCCATCTAACAACGAAAACAGCGGAAGGCTTGGAAGATAAGTGAGTCCATCAACTCCAACGGCATCACTGAGTAAAGAACCACGACCTAAGGGCACCTTACTCGTCGTCTGAAAGTCTGCAACATGAACGTTGCAGCCCGAAAACGGGTGAGCACATGGAATATGCTGGCAAAGTAACACATAGAGAGTAACAAAATTAAAGCTATACTATATGCAATATGGCTGGTGGAAAGCTCTATGGTTATAGTTTTGCATAAAGCCAATTTTTCCCTACTGCAAAGGAATAGAATTTTAATTAACTATCATGGTAGTTGAAACATCATTGAGAAGGTTCACCCAACTCAATCCCAATTAGAGTAAACATTAACCCAACAAATTAACTTTTAGAGTCTTGATATACACATGATAATCCAAGTACTAGATACTCAAAACGTCCATAACCGGGGACACGGCTAATTATGATTAGTTTGTACACTCTGCAGAGGTTTGTGCACTTTTCCCCACAAGACTTGATCTCCTCCGTTGGGATTCTCGCACTACATGTTGTTTGAGAAACGGATGATCGAGACATAGTCTTTCAGAAGCACTAGCACCTTACGATCGGGTAGACAGTACCAACTTACATCCCCTACATCTGCTAGTCTACCACTGTAAGAGTTCGCACAACTTAGTCAACTATGCTAGAGCCCATAATAGCTTGTGGCTGCACATGGAAGTTTCTAGTTTGAAGTACCTCATGATCCCTTTGAGCCTGGGTGGTGGTCCACAAAGAAAATAGGCAATCGCTGGAATACCCAGGTGCCTCAATCCACCCAGGTGCCACAATACATCTGGGTGGATTGAGGCACCTGGGTATTCCAGCGATTGCCTGTTTTTCTTCGGACCGCCACCCAGGCTCAAAGGGATCATGAGATTATTCATACTAGAAACTTTCGTGTGCAGCCACAAGCTATTATGGGCTCTAGCATAGTTGACTAAGTTGTGCGAACTCTTACAGTGGTGGACTAGCAGATGTAGGGGATGTAGGTTGGTACGGTCCACCCGGACGTAAGGTGCGAGTACTTCCGAAAGACTGTGTCTCGGTCATCCATTTCTCAAACATCATGCAGTGCGAGAAATCAAACGGAGGAGATCGAGTCTTGTGGGGAAAAGTGCCCAAACCTCTGCAGAGTGTACAAACTGATCATGATTAGCCGTGTCCCCGGTTACGGACGTCTTGATTATCTAGTACTTGGATATCATGTGAATCTCATCATGTTACTTTAATTAATATTGTTTGGTTTTTGATGATCATTATTAATTGGGGTTGGGAGGATGTCTATCTTCTCAACGATGTTTCAACTACCATGATAGTTAATTAAAATCTATTCCTTTGTAGTAGGGAAAAATTGGCTTTACGCAAAAACTTTAACCTTACAGCCTCCACCAGCCAAATATGCATGTAGTTGTAGGCTTTGTTCATCATTATCGTTACAGTGTGAAATTTCCAGTACATTCAATGTACTGACCCTTTGTGGCTGCAACATCTCATGTTGCAGGATTATCTTACGACGAGTAAGTGATACGTTAGGGTTATGATTTCTACACTCAACATTGTCGTTGGTGTTGATGGGAATCCACAACCTTTGTTGCTTCCGCTATGATCAATTGAGGTAATAGTATTTACGTTACTTAATACATGTGATTTACCTTTGTTATAAATCCTCGAGTATTGTGTGTGTCAGCATACCGATCCATGGATAACACGGAAACACAAAGACTTGATCCATTCGGGTCGGGTCGCTAGAAGATGGTATCAGAGCACATGTTGACTGTAGGACGTGACCCTAGAAACTAGCAATGCCCATAGGAAAGATTTCTCTAAAACTATCTTTCTCAAAAAGATTCTTATCTCTCTTTTTTTCTGCGATTTGTCAAATCTTCCCTTTGACCTAAAATAGTTAGACAATACCCTTTACCATTTGGACCACTTCGGAGTAAAGATGAATTTACCATGCATTGGAAGTGTTGAAGCTACAACAATGGATACTCCGAAGGTTTGAAGAGTTGACAAGTTTGAAGAGATGATGACCTTTAGAAGACCAAACCCCTGTTATGTACTTACGTTAGATGCGACAATTGTGAGCCGTCATTTGTTTGATGTTTTCAGACGGCCACAAACTAAAACCCGTCTTTTCAAAACTATTGCTTGTATTGAGTATCCCTCTCTATCTCTTCTGAATCTCATCCCAAAACCCTTGGACCCAATAGGGGATGACTGAAGATAGACTTGAAGTCTCTAGACCAATGACCCAGCCAGAGGCAGAACTATGGATACAAAACATGGAGGATCACTTCAGGAAGAATTTAGTTGAAAGGAAGTATGAAGTTCGGTACATTCTCCAGTACTTTACAAAAAGTGATGCAGCATGGTGGAAGATGCATCAATCCATACAAGGATGTAATAGAGCAGAAAATTGGGAAGAATTCAAGAAGACCCTGTGAAGATCCCGTCTCATCCGCAAGCGTGCTGACAACCCGAAGAAGAAACATTGTGCCTGCAGGATTTGTGGAGAAATAGGACACACCCAGGAGGAGCATAAGGATGAATGCCCAAATTGTGAAGGAAGTCACCTAGCTGAAGAATGCCCAACTAGGCAAATTACTTGTTTCTTGTGTGAAGGGACTACCCACTACCCTGCTCAGTGCCACATTTTTCCCATGGTGCAACGAACAATCCAGCAGAAGAAGGAAGCAATGGAAGAAGTCCCCGAGGAAGCCTTAAGGGAATCCGTGATGGAGGAAGATATTGACGACCCTGATGGAGAAGGACTAGACAGATATTACTCCCGTACTTGCTATTCATGTGGAGAAGAAGGACATTTTTCACAGCATTGCATAAAGGAAAGCCATGAGTATCTGGGAGACTTCCCGACAGAAGAAGTGGAGTTTGATCCACAAAAGATAGAAGAATTGATTGGAACAAGGAAGTCGAGGAAGAGAAAGAGCATTTGTCCCAAGAACAACCCAATTTCTGTAGAAAAGGACATGAGTCACATCACATGTTACCGGTGCAAGGATATAGGTCATTATGCTAACCACTGCCCCACCAGGAAGCGGAGAATCCAGTGAACCAGGACAGTCGCCATGAAGTCCTTAGATTTTTTCTGATGACATTAGTTTACACTGCAAGGAAGTAGATCATTTTGCCGGAGAATGTACAGATCGGAGGAAAGATGATCATAGTAGTTGAGATCTAGATATTAGGATGAAGCATGTAGCTAAGTGTGGAATACACTTTTATTACGATGTTGAGTTGAGTTATGGAATGACATTGTAATGACTTGTGAAGCGATAGAAGTTGATATTTTGGAATCTAAGAAGGAGATGTTATGAGTTGTTGGATGATTGTGACTGCCCCTCACCCAGACCAAAACCTAAAACCCATGGAGAAGCTGACCCAAACCTTTCTCGGACAAACGACCCCATTTTACCCAAGGATGTCCGTATGTTGTCCGAAGAACCCCTTCTGTCTTATACCTACAGATGACAACCCTTTATGAGTCTTTTCTCAAAGGCCCAGAAACCATCATGACCCTAACTAGCGATCAAGATTATCCAAAGATCCTGAAGGACATGATGAAGCATATTCACCTGGATGGAGATGCAGTTTACAAGGGTTATCCCTTCATGGAGAATGGAGTTGAACTTTGGTACGTGGAGTTACATCTCCACCGTGTGAAAGGAGTTTGCCCAAAAACTATGGGTCAATACTTTTTCATCTCCCGAGTACCACGACCAACATTATTCGACTCTGTTCGTGAAGCTTCTATGGAGGCCATACGTCAGATTGGAGAAATACTCGAAGCAAGACTTCGTTATACCCAGGGATGCTTGAGTATGATGCATGCAGAGATGGTGGAGATGAAGCACACAGCCAATAGGACGAAGCAAAAGATTGATGATTTCAAGAATCACATTGCACAATTCCAGTGGGACTGAAGTTTCCTTAGCTAGGACAAAGGAATAAAGATGAGAGGAATGTTTGACCATACCCAACTAGGTGGATGGCAACATTTGTAGTGAAGCACCTTTGTAACTGGAGTGTTGAATACTGGTTCAAGTAGTAATACAAGATTTGAAATGAGGAGAATATGGATTTTGGATGAACCAGTGCATTTTGTTTAGTTGAACCTTACTGAGTGAATCCTGGACCAATAGAAAGGAAAGTGTTGCTCCAAGGAGTAGAGTTTGCACAAATAAGTTGGAGTTTATTTATGAAGCTTACCCCAAGGTTATGAGGGAGATAAGTACAATTGGATTTAAAGATGGTGTAATGTTGGAGTATGGAGCAATGTTTACTCCAAGGACGAGTTAAGGATATACAAGTTCTGAAGTGGACCCATAAGCCGAGGACCTAAGGAGGCTACATAATCACAAGGGAACCATGAGACTTGTCTATAGTTATGTGTATCTGCTGTAGTAAAGCAGTGCATTTTGCTATAGTTTGTACCAAGAAGAAGGAGTTTTGTGCTAAGTATTGGAGTTGAAGCATGCAATGGAAGTGCAGTAGATCGTAGTAAGTTGAGAAGCAATACAGTTGGCATCAGGATATTGATTTGGATTCTATGAGTTGTTACTACATAAGTGATGAGTGAAGACATGATGCATGGAATAAGATTTTGAAGAAAACTAGTGTTATTTATTTTAAGTGTGGTAGAATCCAACACCTTTACCCGAACACACTAACTAGTGGTTGGTTACGTCAGACTTGGAGTGGATTGCCCAAAGATGAGTCTGAGTCATTACATCGTAGTTTTACCCACAGAGAAGTAAGATATAATTGGATGGATTTAAGAAAGCCAAGGAAGTTGGATGTTGGAAGAATGATCAGTTGCAACCCGAGGATGAGACCAAGTGTTGCTAGTGATGAGATGAGCCATAACCCACAGGCCCCAGGACCTGTCAAGAAAGCAAGCTCATCCTTGCTGAAGGAAAACCCCTGGAAGAAGTTACGACTTAGTCAACAGACGATCTTATAGGAGTATACGCAAAACCCGAGGGTTGTGAAGAAACGTTAGATGTTTTGTTTGGCTTGCAGAAGTAAAGGATTTTATTCGAACTTAGTTTGTGACAAGAGAAATTCTGCAATGCTTGTGAGGATGACCGAGTGTTAGAATTTGATATTCACTAAACCGTATACAAGGTAATGATTTGGGTGCGGGAATGATTGATCACCATACCGACTTACTCTTATTGTTCGCCTCTGTTATACGCGATGGTAAATCTGAGTGACTTACCTATAGTAGAGAGACGACGATGTCAAAACTTTGTTTAAACCTTAGAAAGGTATAGAAGTTTTTCCCTTGTACACGGCATGCTGTTGCCAACCGTAGGATATACTGTGAGGATGAAGCTAGATCCATTTTCTACAGGGACCCAATTAATTTGGTTAATGACCACCATGAGAGATCGATATTGTTTAGTATTGGCGCCAGACTCGTCAGTTAAGGAGAACCAGTCCTGAAAGAGCCTAACCAGGATAAAAGGATACAAGGATTGAGGAGAACAATTTTGCCACTACCGAAAGAGCCCCAGAGATGGAAATACCCTGAAGAATTGAGAAGACCGACGCCGTCAACCCAAAGGATGGATTACCTGAGTTTTGATGGAACCGTATCCTTGTTCCTATGTGTGGTAGTACACTAGGCCACACCAATCAGTGGATTTGTTAGAAGACCCCCAAACCCTAACCTATTTCTTGCTAGCCTCCCCGAATCTCGAGGACGAGATTCATTTTAAGTGTGGTAGGTTTGTAACATCCCAAAAATCTAATTTTTTGAATGTTATATTAAATAGATAGATTTGATTACTGTTTGATGTGGTGAGTGAAATTGAGTGAAATTTGAAACTTTTGAAAGTTAAATGAGAGGGAATAAAATGACTTTCCCAAAACTTTCACTTTGCTTTTTGATCTCCGAGGGAATTCAAATTCTTTTCAACCGAAAACCCTAGAGTGAAGATAATATGACTTCTTCCATTTAATTAAATGAAAGGGTATTTGAAAATATTTGAATTCCATTTGAAACTATTTCCAATTCAGAAACTTTAAGCAACTCAATGATTTTCCCGAGAGAAGATAAAATGACTTCTTCAAATTATAGGAAATATGCGTTGGAAGTTTTTCTGAAATTTTCCGGAACTCACTTTCAGATATTGAGTTATTTGGTTTTATTCAAATTATTTTCTCCAAAAATAAACTACATGGAATATAAGGTAACATGATTCCCTACAGCAGAAAATTGGAGGGAAATAAATTTGAATTCTTTTTGGTATTTTAAGAATGATCTTTATTGGATTTTATTGCATCAGTAGCACCTTTTGAATTGTTAGAATTTGTGGGCATTTTATTTGACAGTAGTAAAATGTTCATGTTGTAGGGCTTATTTTTCTGCAAATTTTGATATATTATACGCCTATATAATATTTTAGGTTATTTCTAGTTTATTCTTTTCTTGTCTATTAAAAAAATGTTTAAAGAAAAATGAAATAAAAAGTACCCTCCGCCGTACTAGGCCGGCCCAGCTCGTCCCGTCGCCATCCTCCTCCCGCACGGCCACGCCGCCGCCATCGACCTCGGCGTCCGTGAGCGCCACGCCCGCCGCCTTCTTGGCCCCTCCTCCACGCCACCACCTCCCCCTTCCGCCTATAAGTACGCCGCCCCTCTCTCCCCGCTGCCCCTCGCTTCACGACCGCCGCCGCCGCCGCTTTGCGCCGCCGCCGCCGCACTTGCCAGCCTTCGCCGCCGACGCCGTTGCTGCTTGCTTCTGCTGCCGCGCCGCGCCCCGCTCCTCCACCCCACGCGCCCACGCCCGCTCACTGCGCCCAGCGCCGCCGCCACCGCAGCTAGGCCTCGCTGGAGCGCCGCCGCGTCGGATCTGCCCCGGTCGGCCGAACCCGATCCGCCCAGGTCCGATCCACCCGCCGGTCTTTTCCCACGGACCGGTAAAAACCGTAACAACCCCGGTTTTTCTGTTTAGTTGGTTTATTTCTTTTAGATTGTTTTTTTTTTTAGGTTTAGCTATCTAGTGAACGATCACCAGTTAGGCCTATAAAACGAACGTTCGTACGTTAATCTTTTTCTTTTCTGTTTCGTTTCGGCCAGGGACCTCTCTGTAAATACTTTATTTACAGTTTAGCCCCTATTCTTGTTTTGGCCATAACTTTTTATCAGTTGGTCCAAATCCAACGAAACCAACGCCCACGTAATCGTTACGATCCTCTCTTTCCAGTAATACAACTCAAACATGTTTTTGAAAATTTTAAAATTTGAATTCAACTAGTTTTAGATTTGAACTTCGTTTGATCATAACTTGAGTTTCGTAACTCCGTTTCAGTTGATTCTTTTTGCAAATCGAAGCTCTTGACCTAAACTTTCTGATAAGGCCAAATTCACATAATTTTGGTACTGTTGGAAATTCTTTTGTGTTTCAAGAGTCATTCGTTTGTTTTTGAAGTTTTCCGAAGTGTTTATTCGTCATGTCTGATCTTTCTAAGTGATTGCTTATGTGTGGTTACTATTGCTTGCTTACGATAGATTGACCGAAGTGTGACGAGTAGATCTATCAAGAGTTTTGAGTGCAAATCATCTTCATCAACATTGCAGGCAAGTTCACACTTTGATCATACTTTCCAATTACCCAGTTTTCATTGCATTAGTCAAACCCTCACACATTGCATGAGTAGGATCAATTAACTTGTGGGACTGGGAAGTAGATTGAGGTAGTACCTATTACCTGCATTACATTCAAACCTCTGGGAGTTACTTCTACGTTTGCTGTTAGGACATGCTATGCTCGTAGACGTGGATTGGGTAAGTGTATCCATGACAGATGTGAGTTGTTAATTAATGGTTCAACTTAAGGTGGCAACATTAATACACTTCTGGGTGGATTGAGGCACCTAGGTATTCCAGCGATTGCCTGTTTTTCTTCAGACCGCCACCCAGGCTCAAAGGGATCATGAGATTATTCATACTAGAAACTTCCCTGTGCAGCCACAAGCTATTATGGGCTCTAGCATAGTTGACTAAGTTGTGCGAACTCTTACAGTGGTGGACTGGCAGATGTAGGGGATGTAGGTTGGTACGGTCCACCCGGACGTAAGGTGCGAGTATTTCTGAAAGACTGTGTCTCGGTCATCCGTTTCTCAAACATCATGCAGTGCGAGAAATCAAACGGAGGAGATCGAGTCTTGTGGGGAAAAGTGCACAAACCTCTGCAGAGTGTACAAACTGATCATGATTAGCCGTGTCCCCGGTTACGGACATCTTGAGTATCTAGTACTTGGATATCATGTGAATCTCATCATGTTACTTTAATTAATATTGTTGGGTTTTTGATGATGATTATTAATTGGGGTTGAGAGGATGTCTATCTTCTCAACGATGTTTCAACTACCATGATAGTTAATTAAAATCTATTCCTTTGTAGTAGGGAAAAATTGGCTTTACGCCAAAACTTTAACCTTACAGCCTCCACCAGCTAAATATGCATGTAGTTGTAGGCTTTGTTCATCATTATCATTATAGTGTGAAATTGCCAGTACATTCAATGTACTGACCCTTTGTGGCTGCAACATCTCATGTTGCAGGATTATCTTACGACGAGTAAGTGATACGTTAGGGTTACGATTTCTACACTCAACTTTGCCGTTGGTTTTGATGGGAATCCACAACCTTTGTTGCTTCCGCTATGATCAATTGAGGTAATAGTATTTACGTTACCTAATACATGTGATTTACCTCTGTTATAAATCCTCGAGTACTGTGTGTGCCAGCATACCAATCCAGGGATGACACAGAAACACAGAGACTTGATCCATTCGGGTCGGGTCACTACAGTATTTAAGTAGCCACCTTAAGTTGAACCATTAAGTTAACAATCTCACATCTGTCATGGATACACTCACCCAAACCACGTCTAAGAGCATAGCATGGCAACCTAAGCATAATGTAGAAGTAACTCCCAAGGGTTTGAAAATAATGTAGGTAATAGGTTCTACCTCAATCTACTTCCCAGTCCCACAAGTTAATTAGATCCTACTCATGCAATGTGTTTGAGGATAATACTAATGCAATGAAAACTAGGTATTGGAAAGTATGATCAAAGTGTTACTTGCCTTGCTGATGATCCGCAAATCCTAGAGATTTAAAGTAGCAAGCGGCGCACTCCGGGTACTCTATCGCAAACAAACAAGCACGCAATAAGTACTCAACTAATGCACGGGTAAAACTCAAATAAGAGGCCTAACCAGAAAGTTCAACTTAAGAACTCCGGTTTGCAAAAAGAACTGAACCAACGAAACAACGAAAGTCAAACGACGAAAAGAACCAACTACGCTAGCAATCTAGACGTAAGTCCAAATTTTTCAGAAGAAAAAGCTTGGTTGACTAGGTTAAATGGAAAGAGGGTTTCGAGACGAAACTCCAGGCGCTTGAATCGCCTGATTCTGATGAACGAGCGAAAAGATAAACTAGAACGAAGATCGGATCAGAAATCACGATCAGAAAATAACCGCGAAAAAGAAAACTGAAGAACAGCTTAATGAACGGACGTTCGTTAACTGGGACTAAACGACGAAAACGTTCGTTAAAACGAACTAACGGGTGAACGCTCGCTAAAAAGCTAAACCGAAATAAACCCGATCTAATCTATAAAAAATGAACTAGGGTTTTAAGAAAAAAACGGGTCGGTTTTCTTCCGAAAACCGGCGGGCGGCACGGCTACCTCGTCGGACTCTGGCGATGGGTGGCGTTGGTGGCCGGTGACGCGGCGTCGGGGGCGGCAGGCAGCGTCGGCGGCGGGGCTGCAAGCGGCGGCGGCGGCGGCGGCGGCTGGCTGCTACGGCGGCAGCGGCGGCTGCTTGCGGTGGGATGCGGGGCGAGGCGAGGCAAGGGGTGAGGCGGCGGCGGGCGGCGGTATTTATAAGAGGGGGGGTGGTGACTTGGGGAAGGGGCACCTGCTCGGCCTCGTGAGGCGTGTCCCGGCCGGACTCGGCGGCGGTGGTTGGCTCGCGCGGGGAAGGCGCTAGCGACGCGGGCTCGGCC
This sequence comes from Secale cereale, assembly GCA_902687465.1. Taxonomy (NCBI): domain Eukaryota; kingdom Viridiplantae; phylum Streptophyta; class Magnoliopsida; order Poales; family Poaceae; genus Secale; species Secale cereale. The sequence continues at coordinate 456,617,086 of LR738712.1, forward strand.
TGGCTCGGCTTGGCCTTCGGCCCAGTCGGGCACGGGAACTCTTTTTTTTGCCAGATCTACGAAAAATTCTAGAAAATAAAATTAAATTCTGAAAATGCCAAAACCAATTTTCACCATCTAAATGAAATATTTAGAACAAGATGAACATTTTTCTTGGCCCTAAATGCATTTTTGAAAACATGCAATTCTTCCTAAATTCAAATAAAATAGCAAAAACTCCGAAATAAAACTGATTTGAATTTTTTTATTAAATCCTCAATATTTCTTTATTTTGGGAGAGTCATTTTACTCCCTATCTCATATTTTCATTTTAGAAATACTTGAAGATAAAATATATAAAATCAATGATCCTATTTCTCAAAATTTGAGAAACCTCAAATATGAAAATAACGAAATCCCCAACTCTCTCCGAGGGTCCTTGAGTTGCGTAGAATTTCTAGGATCCACAAAAGCAAGAAAATATGATATGCATGGATGATCTATTGTATAACATTCCAAATTAAAAAAATTGGGATGTTACAAACCTACCCCTCTTAAGATGAATCTCGCCCTCAAGATTCGGGTTGGCTAGAAAATAGGTGATGGTGGTCCTTCCGCGGGTCTTCCTCTCGTTCCCAGGTTGCTTCAACCTCGGTGTGGTGGCTCCACTGAACTTTGCAAAACTTGATAACCTTGCTGCGGGTGACTCAGCTGGCATACTCAAGAATCTGGACTGGTTTTTCTTCATAGGTCAAATCATTGTCCAGCTGAATTGCTTCCAATGGCACTGTATCCCTCATCGGTATCTCAGCCATCTCAGCATGACACTTCTTCAACTGGGAAACATGGAATACATCGTGAACTCCTGACAATCCTTCGGGCAGTTCCAACCTGTAGGCTACTTCTCCCATACGTCCCAAAATTTGGTATGGTCCTACAAAACGGGGCGCTAGCTTTCCCTTAACTCCTTGAAGTGGAGATACTTGAAGATAAACTCGGTCTCCGACTTCGTAAACTATCTCTTTGCATTTTGAATTCGCGTAGCTCTTCTGCCTGGACTGGGCTACCTTGAGCCTATCGCGAATCAACTTTACCTTCTGTTCCGACTCCTTGATCAAATCTGGTCCAAACAACTGGCGGTCTCCAACTTCATCCCATGACAACGGGGTCCCGCACCTCCTTTTGTATAATGCTTCGAAAGGGGCCATCTTCAGACTGGATTGATAACTGTTGTTGTAAGAGAATTCTGCATAAGGCAAATTGTCGTCCCAACTAGATCCATAATCTAGCGCACAAGCTCTCAGCATATGCTCCAAAATCTGGTTGACTCTCTCGGTCTGTCCATCTATGTGCGGATGAAAAGCTGTACTAAACTCTAGCCTGGTACCCAAAGTTTCGTGTAACTGATTCCAGAACTTTGAGGTAAACTGGGTCCCTCTATCTGATACGATGCTCCTCGGAACTCCATGCAGGCATACGATCCTGGTCATGTATATCTTTACCAACTTGGCACCGGTGTAAGTAGTCTTCACTGGATGAAATGAGCTACTTTCGTCAACCGATCGACTACAACCCAAATCGAGTCGTAGCCTAAACGAGTTCTGGGTAATCCCGTAATAAAATCCATGCCTAGCTTATCCCACTTCCATTCGGGTATTGGCAATGGTTGTAACAATCTTGCCGGCTTCTGATGCTCTGCCTTCACTCTCTGACATACATCACAAACTGCTACATACTCCGCAATATCCTTCTTCATACCGGTCCACCAGAAAGTATCCTTCAGGTCCAAGTACATCTTGGTATTTCCTGGGTGAATCGAGTATGGTGAATCATGGGCCTCTTGCAGAATCAACTTCCTGATCCCTGGGTCGTTAGGCACATATACGCGGCCCTCAAACCATAGGGTGTCGTGCTCATCCTCACGAAATCCTTTAACCTTTCCTTTGCTCATCTTCTCCATTATAGAGGCAACCTCCTCGTCAGTTTTCTGAGCTTCTCTGATTTTATCCATCAAGGTAGACTGAATCTCCAGTGTTGCTACATAGCCTCTCGGAGCTATCTCCAAACATAGCTCACGTAGGTCCTCGGCTAACTCTTTCGGTAAATCCTCCGTCGTTAGTGTGTTGACATGGCTCTTACGGCTTAGCGCATCAGCTACCACATTAGCCTTTTCGGGATGATAATGCAATCTCATGTCATAATCCTTGATGAGTTCCAACCATCTCCTTTGCCTGAGATTTAGCTCCTTCTGAGTGAATATATACTTCAAACTCTTGTGATCCGTATATACTTCACAATGGTTTCCAATGAGGAAATGTCTCCAAGTCTTCAATGCATGAACTACGGCTGCTAACTCCAAATCATGAGTGGCATAGTTCAACTCATGAGGTTTCAGTTGTCGTGAAGCATACGAAACAACTCTTCCTTCCTGCATAAGAACTGCTCCAAGTCCTCGACGTGAAGCGTCTCAGTACACCTCATGTCCTCATGTTGATCTGGCAGAATCAACACAGGTGATGAGACCAAACGTTTCTTTAATTCCTGGAAACTGGCCTCACATTCTTCTGTCCAATTGAACATGGTATCCTTCTTTAACAACTCTGTCGTAGGCTTTGCAATCCTTGAGAAATTCTCAATGAATCTCTGGTAGTATCCTGCAAGTCCAAGAAAACATCGGATCTCTCCAACTGTTGTCGGTGCTTCCCAATTTGTCACAGTGTCAACCTTGGCGGGATCTACTGCTATTCCTTCTACGGATATAACATGTCTAAGGAATCCAACTTCCTTCAACCAAAACTCACATTTGCTGAACTTGGCGTATAACTGATGTTCTCTGAGCTTCTCAAGTACTAAATGCAAATGCTCCTTATGTTCCTCTTCATCCCTTGAGAAGATCAATATATCATCTATGAACACCACGACGAACTTATCCAGGAACTCCATAAACACCTTGTTCATCAAGTTCATAAAATATGCCGGTGCGTTAGTCAGACCAAAAGACATAACGGTATACTCGTACAACCCATACCTGGTGGTAAAGGTCGTCTTAGGTATATCCTTCTCTCGAATCTTCAACTGATGGTATCCTGAACGCAGATCGATCTTGGAAAATACCTTAGCTTGTTGCAATCTATCGAACAGATCGTTGAAAATCAGCAGTGGGTACTTGTTCTTGATCGTTACTTCATTCAATCCTCGATAATCAACCAACATTCTTAACGATCCGTCCTTCTTCTCCACTAGAAGTACTGGCGATCCCCAAGGCAAAGAACTTGGGGGAATGTAACCTTTATCCAGTAACTCCTTAATCTGTTTCTTAATCTCCTCCAAATCATTTGCGGTCATCCTGTATGGTCTCTTAGATATTGGCCCTGTGCCTGGCAAAAGCTCGATCAAAAACTCGATATCTCTATCTCAGGGCATGCCTGGCAACTCCTCTGGAAATACATCAGGGAAATCTTTCACCACTGGTACTTCCTCCTGCACAACTCCGGATAAGGGATTTACTCTGTTCCTCTTTGGCGCATGCCGGGATACATACTTGATCCTTCTTCCTTCTGGCGTAGTAAGCAAAATGGACTTACTGGCGCATCCAATGTTCCCTCCATACTTAGATAACCAATCCATGCCTAATATCACATCCAATCCTTGAGATTCCAATACTATTAGGTCCGAAGGGAATATGTAGTTACCAATCCTTAAAGGCAACTGATCACACCATAATCTGGCCATATACTCTGCTCCAGGCGAGGTTACTAACATGGGTGACCTAAGGGCTTGGGTTGGCGGCTTATATTTATCCACAAATCACCTCGAAATGTATGAACGTGATGCACCAGTATAAAAAAGAACGAGTGCAGTAAAGGACTTAACTAAAAACTTACCTATTACTGCATCTGGCTGAGATTCAACCTCCTCCACGCTAACGTGGTTCACTTGTCCCCTATTAAAAGGATTCGGCTTCTTCCCATAGCTTACATTGCCATTTCCATTCCGGGCTTCTGGCCATTCATTGGCGTAATGTCCCGTCTTCTGGAACTTATAGCAAGTGACTTGACTCAGGTCTCGCTTGGCTGGTGTTGATGGGTTGGTACGGTTCTGTCCGTTGCTTCCTCCATTCCCATTACCATTCTTGGGGCCACTATGATTGTGCGAGCTACCTCCTCCATGGGTATGTTGAAATTGTCCTACCGGTTTAGGGGTAAAACGTAGCTTCTGTTGAGCTCCAGAATTGTACTTTCCTGGTCCATACTTCCTCTTGCGGTTTTCAATCTATTGATGCTTCCCTTCAATCATTAGATCTCGATCAACAAATTCCTGGTAGTTGTTGAAGCTTGCTACCATCAACTGTACGCTCATCTCATCATTCAGCCCTTCCATAAATCTTTCCTGCTTAGCGGCATCTGTGGCCACATCATCTGGGGCATAACGAGATAGAGTACTAAACTCATCTACGTACTGAGCCACAGTATGATTTCCCTGGCGCAAGTTGTGAAACTCACGCTTCTTCATGCTCATAGCTCCAGTTGAGACATGGGTAGTAAGGAAAGCTTGCTGAAACTGATCCCAAGTAACATTGGCTATGGGGAAGGTGGCTGTGTAGTTCTCCCACCACGCTGCGGCTCGTCCAGACAACTGATGTGCGGCAAATCGCACCTTCTCAGCATCCGAGCAGTTAGCGGTCGTCAAATCCCTTCCAATCTTGTGCAGCCAGTCATCAACGACTATTGTTTCAATGCTGCTAGCAAACACCAGTGGTTGTAACCTTAGGAAACGGGTCAGGTTATCCACGGGTGGTGGTGGAGGAGGGTTATTGTTGTTCTGGTTGTTCTGAGTGTTCTGGACAAGAAGTTGCATCAAAGTGTTCTGCTGCTGAATCAACTGAGTGAGCTCAGGGTGAAACTGGAATTCTGGCTCACGTCTTGGAGGCATCTGATGGTGTAGAGGGAAGAGATTAGAATAGAAGAGAGGTCTAAGGGAAAAATTACTACCCAAATGCACATGAGATGAACACAAACATATCACACCAACATCAATTTCAAAACAAGGGCTTACACATATCTAATGTTACAAAAGTGCTCTAAGTCTACTATATGGGAAAAAGTACAAGTCATAGGGTGGTCTTCTAGAAATTTTGATCGGCAGAGGATTCCATGATGTCTGCTCGAGCTTCATCTTCATAGTCCTCATCATCACTATCATCGGGGTCTGAGTCCGTGTCGTCGAGGATGATGTAGTCTTCAGGACAAATCTCCTTGGGTTCTTCTTCCTCTTCTTCCCCTCATGGTGCTGGATCTCCCATGAATACTCCTAGCTACCGTGTCAAATCATCATTCTTCTCCACAAGTATTAACATCTCCTCCTCGTATCCGTCGCGTGTTGACTTGAGTTCCTCCTCTAACTCCAAGTTTTTGGTCAGTGCTTTCTTCAAGTCTATCATTCCTGCACACATCTGGTGTTCCTGGCGACGAATGTGCTGGTTTAACTTTTGAATGAACGCGGCAATGGATTTTTCCTTCCGGGTGTTGATCATGTCCCACCGCTCATATCGTAGTCCACAAATCTGGTAGATAGTGTCTTTCAGCTCCTGCTTGTAGACTTATCCAATCCTTCCCATAGTGATGTGGGCTGCCATACTCCTGCCTAGGCTCCAGGTGGGCGCATCAAAGGAAAACTCTATGGGTGCGGTGACGGGCATGAACGTCCTTCCTGGAACTTGAACTTGAATTAACCAGCGCTCCTCTTCAGGTAAAGTGGCGTTGTAGGTTCCGGTGAAGCTTGGTAGTCCGATGTTTAGATATTTAGTGACTTCCTTCAAGTGTCGTCCAACGGTGTATCTTCATCAGGTTGCGTGAATTTGTTCCTTGAATCCGCCATCCTAAAAGAGTAGAAAAGATGAGGAGTCAGAAATGAGAAGAGTGAATAGTGCTCTAGGGTTTTAGCTTAGTGGTTGTGTCCTACAGTCAGCGTGTGTTCTGATACCATCTTATAGCGACCAGACCTCAAACAGTCTGATCTCTGTGCATCAGTGTCATCCCTGGATCAGTAATGCTGACACGCACAATACTTGAAGGAATTATAACAGAGTGGCAATCACACACTTATTACATCGAAAGTTCCAAAGATGAACTTATTACAATAAAAATGGCTTAAGGCCATCTAACAATGAAAATAGCGGAAGGCTTGGAAGATAAGTGAGTCCATCAACTCCAATGGCATCACTGAGTAAAGAACCACGACCTAAGGGCACCTTACTCGTCGTCTGAAAACTCTGCAACACGAACGTTGCAGCCCAAAAACGGGTCAGCACATGGAATATGATGGCAAAGTAACACATAGAGAGTAACAAAAGTAAAGCTATACTATATGCAATATGGCTGGTGGAAAGCTCTATGGTTATAGTTTTGCATAAAGCCAATTTTTCCCTACTGCAAAGGAATAGAATTTTAATTAACTATCATGGTAGTTGAAACATCATTGAGAAGGTTGACCCAACTCAATCCCAATTAGAGTAAACATTAACCCAGCAAATTAACTTTTAGTGTGTTGAGATACACATGATAATCCAAGTACTTGATACACAAAACGTCCATAACCAGGGACACAGCTAATCATGATTAGTTTGTACACTCTGCAGAGGTTAGTGCACTTTTCCCCAAAAGACTCGATCTCCTCCTTTGGGATTCTCGCACTACCTGTTGTTTGAGAAACGGATGACCGAGACATAGTCTTTCAAAAGCACTAGCACCTTACGATTGGGTAGACAGTACCAACCTACATCCCTACATCTGCTAGTCTACCACTGTAAGAGTTCGCACAACTTAGTCAACTATGCTAGAGCCCATAATAGCTTGTGACTGCACACAGAAGTTTCTAGTTTGAAATACCCCAGGATCCCTTTGAGCCTGGGTGGCGGTCCATAAAGAAAACAGGCAATCGCTGGAATACCCAGGTGCCTCAATCCACCCAGATGTGTATTTAAGTAGCCACCTTAAATTGAACCATTAAGTTAACAATCTCACATCTGTCATGGATACACTCACCCAAACCACGTCTACGAGCATAGCATGGCAACCTATGCATAACGTAGAAGTAACTCCCAAGGGTTTGAAAATAATGCAGGTAATAGGTTCTACCTCAATCTACTTCCCAGTCCCACATGTTAATTAGAACCTACTCATGCAATGTGTTTGAGGATAATACTAATGCAATGAAAACTGGGTATTGGAAAGTATGATCAAAGTGTTACTTGCCTTGCTGATGATCCGCAAAACCTAGAGATTCAAAGTAGCAAGCGGTGCACTCCGGATACTCTATCGCAAACAAACAAGCACACAATAAGTACTCAACTAATGTGCGGGTAAAACTCAAATAAGAGGCCTAACCAGAAAGTTCAACTTAAGAACTCCGGTTTGCAAAAAGAACCGAACCAACAAAACAACGAAAGTCAAACGACGAAAAGAACCGACTACGCTACCAATCTGCACCTAAGTCCAAATTTTTCAGAAGCAAAAGCTTGATTGACTAGGTTAAACGGAAAGAGGGTTTCGTGACGAAACTCCAGGCGCTTGAATTGCCTGATTCCGATGAACAAGCGAAAAGATTAACTAGAACGAAGATCAGATCAGAAATCACGATCGGAAAATAACCGCGAAAAAGAAAACTGAAGAACAGCTTAACGAACGGACGTTCGTTAACTGGGACTAAACGACGAAAACGTTTGTTAAAACGAACTAACTGGTGAACGCTCGCTAAACAGCTAAACCGAAAAAATGATCTAATCTAAAAAAAACGAACTAGGGTGTTTAGAAAAAAAAGGGTCAGTTTTCTTCCGAAAACTGTCGGGCGGCGCGGCTACCTCATCGGACTCCAGCGATGGGTGGCATCGGCGGCGGGCGCCGCTGCGTCGGCGGCGGCAGGCGGCGGCTGGCTGCGGCGGCGGCGGTGGCGGCTCCTTGCGGCGGCTGCTGCGGCGGGAGGCGGGGCGAGGCGAGGCGAGGGGTGAGGCGGCGGCGGGCGGCGGTGACTTGGGGAAGGGGCACCGGCTCGGCCTCGGGAGGCGTGTCCCGGCCGGACTCGGCGGCGGCGGCTGGCTCGCACAGGGAAAACGGTAGCGACGCGGGCTTGGCCTGGCCCGGCTGGGCCTTCGGCCCAGTCGGGCACGGGAACTCTTTTTTTTGCCGGATCTACGAAAAATTCTAGAAAATAAAATAAAATTCTAAAAATGCCAAAACCAATTTTCACCGTCTAAATGAAATATTTAGAACAAGATGAACATTTTTCTTGGCCCTAAATGCATTTTTTGGAAACATGCAATTTTTCCTAAATTCAAATAAAATAAAATAAACTCCAAAATAAAACTTATTTGATTTTTTATTAAATCCTCAGTATTTCTTTATTTTGGGAGAGTCATTTTACTCCCTATCTCATATTTTCATTTTAGAAATACTTGAAGATAAAATAAATAAAATCAATGATCCTATTTCTCAAAATTTGAGAAACCTCAAATATGAAACTAACGAAATCCCCAACTCTCTCCGAGGGTCCTTGAGTTGCGTAGAATTTCTAGGATCCACAAAAGCAAGAAAATATGATATTCATGGATGATCTATTGTATAACATTCCAAAATAAAAAAATTGGGATGTTACAAAAGATGGGGTTTATATCATATTGCTTGAGTTTATCCCTCTACATCATGTCATCTTGCTTAAGGTGTTACTCTGTTTTTATGAACTCAATACACTAGATGCATGCTGGATAGCGGTCGATGTGTGGAGTAATAGTAGTAGATGTAAGCAAGAGTCAGTCTACATGTCTCGGACGTGATGCCTATATACAATGATCATGCCGAGATAGTCTCATAATTATTCGCTTTTCTATCAATTGCTCGACAGTAAATTTTTTACCCGCCGTAGAATATCGCTATCATGAGAGATGCCACTAAAGAAAAGTATGGCCCCCGGGTCTATTCTCAACATATCAATCTACATCTACTTTACTTTTCTTGCTTTTATTTGCTGTTCTTATAAACCAAAAATACCAAAAATATAAACTATCATCTCTATCAGGTCTCACTTTCGTAAGTGACCGTAAAGGGATTGACAACCCCTTATCGCGTTGGCTGCGAAGTTCTTATTTTTTTTGTGAAGGTGCGAGGGACTCGCGCGTGGTCTCCTACTGGATTGATACCTTGGTTCTCAAAAGCTGAAGGAAATACTTACGCTACTGTGCTGCATCTCCCTTTCATCTTCGAGGGAATACAACGCAAGCTCGAGAAGCAGCAAGAAGAATTTCTGGTGCCGTTGCTGGGGAGGCTTACGCAAAAGTCATATACCAAGTACCTATCACAAACCCTTATCCTTCGCATTGAATTTATTTGCCTCTCGGTTTCCTCTCCCCCACTTCACCCTTGCCGTTTTATTTGCCCTTCTTCTGCCGTGTGTTTATCATTCGCTTGCTTCTTGTTTGCTTGTGTGCTATGTGCCTCAACAAGCTTGCATCTTCGCTTGCTAAAGCATGGATCCTCATCCACTTGCTAATATGTTTAAGGGATCCCATTATGTTGAACCTATTGCTAGTGAGCTGCGTGCACTAGATTATCTTTATGAGGTTTTGCTCGAAATTTATGAATCTGGAAATTGTGAGGAATTGTTAAAAGAAAAAGTGATTCATGTTAGCTCCTTAAATAAAAATCATGATTTCAATGATGTTACTATAAATTCTATTGATGTCAATTATGCTAATATTATGCAAAACCCTAAGCTTGGGGATGCTAGTTTTGATATGTCTACTACTTGTTACAATGATCGTGATTGGGGTGATTCTTCTTTTGATCTTGAAAATTAATTTAATCCCCATGATGAATATAAGATTGATAATAATGTTTGCATTAATGATAAAAGTGGTTTTGGAGAGGTCATGACTTTAGTTAGTTTTGATCCCACTATATTGGAAGAGTGTCAACTTCGTATGCATGTGGATCATGTTGAGAATATGTTATGTGACAACTATATTGTTGAATTCGCTTATGATCTTACATGAAATTATTATGAGAGAGGAAAATATGGTTGTAGACATCTTCATGTTACCAAATTACCTCTATTCATGTTGAGATTGATCTTGTTTCCTTCTTCTTCCTTGCATACGCTAGATCTTGCTTGCTATGATATTTTGTTTGCTTATAAAATGCCTATGCATAGGAAGTATGTTAGACTTAGATGTGTTTGTCACATGTTTTATGATGCTCTCATTGTGCTTCAATTCTTATCTTTCATGTGAGCGTCATTGAATTCTCAAGCCTATCTTAATGGCTGTAAAGAAAGAACTTGTTGGGAGGCAACCCAATTTTATAAACTTATTTTTGCTTCTATTTAGGAATAAATATTGCATATAGCCTCTGATTAGATATGGTTTCATGTTTTGTTAGTGTTTGTGCCAAGTAGAACCTTTGGGAAGACTTGTGTGAAGTTTATGTGATCTTGCTGTGAAAAACAGAATCGTTAGCGCTCGCTAAAGTGGTCTTCAGATTTTACTGGAGCATGACTTTTAGTTGATTCTTTTTGCATATGGTTTGTAGAGAAATTGCGCAAATTTACCAATTTAGTTTAAATTTTTTGGAGTTCCGGAAGTAGGCAAAACCTGCAGATTACTACAGACTATTCTGTTTTTGACAGATTATGTTTTTCGTGTGTTGTTTGCTTATTCCGATGCATCTATGAGTAGTATTGGAGGATATGAACCATAGAGAAGTTGGAATACAGTAGGTTAAACACCAATATAAACAAAGAATGAATTCATTGCTGCACTTTTGAGTAGTGGTTTGCTTTCTTATACTAACGGAGCTCACGAGATTTTTTGTCTAAGTTTTGTGTTGTGAAGTTTTCAAGTTTTGAGTATTGCTTTGATGGACTATGGAACAAGGAGTAGCAAAGGCCTTAGCTTGGGGATGCCCATGGTACCCCAAGTAAATTCAAGATAATCAAAAGCCTAAGCTTGGGGATGCCCCGGGAAGGCATCCCCTCTTTCGTCTTAATCCATCGGTAACTATACTTGGAGCTATATTTTTATTCGCAACATGATATGTGTTTTGCTTGGAGCGTCTTGTATAATTTGATTTTGTGCTTGTTAGTTTGCCACAATCATCCTTGCTGGACACACCTATTTGAGAGAGAGTTAAATATGGCCTAGAAATTATTAGAACACTCTATGTGCTTCACTTATATCTTTTGAGTTGAATAGTTTTTGCTCTAGTGCTTCACTTATATCTTTTAGAGCACGGTGGTGGTAATATTTGTAGAAATTTTTGAACTCTCATGCTTCACTTATATCTATTTGTGAGTCTATTAAAACAACATGGTAATGTGTTTAGGCTAAAGAAACTAGTCTTCACATGATAAACATCCAATGTCAATGTAGAAAAAATTTCACACTAAGTGCATTGAAGATGATGATATGTTGGATGCTTGATAATTGTTTTGAGACATGAGGATAGTGATATTAGAGTCGTGCTAGTGGATTTATTATGAAATTGAGAAATACTTGTGTTAAGGTTAGTGATTCATGTATCATGAACGTATGGTGAACCGCTATGTGACGAAGTTAGAGCATGAGGTATTTGTAGAGTGCCAACCTATGTGTGGAGGTCGGGGGCGTGCGATGGTTAACTCCTACCAACCTCCCCCCTAGGAGCATGCGTTGATTCCTTTGTTTTGATGACTCGTAGATTTTTGCAATAATTATATGAGTTCTTATGACTAATGTTGAGTCCATGGATTATACACACTCTCACCCTTCCACCATTGCTAGCCTCTATTGTACCGCGCAACTTTCGTTGGTGCCATAAACCCACTATATATCCTTCCTCAAAACAGCCACCATATTGTTCCTCAAAAAAGCCACCATACCTACCTATCGTGGCATTTCCATAGCCATTCCGAATATATTGCCATGCAACTTTCCACCGTTCCGTTCATATGACATGCATCATATTGGCATATTACCATTGCATGATCATGTAGTGACATCGTATTTGTGGCAAGGCCACCATGCATAATTTTTATACATGTCACTCTTGTTTCATTGCACATACCGGTACACCGCCAGAGGCATTCATATAGAGTCATACTTTGTTGTTGTAGTATCGAGTTGTAATATCAAGTTGTAATGAAAGTGTGATGATCATCATTATTAGAGCATTGTCCCATGGGAGGAAAGGCTAAATCTATAAAGCCCCTCCGCAAAAAAAAAGGCCAAAGAAAAAAGAAAGGCCCAAAATAAGAAAAAAGAAAAAAGGGATAATTGCAACTATCTATTTTCCACACCTGTGCTTCAAAGTAGCACCATGTTCTTCATTGTAGAGAGTCTCATGTTTAGTCACTTTCATATACTAGTGGGAATTTTCATTGTAGAAATTGGCTTGTATATTCCAACGATGGGCTTCCTCAAATGCCCTAGGTCTTCGTGAGCAAGCAAGTTGGATGCACACCCACTAGTTTCTTTTGTTGAGCTTTTCAATCATATTTAGCTCTAGTGCATCCATTGCATGTCAATCCCTACTTACTCACATTGATATATATTGATGGGCATCTCCATAGCCCGTTGATACGCCTAGTTGATGTGAGACTATCTTCCTCTCTTTTTGTCTTCTCCACAACCACCTCTATTCCACCCATAGTGCTATATCCATGGCTCACGCTCTTGTATTGCGTGAAAATTGAAAGGTTTGAAAGATAGAGCATGAAAACAAATGCTTGGCTAAAATCGGGGTTGTGCATGATATGAATATTTTGTGTGATAACGAGGGAGCATAGCCAACACTATATGATTTTGTAGGGATAACTTTCTTTAGCCATAGTATTTTGAGAAGACATGATTGCTTTGTTAGTATTGCTTGATGTATTATTATTTCTTATGTCAATATAGACTTTTATCTTGAATCTTTCGGATCTGAACATTCATTCCACAATTGAGAGAATTACATTGAAAAACTATATTGGTTAGCATTCCACATCAAAAATTCTTTCTTTATCATTTGCCTACCCGAGGACAAGCAGGAATTAAGCTTGGGCATGATTGATACGTCTCCAACGTATCTATAATTTTTTATTGTTCCATGCTACTATTTATGAAGTCTTGGATGTTTAATGGGCTTTATCATTCACTTTTATATCATTTTTGGGACTAACCTACTAACCCAAAGGCCTAGTCCAGATTGCTGTTTTTTGCCTGTTTCAGTGTTTTGCAGAAAACAAATATCAAACGGAGTCCAAAGGGAATGGAACCTTCGCGAGAGATATTTTTGGAGAAAATCACGCACGCGGAGCTTGAGAACCACATCAGTGGATCGATGGCTGCCCCACGAGGGTGGGGGGCGCGCCCCCTTCCCAGGGCACGCCCCTGCCTCGTGGGCCCCTCGAGCACCCCCCCGGTGTCCTCCTTCCTCCTATATAAGTCTACGTACCCCGAAACCTTCGACAACAGAGAGAAAACCCTAATTCCACCACTGTAACCTTCTGTTCCCGTGAGATCCCATCTTGGAGCCTATTCCAGAGCTCCACCGAAGGGGGATCCATCACGGAGTTCTTCATCATCATCATCATCGCCCTCACCATGAGTTGTGAGTAGTTTACCACAGACCTTTGGGTCCATAGCTAGTATCTAGATGGCTTCTTCTCTCTCTCTGGATCTCAATACAAAGTTATCCTCGGTCTTCGAGGATATCTATTCGATGTAATATCTTTTTGCAGTGTGTTTGTCGAGATCCGATGAATTGTGAGTTTATGATCAAGATTATCTATGAGAAATATTTGGTTCTTCTCTGAACTTTTTATGTGTGCTCATAATATCCTTGCAAGTCTCTTCGAACTATTGGTTTGGTTTGGCCTAGTAGATCTATAGTTCTTGCAATGGGAGAAGTGCTTGGCTTTGGGTTCAATCTTGCGGTGTCCTTTCCCAGTGACAGTAGGGGCAGCAAGGCACGTATTGTATTGTTGCCATCGAGGATAAAAAGATGGGGTTTATATCATATTGTTTGAGTTTATCCCTCTACATCATGTCATCTTGCTTAAGGCGTTACTCTGTTCTTATGAACTCGATACACTAGATGCATGCTGGATAGAGGTCGATGTGTGGAGTAATAGTAGTAGATGCAGGCAGGAGTCGGTCTACTTGTGTCGGACGTGATGCCTATATACAATGATCATGCCTCGATAGTCTCATAATTATTCGCTTTTCTATCAAATGCTCGACAGTAATTTGTTTACCCGCCGTAGAATATCGCTATCATGAGAGAAGCCACTAGAGAAAACTATGGCCCCCGGGTCTATTCTCAACATATCAATCTACATCTACTTTACTTTTCTTGCTTTTATTTTCTGTTCTTATAAACCAAAAATACCAAAAATATAAACTATCATCTCTATCAGATCTCACTTTCATAAGTGATCGTAAAGGGATTGACAACCCCTTATCACGTTGGCTGCGAAGTTCTTATTTGTTTGTGAAGGTGCGAGGGACTCGCGCCTGGTCTCCTACAGGATTGATACCTTGGTTCTCCAAAGTTGAGGGAAATACTTACGCTATTGTGTTGCATCTCCCTTTCCTCTTCGAGGGAATACAACGCAAGCTCGAGAAGTAGCAAGTTATTTTTGGAACGATATCTTCACTAGAGACTTGGAGTACAAGTCAGAGAAGAAATGAGGTGCCCACAAGGGGGCAGGGCGCGCCCTGGGGGGTAGGCGCGGCCCCCACCCTCGTGGGCCCCATGTTGCTCCACCGACGTACTTTTTCCTCCTATATATATATATATATATATATATATATATATATATATATATATATATATATATATATATATATATATATATATATATATATATATGTATACCCTGAAAACATCGAGGAGCACGAAGAAACCCTAATTCCACCGTTGTAACCTTCTGTTCACATGAGATCCCATCTTGGGGCCTGTTCCAGAGCTCCGCCGGAGAGGGAATCGTTCACGGAGGGCTTCTACATCAACACCATAGCTTCTCCGATGAGTTGTGAGTAGTTTACCATAGACCTTCAGGTCCATAGTTATTAGCTAGATGGCTTCTTCTCTCTCTTTGGATCTCAATACAAAGTTCTCCTCGATCTTCGAGGAGATCTATTCGATGTAATCTTTTTGCGATGTGTTTGTCGAGATTCGATGAATTGTGGATTTAATGTCAAGATTATCTATGAACAATATTGGATTCTTTTCTGAAATCTTTTATGTATGATTATAATATCCTTGCAAGTCTCTTGGAATTAATGGTTTGGTTTGGCCTACTAGATCTATAGTTCTTGCAATGGGAGAAGTGCTTGGCTTTGGGTTCAATCTTGCGGTGTCCTTTCCCAGTGACAGCAGGGGCGACAAGGCACGTACTGTATTGTTGCCATCGAGGATAAAAAGATGGGTTTTATATCATATTGCTTGAGTTTATCCTTCTACATCCTGACATCGTGCTTAAGGCGTTACTCTGTTCTTATGAACTTAATACTCTAGATGCATGCTGGATAGCGGTCGATGTGTGGAGTAATAGTAGTAGATGCAGAGTTGTTTTGGTCTACTTGTCACAGACATGATGCATGTATATAATGATCATGCCTAGATATTCTCATAACTATGCGCTTTTCTATCAATTGCTCGACAGAAATTTCTTCACCCACCGTATAGTTCTGCTATCATGAGAGAAGCCACTAGTGTAACCTATGCCCCCCGGGTCTATTCTCATCATATTAATCTTCCATCTACTTTACTTTGCTTTATTTACTTTCTGTTTCTATACCAAAAATACCAAAAATATTTTATTATCATATCTATCAGATCTCACTCTCGTAAGTGACCGTGAAGCGATTGACAACCCCTTATCGCATTGGCTGCGAGGTTATTATTTGTTTGTGCAGGTGCAAGGGACTCGTGCGTGGTCTCCTACTAGATTGATACATTGGTTCTCAAAAACTCAGGGAAATACTTACGCTACTGTGCTACATCACCCTTTCCTCTTCGAGGGAATACAACGCAAGCTCGAGAAGTTGCAATGTACAAAAGTAGGTGTCCTTTTGCACCCCTTTACTTGTGCACAGGCAGTTCGAGCCGCGCCCACGGCCACACCTAGCGGAGCAGGAGAAGGAAGACACGAGGCCGCCAAAGCAAGTCTCAAGCCAGGGACATGAAGGACAGAGGGGCAAGGTGGGCTCCTCCTCCGCACCACCCTTGCCGGGGCGACCTACGCGACCCCGGCAAGAGCCTTGCCGGGGGCCGCTCGCCCAAACAATAGCAAGCCCACCGCCCTTGGGTTTGAGAGCCCCGACACCATCGACAACGTCAAGGTCAAGATTCAAGGGGCACCTGCGCAGTGTTGCAGACCCTTGTAGAGCCAAGGGACCAGAAGACGAAGACCCCCGGCAAAAGCCTTGCCGGGGGCGACCGTAGACCCCAGGCAAGATCCTTGTCGAGGACAGCCACATGACCCCGGCAAGACCCCGTGCCGGGGGCGTCTGCAGGGCCACAGCCAGGCCCGCGCCCGCCAAGATTTCGCCACCCCACCGCTGCTCCTATGCAACGACCGGCTCGCCAACTGGACAAGCACATACGTGTCACCATGCGGCCCCTAAGCCAACTGCAGGCACATGCGTGGCGGCGTGGATATCTTCGTGAAGACCCTGCCACCACAGCAACTAGCAGCTAGCGTGGCGCCGCATGCCTAGTCAGCCTGGACGCGTGTCGGAGCAAGATGAGGTGGCAGTGGGTGAGACAAGCTTCCTTGATGTCCCCGGTAAAGCTAGGGGACACATAGGCGGCGCATTAAGTGTGTTTGTCCTAAGACGTCAGGAGATAACCTTGTACAGTGTAGTAACTTTACACCTCCTTTGTGTCGTTCTGGCAACCCCTTGGACATATAAAAGGAGGCCCAAGGCATACCGAGAGAGGATTTAGACTTTTTGAACAGCCACACATAGAGGCCAGTTCTAGAGCTCAAGAACACCAAATATACACAGACAAGCAGGACTAGGGTTTTACGCATCATCTTGCGGCCTGAACCTGGGTTAAAATTCCCACGCGTTGATCATTGCTACCTCTTGAGCTTGTGTTGTATTCCCTCGAAGAGGAAAGGGAGATGCATCACAGTAGCGTAAGTATTTCCCTCAGTTTTTGAGAACCAAGGTATCAATCCAATAGGAGACCACGCGCCAGTCCCTCGCACCTGCACAAACAAATAAGAACTTTGCAACCAACGTGATAAGGGGTTGTCAATCCCTTTACGGTCATTTACGAGAGTGAGATCTGATAGAGATGATAATTATATTTTTGGTATTTTTGGTATATAAATAGAAAGTAAAGAAAGCAAATAAACAAC
Source organism: Secale cereale (assembly GCA_902687465.1). NCBI lineage: Eukaryota > Viridiplantae > Streptophyta > Magnoliopsida > Poales > Poaceae > Secale > Secale cereale. The sequence goes on from LR738712.1 coordinate 456,634,447, forward strand.
GGCGACAGAAATTGGCTAGTTGACGCGAAAGTAATATGATAAAGATAGACCCGGGGGCCATAGTTTTATCTAGTGGCTTCTCTCATGATAGCGGTATTCTACGGCGGGTAAACAAATTACTGTCGAGCAATTGATAGAAAAGCGGATAATTATGAGACTATCTAGGCATGATCATTGTATATAGGCATCACGTCCGAGGCAAGTAGACTGAAACGATTCTGCATCTACTACTGTCGGAGTATTGGGAACGGCACCTATGGGATCACAAGAATCCCTACTACGGTTGCGGGGCACGGGGTTGAGAGAAGAGCGGATCAAACAGATAGCACACGGTTCCTTTACCCAGGTTCGAGCCGCGGGGATGCGTAAAACCCTACTCCTGCTTTGGTGGATTGTATATCTCTGTCCTTCAGCTAGCTATGGGGCGTGAGGAGCTCCAAAAATCCGAATCTCCCTCCTGGTCGCCTCGGGCCTCCTTTTATAGAAAAAGGGGTCGCCACAGTGGCACACAGGAGGTGGAAAGGGTACAGTGATGCGAGGTTATCCCTCACATTACATGACAAGGCGCATTTAATGTGTCTTGCTTAGGTGTCCTTGCTTTATCGGGGACGGGGGGAGAGACCTGTCTTGTCCGTCTCCGCTCCTTCCTGTGTCGACACGCACCCGGGCCAGCGATGCCTGAGATGCCATGTAGGCAGGCAGGCATCTGAGGTGGCGCAATGGTGGGTCTTCACGAAGATCTGTATGACGCCACGCAGGTGCCTGCCCAGCTGGTTGGGTCGGCAGCTGCATAAGGCGGTGGAAGTTTAGTTGGTGTGGGCCTGATGGTGGCCCTGCGGATGTCCTCGACAAGGGCCTTGCCGGGACCCCGGCAAGGGTCTTGCCGCGACACCTGCTGCCATCCCCAGCAAGGTGCTTGCTGGAGGTCTTGTGGTCTTCCTTGGCTGGGATCCCGCCAAGGGTCGTCGTCTTCTTAGTGTGTATCTGATCTTGAATGTCTTCACAAAGATCTGCATGCCACTACGGGGATGTCTCCCGAATCCTTGCCCCATGGGGGTAGTGGACTCAAGGATGATCTGCTCCGTAGGCGTGGGGCGAGTTGCCGCTGCAAGGGTCTTGCTGGGGCTGCTAAATCCGGCCCCGGCAAGGATCTTGCCGGGGCTGCTAAAACTGGCTCCCGGCAAGGATCTTGCCAGGGGAACCCTATTCGTCCCTTTGCTCTTTGTGGTCTTTGCTTTGGGCTTCAATCTTACCCTGGCTTACCTCCCTGGCCTTGCTTGGTGCGGCGGTGCCCGTGGCTCAGACTGCCCGTGCACAATCATAGGGGTACAAAAAGTGTACCCCCCCTTTTTGTACACCGACAGGAGCCCTCGGGCCTGGGCCACACATAAGCGCGACGCGTTGTTGGGCTAGGCCCAGAATGGTGCGTGGGCAGGCGGGATGGTTTTTACCGCCGTAAGATTTTTCGCGCGCTGCGCCTCCCACGATCCACGCGGATTGCGCGGTGTGGAGGGGTGCGCATGACGTGGGCGGCATGCGCGGGGCGGTTCCCGCAGGCATGCGTCACATCGCAGTTAATGTGAAAGGAGGCGGCCTCGCGCCTTCCCCATAAACGAGGGGAGGCGTGGAGGCGCGGCCCATTTACTGAATGGGGCCGAGGCGCGGTCCTCAAGGCGTCCACTCCCCACGATCACGGGGCGGCGAGGGGTCGCCTCACCCATCCCGTCGGTTCTGCACGTCTGCCACGTGTCTCCCATGCGCTTGGGGTGGCAAACGATGGAGGCGGGAAACCGGGCCATCGCTGGTTGGGGCGGCGGGTCGGTCCTGGCTCCCTGCGCCTTCCGTGTATTGATTGGCTAAGCGGGGCAGCCAAGCCCCAACCCCGTTCCTTTATAAAGAGCGGGAGGGGAGGGACGGTGCCCCGCATTCTTCCATCTTCTTAATCCTTCAGCTTCCGCTCCCCTCTTCCATTCGTCATGGAGAGAGGAAATCCCGGCCCTTCAATGGTGGCGGCGAGGGTCGCCCCTCGACAAAGCGTCCCTCCTTCTCCTGCGCCTGCGGTGGCAGAGCCGGCCGTGAGGGGAAGGGGGAGGGGGTGAGGCCGTGGGCGAGGCCGGGGCGCTCGGGGAAGAGGAGGACGGGGTGCCCCGCCGGCCTCGCCCCCGCCAGCAGCTCCTCCTCCAATGGAGGGCCATGTTGTGGATGACCCTTGCGAGTTCTTCGTCAAGTTGTGCCGGGCGCCGCGCCGTCGTCTTCGTCTCCCGACTCCATTTGCGCTGGAGATGGAGCTGGATCCGCCGGAGTCATTGCGGCTGCACATGAGGGGCTGCGGGATCAGTGGCACGCGGGTCCGCGTCGACTTCCCTGCTCCTCATGTGATGTATCTTCGCCAGTTATGGAAGACGTTTGCTCGTATCCACAGCTTTACGGATGGGCTCACTCTCCATTTTAAGTTGATGGAGGGTGGCCTTCTTTCCATTAAGGTCTTCGGGCACTTCGGGACTCGTGCAAGGTGCCGCGTGGAGAGCTCTTCTGATGACAAAGACTCCTCCTCGAGCGAGAGTGACGAGGAGGACAGCGGCAGCGACGGCGAGGGCGGTAGGCGGCAGGATGACGGGTCCGACTAGGTGTCGGGTGCCGCTCCTGGTGGCACCGGCGACCCCATCATCCATGTCGCCGGCTCCTTGAATTTCTCGGGGCCGTCCCCTTGGCGGCTGGCGTTGGGAGGCTACGGAAGAGGAAGAGGGCGGGCGGAAAGGTCGTCATGTCGGAGTACGCTGGCACCGACGCCTTCGACGTGTACTGACGTCCTACCGGCTCGTCTTCGAGCTCTGCTTCCGGCGCCGCCATCACCATCCAGCCTTTGGGCGGCCACCAAGATGTTCTCTTGGTGTCTTCTGCCACCCGTAGCTCGCCTAGGCGCTCCTTTTGCCCTTCTCACCTCCTTGACCTGGCTCCTGAGGAGAGGGACAAGAAAAGCATTACGGGCAGCTTATCTCTTTTTAGTTTGTAAGCCTTCGGGGATCTGCTAAATTTAAAACTTGTAATCCCCTTGTTCATGTTTTTCATTCCCTATGGACTGTACCTGAGTGGAATGTTTTTAATGAAAAAGGGATGTTTGCCGGGTCATTTGTTTGTGGGTGAAACCCAGGACAAGGAATAAACCCTTGATATCTCTAAGATAAACATTTTCTCGCCCGGCAACAGGCCTTGCCGTCTCCCTACTTCGCTCGACCTTTCTCACGCCTTTGGCGGAGGCAGGGATGAAGTGGGTTTAGGCTCCTTGTTTCATCCTTTCGCTGCCGCGACTACGACCAAACTCGGTCCCAGGAACGAGCCCTAGGGCCTAGAGTTATGGGAGAACGGTAGTTTAAGGAAAAAAATGAGGTTTCACATACCTGAGTTCATAATGGAATGCATGATAAGCTGCAGCCCCCGGCAACCCTGGTTTGCCGTGGGTGAATCTTTGCTCTTGCAGCCCCCGGCAACACTGGCTTGCCGGGGCCTTGATGCCGGTATGTTCCTTTTTTCTCCCCAAGTGGTTTCGGCAAGGATATATGTGCGTCCTGTGAACCAAAGGAGATAAAAGAAAGACAAAGAGATGCAAACTCGACCTCTAAGCTAGAGGTTAGCCGCCGCTAAGCACTATCAACCCTAACCAAGGACGAGACTCGACCTAGCATGCATGCTAGAACTTAGGGCGCCAACGCTTCATTTATTTATGCTCAGGGTCTGCGCCTAGCTTTGTAAAAAGGGTTACATTCCTTGCTGGCAAGGCTTGTACAAAAGGTGGCTTGCCGGGGGGCCCGGCAAGCCGCGCCTTATGTGTAAAACTTGCGAAGATGCTCAATGTTCCAGGAATTGCTCACCGGAATGGCATTTTCAGTCTCCAGGCGGACTGCGCCAGGACTGGTGACTCGTATAACCCAATAAGGGCCTTCCCACTTTGGCGTCAACTTGTTTGTATTCTTGGCCGATTGAACGCGACGAAGAACAAGGTCGCCTTCCTCAAAGCTTCGGGCACGGACCTTGCGGCTATGGTAGCGGCGCAATGCTTGCTGGTAGCGTGCTTCTCTCACAGCCGCCCGAAGACGATCTTCCTCAAGGAGCGTTGCGTCATCTTGCCGCAGTTGCTCTTGCTCAAGCTCATCATAAGCGAGCACTCGAGGCGACCCGTATATGAGTTCAGTAGGGAGAACTGTTCTGCACCGTATATTAGGGCAAAGGGTGTCTGGCCGGTGGCTCGATTTGGCATCGTTTTGATCGACCAAAGAACCATCGACAACTCATCAATCCATCGCCTTCCACTTTTGCGCAGCCTGTCAAAGGTCTTTGTCCTTAGGCCTCGCAGCACTTCAGCGTTTGCTCTCTCAGCTTGACCATTGCTTCGTGGGTGAGCAACGGAAGTGAAACAGACTTTGCTGTCGAGGTCTTGGGTATATTGCATGAAGGTGCGGCTTGTGAACTGTGTACCGTTGTCGGTGATGACCCTGTTGGGTACACCAAAACGACACACTAGTCCCTTGAAGAATTTGACGGCTGACTGAGCTGTGACCTTCGTCACTGCCTCCACCTCTGGCCACTTTGTGAACTTGTCGATTGTGACGTACAAGTACTCAAAGCCCCCGACAGCGCGGGGGAAAGGGCCCAGTATGTCGAGCCCCCAGACCGAGAAGGGCCAGGAGAGAGGAATGGTTTGAAGGGCTTGAGCTGGTTGATGAAGTTTCTTTGAATGGAACTGACACGCTTCACACCTGGTGACCAGTGTCTCGCATCCTGGAGGGCTGTGGGCCAGAAGAAGCCTTGCCGAAATGCCTTGCCGGCAAGGGCTCTTGACCCTATGTGGGATCCACATATGCCTCCATGTATCTCTGCCAAAAGCCCCAGTCCTTCCTCTCGAGGGATACACTTCAATTTCACACCGTTCGATCTCTTTCTGTATAGGACGTCATCGACGAACTGGTACATAGCAGATCGACGAGCTACTTTTTCCACTTCTTCCTACTCCTCGGGAAGTTCCCCAGTTTGGAGGAATCGGACGGTATGTTGTGCCCATTCTAGAGCCTAGGGCTCGACGGCGAGGACTAAAGGCATTTCCTCCGCTATAGGAGCGGTTGTCTCAACGACAAGAGCTTGATGCTCTGCCGGAGCTAGCCGTCCTGTGGCGGGCTCAGTGTCCCCGGCAACATCCTTGCCAGTGGCTCCGGGGAGCTCGGCGGGAAAGTACTTGCCGGGCCCTGATTTCCTCCCCTTGTTTTGCTCTGTTGATGGATCAACGGAAGGCTGAGAAAGCTGAAGCACAAAGGTACCTGGTTCCACAGGTAACTTGAGGGCAGCGCGCTTTGATAGGTAATCGGCGATGTCGTTCTCTACTTGGGGAACGTGCTCCGCTTGTATACCATCAAAACGCTCTTCCATCTTTCTCACTTCATCGACGTAGGCCTTCATCAACGGGCTCTGGTAATCTTTGTTGACCTGTTCGACGACAAGCTGCGAATCGCCCCTGACAATGAGTTTCTTGATTCCGAGGTCTGCCGCGATCCTAAGACCAGCGAGTAGCCCCTCATATTCAGCAGTATTGTTCGTTGATACCTACCTGGGGAAGTGCATATGGACCACATACTTGAGGTGCTCTGCAGTGGGCGCGACCAGCAGTACGCCGGCCCCGGCGCCCTGTAAGGAGAAAGCTCCATCAAAGTACATGATCCAGTCGCAACTCGCCTCTTTGCCGGGGAGAGCAGTTTCCTGGACTTCTTCATCAGGCGTCGTGGTCCATTCTGCAATGAACTCCGCCAAGACTCGGCTTTGAATCGTCGAGGTACTTTCAAACTAGAGGCCAAAGCTGGACAGCTCCAGTGCCCACTCTACAATTCTTCCCGTTGCATCTGGATTGTGCAATATCCGTTGCAGAGGGAGGCGAGTGACGACAGTGATCTCGTGCGCCTTGAAGTAGTGACATAGCTTCCTCGAGGCCATAAGAAGGCCGAAGAGCAATTTATGCACACCGGAGTACCTTGATCTAGCCCCCTGCAAGAGGGAGCTAACAAAGTAGACCGGGTGCTGCATCATTTTCTTCCTTGGCTGCACTCCAACTGGCCTTGTCGTCTCTGCACCAATGGCATCAGGCTCTGTCGCTGCTATCACCTCATCATCAATTTCTCTCTGCGCCACTAGTGCGGCGCTGACCACCTAGTTTGTTGCCGCCAAGTATATAAGCAACGGTTCTTGTGGCCTAGGCGCAACTAGTACTGGCGTGGAGGAAAGATACCTCTTCAAATCTTGTAATGCTGCTTCGGCTTCTGGCGTCCATTCCATTGGGCCCGCCTTTTTCAAAATCTTGAAAATGGGAAGGGCGCGCTCGGCAGACTTGGAAATGAATCTGCTCATGGCGGCAACGCAACCAGCAAGCCGACGCACATCCTTGACCCGTTTGGGTGCTTCAATCTGTTCTATAGCTTTGATCTTGTCCGGATTGGCCTCTATCCCACGCTGTGACACAAAGAACCCGAGAAGCTTGCCGGACGGGATGCTGAAGATGCACTTCTCCGGGTTCAGCTTGAGATTGATCTTCCGTAGGTTTGTAAATGTTTCTTGTAAATCCGGTATAAGGGTTGCCCTGTTCTTGGTTTTGACCACTATATCATCCATATAAGCCTCCATATTTCTATGGAGCTGGGGTTCAAAACCAATCTGAACTCCCCTTGCAAACGTTGAGCCAGCACTCTTCAACCCGAAAGGCATTCATACGAAACAATACGTACCACATGGGGTGATGAATGATGTCTTCTCTTCGTCTTCTCTTGTCATGAAGATCTGATGGTAGCCGGAGTAGGCATCGAGAAATGACAGTAGGTCACACCTAGCCGTGGAGTCAACAATCTGGTCGATGCGCGGCAACGGGAAGGGGTCTTTATGACAAGACTTATTGATATCCATGTAATCAATACACAGCCTCCACTTCCCATTCGCCTTGCGCACTACCACTGGATTGGCCAACCACGTTGGATGGAGCACTCCTCTTACCAAACCCGCTGCTTCCAGTTTCCGGATCTCCTCTGTGATGAACTCTTGTCGTTCCAAAGCTTGCTTCCTGGCCTTCTGCTTGACAGGCCACGCATGAGGACAGACAGCAAGGTGGTGCTCAATCACCTCCCTGGGAACGTCGGGGATGTCGGATGCTTGCCATGCAAACACATCGACATTTGCCCGGAGGAAGGTGACAAGCGCGTCTTCCTATTTGTCGTCAAGGGTGGAGCTTATGGTGAAAGCCCCTCCTGTGCCGTCCTCCTTGACAGAAACCTTCTTGGTTCCCGGCGATGTGGCCCTGGACTTCTTGTTTCTGCCGGTGGAGCTCTCTGGCACGTCCTCGACGGGAGCACTACACTCCGAAGAGGTGTGCTTGCCGGAGTGGGTGTCCGAGGTCTCACCGGTCTTCATCTTCTTCTTCCCGGTGGAGCTCTCTGGCACGTCCTCGACGGGAGCACTACACTCCGAAGAGGTGTGCTTGCCGGAGTGGGTGTCCGAGGTCTCATTGGTCTTCTTCTTCTTCTTCCCTCCCGGGGCTCCAGTGGCAGGAGCAAGTGCCCTCGTGGTGGCAGCTGCTGCAACTGCTTGCTGGTATAGTTGGTCAGCGCAAATCGGCGCATCTTTCTTATCGGAGGGGATGGTGATGATCGTCACAGGCCCTGGCATGTTCAGGGTGTTGTAGGCGTAGTGTGACGCTGCCATGAACTTGGCCAACGCTGGGTGGCCAAGGATCCCGTTGTAAGGCAAGGGGATCTTGGCAACATCGAACACGAGCCTTTCTATCCTGTAGTTCGGATCACTTCCAAAAGTCATGGGCAGCGTGACCTTTACCTTTGGTTGACTTCTCCCCGGGTTGACCCCCTGAAACGTGCCCGTCTCTTCAAGGTCTCCGTCAGGAATCTGCAGCTTCTCGATCACGGTAGGCGAGATTAAGTTCAGACCGGCCCCGCCATCGACTAGCATCTTTGTCACCTTGAGGTTGCGTATTGTCGGTGAAACCAACAACGGCAAGCACACGACCGCAGTAGTGCAATCAGGGTGATCCTCAGCGTCAAAAATGATAGGCGTGCTGGACCATTTCAGCGGCTTTTGGGCACCAGACGACGGCTCCGCCGCTGTGATCTCACGTGCCCATTGTTTAAGCTGGCGGTGAGAAGTATGCAGCAAGGCGCCACCATCGACGCACATGGCCTCCGTGGCTTTCTGAAACTCTTGGTCGCCGGACTCGTCGTCCTCTTCGTGATCGTCGTCTTCTGGCTTTCTGTCACGGCCCCGGGAGGGCCTCTCCTGCTGTTTATCCTTGCCGCGACAGCCTGCTTGGCCGTCACGCTTCTTGGCGGACCCCCCAGCACCGTCCTGGCCCTTCTCCTTGTCCCGCCTCTCATATTCAGCCCTCTGCTTTTCAGCAAGGAGCTCAACCTGTTGGTAGTTCTGGAGATCATGGCCTTTGGTGCGATGGATCTTGCAGTATTGCTTGTCGTAGTTTCCGGGCTTCTCGGTAGCCGCCAAGGCCCGGCAGGCGACACACCCGGCAATTTCCTTGCCGGGGTCATCTGTCTTGGTTTTCTTGGCGGAGCCGGCGTCATCAGATCCCTCGACGACAAGCACGGCTTTACCTTTGCGCTTCTTGTTGCGGTGCCGGCCTTTCTTCGTCGGGGCGGCAGTATCCTCATCTGAAGAGTCGGTTTCCACGCCGGCATCTTCGCCGGGGTACTTCCTTCCCTCTTCAGCCCGGTCACATCTGTCACCAAGAACATAGAGTTCTGTCACGTCTTTCACCTTGGTCATTGCCAGCTCTTCGCGCATCTTGCGGTTACGCACGTTCTGATGAAACGCGCTGATGATGGCGGCAGGGTGAACATCAGGGATATTGTACTGTACCCAGCTGTACCTCTGTATATACTTGCGCAGACTCTCGCCTTCCTTCTGGGGAATGACGTGCAGGTCACTCGCTTGGCCATGGGCTTGGTGGCCTCCAATAAAGGCGCCAACAAACTCATGGCACAAATCCAACCAGGAGGAAATAGAGTCCACCGGCAAGTGCATCAACCACGACATGGCTTTGGGTTTAAGAGCCAATGGAAAGTAATTCGCAAGCACCTTATCGTCGCGGGCTCCGGCAGTTTGCATCGCGATGGTGTAGATGCTGAGGAACTCCGACGGGTGGGTCTTGCCATTGTACTTCTCACCAACGTCAGGCTTGAAGGTGCGGTGAGTGGGCCACTAGAACTGCCGCAGCTCACGGGTAAAAGCCGGACATCCTACCTCGTAAGGTAGGCCTCCAGGGCTCTCCGGTGCTGGGTGGTTCACAGCATGCCCTGCTCGCCTGTCTGACTGGTGGCGCGCTCCGCGCCGGCGCTCGATGGTGGTTCGAGCGTCTTCATGAGCTTGCTCCCGAAGAACTTGACGCTGGTCACCGTGGGTCCGTTGGTCGGACAACGCTATGGAGATGTCGTCACCCGTGACGTCCCGACGAGTCGACACACGCGGTACCGGGCGAGGAGGAGGCGAATGCACCGTGGCCACGGTGCTGCCGGTCCTCCCGCCACCGGTGCGTGGGACCCCATCGGAGCGTCGACCTAGGGGCTCCCTTGGACATGGTTCATCCTTGCTGGCGACTGCGACAAGGTTTCGGATGGTGGCTCTCCATTCGTTGAGTTTCCCCGTAACGGGAGGGAAGTCGAGGAGCAACTACGCACGCGCCAGGGCTTCGGCTGGGGTTAGCGGTAGCGAAACCTGCACGGACCGCGACGCGCTTCGACCCCTGACCATGTCAGGAGGAGCTCCATCACGATCCTGCGGTCACATGCCGTTTCCACCAGCACTTCAGCGGGCGGGTAGGTCTTCTACGTCTCGGGAGTGGCGCTCGGGGCTCTTCCTACGGCGACGCCCGGGATCTTTGGCGTGATGATGCCGTTCGTCGCGCACTGCTTGGGAGGAGCGCGCTGTTGGCGCCGGCGTGGGAGTCCTGGGGGCCCTTGCGTCGCCTTCGGGTGATGCGGTAGCGATCCTGGAGGGCCCCGCGGCACCCGCGGAGGGCCTGGCTCTGTCTTTGGATTTGGCGGTGTGTGGCCCGTTACTAGGCGCACAAACTTCGCCACCTCCCAAATTCCGGCTGCTGGGACGGTGTTGGTGTTCGCGAGCAGCGCCCCGGGTCCTTTCTGCGACTGGTCCGCTGCTCGCCCGCGTCGGGACGGGCTGTCCGGTTTCCGACTGACCAACCACCACCGTCGTCTTCTTCTTGGGTGCCATGATGATGAAGAAGCGTCGAACTAACCGCTAAAGCCGATATTCACAACTGCGCCCCCTACCCGGCACGCCAAAGATGTCGGAGTATTGGGAACGACACCTATGGGATCACAAGAATCCCTACTACGGTTGCGGGGCGCGGGGTTGAGAGAAGAGCGGATCAAACAGATAGCACACGGTTTGTTTACCCAGGTGCGGGCCGCGGGGATGCGTAAAACCCTACTCCTGCTTTGGTGGATTGTATATATGTGTTCTTCAGCTAGCTATGGGGCGTGAGGAGCTCCAAAAAGCCGAATTCCCTCCTGGTCGCCTCGGGCCTCCTTTTATAGAAAAAAGGGTCACCACATTGGCACACAGGAGATGGAAAGGGTACAGTGATGAGAGGTTATCCCTCACATTACATGACAAGGCGCATTTAATGCGTCTTGCCTAGGTGTCCTTGCTTTATCGGGGACGGGGGGAGAGACCTGTCTTGTCCGTCGCCGCTCCTTCCTGTGTCGACACGCACCCTGGCCAGTGATGCCTGAGATGCCATGTAGGCAGGCAGGCAGCTGAGCTGGCGCAATGGTGGGTCTTCATGACGATCTGCATGCCGCCACGCAGGTGCTTGCCCAGCTGGTTGGGTCGGCAGCTGCATAAGGCGGTGGAAGTTTAGTTGGTGTGGGCCTGATGGTGGCCCTGCGGATGTCCTCGGCAAGGGCCTTGCCGGGGCCCCGCCAAGGGTCTTGCCGCGGCGCCTGCTGCCATCCCCGGAAAGGTGCTTGCCGGAGGTCTTGTGGTCTTCCTTGGCTAGGATCCCGCCAAGGGTCGTCGTCTTCTTAGTGTGTATCTGATCTTGAATGTCTTCACAAATATCTGTATGCCACTACGGGCATGTCTCCCGAATCCTTGCCCCATGGGGGCAGTGGACTCAAGGGTGATCTGCTCCATAGGCGTGGGGCGAGTTGCCGCGGCAAGGGTCTTGCCGGGGCTGCTAAAGCCGGCCCCGGCAAGGATCTTGCCTGGGCTGCTAAAACTGGCTCCCGGCAAGGATCTTGCCAGGGGAACCCGCTTCGTCCCTTTGCTCTTTGTGGTCTTGGCTTTGGGCTTCAGTCTTACCCTGGCTTACCTCCCTGGCCTTGCTTGGTGCGGCGGTGCCCGTGGCTCAGACTGCCCGTGCACAGTCATAGGGGTACAAAAAGTGTACCCCCCCCCCTTTTTGTACACCGACAACTACTATTACTGCACACATCGACCGCTATCCAGCATGCATCTACTGTATTGAGTTCATACGAACAGAGTAATGCCTTAAGCAAGATGACATGATGTAGAGGGAAAAACTCAAGAAATATGATGAAAACCCCATCTTTTTATCCTCGATGGCAACAATACAATACGTGCCTTGCTGCCCCTACTGTCACTTGGAAAGGACACCACAAGATTGAACCCAAAGCCAAGCACTTCTCGCATTGCAAGAACTATAGATCTAGTAGGCCAAACCAAACCAATAATTCGAAGATACTTGCAAGGATATTATGAGCACACATAAAAAGTTCAGAGAAGAACCAAATATCTTTCATAGACAACCTTGATCATAAACTCACAATTCATCGGATCTCGACAAACACACTGCAAAAAGAGATTACATCGAATAGATCTCCTCGAAGACTGAGGAGAACTTTGTATTGAGATCCAGAGAGAGAGAAGAAGCCATCTAGATACTAGCTATGGACCCGAAGGTCTGTGGTAAACTACTCACAACTCATGGTGAGGGCGATGATGATGATGATGATGAAGGCCTCCGTGATGGATCCCCCTCCCGGAACAGGCTCCAAGATGGAATCTCCACGGGAATAGCTACTACGACAGTGGAATTAGGGTTTTCTCTCTGCGTATGGAGTTTCTGGGGTACGTAGGTATATATAGGAAGAAGGAGAGCACCGGGGGCCGTGTGGGCCAGCCTCGAGGCAGGGGGCACGCACTGGGAAGGGGGGCGCGCCCCCCACCCTCGAGGGCTGGCCCTACGTCCCCTGACTAGGTCCCGAAGACTCCCGCGAAGGTTTCATTCCGTTTGGACTCCGTTTGATATTCCTTTTTTGCAAAACCCTGAAATAGGCAAAAAACAGCAATCTGGACTGGGCCTTTGGGTTAGTAGGTTAGTCCCAAAAATGATATAAAAGTGAATGATAAAGCCCATTAAACATACAAGACTTCATAAATAATAGCTTGGAACAATAAAAAATTATAGATACGTTGGAGACGTATCAATTGTGTAGACCTGCTCTTTGCACAACTCTACGCCCCGCAACCATAGCCAAAGGGATCCCGAGGATCCCATAGGTGTCATTTCCCCGACATCATGGAACTCTCTTGCTTCACTTATATTATTTTGAGAATCTCTAAAACATCATGGTAATTAGCTTGGGTTATGAAATTTAGTCCTAATATGATATACATCAAAATTAGGTATAATAGAAACTTCCATATGATAAATGTGATCCTTTTGAGATATGAGGATGGTAATATTAGAATCATGCTAGTAGTAAATTGTAGGGTAGAAGGTTCGTAATTCTCGTAGCATGCACATATGGTCAACAAAAAGTGCAACTGAAATGAAATGCTTGTGTCTTGATTGTTCACCTTTCTGTGAAGGTCGTGGCGTGCGATGGCTAACTCCTACCAACCTCCCCCCTAGGGGCATGCATATTAGTACTTTGCTTCGAGGGCTAATAAATCTTTTGCAATAAGTATGTGAGTTCTTTATGACTAATGTTGAGTCCATGGATTATACGCACTCTCACCCTTCCACCTTGCTAGCCACTCTATTGCCGCAACTTTCGCTATTCCATAAAACCCTCCTTATACCTTCCTCAAAACAGCCACCATACCTACCTATTATGACATTTCCATAGCCATTCCGAGATATATTGTCATGTAACTCCACAGTTCCGGTTATTATGACGCACATCTTCATTGTCATATTGCTTTGCATGATCATTTAGTTGACATATTATTTGTGGCAAGGCCACCGTTCATAAATTTATATACATGTCACTATTGGTGATTGCACATCCCGGTACACCGCCGGAGGCATACATATAGAGTCATATCTTCGTTCTAAAACCGAGTTGTAAGTAAATAAAAGTGTGATGATCATCATTATTAGAACATTATCCCATGTGAGGTTATCAAAAATAAAAGAGGCCAAAGAAGCCCACCAAAAAAAGAGGCCAAAGATCCCAAAATAAAAAATAAAAAATGAGAGAAAAAGAGAGAAGGGACAATGTTACTATTTGTTTCCACACTTGTGCTTCAGAGTAGCACCGTGTTCTTCATGATAGAGAGTCTCCTATGTTGTCACATTCACATACTAGTGGGAATTTTTGTTATAGAACTTGGCTTGTATATTCCAATGATGGGCTTCCTCAAATGCCCTAGGTCTTCATGAGCAAGCAAGTTGATGCACACCCACTAGCTTTCCTTTTGAGCTTTCATACACTTATAGCTCTAGTGCATCTATTACATGGCAATCCCTACTTGCTCACATTGATATCAATTGATGGACATCTCCATAGTCCATTGATTTGCCGAGTTGATGTGAGACTTTCTCCCCACTTTTGTCTATTACCATCTTCTATTCCACCTATAGTGCTATGTCCATGGCTCACGCTCATATATTGCGTGAAAGGTTGAAAAGGCCGAAGTGCGTCAAAAAGTATGAACCAATTGCTTGGCTGACACCGCGGTGGTCATGATTACCTTGTGTTGAGAAGAGGGAGCATAATAAGACTATATGAATTTGTAGGGATAACTTTCTTTAGCCATGTTATTTTTGAAGCTTAATGATTTACTATCTAGTATGCTTGAAATATTATTGGTCTCATGTCATCATAAACTTTTCCTTTAAACTTACGGATCTGAACTTTCATACCACATTAAAGAAGAATTGAATTGATAAATATGTTATGTAGCATTCCACATCTAAAATTCTGTTTTTATCATTTACCTACTTGAGGATGAGCATGAATTAAGCTTGGGGATGCTTGATATGTCTCCAACGTATCTATAATTTTGGATTGTACCATGCTATTATATTATCTATCTTGGATGTTTTATATGCATTAATATGCTATTTTATATGATTTTTGGGACTAACCTATTAACCCAGAGCCCAGTGCCAGTTTATGTTTTTTCCTTGTTTTTGATTTTCGCAGAAAAGGAATTTCAAACGGAGTCCAAACGGAACATAACTTTATGAGGATTTTTCTTGGACTAGAAGACATCCATAGGACTTGGAGTACACGCCAGGGGATCCTCGAGGCAGCCACAAGGGTGGAGGGCGAGCCCTGGGGGTAGGGCGCGCCCCTACCTTGTGGGCCCACTGAGACCCCCCTGACCTACTTCTTTCGCCGATAAATTCCAAAATATTCCAGATACATCAGAACATCCATCGAAAGCACTTTTCCGCCGCCGTAACCTTTTGTTCTCGCGAGATCCTATCTGGAGGACTTTTTGGGTACTCTGCCAGAGGGGGATTCAACCACGGAGGTCATCTACATCAACCCTATTGCCCTTTCGATGAAGTGTGAGTAGTTTACCACAGACCTACGGGTCCATAGCTAGTAGCTAGATGGCTTCTTCTCTCTCTTTGATGCTCAATACCATGTTCTACTCGATGTTCTTGGAGATCTATCCGATGTAATATTCTATTGCGGTGTGTTTGTCAAGATCTGATGAATTGTGGGTTTATGATCAGATTATCTATGAATATTATTTGAGTCTCTTCTGAATTCTTATATGCATGATTTAATATCTTAGTAATTCTCTTCGAACTACTGGTTTGTTTTGGCCAACTAGATTGGTTTTTCTTGCAACGGGAGAAGTGCTTTGCTTTGGGTTCAATCTTGTCGTGCTCAATCCCAGTGACAGAAGGGTATATGACACGTATTGTATTGTTGCCATTGAGGATAACAAGATGGGGTTTTCATCATATTGCTTGAGTTAATTCCGCAACATCATGTCATTATGCTTAATGCATTACTCAGTTCTTATGAACTTTATACTCTAGAGTATCAATTGCTTGACAATAATTTGTTCACCCACATTAATATTTGCTATCATGAGAGAAGCCTATAGCGAAAACTATGGCCGTCGGGTCTATTTTACATCTTATAAGTTTCCGATCTACTATTTTGCAATCTTTTACTTTTCAATCTATAAACCAAAAACCCAAACATATTTACTTTACTAGTTCATCTACCTTTATCGGATCTCATTTTTGTAGACAACCATGAAGGGATTGACAACCCCTTTATTGCATTGGGTGTAAGTTGATTGATTGTTTGTTCAGGTATTTGTCAATTTGTGCGTAATATCCTACTAGATTGATAATTTGGTTCTCAAACTGAGGGAAATACTTACTCTACTTTGCTGCATCACCCTTTCCTCTTCAAGGGAAAACCAATGCAAGCTCAAGAGGTAGCAGAGAGCTTGATAGCCCACAAGTGTAGGGGATCAGTTGTAGCCTCTTTCGATAAGTAAGATGTCGAACCCAATGAGGAGCTAAAGGCAGAACAAATATTCCCTCAAGTTCTATCGACCACCGATACAACTCTATGCACGCTTGACGTTTACTTTACCTAGAAGAAGTATGAAACTAGAAGTACTTTGTAGTTTTTGTAGGATAGGTTTGCAAGAATATAAAGAGCACGTAAATAAGACTATGGGCTGTTAAGATAAAGACACAACTAAATTAGTTTTAGTAGGAAGCTTTTTGTCATGAGAAAGTTATTTGTCCTTAGGCAATCGATAACTAGACCGGTAATCACTATTGCAATCTTATTTGAGGGAGAGGCATCAGCTAACATACTTTCTCTTCTTGGATCATATGAACTTATGATTGGAACTCTAGCCAGCATCCGCACCTACTAAAGACCATTAAGGTAAAACCCAACCATAGCATTAAAGTATCAAGTCCTCTTTATTCCCATACGCAAACAACCTACTTACTCGGGTCTGTGCTTCTGTCACTCACGCCACCCACCATAAGCAAATCAGGAACATATTGCAAACCCTACAGTCGGGATCCCTCACGCTTGCGACACAGAGAGCACCATAGGACAGCACGAATAATAAAACATGCAACTCAAACCAATCATGATCATCAATTAACCCATAGGACAAAACGGATCTACTCAAACATCATAGGATAGCCATACATCATTGGGAAATAATATATAGCGTTGAGCACCATGTTTAAGTAGAGATTACAGTGGGTAGAAGAGGGGTTACACCACTGCATAGAGGGGGGAAGAGTTCGTGATCACGGCGGTGAAGTTGTTGTTGTAGATTGCGGTGACGATGATGGCCCCGGCAGCACTTCGGTGCCACCGGAAGCGAGGGGGAGAGAGCCCCCCTCCTTCTTCTTCTTCCTTGACCTTCTCCCTAGATGGGAGAAGGGTTTCCCCTCTGGTCCATGGCCTCCATGGCATGGGAGGGGCGAGAGCCCCTCCGAGATTGCATCTGTCTCTCTGTCTCTCTCTGTTTCTACGTTCCCAGATTCTGGCCTTTCACCGTTTCTTAAATTCTCGGAGATTCCTAAATCCTATTGGGCTGAATTTTGGACACAATTTTTAACCAGATATTATCTTTCTTGCAGCGAAGGAAGGGCATCAACCGCCTTACGGAGTCGCCACGAGGGCCCAGGGCGTGCCTGCCTCCCTGCGTGCGCCCCCTGCCCTCATGGGCCACTCACTACTAGAAAAAAGCTTATTAGTGGCGCACCACTTTTGGGTATTAGTGGCGCACCTCTGGTGCGCCACTATTACCACGCCACTAGTAATGGGTATTAGTGGCGCACCAGAGGTGCGCCATTACTAATCCAGATATCAGTGGCGCACCACCTGGTGCGCCACTACTAAGTATAAGGGTGCGCCACTGATATTTTTTCAAATTTTTTTTTTCAATTTTTTTTTTCAATTTTTATTTCAGAATTGCTACAGGTGCGCCACTGATATTGCTACAGGTGCGCCACTAGTAACAATTTTTTTTTTCAAATTTTTTTCCAGAATTTTTTTTTTCAAAATTTTTTTTTCAAAATTTTTTTTCCTTAATCTCGGGTCACTATGGCTTAATCTCGGGTCAATATGGCTTAATCTCGGGTCAAATCGCACTCCGTGGTCAAACTTCCCAGAAGGTCACCCATCCTACACTACTCCAGCCCAAGCACGCTTAACTTCTGAGTTCTATCCAACCCCAGCACCAGCTCACTTAGCAGGCACTTGTTGATATATCTATCATATCAATCCTATTAAACCTTGTTAATGTCTGGGGGTTTGTTCATGTTCATGAGTGTGATAAAATTTTGAAAAAATATTTCAAACTTCCCGGTCATTTTACATATCATATTTTTCAAAAAAACTATTTTTTTTCAAAAAAACATTTTTTCAAAATAAACATTTTTTCAAAATAAACATTTTTTAAAAAAAAACCATTTTTTTCCAAAAAAAAATATATTAGTGGCGCACCACACCCACGGTGCGCCACTACTATTTTTTTGAATTTTTTCAAAAAATATTTATTCCAAAAAAAATAGTTTTTCAAAAAAAAAACTATATTAGTGGCGCACCACACCCACGGTGCGCCACTACTATTTTTGAAAATTTTTGAATTTTTTTGAATTTTTTCAAAAAATATTTATTCCAAAAAAAATAGTTTTTCAAAAAAAAAACTATATTAGTGGCGCACCACACCCACGGTGCGCCACTACTATTTTTGAATTTTTTTGAATTTTTTTGCCTGTAGATCTTAAAAGCCCCGTAACTTTTTTTCTGTTAGGTTTTTGGGGATTTAGAAAATGTTTAACGGGGTTCCCCCGGTTAAATTCGGATGTAACTTTTCGAGTAGATGCTTTTTCATATAAAAAACTTTTTCATCGGAGTTCGTATGCAAAAGTTATGCCCATTTTACAAATTCTCGAGAGATTTTGCAAAAAAAGTCGAAATTCATGTTTGTAAATTTTGCTAAAAACTAGACCACAAATCACATTGGAATCTTATTATTTTTTTATTTTTTTGACATTTCTATCATTTTCTTTTTTTTTAAACTGAAAAGGCGGTCCACGGGGGGGGGGTGCATTTGGAAAAAACATTGGAATGTTAGTAGTGGCGCACCCCTTCACTGGTGCGCCACTAGTAGCCAGGAATACTAGTGGCGCACCAGTGAAGGGGTGCGCCACTGCTATGGTTTTTTTTTGGACCACCATGCCCAGCCTTACCAGTGGCGCACCAGGGCAAGGTGCGCCACTACTATCAAAAATAGTAGTGGCGCACCTTGTCCTGGTGCGCCACTGGTAAGGCTGGGCATGGCTGGTTACTGTTCAAAAACATAGTAGTGGCGCACCCCACACCTGGTGCGCCACTAGTAATGTCACTATTAGTGGAGCACCTGTTTGTGGTGCGCCACTGCTATATAATAGTGGCGCACCACATCTCTGGTGCGCCACTAATAGTGATATTACCTATAGCCTTTTTTCTAGTAGTGACTCGGGCATCGTCTCACGTTGGTTCCGCTTCCCAAAATTCACATATATTCCAAAAAATATGTCCGTCCGTTTTTATCCCGTTTGGACTCCGTTTGATATGGATATTATGCGAAACAAAAAACATGCAACAAACATGAACTGGCACTGGGCACTGGATCAATATGTTAGTCCCAGAAAATAGTATAAAAAGTTGCCAAAATTATACAATAGTTGTAGAATATTGGCATGGAACAATCAAAAATTATAGATACAACGGAGACGTATCAGCATCCCCAAGCTTAATTCCTGCTCGTCCTCGAGTAGGTAAATGATAAAAAAGATAATTTTTGAAGTGGAATTCTACCTAGCATAATCTTGATCATGTAATCTAATCATGGGATGAATATTAAGACACGAGTAATTCAAAACAATAGTCTATCATTTGACATTAAGACAATAATACTTCAAGCATACTAATAAAGCAATCATGTCTTTTCAAAATAACATGGCCAAAGAAAGTTATCCCTACAAAATCAAATGGTGTGGCTATGCTCCATCTTCCCCGCACAAAGTATTTAAATCATGCACAACCCCGGTTTTAGCCAAGCAATTGTTTCATACTTTAGTATTCTCAAACTTTTTCAACTTTCACGCAATACATGAGCGTGAGCCATGGACATACCACTATGGTTGGAATAGAAGGAGGTCATAGACTAAAGGAGGGAGAAAGTCTCACATCAACTAGGCAAATCAATGGACTATGGAGATGTCCATCAATCGGTATCAATGTGAGTGAGTAGGGATTGCCATGTAACGGATGCACTTGAGCTACAAGTGTATGAAAGCTCAAAAGATAACTAGTGGGTGTGCATCAACTTGCTTGCTCATGAAGACCTAGGGCATTTGAGGAAGCCCGTTGTTGGAATATACAAGCCAAGTTCTATAATGAAAATTCCCACTAGTATATGGAAGTGACAACATCGGAGACTCTCTATCATGAAGAACATCGTGCTATGATGAAGCACAAGTGTGGTAAAAGGATAGTAACATTGCCCCTTCTCTCTTTTCTCTCATTTTTTTGGAGGAGCTTTTTTTAGCCCCCCTCTTTTTTTTTGGGCCATCTCTTTTTTTTTGGCCTTTCTCCCTTTTTTTTGTTTCCTCACACGGGACAATGCTCTAATAATGAAGATCATCACACTTTTATTTACTTACAACTCAAAGATTACAACTCGAAGATAGAAAAAAATATGACTCTATGTGAATGCCTCCGGCGGTGTAACGAGATGTGCAATGATCTAGCATAGCAATGACATCAAAAAACGGACAAGCCATGGAAACATCATGCTAGCTATCTTACGATAATGCAAGGCAATATGGAAATGATGGTGCGTGTCATAATAAACGGAACGGTGGAGTTACATGGCAATATATCTCGGAACGGCTATGGAAATGCCATAATAGGTAGGTATGGTGGCTATTTTGAGGAAGGTATATGGTACCGACGAAAGTTGTGTGGTACAAGAGAGGCTAGTAATGGTGGAAGGGTGAGAATGCGTATAATCCATGAACTCAACATTAGTCATAAAGAACTCACATACTTATTGCAAAAATTTATTAGCCATCGAAACAAAGTACTACACGCATGCTCCTAGGGGAAGGGTTGGTAGGAGTTAACCATCGCGCGATCCCGACCTCCACACAAAGGATGACAATCAAAAAATAAATCATGATCCGACTTCATCACATAACGGTTCACCTTACGTGCATGCTTCGGGAATCAAAAACCTCAACACAAGTATTTCTACAATCCACAACTACCTACTAGCATGACTCTAATATCTCCATATTTATATCGCAAAACTATTGCAAGGAATCAAACATATCATATTCAGCGATCTACAAGTTTATGTAGCATTTTATGACTAACCATGTGAATGACCAATTCCTGTCAACTCTCTAAATAGATATAAGTGAAGCAAGAGAATTTTAATTCTTTCTACAAAAGATATTCCCATGCTCTAAAAAAAATAAGTGAAGCAAAAGAGCATTCTACAAGTGGCAGTTTTCTATGTGAAGAGAAACAGGCAATCCAAACTTCAAATGATATAAGTGAAGCACAAGAAGCATTCTATAAAGCCATACTCAAAAGATATAAGTGAAGTGCAAAGATAATTCTATAATCAACCAAGGATTATCTCATACCAGTATGGTGCATTTATTAAAAGGAAAAATAAAAAGCACACGACACTCCAAGAGTTTACGCATATCAAGTGAATGAAACGAATCCGAAAACATACCGATACTTGTTGAAGAAAGATGTGATGCCTTCCAGGGCATCCCCAAGCTTAGACGCTTGAGTCTCCTTAAATATTTACTTGGGGTGCCTCAGGCATACCCAAGCTTGAGCTCTTGCCTCTTCTCCTTCTCCTCATATCGAGACCTCCTCGATCTTCGAACACTTCATCCATACAAAACTTAACCAAACTTTTAGTGCCGGGGTTAGTGCATATGATCAATAAAATCCCATCATGTACTGCTCTAACATTATTGTATAATTATGAACAAACATTACCCACTGTATGCTATCACAATTTTATGCCCCAAGTCAAGGAGGCTTCAACAAGAATTCAAACATATGCAAATAATGAAGCTATAACAACAATCTGTGAAAACACGACAGTCTGTAGTAATCTAAACATTAACCATACTTATGTAACTATAAAAATTCTGGCAAAATTAGGAAAAATAAAAAAATTCTGTAGAAAGCTTTGCAAAAGGTTTCAAATCCTTTCAACGTTCCAGTAAAAAAATGTAAAATCGCGCACTACAGCCGAAGTTTCTGTTTTTGCATCGCACAAACCAACAAGCAGTTTAATCATCATAAAGGAAACTCTTGGCACATTATTCTTATAATACAATGGAAATGTACAAGGGGATACTTATTTTTGTTGAAATGTTTTTGTAATCAAGGTTCCGATCATTGCCTTAGATATCATCATAATTATTGGCTCTTCTATCAATTGCTTGACAATAATTTTTTCACCCACATTAATATTTGCTATCATGAGAGAAGCCTATAGTGAAAACTATGGCCGCCGAGTCTATTTTACATCTTATAAGTTTCCGATCTTCTATTTTTCAATCTTTTACTATTCAATCTATAAACAAAAAATCCAAAAATATTTACTTTACTAGTTCATCTACCTTTATCGGATCTCATTTTTGCAGATAACCGTGAAGGGATTGACAACCCCTTTATAGCATTGGGTGTAAGTTGTTTGATTGTTTGTTCGGGTATTTGTCAATTTGTGCGTACTTTCCTACTTGATTGATACCTTGGTTCTCAAAGTAGGGGAAATACTTACTCTACTTTGCTGCATCACCCTTTCCTCTTCAAGGGAAAACCAACGCAAGCTCAAGAGGTAGTAGAGAGCTTGATAACCCACAAGTGTAGGGGATCAGTTGTAGCCTCTTTTGATAAGTAAGAGTGTCGAACCCAACGAGGAGCTAAAGGCAGAACAAATATTCCCTCGAGTTCTATCGACCATCGATACAACTCTACGCACGCTTGATGATAGAGGCAAAGGTGTCCCGTCTTTTGATGAGATTGTGGCTATCATTTTGGAGGAAGTCGACTTTGACGATCTGACTACGAACGTGTGAGGACGTCGTGCCTTAGCAATCGCTAAACCAACTCCGAGAGGTTATTGACCACACCGGAGCATGATCAACCTGACCACGAAGGTCTGTTTCCTGCAGGCAAACGAAGAACAAGCAAGAAACTAAGATTGCAATCTGGATATTGCGAATATAAGAGGAAAGCTTTATTAATTAAGGTGGGGTTCTGTGATGCCTTTGTCTGGTCGTTGAACACAAACGAAGTACGCGAAGTTGCAGCTATGGCGAACTTTTAATCTAAACAAAACCCAAAGTCTAAACGACGCCCTAAGGGTTGTATATATGGAGGAAGAGGGGGGAATTTCATGGCCCTTGGAGGCGGGGTCCGAAACCAACCCTAACTCTTGTTTCCCCACACATACAGACTCTAAAAATAGCCTATACTTAAGTATTTCGAAAATACATGGGCCTGGTCCAATAATAAGGTAACGCAGCACCTAGAATAGCCTCTAGACGAAATTTATGAAGTGGCATCTTGTATATTTCGTCCAATGCTTCATGCACTCCTTATGGTGGCTTCAAAGTCTTGAAATCATCACTTGTAGCTCCGTTCTTGATCCCCTTGCGCATGCCATCAACTCCATGCATGTTCTTGATCCAACGTTCATCCTTCTCCAAGATAGGCCCTTCATTTGTAAGCAAAACAAATGTATCCAATTTAGGCAGCATCATATTCTCATGAACATTAGAATCATTACCAAGAAACGAAAGTACCTGGTAATTTAATTGGCGTGCGCGAGCTCTAGTAATTGGTCCAGTATATGTAACAGTAGGGGCTGTGGGTGTAACAATGGTATTGACGTCCTTGTCATCCTCCCCTTCTTGAAATGAAGTCGTCCTCGACGGAAGCTCGTCTTCCTCACCCAAATAAGGCTTCAAATCTGCAATGTTAAAAGTGGGACTAACCCCAAAATCTGCAGGTAGCTCAAGTTTATATGCATTATCATTTATTTTCTCTAACACCTTAAAAGGACCATCAGCACGTGGCATTAGCCTTGATTTGCGCAAATTAGGAAATCTATCCTTACGCAAATGTAACCAAACAAAATCTCCATGTGCAAACACAACATGTTTTCTACCCTTATCTCCAACAAGTTTATATTTAGCATTCATACGCTCAATGTTTTCCTTAGTTAACTCATGCATTTTTAAAATCAATTCAACACGTTCTTTAGCATCAAAATTAACCTTCATCATGCATTTTTAGTAATTCATGTTGATAATATGGTGTAACCCAACGAGTACGCTTAGCAGTTTTCAAAGCAGCCCAAGTAGCTAGAATAGGATATAATCTACAATGTTCAGACCACCAAACACATGCAAAACTAGTGAAAGCACAAACAACAACAGGAACACGTGTGTCCTCGGGATATTGTAAACATGTAAAACGTTGTTCAGTTTCTAACTCCCAAGTAAGATATATATCAGGAACATATCTACCCTCAAATGGTGGAATATTCAATTTCAGTTTAGGAAGATGGTCATGTACCTCTGGTGGTGGTGCAGCCCTACCGTTGCGATGATATGCATGAGGACGACCTGGTGGTGGTGGTGCTGGTGGTTGCGCGTAGTTCTGATTTTGGTCAACCTCATCCTCGTAATGGTCCTCCACCTCTACAGTAGCAGCAGGAGCTACAGAAGCATCAACAGCGGCACCAGAAGTTTGACCAGGCTAAAGGGGAACGCTGTCACACCCTGCATTTTGTAACATGTCATTTGCATCAATGAAGCATGAAAATTTGGACCAGCAAATTTTTTTGGCATCATTTGGCTTTTATTTGGAATTGAGTTTTTCTTTATATGTTTTTCATGTGCTCATTAAAGTCAACTATTACCTCTTGAGGAATTCATCTCCATACCCAAAACTTCTGCCCAATGATCATGCCAAGTGTTATATAGCAGTATAGTATTTTCTTATAAAATTAATTTGGCCAAATTGTATTTTCAAAATTTAGTATTCCAAAAACCCCTGAATTGAGGTTTGCACTGCAAGTTCTTGATTTAGGGTGAGAAAATTATTTCAAAGAGTATATTTGTGACCTAGTAGTCATAGGACTCCCAGAAACCACAAAAGTATAATTTTAAAAGTTATTTTCCAATTTTATTTAAAAGCTTTTTCTTAAGGCCAGAAATGGTCTTTAATAGGGAAAAATTATTTAAGTATTTCAAAAATATTTGCCAAAATTCAGGGAGACTCATAGGACATATATAGTCCATATATAAGAGTTTCAACACTTGGTCATGTTCAAAATAATGGGCTAATCCCTCTAAAACCCTTTCTGGATATTTCAAGCTTTTGAAATATTTACAAAGGAAATATTCTCCAAATATTCCAGGGAAATTCTATCATGTCATATATGACATATTTGATGATCTTGCCAAGCCCCATGCCTTGGGAAGCAAGAAAACATCATCAAAACCATCTAAAACCATTATGTCCATATCTGAAGTTTGAGCAACTTTACATTGCCAAACTTGTCCAAATTCCCTCAAACTTGGTGCACATGCTAGAATGGCCTAATAAGGCATCTAGACCAAATGGCACAAGCTTTGGAGTAGGGTAACTTGATCGAATACCCCAAAACCATTTCTGTTCAAATTCAAATTTGAACAACTTTACATTACCAACTTTTTACCTGGAGCTTCAAACTTTGTGGGCATGATCAATACCCCAAATGATTAAACTACACCAAGTGGTGCATCAAGGGGAGATGATTAGCTTGACTTAAACAAGATGAAGTTATTTCGGTTGTTTTCTAGGGTTCACCGAAGTTACATTGGCTAGTTTCTTCAAATGAGCCCAAATTTGGTGAAACACCCTATTTCCATATGACATTCAATCATGTTAAGTGTCATGGCTAGTGGAGACCATTTGCTAGTCCAAAACTTGATCAAACACCTTCTGCCTTTTTACCAAAACTATCATCTTGACCCCTTTTACTATTTACTTTTGCCTCAGCTTTCTACCACAGCTTCATCTAGTTACATTCTACCTCCAGTAACTCCCCATGTCCACAGCTCCATGATTGAGGGGTGAAAACCCCAATTCACCTTGCTAGACAGCCCATTTCTACCCATTTACCAGCTTCACTCCTCTCTCACTGATCATCCAGAGCATCCAAAGCCACAGCTGGGTTAATTACTTCGTGCTGGACCCCCCAGACACGGCGAACACGCCTAGGGAGCCAATGGCATGCCATGGCATGCAATTAGCACGCTCCAGAGCGTGCTACAGTGCGCACCCGCACTGTAGCTTCGCCCAATCGCTCGCCTCCGACCACCTCGTGCTCCCCCCTCGCGCCTACCGATGCGCCTCGACGTCTACAACCTCCCCCGGCGCTGTCCCCCTCCTCCTCCTCCCTCCAGTGACCGCCCTCGCACCCGCGCCGGCCGCCCGCAAGCTCCACTCATCGGCCTCACACGCGCGCGCCTTCTGGAGCATCCCCCGCTCCTCCTCTCCCCTCTACTAGGCGTAGACCTCACCCATGAACCTTCCCGACTCGAACACGAGCGCCTGCACGGCCTCTGGCCTCGCCCGTGACCTCGCCGGCACACGAATCCACGGTGGACCGGGGCTCGTCTATATAAGCACGCCACGAGCCTCTCCAACGGCACCCATCTCCTCCCCCACACTCCCAGTAGCACTCCAGCACCACCCATTCGCCCTCGGAGAGCCTCAGTGCTCGGGATCGACCGGAGCTCCGCCGCGTCGGGCAACCGGAGATCTCGCAGTACAGCCCCTCTCAGCCCCAACTCGCAGTACAGCCCCTCTCAGCCTCAGTGCTCCGCCGTACCTCACTGACCCGTTCCCCTCCTTCTCCCACTCCTATTGCAGCCCGGAGCGAGCCGGCCAGCAACCTCCCGACTCTCCTCCGCCGCGAGTCCTCGCCGCCGGCGAACCAGGCCTCTCCGGCGAGCCGCACCACCACCACTGGAACAGCGACTCCTCGCTGAACCTGTTCCTGCCCGTAGCTCACCTCGCCGTGCACCCTATCGCCGCCGGTGAGCTCGCCGTCCCTTTGGCCGCAAGGTTGAAGATGACAGGAGGGCCCCGCATGTCATCCTCACCACTCTCTCTCTCCCCTCGCTGCCACTGACCGCCGGGCCCCGCCCATCAGGTTTAAAAACCCTGACGCACGCGCGCTGGCGCCCGAGCGGTGGGCTATTCGCCCTGGGCCGTGCACTGTGGCCGTTCTGGCCCAGTGGCATAGGGCCTTTTCCTTTTATTCTTTTCTGTGATTATTTCAAATAGTTTCATAGAATTAAATATATGTCCAAATGAATTAATTCCAACTCCTAAAATCTTGTAAAATTCCAACCTATTTAATAGTGTCACTTTCACACATATCCATGAACCTTTTCAGTTTTGTTCAAATTTAAATTCAAATTTGAACATTAAAACTTTTGTTCAAAAATCCTTAGATCCCATTCTGCAACTCCAAAACTCAAACTAAGATTTTTTGCCATCTTAGTTTTCCATCTAGTATTTAACAAAAATAAGTTGACATTTTTTGAGCACTTTGATTTTTCTGTTTTTATTCTGGTCTTATTTTCCCGTTGTTATTTTCCGACGAATAGATACCGTATTTGACGAAGTTGCTGAAGAAGAAGATGGGGAAGGATTTGAAGACTTTGAAGACCAAGCCAATCCAGGCAAGCAGCCCTTTGACCATGATACACGTGTGTTCTTCGGAACCCGTTTGTTTCTGAATGCATGATAATAAGAGTTATGGTGGTGACCTAGTTATGAACCACCACATGATGCATGCTTGCTCATAATCTTGCTATGTGCTAGATGCCATGCAAATGGTTAGTAGTGATGCTTAGTGATGCATGTGTGTCATGAAACCTTCGTGGTTGAAATCTTTTCATAAACCCCATCGGGTGCCCCTAATGCCCGAGGGTGATATTGAGTTAGGTCATCACTTGAGGAAGAAGTAATGTGCCGGTAAAGATCTTGTGCATGAGTGAAATGATGGATTAGATTTATGTGTGACTACCGTCCCAACCAAATATGTGCAACCACTCTACCCCTTATGGGACGGGGCGTTATTGATTACTTAGGTCGATACTAGCATGGTGCCCGCATTACTAGTGACGGGAAGACTTGAGGTCTTTCCCGGGACGGGGTCGTGCTTGGATAGACGACCATGACTGTTTTCACAGGGCACCGGACACACCGTTGGTCCCTTCGTGTACGCGTGACATTGAAAATAGGGCAAGTCCCGTGATCTATTGTTTGTACTCGAGGGCTGTGCACCAACGAGTGGACTCTATGTTAGTGTCGTCTAAGGAAAGATAATGACCGGGTGCTTCCCTGAGTACTTGAGGTACTGCGGGATCGTGGATGACACGAAAGCTTCCCGGATCTTGTGGGTAAAGTGCGCAACCTCTGCAGAGTGTAAAACTATTCGAATAATCGTGTCCACGGTCATGGACAGTTGGGTGGTGCTACTTAAACTATGTCCAGAATTTTACTACATCGGTGAAAGTATGTGTGTATGTGATGAGTCAAGGTGGTGACTTGACTCGTTGAGTTGAATCATATTCATGTTGATATCGGTAACCTGTCTTCGAGGTTACGTGAGTTTATTGATGCATATACTTGATGATAGAATATTTGTTCTAGCTCGTAGCTAGATTGCTCATTGTTATTCAATTGCATTGTTACTTTGAACCAAATCATGGGTTGCTTGCGAGTAGATTCAAAGTACTCATTAGCTTGCCACTGGTTATTTAATTGGCCAGGCATGGAGGAACAGAAATATGAAGAAGAATTCTATGGAGACGAACATGCGAACTAGGACGCTATCCCATGCAGAGTGCCTGTAGGGTTAAGGCAGATGGCATGGGTTCTACTTATCATCGAAGACTTCTGCTATTCGAGTTATTTGCTATTCATCCCTTGAGGCTTTATCTATGTAAGACTTGGCCATAATGGCCATAATTTGTGTAAGACGGTATGTATGGATGTTAGACTCTTGTTATTCAACTTCTGTGTGTTCAGTGAGCATTGATCTCTAGGATCACTGTACACATGCATTCGGTGATCTCGACTCTTAAGTCGGGGTCCCCACAGAGCTGGTATCAGAGCCATCCTAACTGTAGGAAGCCTTAGTTAGCATGGGCGTTAGTTAGATGAGACCCCTTTTCAAAAACCTTCTGAACATCTCTTCTTTTCTAAACCTTACCAACATGAGATATCATCAGCTTATTAACCTCTCCTATTCCACCTTTGTAGATGGCCGGGTACCTGAAGAGCACCTGACCACTGGGTTTCCCTTGCTTCTCGAGGATAGCCTCCAGGAGTGCCAGTTCCACCGAGCGCCCATCCTCACCTACCTTGAGCATTGGGTTAGCAACACTGAGGTGGAGTACCATGTGGAAGTGATCGTGAAGGCAAACGATCGTCCCACAAGTTGGTTCTTTGAGGGACCCCAGATGGCAACGCTACCTCTCGCGAGCTTCTTCCAGAAATGGCAGCCAAGATGACAGCCAAGATGACAGCCAAGTGTCGAGGCTGCTTCACTCAAGGCACTAACCCGTCTCCGCGAGCTTCTTCCAGAGATGGCAGCCAAGATGACGACCCGCTTCTTGCCTTACCGGAAGGAAGGTGAAGATGAAAGCAGCGCACTAGCCCCTCCATTGAAGGAAGGACTCTTTCTTCGGTACCAGACCTACTTCAGTCTATGTGCCGACAGCTTGGCACAAGATTTGGCCTCGGAATCGATGAAGCTCCGAGAAGAACTTACCAAGACCAAGGCACTTCTTCGTCGAGCACAAGAGAAGACAGATAGGATCAAGAAGGAAGGTGCGCCTCCAGGACAGTCCGCTATCGCATACCGAGGCGGAAGGCCCTCTAGAGATGAATCTTCCAAGGATGAAGAACCACCTCGGCGACGCCGTATGACGGCAAGGGAATATCGCAAGCTTTTCCCTGCACCACCGACGAAGCACCATCATATCCAACTCCTCCACTCCCCCACACCCTCAAGCGACAAGGGGGCCCAGACAGATGAAGACAAGGAGGAAGACCCAGAAGAGCCAGAATACGCGACCGAGCATTCCGCCGCTTAGGCATTATTCGCTACTCGAATATGCCAGTTCGTGACCTCTACGGTAGGATAGGTCATGTAACCCCTATGCGCAGTCGAGTCCTTGTATGGTTCATATGAAACCATATAGTGTTTGCTTTTGTTGTGTTTGGATGCATGTCGTATTCTCCCTTCGGGAATATGTAAACGACTACATCACCCATTTAGATTTTAATGAATGTGTTTGGCCCTTTCGGCCCTTGCATGATTTGATTAGTGTCACACCCACCCCCTTACTAGGCACCCATCTATATTGCTTTCCCTCTTCCGAGTCATGAGACCTTTTACTGCTCCAACAGGATGCCTGTTGTAACTCGTACTGGTACCTCTACCCAACAGCCTGAAGCCGGAGCATCCGCTCAGTCAGAGGCCGGCCACGACCAAACCAACGACCAAGCACCACCACCACCACCTCCTCCAAACATGGACATGGCTCAGCTTCTCCAAGCTTTCCGAGAGGAACGCCAAGCCAACACGGCAGCCCTTCAGTTGATTGCTCAAGCTGTCACCAACAACCGCCAACCGGCGGGGAATGGCAATGGACGTTCCACATTGGCAGAGTTCAAGAAGCATGCACCACCAACTTTCATCGAGACTGCTGAACCCCTGGATGCAGACGACTGGGTCCGCACCATTGAGGACTTGCTGGAGCTAGTCGAATTCACTGAAGACCGCGAGAAGGTGGCTTATGCAGCCCACTGCCTCGGGGGGACTGCTAGAGCTTGGTGGGATGGATTCAAGGTCATGCATGCTGGACAAGACATCACTTGGGTCAACTTCAAGGCAGAATTCCGCAAGGCCCACATTCCTTCCGGAATCATGGCTATCAAAAAGCGTGAATTCCGAGCCCTGAAGCAAGGAAGTGGCACTGTCAAGGAGTACATGCAGAAGTTCAGTGTTCTGTGAAGGTATGCCCCTGAAGATGTCAGCACTGATGCTGCAAAAAGGGAGCGCTTCATGGAAGGCCTCAATCAGACTCTGCAATACTCGCTTGTCGTGTGCGACTGCCCGACCTTCCCTGACCTGGTGAACAAAGCACTCATGCTCGAGACAAGCGGCATGCTTTGGAAGACACTCGCAAGCGCAAGATGGTCAGCAAGGGAAGTTCCAGCAACCATAAGCCTCGTCCGTGGCAGTCAGCCCCGGCCAAGCCAACCTATCAGCAACCAAGAGCTCCTGCACCTCGTACCAACTATCAGCCTCAGCAGTATGCCAACCCAAGGCCAGCTTTCAACCCCAATAATAGTGGTGGCAACAAGATCAACAATACAAACCAAGTCACTTGCTTTGGATGTGGACAGTCAGGACACATCTCAAGGGTGTGCCCCAACAAGAAGCCTGATGCCCCGCGCCCCAATGCGCAGAACCCAGGACAAGGCTGCGGGATGCCACCAAGGAACCCAGCTCCTCGCAACCCTCCTAACCATGGGAAGGGGCGTGTGAATCACGTCACTACTGTAGAAGCCCAGGAAGACCCGGACGTCGTGCTGGGTACGTTCCTTGTCAACTCAGCACCTGCAACTGTCTTGTTTGATTCTAGAGCCACGCATTCATTTGTCACTCAAAGATTTGCATTAAAAAGTGGCATGACCCCTACACCCCTGAATAACCCCATGGTGGTACAAACCCCCGGAGCAGAAATGAGAGCCAAGATAGGCTGTAAAGGAGTCAGTATTACCATTAATGGTGTAGACTTCTTAGCAAACCTTATCATCCTAAGATCGCAAGGCTTGGATGTGATCCTAGGGATGGATTGGCTCAGCAAGCACCAAGGCTTGTTAGGCTATGCCAATCGGACTGTCACTGTGACCAATGACCAAGGAGTCGAAGTCAAGTTTGCTTCCAACTCCTCTTCCGCTCAAGCCACTCAAGTCAACTGTCTGTCTGAAGTTGGGCTAGAGCAAGTACCGGTGGTATGCGAGTATCCTGATGTCTTTCCAGATGAACTACCGGGAATGCACCCTGACTGTGACATTGAGTTCATCATCGAGCTCGTGCCCGGGGCAGGACCCATCTATAAGAAGCCTTATAGAATGGGGACGGAAGAATTAGCCAAGTTGAAGAAGCAACTGGAAGAGCAGCTGAGGAAGGGATTTATCCGCCCAAGTGCCTCCCCTTGGGGATCACCTGTTCTGTTTGTGGCAAAGAGGGACGGTACCATCCGCTTATGCATTGACTATAGTTCCCTCAATGAAGTTACAATCAAGAACAAATATCCACTTCCCAAGATAGAAGATCTGTTTGATCAGCTCAGCGGAGCCAAAGTATTCTCCAAGATCGACCTTAGATCTGGGTACTACCAGCTGAAGATCAGACCCGCAAGATATTCCTAAGACGGCATTCGTGACCAGATATGGCATGTACGAGTGCACGGTCATGTCCTTTGTGTTAACCAATGCCCCAGCTTACTTCATGTATCTCATGAATAAAGTCTTCATGGAATATTTGGACAAGTTTGTTGTTGTCTTCATCGATGACATTCTTGTCTTCTCGAAGTCGGAGGAAGAACACGAGCAATATTTGAGGATGGTCCTAGACAAGCTTCGGGAGCACCAACTATATGCCAAATTCAGCAAGTGTGAGTTCTGGCTGCATAAAGTTGGATTCTTAGGTCATGTCTTGACCGAAGAAGGATTGTCAGTTGATCCCGCGAAGATCGAAGCTGTGACCCAATGGCAATCTCCAACGACCGTCAAGGAAGTCAGAAGCTTCCTCGGACTCACGGGCTATTACCGCAAATTCGTGGAAGGATTCTCTAGCATGGCCCGGCCGATGACTCAGCTCCTCAAGAAGGACAAAAAGTTCGAGTGGACGCCAAAATGCGAAGAGAGCTTCCAAGAGCTCAAGAAGAGATTGACCACCGCCCCAGTCCTGGCAACACCTGATATTCACAAGGAGTTCATGATATATTGTGATGCCTCTTGAACTGGATTGGGAAGCGTTCTAATGCAGGAAGGCCGAGTCATAGCATACCTCTCAGGCAGCTACAACCTCATGAAGAGAACTACGCTACTCACGATCTTGAGTTAGCAGCAGTGGTTCATGCCTTGAAGACATGGTGGCACTACCTCCTAGGGAAACGGTGTGAGATATACACAGACCACAAAAGTCTGAAGTACATTTTCACCCAAAAGGAAATGAACATGAGGCAGCGTAGATGGTTGGAACTCATCAAAGATTATGACCTCAGTGTTCAATATCACCCCGGGAAGGCTAACGTGGTGGCCGATGCCTTAAGCAGGAAGGCTTGCTCCTTGAATGCCATTATTCAAGAGAGGCAGCCAGCCTTGTTTAAGGAACTCGAACAATTCAGTTTGGAATTGGTCACCCCTGGATTTCTAGATCATTTGGAAATCAGACAGACCCTGATGGATGAAGCCAAGAAGGCGCAAGGCGGACATGCAAGCATTGAAGGCATCAAGAAGAAGATGAAGCTAGGCAAGGCCCCAGGATTCTCTGAAGACGAGCACGGGATTGTTTGGTACAAAGGCCGCATCTGCGTACCAAACAAGATGGAGTTGAAGAACCTAATCCTGCAAGAAGCCCACGACACTCCGTATTCCATCCACCCTGGAGGAACCAAGATGTATAAAGACTTGAAGGAAAGATTCTGGTGGCACGGGATGAAAAGAGAGATTGCAACCTATGTTGCAAAGTGTGATGTGTGCCAAAGGGTCAAGGCTGAATATCAGCGACCCGCTGGATTGCTCCAACCACTCAAGGTTCCCGAGTGGAAGTGGGATAAAGTCGGAATGGACTTCATCACTGGATTACCAAGGTCGAATAGAGGACATGACTCCATCTGGGTCATAGTCGACCATTTGACCAAGGTGGCCCACTTAATTCCTGTCAAAACTACTTATGATGGCAACCGGCTGGCAGCTCTCTACATCGACAGAATCGTAAGCCTACACGGCGTTCCCAAGGAGATTGTGTCAGATCGAGGAACCCAGTTCACCTCTAGGTTCTGGAAGAAGTTCCAAGAAGCGTTGGGAACCAAATTATCTTTCAGCGCGGCTTTCCACCCACAGACCGGAGGTCAGACAGAGCGAGTAAATCAAATTCTCGAAGACATGCTCCGAGCCTGTGTCTTGGCATATGGAGCCAAGTGGGAAGATTGTCTCCCTTTTGCCGAGTTCTCCTATAACAACAGTTATCAGTCGAGCCTTCAGATGGCACCATTTGAGGTGTTGTACGGACGCAGATGTCGCACACCCCTCAACTGGTCAGAGACTGGAGAAGGGCTAGTATTTGGACTGGATATTCTCCGCGAAGCAGAAGAGCAAGTCCAACTAGTCAGAGAGCGTTTGAAGACAGCCAAGTCAAGGCAGAAGAGTTATGCTGACACTCACCGTCGGGACACGAGTTTCTGTGTCGGTGACCATGTGTACCTGCGGGTAACTCCTCTAAAGGGAACCAAGCGTTTCCACGTCAAGGGGAAGCTCGCACCAAGGTTCATTGGAACCTTTGAGATCACTGCACGATGAGGAGAAGTGGCTTACCAGTTGGAACTACCACCTGAGCTATCCGATGTGCACCACGTATTCCACGTGGCACAACTCTAGAAATGTCTCCAAGTTCCGAACAAGCCTGATCTCTACAAGGATGTTGATCACCAAGCCATTGATCTCCAGCCTGATTTGACCTACCGCAAGAAGCCCATTCACATTCTGGATGAAGCCGAACGACGGACGTGAAGCCGCACCATCAAGTACTTCAAGGTCCAGTGGAGCAACCACACGGAAGCAGAAGCAACCTGGGAACGTGAAGACTATCTTAGATCCGAGTTTCCCGATCTCTTTTAAGACCTAGTTTAGGAATCTCGGGGACGAGATTCTTGTAAGGGGGGTAGGTCTGTCACACCCTGCATTTTGTAACATGTCATTTGCATCAATGAAGCATGAAAATTTGGACCAGCAAATTTTTTTGGCATCATTTGGCTTTTATTTGGAATTGAGTTTTTCTTTATATGTTTTTCATGTGCTCATTAAAGTCAACTATTACCTCTTGAGGAATTCATCTCCATACCCAAAACTTCTGCCCAATGATCATGCCAAGTGTTATATAGCAGTATAGTATTTTCTTATAAAATTAATTTGGCCAAATTGTATTTTCAAAATTTAGTATTCCAAAAACCCCTGAATTGAGGTTTGCACTGCATGTGCTTGATTTATGGTGAGAAAATTATTTCAAAGAGTATATTTGAGACCTAGTAGTCATAGGACTCCCAGAAACCACAAAAGTATAATTTTAAAAGTTATTTTCCTATTTTATTTAAAAGCTTTTTCTTAAGGCCAGAAATGGTCTTTAATAGGGAAAAATTATTTAAGTATTTCAAAAATATTTGCCAAAATTCAGGGAGACTCATAGGACATATATTGTCCATATATAAGAGTTTCAACACTTGGTCATGTTCAAAATAATGGGCTAATCCCTCTAAAACCCTTTCTGGATATTTCAAGCTTTTGAAATATTTACAAAGGCAATATTCTCCAAAAACTCCAGGGAAATTCTATCATGTCATATATGACATATTTGATGATCTTGCCAAGCCCCATGCCTTGGGAAGCAAGAAAACATCATCAAAACCCTCTAAAACCATTATGTCCATATCTAAAGTTTGAGCAACTTTACATTGCCAAACTTGTCCAAATGCCCTCAAACTTGGTGCACATGCTAGAACGGCCTAATAAGGCATCTAGATCAAATGGCACACGCTTTGGAGTAGGGTAACTTGATCTGAATACCCCAAAACCATTTCTGTTCAAATTCAAATTTGAACAACTTTACATTACCAACTTTTTACTTAGAGCTTCAAACTTTGTAGGCATGATCAATACCCCAAATGATGAAACTACACCAAGTGGTGCATCAAGGGGAGATGATTAGCTTGACTTAAACAAGATGAAGCTATTTCTGTTGTTTTCTAGGGTTCACCAAAGTTACATTGGCTAGTTTCTTCAAATGAGCCCAAATTTGGTGAAACACCCTATTTCCATATGACATTCAATCCTATTAAGTGTCATGGCTAGTGGAGATCATTTGCTAGTCCAAAACTTGATCAAACACCTTCTGCCTTTTTACCAAAACTATCATCTTGACCCCTTTTACTATTTACTTTTGCCTCAGCTTTCTACCACAGCTTCATCTAGTTACATTCTACCTACAGTAACTCCCCCATGTCCACAGCTCCATGATTGAGGGGTGAAAATCCCAATTCACCTTCCTAGACAGCCCATTTCTACCCATTTACCAGCTTCACTCCTCTCTCACTGATCATCCAGAGCATCCAAAGCCACACCTGGGTTGATTACTTCGTGCTGGACCCCCCAGACAAGGCGGACACGCCCAGGGAGTCAATGGCATGCCATGGCATGCAATTAGCACGCTCCAGAGCGTGCTACAGTGTGCACCCGCACTGTAGCTTCGCCCAATCGCTCGCCTCCGACCACCTCGTGCTCCCCCCCTCGCGCCTACCGATGCGCCTCGACGTCTGCGACCTCCCCCGGCGCTGTTCCCCTCCTCCTCCTCCCTCCAGTGACCGCCCTCGCACGCGCGTCGGCCGCCCGCAAGCTCCACTCGTCGGCCTCACACGCGCGCGCCTTCTGGAGCATCCCCCGCTCCTCCTCTCCCCTCTACTAGGCGTAGACCTCACCCATGAACCTTCCCGACTCGAACACGAGCGTCTGCACGGCCTCCGGCCTCGCCCGTGACCTCACCGGCGCACGAGTCCATGGTGGACCGGGGCTCGGCTATATAAGCACGCCCCGAGCCTCTCCAACGGCACCCATCTCCTCCCCACACTCCCAGTAGCACTCCAGCACCACCCATTCGCCCTCGGAGAGCCTCAGTGCTCGGGATCGACCGGAGCTCCGCCGAGTCGGGCAACCGGAAATCTCGCAGTACATCCCCTCTCAGCCCCAACTCTTGCTCGATCTGGAGCCGCCGTACCTCACTGACCCGTTCCCCTCCTTCTCCCACTCCTGTTGCAGCCCGGAGCGAACCAGCCAGCAACCTCCCGATGCTCCTCCGCCGCGAGTCCTCGCCGCCGGCGAACCAGGCCTCTCCGACGAGCCGCACCACCACCACTGGGACGGCGACTCCTCGCTGAACCCGCTCCTGCCCATAGCTCACCTCGCCGTGCACCCTATCGCCGCCGGTGAGCTCGCCGTCGCTTTGGCCGCAAGGTTGAAGATGACAGGCGGGCCCCGCCTGTCATCCTCACCACTCTCTCTCTCCCCTCACTGCCACTGACCGCCGGGCCCCGCCCGTCAGGTTTAAAAACCCTGACGCGCGCGCGCTGGCGCTCAAGCGGTGGGCTATTCGCCCTGGGCCGTGCACTGTGGCCGTTCTGGCCCAGTGACACAGGGCCTTTTCCTTTTATTCTTTTCTGTGATTATTTCAAATAATTTCACAGAATTAAATATATGTCCAAATGAATTAATTCCAACTCCTAAAATCTTGTAAAATTCCAACCTATTTAATAGTGTCACTTTCACACATATCCATGAACCTTTTCTGTTTTGTTCAAATTTAAATTCAAATTTGAACATTAAAAGTTCTGTTCAAAAAATCCTTAGATCCCATTCTGCAACTCCAAAACTCAAACTAAGAATTTTTGCCATCTTAGTTTTCCCTCTAGTATTTAACAAAAATAAGTTGACATTTTTCTGAGCACTTTGATTTTTCTGTTTTTATTGTGGTCTTATTTTCCCGTTGTTATTTTGCGACGAATAGATACCGTATTTGATGAAGTTGCTGAAGAAGAAGGTGGGGAAGGATTTGAAGACTTTGAAGACCAAGCCAATCCAGGCAAGCAGCCCTTTGACCATGATACACTTGTGTTCTTCGGAACCCGTTTGTTTCTGAATGAATGATAATAAGAGTTATGGTGGTGACCTAGTTATGAACCACCACATGATGCATGCTTGCTCATAATCTTGCTATGTGCTAGATGCCATGCAAATGGTTAGTAGTGATGCTTAGTGATGCATGTGTGTCATGAAACCTTCGTGGTTGAAATCTTTTCGTAAACCCCATCGGGTGCCCCTAATGCCCGAGGGTGATATTGAGTTAGGTCATCACTTGAGGAAGAAGTGATGTGCTGGTAAAGATCTTGTGCTTGAGTGAAATGATGGATTAGATTTATGTGTGACTACCGTCCCAACCAAATATGTGCAACCACTCTACCCCTTATGGGACGGGGCGTTATTGATTACTTAGGTCGATACTAGCATGGTGCCCGCATTACTAGTGACAGGAAGACTTGAGGTCTTTCCCGGGACGGGGTCGTGCTTGGATAGACGACCATGACTGTTTTCACAGGGCACTGGACACACCGTTGGTCCCTTCATGTACGCGTGACATAAAAATAGGGCAAGTCCCGTGATCTATTGTTTGTACTCGAGGGTTGTGCACCAACGAGTGGACTCTATGTTAGTGTCATCTAAGGAAAGATAATGACCGGGTCCCCAAGTACTTGAGGTACTGCGGGATCGTGGATGACACGAAAGCTTCCCGGATCTTGTGGGTAAAGTGCACAACCGCTGCAGAGTGTAAAACTATTCAAATAGCCGTGTCCACGGTCATGGACAGTTGGTTGGTGCTACTTAAACTATGTCCAGAATTTTACTACATCTGTGAAAGTATGTGTGTGTGTGATGAGTCAAGGTGGTGACTTGATTCGTTGAGTTGAATCATATTCATGTTGATATCGGTAACCTGTCTTCGAGGTTACGTGAGTTTATTGATGCATATACTTGATGATAGAATATTTGTTCTAGCTCGTAGCTAGATTGCTCATTGTTATTCAATTGCATTGTTACTTTGAACAAAATCATGGGTTGCTTGCGAGTACATTCAAAGTACTCATTGGCTTGCCACTGGTTATTTAATTGGCCAGACATGGAGGAACAGGAATATGAAGAAGAATTCTATGGAGACAAACATGCGAACTAGGACTCTATCCCAGTCAGAATGCCTGTAGGGTTAAGGCAGATGGCATGGGTTCTACTTATCATCGAAGACTTCCGCTATTCCAGTTATTTGCTATTCAGCCCAGAAGGCTTTATCCATGTAATACTTGGCCATAATGGCCATAATTTGTGTAAGACGGTATGTATGGATGTAAGACTCTTGTTATTCGGCTTCTGTGTGTTCAGTGAGCATTGATCTCTGGGATCACTATACACGTGCATTCGGTGATCTCGACTCTTAAGTCGGGGTCCCCACAAACGCGCTGTGCTCGTCCCACTTGATTTGGAAGGCGATGTTGTTGTTGTTGTTGTAGAGGTGCGACAGCTGCAGCGGTCGGTGGTGGTGGAAAACGCGAAAGCAATTCATCAAACTTATTATCGAGCTTTGTTTCAAACGTCTTCTCCATGCCATCTATCTTCTCAATGGCCTCTTCAAATCTGTTTAGCACATCTTGCACCTGTCCACTCATCATTTGCTGAAACTTATCATGAACCTCCTTGTTCGTCAAGTTCTCCCAGTCAGTCTCGTCGGCTTTGATCCTGGCATGGTTAGCAGCAATAGAAACACATAAGAATATGATCCTACAGACTACTAACAAGTAGTGGTGGTAGCGGGTGTCACAAATCCGTCAAGCAAATCTCAAATTCTTACCAGTTCTTACCCAATAGCAGGCGGTGATCGGCAACCGATGTAGTCAAAACTCTCAAAGCTTGGATAGAGCGATTACCAGGGAGAGTCAAACGCACAATGTAGATGTATGTGGAGTTGGGAAGGCTTATAATATGGAAGCAAAAAAGGTCAGAAATAATCAATTCAGAGATGCAAAGTTGAATAAACGCTCAACGACGGTACTGTGCTGGTCCTAGGCTAGACCGTGCTAGAGACGCGAGCCTAGAACACTAAAAAAATCACGGCGCGGCACGTAAACAAGGGAGGAGCACACTCTGGAATTTTTTTCTCTTTTTTGCACTATATTTTCCTCTTTTTTTTGCTCCGCACCAATTTTTTTCGAAAAAGTCTACAAATGGTCTAAAAACTGCCTAACTAGAATTTTCCAGACTTAGGTTTTTTTTGAGTTTGGAACTGTTTTTCTACTGCGGGTAGCACAGATGTTTGGGAGTCCTTCTCTGTCATGACTCAGAGTATGGCGTGATCTGGAAATCCAAAACAGAGTAACAAAACACTGGACTCGGAATAGGACTGGTGTCGGAGATGAATCTGGTGGAACTCAGACTGGTGGCGGAGATGAATCTGGTGGAACTCGAACTGGTAGCGGATATATGTTGCAGGTGGACTCGGATTTGCGTGATGGCGGCGGATATGTGGTGGCCTATATGGACTCGGATTGGCGGTGAATATGTGGTGGTGGTATATGGCAGCTGTGATGAAGTTGGTGCGGTGGTGGTGTATGGCAGCAGCGATGATGATGCGGTGGTGATATATGGCAATGGCGACGTGACAACCTGTGAACAAAACTCGAAACTCTAAAGGACTAGACGCTAAGACCAGCAACTTGACACGACGATGCAACCGCAAATTCAACAAAGCAAATAGAGAAAAGATTATGCAAAGGCTCAGATTGGTTCGGATGGGATGAACTAACCCTAATTTTTTTTGGCTTTTTCGTGGACTATAGGTATGAAGAACAGACTCGATCTAAACTACGAAAAACTGTAAAATCTCACCGAGCAACCTAGAAATCTGATACCACTTGATAGATGCAAAGGTGTCCCGTATTTCGATGAGATGGTGGCTATCGTTTTGGATGAAGTCGACTTTGACGATCCGACTACGAACGTTCAAGTACGTCGTGCCTTAGCAATCGCTAAACCAGCTCCGAGAGGTTATTGACCACACCGGAGCACGATCAACCTGACCATGAAGGTCTGTTTCCTGCAGGCAAACGAAGAACAAGCAAGAAACTAAGATTGTAATCTAGATACTGCGAATATAAGAGGAAAGCTTTATATATGGAGGAAGAGGGGGGAATTTCGTGGCCCTTGGAGGAGGGGTCCCAAACCAACCCTAACTCTTGTTTCCCCACACATACGGACTTTAAAAATAGCCTATACTTAAGTATTTCGAAAATACATGGGCCTGGTCCAATAATAAGGTGACGCAACACCTAGAATAGCCTCTAGACGAAATTTATGAAGTGGCATCTTGTATATTTCGTCCAAGGCTTCATGCACTCCTTATGGTGGCTTCAAAGTCCTGAAATCATCACTTGTAGCTCCGTTCATGATCCCCTTGCGCATGCCATCAACTCCATGCGTGTTCTTACTCCAATGTTCATCCTTCTCCAAGCTAGGCCCTTCATTTGTAAGCAAAACAAATGTATCCAATTTAGGCAACATCCTATTCTCATGAACATTAGAATCATTACCAAGAAACGAAAGTACCTAGTATTTTAATTGGCGTGCGCGAGCTCTAGTAATTGGTCCAGT
This sequence comes from Secale cereale, assembly GCA_902687465.1. Classification (NCBI taxonomy): domain Eukaryota; kingdom Viridiplantae; phylum Streptophyta; class Magnoliopsida; order Poales; family Poaceae; genus Secale; species Secale cereale. Next base: position 456,675,417 of record LR738712.1, read on the forward strand.
ATATGTAACAGTAGGGGATGTGGGTGTAACAATTATATTAATGTCCTCGTCACTTGACATTTACTTTACCTAGAACAAGTATGAAACTAGAAGTACATTGTAGTTTTTGTGGGATAGGTTTGCAAGAATATAAAGAGCACGTAATTAGGACTAGGGGCCGTTAAGTTAAAGACACAACTAAATTAGTTTTAGTAGAGAGCTTTTTGTGACGAGAAAGTTATTTGTCCCTAGGGAATTGATACTTAGGCCGGTAATCACTCTTGCAATCTTATTTGAGGGAGAGGCATGAGCTAACATACTTTCTCTTCTTGGATCATATGCACTTATGATTGGAACTCTAGCTAGCATCTGCAACTACTAAAGATCATTAAGGTAAAACCCTATCATAGCATTAAAGTATCAAGTCCTCTTTATTTCCATACGCAAGCAACCTACTTACTCGGGTATGTGCTTCTGTCACTCACGCCACCCACCATAAGCAAATCATGAACATATTACAAACCCTACAGCGGGGATCCCTCACGCTTGCGCGACACGGAGAGCACCAGAGGACAGCACCAATAAGAAAACATGCAACTCAAACCAATCACGATCATCAATTAACCCATAGGACAAAACGGATCTACTTAAACATCATAGGATAGCTTTACATCATTGGGAAATAGTATATAGCGTTGAGCACCATGTTTAAGTAGAGATTACAGCGGGTAGAAGAGGGGTTACACCGCTGCATAGGGGGGGAAGAGTTGGTGATGATAGCGGTGAAGTTATTGGTGTAGATTGCGGTGACGATGATGGACCCGGCGGCACTCCAGTGCCACCGGAAGCGAGGGCAGAGACCCCCCTGCTTCTTCTTCTTCCTTGACATTCTCCCTAGATGGGAGAAGGGTTTCCCCTCTGGTCCATGGTCTCCATGGCATGGGAGGGGCGAGAGCCCCTCCGAGATTGGATCCGTCTCTCTGTCTCTCTCTATTTCTGCGTTCCAGATTCTGGCCTTTCACCGTTTCTTAAATTCCCGGAGATTCCTAGCTCCGATTGGGCTGAATTTTGGACACGATTTTTATCTGGATATTAGGTTTCTTGCGGCGAAAGAAGGGCATCAACCGCCTTACGGAGTGGCCACGAGGGCCCAGGGCGAGCCCCCCACCCTAGTGGGCCACTCGGGCATCGTCTCATGTTGGTTCCGCTTCCCAAAATTCACATATATTCCAAAAAAAAAATCTCCATCAGTTTTTATCCCGTTTGGACTCCGTTTGATATGGCTATTCCGCAAAACAAAAAACATGCAACAAACAGGAACTGGCATTGGGCACTGGATTAGTATGTTAGTCCCAGAAAATAGTATAAAAAATTGCCAAAAGTATATGAAAGTTGTAGAATATTGACATGGAACAATAAAAAATTATAGATACGACGGAGACGTATCAGCATCCCCAAGCTTAATTCTTGCTCGTCCTCGAGTAGGTAAATGATAAAAAAAGATATTTTTTGATGTGGAATGCTACCTAGCATAATCTTGATCATGTAATCTAATCATGGCATGAATATTAAGACACGACTGATTCAAATCAATAGTCTATCATTTGACATTACGACAATAATACTTCAAGCATACTAATAAAGCAATCATGTCTTTTAAAAATAACATGGCCAAAGAAAGTTATCCCTACAAAATCGTTTGGTCTGGCTATGCTCCATCTTCCCCACACAAAGTATTTAAATGATGCACAACCCCTGTTTTAGCCAAGAAATTGTTTTGTACTTTAATATTCTCAAACTTTTTCAACTTTCACGCAGTACATGAGCGTGAGCCATGGACATAGCACTATGGGTGGAATAGAAGGTGGTGATAGACAAAAGGAGGGAGAAAGTCTCACGTCAACTAGGCAAATCAATGGACTATGGAGATGTCCATCAACCGATATCAATGTGAGTGAGTAGGGATTGCCATGTAATGGATGCACTAGAGCTATAAGTGTATGAAAGCTCAAAATAAAACTAGTGGGTGTGCATCAACTTGCTTGCTCATGAAGACCTAGGGCATTTGAGGAAGCCCGTCGTTGGAATATACAAGCCAAGTTCTATAATGAAAATTCCCACTAGTATATGGAAGTGACAACATAGGAGACTCTCTATCATGAAGAACATGGTGCTATGATGAAGCACAAGTGTGGTAAAATGATAGTAACATTGCCCTTTCTCTCTTTACTCTCATTTTTTTGGAGGAGCTTTTTTTTAGCCCCCCTCTTTTTTTTGGTCCATATATTTTTTTGGCCCTTCTCCCTTTTTTTGTTTCCTCACACGGGACAATGCTCTAATAATGAAGATCATCACACTTCTATTTACCTACAACTCAAAGATTACAACTCGAAGCAAGAACAAAATATGACTCTATGTGAATGCCTCCGGTGGTGTACCAGGATGTGCAATGATCTAGCATAGCAATGACATCAAAAAATGGACAAGCCATGGAAACATCATGCTAGCTATATTACGATCATGCAAGGCAATATGACAATGATGGTGCGTGTCATAATAAATGGAACGGTGGAGTTACATGGCAATATATCTCGGAATGGCTATGGAAATGCCATAATAGGTAGGTATGGTTGGTGTTTGAGGAAGGTATATGGTGGGTGTATGGTACCGGCGAAAGTTGCGCGGTACAAGAGAGGCTAGCAATGATGGAAGGGTGAGAGTGCGTATAATCCATTGACTCAACATTAGTCATAAACAACTCACATACTTATTGCAAAAATTTATTAGCCATCGAAACAAAAAAATGAGACCAACCCGAGGGCTAACCCTCGTTGGCATTTTTTTATGGAAGAAACTCTGCGAGCACCACGCGTCCAAGCCGGGACTTGAACTCGGGTGGGCTGGCAGCAACCTCAGCTGCCCAACCAATGGGTCGACGCCCCATCCTCTAGCCATCGAAACAAAGTACTACACGCATGCTCCTAGGGGAAGGGTTGGTAGGAATTAACCATCGCGCGATCCCGACCTCCACACAAAGGATGACAATCAAAAAATAAATCATGCTCCGACTTCATCACATAACGGTTCACCTTACGTACATGCTTCGAGAATCAAAAACCTCAACAAAAGTATTTCTACAATCCACAACCACCCACTAGCATGACTCTAATATCACCATCTTTATATAGCAAAACTATTGCAAGGAATAAAACATATCATATTCAGCGATCTACAAGTTTATGTAGCATTTTATGACTAATATGTGAACGACCAATTCATGTCAAGTCTCAAAATAGATATAAGTGAAGCAAGAGAGTTTTAATTCTTTCTACAAAATATATGCTCATGCTCTAACAAATATAAGTGAAGCAAAGAGCATTCTACAAATGGTGGTTTTCTATGTGAAGAGAAACAGGCAATCCAAACTTCAAATGATATAAGTGAAGCGCAAGAAGCATTCTATAAAGCCATACTCAAAAGATATAAGTGAAGTGAAAGAGAATTCTATAAATCAACCAAGGATTATCTCATACCAACATGGTGCATTTATTAAAAGGAAGAATAAAAAGCACACGACGCTCCAAGAGTTTACGCATATCATGTGAATGAAACGAATCCGAAAACATACCGACTCTTGTTGAAGAAAGATGGGATGCCTTCCAAGGCATCCCCAAGCTTAGACGGTTGAGTCTCCTTATATATTTACTTGGGGTGCCTCGGGCATCCCCAAGCTTGAGCTCGTGCCTCTTCTCCTTCTCCTCATATCGAGACCTCCTCGATCTTCGAACACTTCATCCATACAAAACTTAACCGAACTTTTAGTGGCGGGGTTAGTGCATATGATCAATAAAATCCCATCATGTACTGCTCTAACATTATTGTAAAATTATGAACAAACATTACCCATTGTATTCTATCACAATTCTATGGCCCCAAGTCAAGGAGGCTTTAACAAGAATTCAAACATATGCAAATAATGAAGCTATAACAGCAACCAGTGAAAACAGGACAATCAGTAGTAATCTGAACATTAACCATACTTCTGTAACACTAAAAATTCTGGAAAAAATAGAAAAATTCAAAACTTTCTATAGGAAGACTTTGCAAAAAGTTTCAGATCCTTTTGACGTTCTAGTAAAAAATGTAAAATCACGCACTACAGCCAAAGTTTCTGTTTTTGCACCGCACAAACCAACAAGCAGTTGAATCATCCGAAAGGAAACTCTTGGCACATTATTTTTATAATACAATGGAATTGTACAAGGGGATAATTATTTTTGTTGAAAAGTTTCTGTAATCAAGGTTCCGATCATTGCCTTAGATATCATCATAATTATTCGCTCTTCTATCAATTGCTTGATAATAATTTGTTCACCCACATTAATATTTGCTATCATGAGAGAAGCCTATAGTGAAAACTATGGCCGCCGGGTCTATTTTACATCTTATAAGTTTCCGATCTACTATTGTTCAATATTTTACTTTTCAATCTAGAAATCAAAGACGCAAACATATTTACTTTACTAGTTCATCTATCTTTATCGGATCTCATTTTTGCAGATAACCGTGAAGGGATTGACAACCCCTTTATAGCGTTGGGTGTTAATTGTTTGATTGTTTGTTTAGGTATTTGTCAATTTGTGCGTAATCTCCTACTGGATTGATACCTTGGTTCTCAAACTGAGGTAAATACTTACTCTACTTTGCTGCATCACTCTTTCCTCTTCAAGGGAAAACCAACGCAAGCTCAAGAGGTAGCAGAGAGCTTGATAACCCACAAGTGTTGGGGATCAGTTGTAGCCTCTTTCGATAAGTAAGAGTGTCAAACCCAACGAGGAGCTAAAGGCAGAAAAAATATTCCCTCAAGTTCTATCGACCACCGATACAAATCTACGCACGCTTGACGTTTACTTTACCTAGAACAAGTATGAAACTAGAAGTACTTTGTAGTTTTTGTGGGATATGTTTGCAAGAATATAAAGAGCACGTAAATAAGACTAGGTGCTGTTAGGATAAAGACACAATTAAATAGTTTTAGTAGAGAGCTTTTTGTCACGAGAAAGTTATTTGCCCCTAGGCAATCGATAACTAGACCGGTAATCACTATTGTAATCTTATTCGAGGGAGATGCATGAGCTAACATACTTTCTCTTCTTGGATCATATGCACTTATGATTGGAACTCTAGCAAGCATCTGCAACTACTAAAGATCATTAAGGTAAAACCCAACCATAGCATTAAAGTATCAAGTCCTCTCTATTCGCATACGCAAACAACCTACTTACTCGGGTCTGTGCTTTTGTCACTCACGCCACCCACCATAAGGAAATCATGAACATACTGCAAAACCTACAGAGGGGACCCCTCACGCTTGCGCGACATGGAGAGCACCATAGGACTACACCAATAATAAAACATGCAACTCAAACCAATCACGATCATCAATTAACCCATATGACAAAACGTATCTACTCAAACATCATAGGATAGCCATACATCATTGAGAAATAATATATAGCGTTGAGCACCATGTTTAAGTAGAGATTATAACGGGTAGAAGAGGGGTTACACCACTGCATAGAGGGGGGAAGAGTTGGTGATGACTATGGTGAACTTGTTGGTGTAGATTGCGGTGACGATGATGGCCCCGGCGGCACTCCGGTGCCACCGGAAGCGAGGGGGAGAGAGCCCCCTCCTTCTTCTTCTTCCTTGACCTTGTCCCTAGATGGTAGAAGGGTTTCCCCTCTGGTCCATGGCCTCCATGGCATGGGAGGGACGAGAGCCCCTCCGAGATTGGATCTGTCTCTCTCTGTTTCTGCGTTCCCAGATTCTGGCCTTTCATCGTTTCTTAAATTACCGGAGATCCGTAACTTCGATTGGGCTGAATTTTGCACACAATTTTTATCCAGATATTAGCTTTCTGGCGGTTAAAGAAGGGCATCAACCGACTTACGGAGTGGCCACGAGGGCCCAGGGCGCGCCTCCCCCTGGGCGCGCCCCCCACCCTCGTGGGCCACTCGGGCATCGTCTCACGTTGGTTCCGCTTTCCAAAATTCACTTATATTCCAAAAATATCTCCGTCCGTTTTTATCCCATTTGGACTCCGTTTGATATGGATATTTTGTGAAACAAAAAACATGCAACAAACAGGAACTGGCACTGGGCACTGGATCAATATGTTAGTCCCAAAAATAGTATAAAAAGTTTCCAAAATTATATGAAAGTTGTAGAATATTGGCATGGAACAATCAAAAATTATAGATACGACGGAGACGTATCAGAACTTTGGGTGTGGAAGGGGACGGGGACAGGGGAGAAGGGAGATTTTGCAGGGCTGGAATTGGGGTCGCCAGATACTTCAATCTGAAATGTGGAAGCGTGAACTTTCCTTGTTGTCGTTCCTTTTTTGGGGAGGGGGAGGGGTGGGTGCTACTTGCTAGCGTCCGTACGACACATGCCACCACCAAAACACGACCCTGGTCTGCCTGGTGCACCTAAATTTAAGAATGCAAACGAATCTTCTTTCATTGGCAAACGAATCTTGTACTCCTTGCAAATAAGTATTCCTTTGAAACGATTACTATGAATTAATTAATGAGGAGTTCTTTGAATTAGAGTGTGTTTGTCACATAGGGATCTCCAATTTTAACGTGGATTACGCATTTCATGGTATCCATACTACTTATTTAATACAAATTCATATATGTATAAGATGAACACCATGGTAGGGAAATAACTTTGGATGGATTCAAGTATATGACCACACACATACAAAATACCACAACAATCGAGTCAATATCAACATTTCCACAATTAAAAAACAGATCATCAAATATTTGAGACACTGCCTCTGGAGAAGACCTGATATGGAGGACAAAAGACCTGCTCTGGTAGCATGGCAAATAGTGTGCAGACCCAAAGATCAAGGGGGATTAGGAGTGCTAGACATCTACACACACAACAAAACATTGCTCATGAAGAACCTTCACAAATTTTTCAACAGACATGACATCCCATGGGTCAATCTTATCTGGGAATCATACTATGGTGATGGGAGACTGCCAGGGGGCAGTTTGATAGGATCATTCTGGTGGAAATCCAACTTAGCTCTCATTGATCAATACAAAGCCATTGCTAGATGTAATGAGGGAAATGTAGTAAGTGTTTTTTTCTGGGAAGACTTATGGAGCCAAGCAATACTTAAGCACCAATTCCCTCACTTGTTCTCCTTTGTCAGAAAATCTCAACTAAATGTTCAACAAGTACTGCAGACTGAGTACTTACAAGACCTATTTTTTCTCCCTCTGACAACTGAAGCATATGAGGAATTCCTACAGATGGAAGACATTTGCATTTCCATGAGACAATCAGAATACTTAGACTCATTTGACACTTGGAGCTACATTTGGGGGAATGAACACTACTCCTCCATCAAAGCATATAAAGTGCTAATTGGATACAAGCAGATTCCTCCACATTTCAATTGGATATGGCAGAGTTCGTGCCAGCCAAAGCATAAAGTGTTCTTCTGGCAACTTCTACATGATAGAGTCAACACAAGAAATTTACTTAGAAGAAAGAATTTTGTGCTTGAGGATTACAACTGTGCTGTTGGTGGATGCCAGCAAGAAGAAACTCTTCATCACCTATTTTGGGGCTGCCAATTTGTTCAACAATGCTGGGATTTCATCTGTCCAACAAGAACACCAAACTTATCTGTGTTAGAAGCGTTCCAAGACCTTAAGGACAAACTGAGATACCCTTTCTACATGGAAATCATAATACTTGGAGCATGGGCCATCTGGATAACCAGAAACAATAAGGTCTTTGAAAACATCCAACCTTCTTTCCAAGGGTGGAAGTTCATTTTCTTGGAAGAGTTAAAGCTTCTCAAGTTCAGAATGAAGAAGAAGCATGATAGACAATTTTCTGTTTGGCTTCAAAGCCTCTTGTAAAGACTCCTTTTCCTTTCTTTTTTTTTCTTTTCTTCTTTTTAAGCCTCTTTTTTGTTTTTTAGACTCCTTTTTAGTTTTTTAGGCTTACCTCAAGCCTTCCCGGATACACTCTGTATTTTCACTTTTTAAATAATGAAAAATTGCAGTGGGGTTTTACCATACTGTTTATAGTCAAAAAAAATATCAACATTTCCAAACCTAGTATGGCACGAATTTGAAATAATTATGGAAGCCATATGCATGATCCTCAATTCAAATCTTACAATGTACACAAAATTGAAACGTCAATATTAAGTCTAGTACTATCTACATTCGAATGTTGTTTTTAGCCCCCGCCCCCCTCGGCGCACGCGTTACATACTTCCTCTATTGATCAATCTTCCTCTCCTAACCACCTTACAAAGCTTTGGTTTCCGCACATTCCTTATTTCTCTCCATGTTTTGATCTCTAACTCTCACACACCCGCCATTGCACTCCATGCCGAGCTCTCTCTCTCTCCCCCCTCCCATCCTCTCTTGGTAGATACATGCATTGCATATCTAGACCCCCTCCCTCTCGTGCGCACGCATGCACATTTTCCATCTAGGTCACTCTCGAGAGGCCGTCTCACTCTTTCTTCTGCACAGTGGCACTGGCAGAGCTACAGTGGATTCCTTGGGCGGCCAGCCTGAAGAATAAAACATTGAAAAGAGATGGGTCAGGCCACTTGGCATGCAATTGAAGTAGTGTTTCAGCTAGCCAGGGCGGGCCAGAGCATAGGTTACCCCCAGCGTAGTTCCGCCCTGCACGGTGGCCCACACTCGCTTAATCTCTCTCTTTATCTAAGTCTCGATTAACCTCTCTTACTCTCACACACAAATGATATATATCCCTGTTGGTGCCTCGATTGACACACTCTATACTCTCTCACGCAGTCTGTCTATCCAGGTCGGTCTCTCCAAGCCGTTCCACGCTTTCGACCTCATGGCGGCCCATGCTTGCTCAATCTCTCTCTGTCTCTCTCTCTATGCATGTATCGATTAACCTTGCTCTTTTTCACACACAAATGATATATCTCCATGTTTGGGCCTAATTCGACATATTCATAGTGTATACTCTCTCACACGCACATTGTCTATATAGGTTACTCTCTCCAACCTGTCTCACTCTTTCGATCGCATGACGACCCACACTCGCTCAATCTCTCTCACTTTATATATGTATTGATTGACCTTGCTTCCTCCCACGCACAAAAGATATATGTGCTTGTCTGTGACTGGATCATCTGCGAGCTCTCTCTTACAGCCCTCACCCTTCCCAAAAGCACAATTGGACAATATCTATCCACAACATATATATCTTTTCGACGAATGTCGGGGCACACTCACTTTGTCTCTCTATCTATGTCTTGATTGACCTTACTTTCTCATCCTGTCTTTTCCCCATATCAAAGCTACCTCTGCATCCCTCGCAGAGCCGAAGCTATTTACATTGCGAGGGGGACACCAAACTTCGGTTAATTCGTGAAGGCATTTATTCTGGTGGATTTAGATTATATTTTTGTAGCATTCGCCCCACAACTACTCCAAACACCGTTGCAACCCCCCGCCCCTCCGCCAATTGTTTTCCCTCTGGCTCGGTCACCGCTCTCTTGCACACCCTTTCTAACCTTCCACGTCGCACCATGGTATTTTTGCAAAACACAAGCACTTCTCCTTTGTTTTAGAATCTTCTGTATCATAATAGCCCATTTTTTCTAAATAAATTGCCATTATTTGTTTTTACTTTATGCTCTACAATGCACAATTCCATGAATCTTAAAATAGATATTTTTTTATAAAAATTATTGATTTTGAATGAGATGAACTATAAGAATTAAATGAACATATACATCATGCATATATGAATCAAAGCTTACATGCTATGGTGTGGTATTTATTCATAATTTGGTTGCCAAATCTCATGTGTGCAATGCGCGTGTACCTTACTAGTATCAATTAAAAATGAAAAAGGATGAGGATTGAACATGCGACGAGGGCCTTCAAGCCGCATGTCAATAGACAACATAGTAGCAATGTTTGTTGTACTCCCCTTTGTTGATATAATGTTTTTATATTACCACAGCCTATTTAATGGATAACATGTTTTTTATATTAACTTTAGTACATTATAGTGGGACTGGCTCGTGAGCACATACTATTCCACTTCACTTACTCGTGGGTTCCATGTCTGCTCTCTCTCTCTCTCTCTCTCTCTCTCTCTCTCCTCCCCTTCTACGTTTAGACGCATGGGAAAACACGAAGGTGTTGTTGCCGTTGACCGTATCTGGACGCATTCGCAAGTTACTACACCAGTTTCACGTAATAATAGTACTAGTATTATATGTAACAAGTTTAGGAACAAAAGTAACCATGACCAGTTAGGCTACTAACAATTACATGTGTGGATATATAGATGTATCGCCTACTGCACGGACAAGGGGATTGCTCGCACCCTACAAGTACTTGGAACTGAGTTTCTTAAAAAAATTGGTATTCAATATGAAATGTCTGTGATGAGAAGGAATACATGTTGCTTTATGACCTTTTATATTTAATTTGATACGGCTCTAGTAGAACATTCACTCGATCAAACCATATATTTCATTCAGTCTGACTAGGACTTTGCATTCATACCATGATTGAACTAAAATAAACGCGAATGATAAATCTCAAACATTCAGATTTTAAGCATGGAAAACCGAACATTTTTCATGACATACTTAGATCACGCGGAGGCGGCGGAGGCGTCTTGCGGCGGGAAGCGGCTCCTCTCTCGTGCTATGTGCGTTGTCGGGCCACTGACCAGTGGCCACAGCCGCATCTTGTGCCATCGTCGGCGTACTCCTGTATGTTGTCCCTAGCTTCAAGGAAGGCCATAATGTCCTGGACTTCGGTCTCCGGGAGCCATTCAACTAGCGGGAGGAGGCGACTGGCGTTGGTGCAAGGAAGCAGTCGGTGATGGCGGTCCATCCTGCTGAGGGGGGCACTGGCACCGGCACGGGGATAGGTGCGGGCAACGGCGCGGCGAAGACATTCGTGTGCACGGGCACCAGCACGGGCGCGCGGGTCAGTGCACGCGCAGACGCTTACGTTGGTAGGTGCACGGGCGCGTCAAAGTCAGCGAGGACCTCGTGGAACCCTGTGGCTTCAAGCTCTGCAACAATGTGTGACTCCCAGGCCATCAATGACACGGGGATGCGCGCTGGCGCAATCGGGGCAACGGGAGCTGGAACGGGAGCGGGGACAGGCACTACATCTTCCTGCAAGGCCAGTTCATGCTCGTCCGAAAGCACCTTGTGTTCTTGAGACTCCGGTTGGGTGTCTTCATCAGGAAACTGGAATACTAAGGGCAGCCATCGTGATGTGGCATGATGTACGGTGAGGTCAGGCTGGTGGGTGGCAGACAATAGGAGAATCCGAGAGGAAGAGAGAAGATTGTAGCGAGGTCAGGGAGTTCGGGGGGTGATTTAAACTACGGCACCAGCGCCATTAAAAGTGGGGGAAGTAGGGAGGATGGTGGGCGGCGGAGCCTGGTCAAAGGGCTTGCCTCCCGGTGAGCCTGCTCAGCGGCTTGCTCGCACACCACCCAGTCAGCCGGCACAACAGTCTGCTCACACGACTCCTGGTGAGCCTGCGCAGCGGCTTGCTCGAACGCCTCCGAGTCAGTCAGTGCAACGGTCTGCTCGCACGCCTCCCGTCGACTCACATGCTTGCTTGGACGGCACCTGCCCATGAGAAGCGGGACTCATGGTGACACATAGGTCTAACGCACATGGTTTGAATAGTGAAACCGTTCGCGTTAACATGTGTGACGCCCGGGTAATCAAGCTACAGCAAACCTCGGCTAATGACGCCACATCACCATTGTTACTGTTGATAAACTAGTGTTGATTCAAACTCTGTTCAAATTCAAATTTAAATTAAAGTCAAAGTTTAAATTCCTTAAAATGTCAAAAGTAAAATGTTCAAAGTGTGGCAAATAATCCGTGGATATTTGTCATGATGGAACCAACCTCTTTTGTAATCCCAAAATGCCCCTGGGAATTAATTTGGTGGTCCATCAGCAATTATTTCTGGCCTTTTCAATTTCCAAAATTGGTAGCCAACTCCTATTGACCCCATACATTTTTTCCATCCCCATATATCGTGTTAGATTTATGTGCCAAGTCTTGTTCAAAACAAAACTCAATTGATGCTAAAGGAAATTACAAGACTAAGGCTAAAATTTTAAGCAGAAGAGTTAGCAATAAAAATGAAACCTCCCCAAGTGGGCCTCATGGCCCAGCTGGCCATTCAGCTGACCTGCCAGGCTAGCCCACTCCCCGCATGCCCGACTGGCCTATATGGCCCATTCCCCGAACCGGAAACCCTAGCCCAGTCGCCCGTTTTTTCCACTCTCCCCACGTCGCTCCTCTCCCCTCCCGATCGGGTTGGGATCAATCCCATCAACGCCACCTCGTCACGGCGCCGCTCGCCATCCAGAGACCCCCTCCTCGTCGGACGCCTCGGCCTCTCCTCCCTCCTTGTCAAGCTGCGCGACCGGATCGGCCTCGGCCCGTCAACGGCGACCCGGACCCCCTTCTTCAACCTCGGTCGCCCGAGATCGCCAGCGCTGCTCCATTCACCGGGCCTCCCCGAGACTACTACCAGCTCCCTACAGCTCCATGTGAGCCCCTCTCGATCCCCCCCTCTTCTACCCGCTCGCTTGGTCCTTGCAGGCCGCTGCACCACCGCGTCCCAAGCTCCCGGCGAGCTCGTTCTCGCCGTGCCCGTGGCCGCTTTTCCGCACATGCCGCCCCGCTCTCACCCTGGCCTCGTCCCGCAGCCACACGCGCATGCGTAGGCCTGCTCCCGCCCGCGCTCTCCATCTGCTACCAGATGCTGCACCTGCTCCGCAGATGTCTACACACGCTTCTATTCTTGTAGACTATGTTGGGCCTCCAAGCGCAGAGGTTTGTAGGACAGCAGCAATTTCCCTCAAGTGGATGACCTAAGGTTTATCGAACTCAGGGAAGTAGAGGTTGAAGATGGTCTCTCTCAAGCAACCCTACAACTAAGATACAAGAAGTCTCTTGTGTCCCCAACACACCTAATACAACTAGGAGTTCTATAGGTGCACTAGTTCGGCGAAGAGATTGTAAAATATGGATGATAGGAGTGGCAAAGCAAAGTAATATAAATCTGTAATAAAAAGTGCAGCAAGCAAACAAGTGGTAAACGTGAGCACAAATGGTATTGCAATGGTGGAAACAAGGCCTAGGCTTCATACTTTCACTAGTGGCAACTCCCAACAACATTAACATAATCGAATCACATGATATTTCCCATAAAACATGCAAGGGGGACGCACTCGGAGGTCATTCCTTTGTGGTCAAGAGAGGACGAGAATTATGTAGGGCTACAAAAGCACACCTCAAAGTTCGTAGTTCTCAATCTATGGATTTCCCAATGTCACCGCGGCCATCCAAAGAGAGTACCACAATCACCACAACATATCTCAAGGATAGTCAAAGACAAGCACCAAGAGACTCTCAATCTTCAATCAACACACAAATAGGAAATCACTCATGAAAATATTCTTCTAATCCATGTCCAATAGACCGCTGTCACCTTGGTCTCGGAGATTATACTAGATAAAGACAAGTGAGTACATCAATCCAATACATAGAGGAAGGGGAAATATCATGGGATCACCCTAGATTAACATAGCCTATGATCACAACGAAGATCACATCATGGGAGAGAGAATTGACCACATAGCTACTGGTAAGAACCTCAGCCCCGAGCAGGAACTACTCCCGCATCATGGAGGGAGGAAGCAATGTCGATGGAGATGAATGCGGGGGCACTTCCCCGTCCCGGCAGGATGCCGGCACAGGAATTCTGGTCCCCCGAAACTTGGTGGCGATGGCGGCGGAGATCGGAATTGCGTCTGGAGAAAAGGGGTCTGGAATCAGGGTTTTCGCGACGGGAGATAAATATATGCCAAAGGGGCTCGCCAGAAGCGGAGAGGGGGGCCCTGGTGCCCGGCCTAGGCGGCCAGGGGTGGGGCCGCCTGGGCTGCCCCTGGCTCCCCTCTGGCCCCACTTCGGGCGCGTGGAAGCTTCTGGAGCGCTGATTTTTTATATATTTTTCCCGGAATTTTTCTGGCAATTTAAGTAATGGGAAAACCTGAAATACAAAAACAGCAGAAAACAGAAACTGGCACTGGGGTGCACTGAGTTAACAGGTTAGTCCAAATATGATCAAAAGTGTATCAAAGGCATAGCAGTATCACACAAAAGAAGCATGGAGCAAGCATAAATTATAGATACGTTTTGGACGTATCAACATCCCCAAGCTTAATTCCTGCTCGTCCTCGAGTAGGTAAATGATAACAAGCATAATTTATGTGGTGACATGCTACCAAAGAGTCTTTAACAATCACATGACAAATGCTTATTGAGATAATGAATCTTTAGTAATTAAGTTGCCTCACGAGAATATCACAAAGAATTGAAAGTTTACAATATGATACTGAAACACCCAATAGATTTGTAGTGAGCATGGTGTGCAAACATGACAAAGTGATACCTTGCTTGCCCCCTTTAGTGAAGCAAAACATAAATGCAGGAGCACCTCCGAAGTTTAAGTGACGACTAGATACAATGATTTCAGGATAAGCGATATCACAATCATGCAGAAGACAATGGTACTTTGGGACAATGCACATTACACTCAGAATGACAATCATGCTCTCAATAGTTGGTGCTTTGAAGAAAGAAGGTGGAGACTCAACATAAAAGTAAAAGAATGGCCCTTCGCAGAGGGAAGCAGGGATTACTCATGTGCTAGAGCTTTTTATTTTGAAAACATAGAAACAGTTTTGTCAACGGTAGTAATACTTCATATGTGTTATGCATAAGACATCCTATAAGTTGCAAGCCTCATGCATCGAATACCAATAGTTCTCGCACCTTGTCCTAATTAGCTTGGATTTCCATGGATTATCATTGCATTACATATGTTTCAACCAAGTGTCACAAAGGGGTACCTCTATGTCACCTGTACAAAGGTCCAAGGAGATAGATCGCATTTGATTTCTCGTTTTTGATAGATCTCAACTTGAGGACATCCATACCGGGACAACATAGAAAATAGATAATGGACTCCTCTTTAATGCTTAAGCATTCAACAACAGATAATATTCTCATAAGAGATTGAGGATTAATGTCCAAGCTGAAACTTCCACCATGATACATGGCTTTGGTTGGCGGCCCAATGTTCTTCTCTAACAATATGCATACTCAAACCATTCAACTCATGGAAAATCACCCTTACTTCAGACAAGACGAACATGCATAGCAACTCACATGATATACAACAAAAGTGTAACAGTTGATGGCGTCCCCAGAAACATGGATACCGCTCAACAAGCAACTTATAAGAAATAAGATACATAAGCGACATATTCTTTACTACAATAGTTTTTAAGCTACTTTCCCATGAGCTATGTATTGCAAAAACAAGGAATTATTTTGAAGGTTTTAAAGGTAGCACATGTAAATTTACTTGGAGTGGCGGTGGAATACCACATATAGGCAGGTATGGTGGACTCATATGGCATAACTGGTTTCAAGGATCTTGGATGCACAAGCAGTCAGTCCGCTTAGTACAGGTGAAGGCTAGCAAAAGACTGGGAGAGACCAACTAAGAGAGCAATGACGGCCATAATCATGCAGAGCGACAAAGCAACATTGAATCGGGCATGGAAGTTATATCACTACTCAGAAATTAAAGATCATCAAGGCTTGATAGACTTTCTTTACAGTCTTAAATATGCGTGAGCATATGCCAAGTCAATCAAAATAAATTCTTGGAGGAAGATATCACTAAACCATACCACATCATAGGCAAACAAATCATGCTGGTACTTCAGTAACACATTAAGAACCCCCAGCTATTTGAGACTAACCATAAGAAAACATGAACTACTAAGCACCATTATGCACATAGCATTTTTATCATAGACATATCAACCAGTGCCACAGAAGCCAACTCTCTTAACAAGATAGGCATGATAACTCAAGAGAGTTCCAGAAGCAACAACCTAAACAAAAGCTCTTAAAAAGCTAAGCATGAAAACTAAGAGCTAAGCATGACAGCAGCTATGAAAAGATAAAGAACACACACAAGAAGATGCGCATGCAAGCCTATGTTGTGTTCTAAAGTGGAGTGGAGCGTGTTTCTCTCCCAAACGATGAAGGCTAGGATCCAACTTGTTATGAACAGCAAGCAAAGCTAAAGAAAACTAAAAAGGAAACTAAGAGCAAGACGCTCCAAGCATAGCACATAACGCATGAAGTGATTAAAATATAGTGGAACGAAAGACGAACTGATAATTGTTGATGGAGAAGGGGATGCGCGGGGGCATCCCCAAGCTTAGACGCTTGAGTCTTCTTGAATATTTCTTGGGGTGCACGGGGGCATCCCCAAGCTTGAGCGTTTGACACTCCTGAATCTTCTTTTATCATCTTCCCTCGCACACTTGAAAACTCCCTTCATACATAACTCATCATAATCTGATTAGCAAGGTTAGTACCCACAATAAAATAATATTTCCCTACTGGAAATAAAGATATTCTTGAAGGTCTACTGTTTCTCAAGATCGCCAAAAAGGTTTTTGCAAAGAAAAAGCAAGCTCATGGTTTGCAAAACGAAGAAAAGGCAAAACAGGACAGAATCTGTGAAAAACAGACCAGCAGGTAGTAAATAATTTTTTCGGGGCACTTCTGCAACTCAAATCAAAAAACTCAGAACAGATGCTCGAAATCCAATTGTATAGAGCACACTGTCAAACAAATTCAGATCAAAAAGATGATCTGGTGATTTTATACGAATTTTTCTGTCCAAGGACAGAATCTGTTTTCTGGACAGCACGTCACAACTTTTGAACTTTCTTGCAATCGGTGGCTAAACTTGGCACAAAGCTAAAAAATAAAGATACAATGATGTTTCTATAGTAGTAACAAACATCAAGACCACTAAAAACTGAAAGAACAAACTGAAAGCAAAGATAACAAGGGTTGTCTCCCTAGAGCTCTTTCTTTATAGCCATAAAGATAGGCTTAAGACTTTAATGATGCTCTCGTAGGAATAAGAGTTGAATAACAAAAGAGAGAATCAAGAAGCAAATACCAAACACATTTATGCCTAACATGCTTCCTATGCATAGGAATATTGCAATAGAATAATTCATTGAAGCACAAAGCAATAAGCATACGAAGACAAAACAAGTGCAGCTTCAAAACCTTCAACATAAAGAGAGGGAACTTGATATTATTGAAATATCTATAAGCATGTGTTCCCTTCTCATAATAATTTTTAGTGGGATCACGAATAAACTCAACAATATAAGCATCACATAAAGCATTGTTACCATGATCCACATGCAAAAAGGTACTCCTACTCTCCACATAAGCATAATCTTTCTCATTGGTAATAGTGGGAGTAGGACTATCATAAACAACATGAACACTATAGATTAATTGTGTATTAGGAAGATGGTGTTCAACAAGGGAGTAATTCCCTCCATGATTATGACAAGTTCCATAAGGATAATTTCTCCTTATGTCATAGGTACCTTTATAATCACTATAGATTGGAGCTATAACATCATCATAGTAGATAAGAGCATTATCATTGCTAGCAACTATATTTGTAAACATGTTGTCTTTATTCTTACTAGCAAAAGAATTATCAATTATCACATTACTAGTGGGTAAAGGATTTGCAATCCTATCATCCCCAAGCTTAGAGCTTTCCATATCATCACTTTCAGAGTTGGTACCAAAAAGATTTTAAAGATCATAAGTAGCATTATCATCATTTTCCCAATCACAATAAGTAACATGCATATCATAATCAAAATCATCTTCAATAGTACCTACGGACGTATCATCAAGATGATAATTAAGGCAATAAACTTCACCTTCTTCTTTAAACTTACAACCGTTAGGATAAAAGTTGATGGGAGGAATATGCTCAGGCCAGGTTGATACCCATTCTTCTTCCTTCTTGCTCCTCTTCCTCCTCCTCTTCTTTTTCTTCTTCTGCACCTTAGGAGGGAGTGGTTGGAGATGAAGCTTCTCCACATATCCTAGTTTATCATTAGAAACAATAGGGGAAACTTGGGAGAAACTCTCCTTTTTATTAGCAAAAATATAAGAGACATTTTTATACTTTGGTAAAGTTCCCTCCTTTCTAATCTTACTTATGTAATCATTTTCATGGCAATTAACAACACAATAGAGATGGCAATTTTGCAAAGTGTTTTTTATTCCTATGGCATTAACATCTAGCCAAGAAGTCTTTTCTGATAACTCTTCACACATCAAAAATAAAATAAGCTCATCATAAAGATCAGAGGTGATCATGTTATCACACAACTGGTTAACAGTTATGTTTTGAAAGTGCATGCATTGAAAATTAAAGTGACCTTCTATACAGCAAAGTTCACAAGTAAAAGGATAAAGGTCACACAATTCTCTAGCAATTTCATTTAAATCTTTGACCCAAGTGATTGTTCTTTCATGCTTATGTTGCTTACAATACTTCTCTTCTTCAATCATAGGCCTTTCACAAGGTCTATCCACTCCACAAAAATTAACATGCTTATATAAAACTTCATTTTTAGGAATTGGATCATGCATGTTGCAATCATCATGAACAATTTCATTTTCTTTGCAAATCTCTTTAAAAGGTTCATGATGCTTGATCTAATACTCCTTAGGCATATTAAGATGTGAAGCAAAAGATTTGAGGAAATCAACAAGGAGTTGAAAATCAAGCCCAAACTTAGCGCTAAACTTATTAAAACTTGTAGTTTCAACAAAGGACTTAATGCAATCATACTCATAAATTATACCTGACTCTTTACATTTGTCGATCTCCCAATCTTCAGTGTTGCGTTGAATTCTTTCAAGGAGTTCCCATTTAGCATCAATCTTTTCGTTTGTGAAATAACCCATAGAGGAAGCATCGAGCAAATCTTTATCCTGTCGAGAGAGCCTCGCATAGAAATTAGTAATAATCATATCTTTGGGGAGCCCATGGTTAGGACATTTTAGCATTAACGTTTTCAGTCTCCCCCAAGCTTGAGCTATGCTCTCTCCGTCATGAGGATAGAAATTATAAACATAATTTCTATTCTCATGAACTTCATGAAGAGGATAAAACTTGGAGTAAAAGAGAGACTGGATCTCTTCCCAATCCAGCTGGTGAGAGTCATCTAGTAGCCTATAACATTCCAATGTTTTTCCTTTCAGTGCAAAGGCAAATAATTTCCACATGACTCCATCTCTTGTCAAACCTGAAATCTTAAACAACTCACAAAGTTCTGTAAGTTTCAACAAATGAATACTAGGATTTACTGTCCCATCATAACAATCATTCCTAATTATTTCAGTTATCCTAAGTGGTATTTGGAACGGGATACATTCAGTAGGTGGAGGAGACTTCTCTACCACGGGTGTGGTAAAGCGGCCTTCCCCAAGCAGCGAACTAAGAGTGCGGTTTTCCATAAACATAACTAGTGAAACTAAAAACAAGAAACGAAAAGATTTAATTGCAAGATCTAAAGATATACCTTCAAGCACTTACTTCCCCGGCAACGGCGCCAGAAATAGCTTGATGTCTACACACGCTTCTATTCTTGTAGACTATGTTGGGCCTCCAAGCGCAGAGGTTTGTAGGACAGCAGCAATTTCCCTCAAGTGGATGACCTAAGGTTTATCGAACTCAGGGAAGTAGAGGTTGAAGATGGTCTCTCTCAAGCAACCCTGCAACTAAGATACAAGAAGTCTCTTGTGTCTCCAACACACCTAATACAACTAGGAGTTCTATAGGTGCACTAGTTCGGCGAAGAGATGGTAAAATATGGATGATAGGAGTGGCAAAGCAAAGTAATATAAATCTGTAATAAAAAGTGCAGCAAGCAAACAAGTGGTAAACGTGAGCACAAATGGTATTGCAATGGTGGAAACAAGGCCTAGGCTTCATACTTTCACTAGTGGCAACTCCCAACAACATTAACATAATCGAATCACATGATATTTCCCATAAAACAATCAAGGGGGACACACTCGGAAGTCATTCCTTTGTGGTCAAGAGAGGACGAGAATTATGTAGGGCTACAAAAGCACACCTCAAAGTTCGTAGTTCTCAATCTATGGATTTCCCAATGTCACCGCGGCCATCCAAAGAGAGTACCACAATCACCACAACATATCTCAAGGATAGTCAAAGACAAGCACCAAGAGACTCTCAATTTTCAATCAACACACAAAAGAGGAAATCACTCACGAAAATATTCTTCTAATCCATGTCCAATAGACCGCTGTCACCTTGGTCTCGGAGATTATACTAGATAAAGACAAGTGAGTACATCAATCCAATACATAGAGGAAGGGGAAATATCATGGGATCTCCCTAGATTAACATAGCCTATGATCACAATGAAGATCACATCATGGGAGAGAGAATTGACCACATAGCTACTGGTAAGAACCTCAGCCCCGAGGAGGAACTACTCCCGCATCATGGAGGGAGGAAGCAACGTCGATGGAGATGAATCCGGGGGCACTTCCCCGTCCCGGCAGGATGCCAGCACAGAAATTCTGGTCCCCCGAAACTTGGTGGCGATGGCGGCGGAGATCGGAATTGCGTCTGGAGAAAAGGGGTCTGGAATCAGGGTTTTCGCGACGGGAGATAAATATATGCCAAAGGGGGTCGCCAGAAGCGGAGAGGGGGGCCCAGGCGCCCTGCCTAGGCGGCCAGGGGTGGGGCCGCCTGGGCTGGCCGCCTGGGCTGCCCCTGGCTCCCCTCTGGCCCCACTTCGGGCGCGTGGAAGCTTCTGGAGCGCTGATTTTTTATATATTTTTCCCAGAATTTTTCTGGCAATTTAAGTAATGAGAAAACCTGAAATACAAAAATAGCAGAAAACAGAAACTGGCACTGGGGTGCACTGAGTTAATAGGTTAGTCCAAATATGATCAAAAGTGTATGAAAGTGTATCAAAGGCATAGCAATATCACACAAAAGAAGCATGGAGCAAGCAGAAATTATAGATACGTTTTGGACGTATCATCCGCCGTGGCCGCCACTGTCGCGTTGCCGCCGTCCGCCGTGCATAGCGCCCCCCCCCCCCCCCCCCCCCCCCCC
>LR738712.1:456696643-456709293 GCA_902687465.1 Secale cereale
CCCCGCGAGCCCTTGGCCACACCGCACCTGCTTCAGCCACCGCACACGCTCGCCACCTCTGTGGCCTCCACCGCCGCCGGACGACGCTCCCTGCCTGCCTTCGGCTGCAGGCGGCCGCTATCCCGCGCCACCCACGACTGCGGCCCCACGCGCCCTCGTGCCGCGCCCCACCTCTCCGGCCAGCTCCCGCCGGCTCACCGTCGAGCCCGCCTCGTGGTGGCCTCGTACCGGCCGCCTCAGGTGGCCGGCCTCACAGTGTCGTGGCCGGCGCCCCGCAGGCCATCGATCTAGGCGTCGGGTGCCCAGCGCCGTGCCCGCTACGCCGCCCGACCCAATAAGGCCTCGGTGCCTTTGACAGCTGGGACCGCCCTGCCTGTCTATGACGAATGGGGCCCACGGCCCAGGAACGTTAAAAAAAGAAATTTAATTTAAAAAAATAAATAAATAATAAATTATTAATTAATTAATTAATTAATTAAGCATGTTATTAAACCTAACCTAATTAGATAGCTAATTACTGTTAATTAGTTTTAGCCAATGACAGCGGGCCCCACACGCCAGGTTTGACTCAGTCAACCTGTTGACCTACTGACAACATGGTGATGTCATGCTGACATCACCTTTTACTATTCTGGATAATGTTGATTTAAATAAATTGAATAAATTCCAGAAAATACTTTAAACTTTGGAAAATCATATAAAATAATCTGTAACTCGGATGAAAATGTTCTATATATGAAAGTTGCTCGGAACGACGAGACGAATCCAAATATGTGGTCTGTTTGTCCGCCACACATCTCTATCATACCGAACATGCAACTTTCCCCTCCGGTTCGCCTGTCCAAAAATGCCTAACATTGGGAAAACATTCCCAGATGTTATCCCTCTTCGCCAGTAGTGTGTAGCACGGCGTTAGAACACCCTAGAATTGTGTGTTGACTACTCATGCTTCTTTGTCGCATCTGTATGCTTTGTATTTATTGTTTCTTCCCCCTCTTCTCTCCGGTAGACCGCGAGACTGATGCTACCTCGGTGATCGACTACATCGACGACGACCCCTCCTTCTTGCCAGAGCAACCAGGCAAGCTAACCCCCCTTGATAATTCCGATATCACCCACTCTCTTCTCTCTTATGCTTACATTAGAACTGCTACTGCTTTTTGTATGATCCTATTCTGAAGCATAGCCTGTTGTTGATACCTGCTTTCATACCTTACATGTTTATACTAAACTCCTTAGTATAGGCTGGTTAGAGATTCATCAATGACCCCCACATTGTCCCGACTGCCCCGCTGGATTATCAGAAGATCCGATCAATGGGATCGAAGACCAGGCCCCGGCACCGCACATCACTTTCCCCTTAGTTGCTCGACAATACTGGGTTACTATCGAGTGCCGAGGGTGACACCTCAGCAGCACTTCTAATTTTAACCTTGTAGGTTAGTTCATCGGTTATGGTCATCGAGGGTGATTCGTCTTTCTCCACTCCTGATAACGCCACTATCGTGCAACTCCTCAAGAGTGGACCTCGAGGGTGACTCCTCTTTCGTTCACCTTGACGATAAACATCAGGTGGAATTTCATCGGGGTGATTCCCTCAGGTTTTCCCTTTGGTGTTAGAAACACAGTTACTATGGTTACTATGACTTTACAACTGTTACTTGGAAAGGCGGGTCGACCCTAAGGGGTACCCGCGAGTGTTGTGGAGACGGGTTGACCAGGAGGGTACCTGAGAGTTGAATACGAGGCGTGGCCGGGCATTCTTAGCCCTTGCCGCAAGTCCTCGAGACGGGGCGACGGGGTCACATCTTTCGTGAGTCTCTTCTCGTTACCGCGTTACCAAGACACTAAACGGTTTAGATATTTGATCCAAGGGGCCTCTGGCCTGATAGCGCTAACCATCACGTGGGCATAGTATGGGCGTTCTGCGTCGTATGCATCACCCGAAGCTTAACTGGCGTCAAGCGATTGAGCAGCGCGCGCCGGGTTGGACTGGTTATGTACCTACCTTTTTAAGGAGGTAGGTAGGTCTGCTCACCGGCCGCGTACACAACGTGCAGGAGTTCCCGGGATGATTGGCCCATGACCCGTGGGGGCATAGGGTTTAGTCCGGCGTGCATGACCTCTCTATTAAGCCTAGGTCGGGTTGCGGCGTAATGTTTGCCAAGGGCGGGCATGACCTGATGTTGTGCCCGGTCGGAGTTAAGCAAGCGTGGTGGGTAAGTTGGTGCACCCCTGCAGGGAAGAAAACATCTATCGATAGCATGTCCTACGGTAATGGACACTTGGAGTTGTATCCCGATCGATACAACTAGAACTGGATACTGAGACATGGATGGATATGTGGCTCTGGGACTGCTTCCTCGCAGGGAGTCGAGGAAGGATCTCTGGGCGTTATTGCTACAACATGCTTGATCATTATAATATGTTATTCTCTACTCTCTTCTACTGCTGGAAGATTGGTTGTTTCCAGAAGATGCTAGTCTTCGGTAGGACTAGCTTCTCCCCCTCTTATTCTAGCATTCTGCAGCTTAGTCCATAGATACTACACCTTTTCATTGATACCGATGCATATGTAGTGTAGATCCTTGCTTGCGAGTACTTTGCTCCCCCTTTTCCCCCTTCTTGCTTATTTCTGGTTGATGCAACCAGATGATGGAATCCAGGAGCCAGATGCCACATTTGACGACTGCTACTACCCGATGGAGACTACTACTACGTGTAGACCGCCGACGACCAGGAGTAGTTAGGAGGTCCCAGGTAAGAGACCTTGCCTTTTTGATCGTTGATTTTTGGTGCTAGCCTTCTTAAGGCAAACTTGTTTAACTTATGTCTGTACTTAGATATTATTGCTTCCGCTGACTCTTGTGTGTTTGAGCTTATGTATTCGAGCCCTCGAGGCCCCTGGCTTGTAATATAAAGCTTGTATTATTTTAATTTGTGTCTAGAGTTGTGTTGTGATATCTCCCAGTGAGTCCCTGATCTTGGTCGTACACATTTGCGTGCATGATTAGTGTACGGTCAAATCGGGGGAGTCACAAGTTGGTATCAGAGCCGACTGCCTATAGGAACCCCCCCTTTCCAACTCCTTGGCCAAAGTTGAGTCTAGTCTTGAAAAATTGTTTTACTAACTTGGTTGTGTGGCCTACGGGCCCACGTCGCCAATTGGGTGGTATTAGGATATTTTATTCCTCGTCTTTACTCTGGGATTATGATCTCTCTTCTATTCGGGTTAAATGATTTTGTTAAAATCTAACTTTAGGTTCTCGAAAATACTTTCTCCCGGAGAGCCCCTTCAGTCAAGATGGTCGCCCGCTTCATCAGAAGATTCGGGAGATAATATTTGATGTTTTCCGAGATTCTTCTGGCCTCTGCCTTTGCAATTCCTTACCATCGTTATATCCATTTGGATAACGAATTACACTTGTCATTCATACAATCAATTCTCCATTGCTCTTATTATTACAAGATACCCCGAAACATCTTCCGGTATTCCATATATCGTTTGTGCCACTGCTTTGCAGTTCATTGCCACATGAATACCCTTATGGATATTTCCTCCCATTTACCGAGTATCCGCTCATCCCCATTCATTTGTTTCACAAGTCTCAAAAATATCATTCGACCATCGGAAAATCCTGAGCAACCTATTGCTCTTGAAATTCTTGCTTGCTTACATTATGGTTACCCCATAAGTCTAGTAATCCTATTGACATCCTTTGTCATTATCATTTTGAGTCTGTTGATTCAACATGTTGCGAATGCTCGCAATCCTAGATCCTAGAATTCATCCTTCCGGCTCAGACGTCATGTTGAACGTGAGCTGGTTCTCGACCAATCTGTTTATCATCGATTGTACCCCTAAGTCTATTCAACTTATGCGTCCTTTATCAGAGCATTTGCTTATGATCCCTTGATTTGGAAATCATAATTCCTTTGCATCCGAACTTGAATTATTCAGTTGTTTCTATAAACTAATCTCTCTGTATGCTTTCTTCTTCTAGTAGAGTACCCATGCTCACATCAGATTCCTTGTAGATCACCGGATCCTTTGTTGGATTTTATCCGACAACGTCCTTCATATTCTAATACCTTGTGAGTCCAGCCATGATATATAATGCCTTGGGTAAAATATATCATCTGCTTTCTCAGCCATGCTCTACTTTCGATCTTGTATAATTTTCTCCTGAAGTTTGCGTAGTATGAGTCTAAGATGCCTCGATGGGTTGAATTTATGCCTTCCTTAATCTGTGCGAACCCGAAAGTTCTTCAAGGTTCATACTCCTCTGGTAATTCACCAGGCAAGTCTTCACAATCTATTCATTTTTAATAGAGCAGTGAATGAAAGCTTATGCATTGAAGAAGTGGGAGTCAACCTTGAACTTTCTGTTCATGCCCATGGAGACGATGTAGATCTTATCATTAAAGCTTCTCTTAAATTGATTATCCCCTTGATATAAGTTCATCTTGTATCTAGGATCTGGCCTTTTTCAATCATGGTTCCGACCATGTTCTTCTTTAAATACCATTTCTCGTGCAGGTTTAAGCACTTGTCTCCTACAGATCAATACCCCCAGCCCAACCTCTACTTTGAGCTGTCGTCGAGTATTACCCCCTGGTATCTCGAGATTATCACGGAACTGCATAGCTTCTTATGAGTTCTTCAATATGTGTTACATTTTCACTGACTGCAATTTTCCTCGGGTTCCGAGTTGTTAGACACTCAAGGACACCGATAAATGAATCAATTCTACTCTCCGATTCGATAACTCTAAGTAATCTCCATTGCTTATGAGTTTATTAATTCCTCAAGTCATATCTAGCCTGATCGGCTATATCATTATCGTGCATCCTTTTAACGGTGCTACCTGGTCCTTCTTCATGGAGCAAAATTTCGACAATGTGCTAAGCTTGCGTAGATCTTCCTCGGCATATCATTTCGCCATGAACAACTATCTTTATTTCAAGTTTGTATTGTACTAGTGGTTTCAATAACCTTTCGCTCCATCTTTCATTTGACTTGATGTCATCGCCGATCTATTACATCCAAATGTGTCATGATCGTCATCAACAATGATTTGCCTTCTTCCAAGTTGTGAATCGAATTCATGATGGGTAATACCATCCTTTCCCCTCGATGATTTGTATTAACATCGACAACATTCTTGCATTCCCTCCAGCACAAACTTGTTCTTAGTTTGTCTTATACCTTGTGTTCCTTCTTATCCAACTTATGATATGCTCTACCTTGGAGTAGTACCATCTATCAGGTCAAGAATGTCGTGAGAATTTCACCAACCCTTACAAATTCTTGATACAAGTAATACTTCTCACCATCTTCGTTTATTCCCTGGTCCCCGTGTTGTTTCTAACCGGAAACCCAACAATTGAAGTATGACGTGTGAATCCAGAACTTCTAGCAAACCGAATGCTTTGAACTGAATGGTCGATAGTTTCATTCCAACCCTTCTGGTTGTTAAACCTCCATGCTAACATCGATCTTGATACTTGGTACGTATTTCCAGGTGCATTTCGTTTAGTACTTAATTGTGGATGTTCTCCACGAACACACTTCATTATATATCCTGGTGTACCCAATGTCTGACCTTTGCTTGAAGACCATGTCGGAGCTATCTCGAAGCATGTCTATGGTACTCCAAAGATCCACAAGAACATTGTAAGCGCAATGCTAGATGTTTCTTGATCAACTATCCAACATCGTTGTGTGGGTACATATCATAATTCTTCTTACCCCTTTTATCTATATGGTCATGAATTTGATCTCCTGACACGTATATCATGCCCTGCTTAATCTTGGGAATGATATACTCCTATTCATTGTGTTTAAACACATTTTCCTTTCCATTTGTTTGTTTAACCTTTCTTTGATCTACATATAATCTAAGCAGTAATAATTTTCTGCTTAAGTGAACACTTGGTGTACGACTCTGTCAGTAAGACCCTGTTACTTTTGTTGATAACATTCTGGTAACCATCGATGGACGAGATCTTTGCCTATTGGTCCGCCTCGTTCAACGAGCAGGAAGATGGTTCTCTTTGTCCCACGCCCTTGGTACCGATGTTATTGCCGACATAACTGACAGGCTATCATCTGACATGCCTTGCTTACATGATCATGCAAGACGTCACGACCCTTCCTTTTTTTAACCCACATGGTGGGCCCATAACCCACAGTTCCACATGATCGAAACCCGACTCTCTTATACACCCCTGTTTCTAAAGTTATTCCAACTGCTTGGCTTGTATGAGGTTCATGAGCCACCTTCCTAGTATTCTATTCTAGAGTCAGATACAATACATAGATATCCCCGTTGCTCTGAACCCCTCTCGCACTCTGTTTCAGACATCGAACGTTTACCTACCCGCTTGAAGATTCTCATGTATACTTATGTTTCTCTCGATGTATTTCTGAGTTCCAACTCGAGAGGTATTCATATGCTCATCCATGGGATAACCCCAAGTTATTACCCTTACAACATTCGGTCGTTGCCGAGCTGCCCCTTCCCTATTCATAAGTAAGAAATTCTCGAAGAAAGAAAGACGAAGTCATCATGATGACCCAAAGCAGAGAAATGAAGACATCAATGTAATGGATCGACCTCTTCGAGAAGAGCAACCAAGACCAAGAAGACTCGATAGAATTTCATAACCACACCTTTCCCCTTACGCTACCTATTAAATCTCGCGACGAGATTTCTTGTAGTGGAGGAGAATTGTGACGCCCAGGTAATCAAGCTACAGCAAACATCGGCTAATGATGCCACGTCACCATTGTTACTGTTGATAAACTCGTGTTGATTCAAACTCTATTCAAATTCAAATTTAAATTAAAGTCAAAGTTTAAATTCCTTAAAATGTCAAAACTAAAATGTTCAAAGTGTGGCAAATAATCCCTGGATATTTGTCATGATGGAACCCACCTCTTTTGTATTCCAAAAATGCCCCTGGGAATTAATTTGGTGGTCCATCAGCAATTATTTCTCGCCATTTCAATTTCCAAAATTGGTAGCCAACTCCTATTGACCCCATACTTTTTGTTCCATCCCCATATATCCTGTTAGATTTATGTGCCAAGTCTTGTTCAAAACAAAACTCAATTGATGCTGAAGAAAATTACAAAACTGAGGCTAAAATTTTAAGCCGAAGAGTTAGCAATAAAAATGAAACCTCCCCAAGTGGGCCTCATGGCCAAGCTGGCCATTCAGCCGACCGGCCAGGCCAGCCCACTCCCCGCATGCCCGACTGGCCTATATGGCCCCTTCCCCGAACCGGAAACCCTAGCCCAGTCGCCCGTTTTTTCGCACTCTCCCCACGTCGCTCCTCTCCCCTCCCGATCGGACCGGCATCGATCCCGCAAACGCCACCTCGCCACGGCGCCGCTCGCCATCCAGAGTCCCCTCCCCGCCGGATGCCTCGGTCTCTCCTCCCTCCTCGTCAAGCTGCGCGACCGGATCGGCCTCGACTACGCAACGGCGACCCCGACCCCCCTTTTTCAACCTCGGTCGCCCGCGATCGCCAGCGCTGCTCCGTCCACCAGGCCTCCCCGAGACCACTGCCACCTCCCTACAGCTCCCTATGAGCCCCTCTCGATCCTCCCTCTTCTACCCGCTCGCTTGGTCCATGTAGGCCGCCACACCACCGCGTCCCAAGCTCCCGGCGAGCTCATTCTCGCCGCGCCCGTGGCCGCTTTTCCGCACATGCAACCCCGCTCTCACCCTGGCCTCATCCCACAGCCACGCGTGCATGCGTAGGCCTGCTCCCGCCCGCGCCCTCCATCTGCTACCAGATGCCGCACCTGCTCCGCCGTGTCCGCCACTGCTGCGTCGCCACCGTCCGCCGCGCATAGCCCCCCTCCCCCGCGAGCCCTTGGCTGCGCCGCACCTGCCTCAGCCACCGCACACGCTCGCCGCCTCCCTGTCTTCCACAGCCGCCGGACAACGCTCCCCGCCCACCTTCGGCCGCAGGCCGCCACTCTCCCACGCCGCCCACGACTGCGGCCCCGCGCGCCCTCGTGACGCGCCCCACCGCTCCGGCCAGCTCCCGCCGGCTCAGCTACTAGCCCGCCTCGCGGTGGCCTCGTCCCGGTTGCCTCAGGCGGCCGGCCTCGCAGTGATGTGGTCGGCGCCCCGCCGGCCATCGATCAGGGCGTCGGGCGCCCAGCACCGTGCCCGCTACGCCGCCCGACCCAATAAGGCCTCGGTGCCTTTGACAGCTGGGACTGCCCCCTGTCTATGACGAATGGGGCCCACGGCCCAGGAACGTAAAAAAAGAAATTGAATTTAAAAAATAAAAATAAATAAATAATAAAGTACTAATTAATCAATTAAATTAATTAATCATGTTATTAAACCTAACGTAATTACATAGCTAATTACTGTTAATTAGTTTTAGCCAATGACAGCGGGCCCCACATGCCAGGTTTGACTCAGTCAACCTGTTGACCTGCTGATGTCATGGTGATGTCATGCTGACATCACCTTTTACTATTCTAGATAATGTTGATTTAAATAAATTAAATAAATTCCAGAAAATACTTTAAACTTTGGAAAATCATATCAAATAATACGTAACTCGGATGAAAATGTATTATATATGAAAGTTGCTCAGAACGACGAGACGAATCCGAATATGCGGTCCGTTCATCTGCCACACATCTCTATCATACCGAACATGCAACTTTCCCCCTCCAGTTCGCGTGTCCAAAAATGCCTAACATGGGAAAACATTCCCAGATGTTATCCCTCTTCGCCAGTATCGTGTGGCACCGCGTTGGAACACCCTAGCATTGCGTGTTGACTTGTCGTGCTTCTTTGTCGCATCTGTATGCTTTGTATTTATTGTTTCTTCCCCCTCTTCTCTCCGATGGACCGCGAGACTGATGCTACCTCGGAGATCGACTGCATCGACGACGACCCCTCCTTCTTGCCAGAGCAACCAGGAAAGCCAACCCCCCTTGATCATTCCGATATCGCCCACTCTCTTCTCTCTTATGCTTGCATTAGAACTGCTACTGATTTTTGTATGATCCTATTCTGATGCATAGCCTGTTGTTGATACCTGCTTTCATACCTTACATGTTTATACTAAACTACTAAGTATAGGCTGGTTAGAGATCCATCAGTGACCCCCGACATTGTCCCGACTGCCCCACTGGATTATCAGATGACCCGATCAACGGGATCGAAGACCAGGCCCCGGCACCGCACATCACTTTCCCCTTAGTTGCTCGACAATACTGGGTTACTATCGAGTGCCGAGGGTGATACCTCAGCAACACTTCTGATGTTAACCTTGTAGGTTAGTTCATCGATTATGGTCATCGAGGGTGATTCCTCTTTCTCCACTCCGGATAACGCCACTCTCATGCAACTCCTCAAGAGTGGACCTCGAGGGTGACTCCTCTTTCGTTCACCTTGACGATAAACAATAGGTGGAATTCCATCGGGGTGATTCCCTCAGGTTTTCCCTTTGGTGTTAGACACATAGTTACTATGGTTACTATGACTTTACAACTGTTACTTGGAAAGGCGGGTCGACCCTGAGGGGTACCCGTGAGTGATGTGGAGACGGGTTGACCTGGTGGGTATCCGAGAGTTGAATACGAGGCGTGGCCGGGCATTCTTAGCCCTTGCCGCAAGTCCTCGAGACGGGGAGACGGCGTCACATCTTTCGTGAGTCTCTGCTCGTTACCCCATTCCCAAGACACTAAACGGTTTGGATATTTGATCCAAGGGGCCTCTGGCCTGATAGCGCTAACCATCACGTGGGCATAGTATGGGCGTTCTGCGTCGTATGCATCAGCCGAAGCTTAACGGACGTCATGCGACCGAGCGGCATGCGCCGGGTTGTACTGGTTATGTACCTACCTTTTTAAGAAGGTAGCTAGGTCTGCTCACCGACCGCGTACGCAACGTGCAGGAGTCCCGGGGCGATTGGCCCATGACCCCTGGGGGCATAGGGTTTAGTCCGGCGTGCATGACCTCTCTATTAATCCTAGGTCGGGTTGCGGCGTATTGTTTGGCCGAGAGCGGGCATGACCTAATGGTTTGTCCGTCCGGAGTTAAGCAAGCATGGTAGGTAAGTTGGTGCACCCCTGCAGGGAAGAAAACATCTATCGATAGCATGTCGTACGGTAACGGACACTTGGAGTTGTATCCCGATCGATACAACTAGAACTTGATACTGAGACATGGATGGATATGTGGCTCCGGGATTGCTTCCTCGCAGGGAGTCGAGGAAGGATCTTTGGGTGTTATTGCTACAACATGCTTGATAATTAAAATATGTTATTCTGTACTCTCTTCTACTGCTGCAAGATTGGTGGTTTCCAGAAGATGCTAGTCTTCGGTATGACTAGCTTCTCCCCCTCTTATTCTGGCATTCTGGAGCTTAGTCCACAGATACTACCCCTTTTCATTGATACCGATGCATATGTAGTGTAGATCCTTGCATGCGAGTACTTTGGATGAGTACTCACGGTTGCTTTGCTCCCCCTTTTCCCCCTTCTTTCTTCTTTCCGGTTGATGCAACCAGATGATGGAGTCCAGGAGCCAGATGCCACATTTGACGACTGCTACTACCCGATGGAGACTACTGCTACATGCAGACCGCCAACGACCACGAGTAGTTAGGAGGTCCCAGGCAGGAGGCCTTGCCTTTTCGATCGTTGATGTTTTGTGCTAGCCTTCTTAAGGCAAAGTTGTTTAACTTATGTCTATACTCAGATATTGTTGCTTCCGCAAACTCTTGTGCATTCGAGCTTATGTATTTGAGCCCTCGAGGCCCCTGGCTTGTAATATAAAGCTGGTATTATTTTAATTTGTGTCTAGGGTTGTGTTGTGATATCTTCCAGTGAGTCCCTAATCTTGGTCGTACACATCTGCGTGCATGATTAGTGTACGGTCAAATCAGGGGAGTCACAACTTGACATGTATTTGTTCCAAAATACTTTGGCTCTTCATCTGTGCAACATTTCATAAGCAGCTTGTCTCAAATTGAAAAAAATACGACAACCTATTTGTCCCATATCACGTGAACATGCTCAGTTTCATGAACTTTTGATCAGTTTTGGATTTTCTGGAATTTAAAATCCAGGATTCGAAACAATATTATAACATGCATCCTGAAATAAATTTTCAAGCCATACATCTTTACTGTTGTAGATTATACTATTTCTTTAGAAAGGATTTGGTCAAACATTTTGCTTAGTTAGACTTCAGACAATTTATATATGCAGAGTAAAAAGATAATCTCTCTATACCAGTGCATTGCCTGATATACTAACTCTAGTAGGCACGAAGAAAATCAACAAACAGAGCTCCATTTTGTACTCATCCTGGTGTAGTACTATTAGTACAAGCAATGGAGTTGACGGGTGACCTTGGGTAGTGGCGACCAAGGGAATTGAACCGTGCTCGGCACGGTAGGTAACATGGGCTAGTTACTAAAGCATCCATGCATTGTTCATCGGTTCTCATCATGGACCGGGGACATGATGGGAATTTCCTAGGGCTGGAATTCTGGCCGCCGGATATTTTGACTCGAAACGCGGAGCCTTGAGTGGAGGCGTGAAGTTTAATATCACGGTTCTTTTGGTTGGGGTTGGCTAATGTGCATACCATGCACGCCACTAGCTAGACATAAGCCTGGATCTGGCTGGTACGCCGTCGGGTGCTACCAGTCGAGAATGCGAAAGGAATATTTTTAAATTGCCGAATGAATCTACATGTATTACTACAATGCCCGTATTTTCCTTGCAAGTAAATAGTCATTCCAAAAGGCACGGTAATTGATTTATGACGAGTTCTTGAATTAGAGTGAGTTTGTGATATAGTGATCTCAACGTGGATGTACGACCATGCATGTATGACACGAATTCAAAAATAAAATGTAAGCCATGCATGGTCCTTAATTTAATATTTAAAATGCACAATAAAATGAAACATGAATATTAAGTCTAGTACTATGTACATGCAAATTTTGCATTTAGGTCTCTCCATCGACACCCCCCCCACCACACACACACACATACTTCATGTATCGGTCGATCTTCAGTTCTGTGTTAATAGAGCTATTTGTATCTGACACACGTGAACTCATTATTTCTCTTGACTTTTAGATCTCCATTTATGTCACATCCGCCCTCACACTCTCAACAAATGTATTTATCACACACAACCTCGTTGTGCCCTCCATGAAAAACCCTCCCTCTATCTCTCAAGACATGTACGTTGCCGTTGTAAAACACCTTCACCGTGTGCGCACACACAAAGTCTATCTAGGCCACACACTCGGTAACTATCTCCCTCCAGCCGTCACTGCAGCTTCGCCGCACAATTTCTTAGTGTATCGTCTTCAACATTTGAGTGTACGCTAGGCCACACTCACTTGATCTCTTCCTCTATATATGACTCGATTGACCCTGCTTTCTCACGTCGTCTCCCGGACACCGAGACACTCCCACTACACCTCTTGCATAGGCGGAGCTATGTAGATTGTCAAGGGGTAAACCCTCCACCTTAGATAAAATTGTGAAGCTCTATTTAGGATTGTTTAGATTAAATTTTTTGAACATTATATTTGTCCCTACTCTCCCGAACACCGATGGGTTGTGCACCCCCCCCCCCCCG
>LR738712.1:456716562-456876783 GCA_902687465.1 Secale cereale
CCCCACCACACACACACACATACTTCATGTATCGGTCGATCTTCAGTTCTGTGTTAATAGAGCTATTTGTATCTGACACACGTGAACTCATTATTTCTCTTGACTTTTAGATCTCCATTTATGTCACATCCGCCCTCACACTCTCAACAAATGTATTTATCACACACAACCTCGTTGTGCCCTCCATGAAAAACCCTCCCTCTATCTCTCAAGACATGTACGTTGCCGTTGTAAAACACCTTCACCGTGTACGCACACACAAAGTCTATCTAGGCCACACTCTCGGTAACTATCTCCCTCCAGCCCTCACTGCAGCTTCGCCGCACAATTTCTTAGTGTATCGTCTTCAACATTTGAGTGTACGCTAGGCCACACTCACTTGATCTCTTCCTCTATATATGACTCGATTGACCCTGCTTTCTCACGTCGTCTCCCGGACACCGAGACACTCCCACTACACCTCTTGCATAGGCGGAGCTATGTAGATTGTCAGGGGGTAACCCCTCCACCTTAGATAAAATTGTGAAGCTCTATTTAGGATTGTTTAGATTAAATTTTTTGAACATTATATTTGTCCCTACTCTCCCGAACACTGATGGGTTGTGCACCCCCCCCCCCCGGGAGAATATCATGTGCCCCCACACCTTTGATGTTATATGGTGATATGAGTTCCTTGGAGCATGTAGATCTGAGATATAGCGGCTCACAAGATGTCTTAATATTTTTACAATAAACCTAAATGAGTTTGAGAATTGCAGACAATAGTACCAAAACTACTAAGATGCCCTTGGACCCTGATAACCCACAAGTATAGGGGATCGCAACAGTTTTCGACGGTAGAGTATTCAATCCAAATTTATTGATTCGACACAAGGAGAGCCAAAGAATATTCTCAAGTATTAGCAGCTGAGTTGTCAATTCAACCACACCTGAAAAACTTAATATTTGCAGCAAAGTGTTTAGTAGCAAAGTAGTATGGCAGTAACAGTAATAGTTTTGTAGTAATGGTGACAATAGCAGTAACAAAAGTAATGAAGCAAAGATCAATATGGAACAAACTCGTAGGCAATGTATCGGCAATGATAGGTGCCGGATAATATTCATCATGTAGCAGTTATAACCCAGGGTGACACGGAACTAGCTCCAATTCATCAATGTAATGTAGGCATGTGTTCCGAATATAATCATACATGCTTATGGAAAAGAACTTGCATGACATCTTTTGTCCTGCCCTCCCATGGCAGAGGGGTCCTAATGGAAACTAAGGGATATTATGGCCTCCTTTTAATAGAGTACTGGACCAAAGTATTAGCACTTAGTGAATACATGAAGTCCTCAAACTATGTTCATCACCCGGAAGTGCCCCGGTTATTGTCACTCCGAGTTTGCCGGATCATAACACATAGTAGGTGACTATAGACTTGCAAGATAGGATCAAGAACACAAATATATTCATGAAAACATAATAGGTTCAGATCTGAAATCATGGCACTCAGGCCCTAGTGACAAGCATTAAGCATAGCAAAGTCATAGCAACATCAATCTCAGAACATAGTGGATACTAGGGATCAAACCCTAACAAAACTAACTCGATTGCATGATAAATCTCATCCAACCCATCACCGTCCAAAAGGCGTATGATGGAATTACTCACACACGGCGGTGACCATCATGAAATTGGTGATGGAGAATGGTTGGTGATGATGACGGCGACGATCTCCACTCTCTGGAGCCCCAAACGGACTCCACATCAGGTCTCCCAATGAAGAACGGGAGGTGGCGGCGGCTCCATATCGTAAAATGCGATGGGATCTTCTCTCCTATTTTTTCTCCCCAAAAGATTTTATATGGAGTTGGAGTTGACGTCGGTGGATCTCCAGGAGGACCACAAGGTAGGGGGCGTGCTCCCCACCCTTGTTGCTAGGGTGTGGGCCCCCTCCGGTGATTCTTTCCATCTATATTTTTGATATATTCTCTAAATATTCAACGTGAAGTTTCAGGTCATTCTGAGAACTTTTATTTCTGCACAAGAATAACACCAAGCCAATTCTGCTAAAAATAGCGTCAGTCCGGGTTAGTTCCGTTCAAATCATGCAGAGTCCAAAACAAGGGCAACAGAGTTTGGAAAAGTAGATACGATGGAGATGTATCAACTCCCCCAAGCTAAACTCATTGCTTGTCCTCAAGCAATTCAATTGATAAACTGAAAGTGATAAAGAAATACTTTTACAAACTCTATTTGATCTTGTTGTTGTAAATATGTAAAGCCAACATTCAATTTTTCAGCAAAGATTATGAACTAACCACATTCTCAATAACATTTAGGTCTCATGTTTACTCATATCAATGGCATAATTAACTAGCCAGCAATAATAATAAATCTCGGATGGCAACACTTTTCTAAACAATCATGATATAATATGACAAAGTAGTATCTCACTAGCCCTTTCCGAGACCGCAAAACATAAATGCATAGCACCTAAGAAGATCAAGGACTGACTAGACATTGTAATTCATGGTTAAAGAGATACAGTCACACTCATACTCAACATAAATTAATAACAATGCATATAAATGCCAGAGGTACTCTCCAACTCGTGATTTTTGTAAGAGGATGATGACTCAGCAATAAAAGTAATTATATAGGCCCTTCGCAGAGGGAAGCATGGATTTGCAGAGGTGCCAGAGCTCAAGTATTTGCATCAGAGATGAATATAATTTTGAGAGGTATGCTTTCTTTCTCAATGCTATGACCAAGAGTTCACAATATCTTCCATGCTACATACATTATAGGTGGTTCCCGAATAGAATGGTAAAGTTTTACCGCCCCCCCCCTCCACCATCAAACACACTCCACGGCTTATCCGAAACAACGGGTACCGTCAAACCAACAACAATCCAGGGGAGCTTTGTTTAATTATATTTTGATTTTCTTTTTGATCTTTTGATCATGGGATTGGGTATCCCAATTACCAGACATTTTCTCATGAATGACAAGCGGAGTCCACTCATCGTTAGAATAACCAACCTAGCATGGAAGATAAAGACAGCCCCCCGTCACCATATGAGTGATTTGGACATACAAAACTAATTTTCTTTTAAGGTTTAGAGTTTGGCACATGCAAATTTACTTGGAACGGCAGGTAAATACCGCATATAGGTAGGTATGGTGGACTCTTATGGATAAACTTTGAGTTTATGGAAGTGGATGCACAAGCAGTATTCCCTCTTAGTACAGGTGAAGGCTAGAAATAGACTGGGAAGGTACCAGCTAGAGAGCAACAACGGTCAAAAACATGCCTTGAGATTAACCAACATCGAGTGCAAGCATGAGTAGGATATAAATTACCATGAACATAAATATCGGGGAGGCTATGTTGATTTTGTTTCAACTACATGTGTGAACATGTGCCGGGTCGAGCCACTTAAATCATTCAAAGGAGGCTACCATCCTATCATACTACATCACAACTATTTTAAAAGCATGCTGGCACGCAAGGTAAACCATTATAAACTCCTAGATAATTAAGCATGGCATGAGAAACTATTATCTCTAATTGTCATTGTAAACATGTTTCATTCATAATGGGCTGAATCAGGAATGAGAAGCTAATCATATTTTTAAAAACAAGACATGTCGAGTTAATACCAGCTTTTCTCCATCTCAATCATTTCATCATATATCGCCATTATTGCCTTTCATTTCCACGACCGAACAATGTGAATAATAATAATGGTGCACGTGCATCGGACTAAGCTGGAGTCTGCAACATTTATTCAGAGAAGGAGACGAGGTAATATGCGCTCTTCATTAGTTCAACAATAATGCATATGAGAGCCACTCATCATTTTCAACGTGGTCTTCTCCTCTCGACCCCCAAGGGAAAGAAAGGAATATCAAAGAAACACACTGAAATATTTTTGGAGTTTTTGTTTTTCTAAAGAGAGCAAAACAAGAATGAGAAAAACTATTTACATGGGAAAGCTCCCAACTAACAAAAAGAAGAACGAGAAATCTTTTTGGATTTTCTTTTACTACTACTACAAACTATCAAGAAAGAAAAGATAATACAATGAAAAAGTATGAACACCGACAACTAGAATAAATGTGTGAACATGAATGTAATGTCGGTGAGAAATACGTACTCCCCCAAGCTTAGGCTTTTGGCTAAGTTGGTCTAGGGCCACCACTGGCCTGGATGATATCTGAAATCGTAGTTGGGGTTGTGCTGTGCTGCGGCAGGTGCTGCTTGGTGAGCTTCTTCATGAAGGTGGGTGATCTCTGCCTCTCTCTCATATGTGTTCGCCTCCTCTTTGGTTATAAAGTACCTCCCTTCCGCCAGAAAGTCAAAGAAAGCAGGAGTAGGAAGAGTAATATGGACAGCACGCCGTTTGTCAAAGATTAGTCGATACTGAAGGTACTGTTCATCCCTCTCAAGAAACTGATAACGTATCATGGCTTCATAATTTAGAAAAGCAGGTGGCAACTCAACATCATATCCTCTTATGGTTACACCTAAATAATTATCTAAACGAGTCACATATATCCCTCCAAAAAATCTCCATTTTTAGCATTATGATGTAACCTTCTCGCAATAATAGCCCGAAAATCATATTGCTTACCACCTAGCACCACACATTTAAGAATACTCAGATCTGGGACACAAATGTGGCTATGCTCGTGTTTACCATTAATGCATCTTCCTATGAAGAGAGCAAAATAATGTATAGCAGGAAAGTGAATGCTCCCTATGGTGGCCCGTGTAATGTTTCTAGTTTCCCCCACTGTGATACTATCAATGAAATCACGGTATTCAAATTTGTGAGAATCATTAAGGCTACCCCACTATGGGATTTTGCATGCAACACAAAAATCTTCTAGGCACATGATATAAGATTCATCATAAAGATCAAACATGACAGTATGAGTATTGGGCTTGGATGAAAATTCAAACCTCAGCACAAAGGAATCGGCGAGGTAATAATGTTGTCGGCACTTATTTGACAACAAGTCCTCAAGGCCAGCATTTCGTACGTATGCATCAAGTAAATCCTTGAATCCTGCGCGAATCATAAATTCATCCGACGGCCATTCACAAGGTCGTACTTGGGCATCTCTTGGTGGTTCAAGTCCGGATCGCATATCGCGAGCCTTGGTGCTTACTTTCTTGACGGACCACCTTGAAATGTTCTCCTAGACATTTTCTTTTTCTGTAAAATTCTGAAATTTTTAGTGACTCAAAATAAAAGTGAACCGAACTCAACGAAATTGATAGCAACTACTCCTAGAAGTATCTAGAGGCTATATCATGCATCAAAACTACTTTGGACCATATAATTTGACATGCAAGCTCAAGAACAAGGTCACCATAGTAGCAAAATTTTGCAATAAATAAAGCACTAGAACAAAAACTAATTGGACCATTGGAGGAGTCACAAACCAAAGAACAATCCCGAAAAACAGTTGGATGATTTTTTCTGGAGGAAGAAGAAGAGGATGGGTACTAGAATAAGTTGAGGGGGGCACGTGGGGCCCACAAGGATAGGGGCACGCCCAGGGGGTAGGGTGCACGCTCCACCCTTGTGGCCCACTGGTGAGGCCCCCTGGTGTGTTTTTAGTGCCTAAAATCTTAAAATATTCTAGAAAAAATCATATTAATTTTTTAGGGCATTTGGAGAACTTCTATTTTTGGGACATTTTTTATTGCACGGATAATTCAGAAAACAGATAGATAATACTATTTTTTCTTTGTTTAATCTTAATAACATAAAGTAAAAGTGGGGTACAGAAGGTGGTGTTCTCTAATTTCATCCATCTCGTGTTCATCAAAAGGAATCCGTCAACGAGGTTGATCAAGTCTCGTTAGCAAACTTCTTTTGAATAGCATAAAACCGAAGAATTTTTGAATAACACTAGGTTACCTCGATGGGGATATGCGTGTCCCCAACAATAAGAATATCATATTTCTTCTTAATAGTAGGAATAAGGAATTCAGAACCTCCAATAGCAATAGTTGAAATATTTCCAATAGAATTGACGCTATTGACTTGAGGTTGTTTCTTCCGAAAGTGTATTGTATGCTCATTACCATTAAAATGAAAAGTGACATTACCTTTGTTGCAATCAATAACAACCCCTGCAGTATTAAAAAGGGTCTACCAAGGATAATCAACATACTGTCGTCCTCGGGAATATCAAGAATAACAAAGTCCGTTAAGATAGTAACGTTTGCAACCACAACAGGCACATCCTCACAAATACCGATAGGTATAGTAGTTGATTTATCAACCATTTGCAAGGAGATTTCAGTAGGTGTCAACTTATTCAATTCAAGTCTACGATACAAAGAGAAGGGAATAACACTAACACCAGCCCCAAGATCACATAAAGCAGTTTTAACATAATTTCGTTTAATAGAGCATGGTATAGTAGGTATTCCCGGATCTCCAAGTTTCTTTAGTATTCCACCCTTAAAAGTATAATTAGCAAGCATGGTGGAAATTTCAGCTTCCGGTATCTTTTTTTTATTAGTAACAATTTCTTTCATATATTTAGCATAAGGAGGCATTTTAAGCATATCAGTCAAACGCATATGCAAAAAGATAGGTCTAATCGTCTCACAAAAGTGTTCAAAATCCTCATCATCTTTTTTCTTGGATGGTTTAGGAGGAAAGGGCATGGGTTTTTGGACCCCATGGTTCCCTTTTTTTACCATGTTTCGTAGCAATGAAGTCTCTCTTATCATAACATTGATTCTTTGATTGTGGGTTATCAAGATCAATAGCAGGTTCAATCTCTACATCATTATCATTACAAGGTTTAGCATCGGTATGAACATCATCATTAACATTATCACTAGGTTCAAGTTCGTTACCAGACCGAGTCTCAACATCAGAAAAAGAAATATTATTGGGGTTCTCAGGTGTGTCTACAACAGGTTCACTAGAAGCAGGCAAAGTCCTATCAGTTTTCTTTTTCTTTTTATTACTAGGACAAGGTTTATCAGTATTAATTCTCTGAGAATCTTGCTCAATTCTCTTAGGATGGCCCTCAGGATACAAAGGTTCCTGAGTTACCGTACCACCTCTAGTAGCAACCATAACATCCTTATCATTATTCTTACTATTCAACTCATTAAGCAAGTCATTTTGTGACTTAAGTACTTGTTCTACTTGAGTGGTAACCATAGAAGCATGTTTACTAATAGGTTTAAGATCAGCAGAAGTTCGAGTCACAAAATCACCCAAGCGGTCAAGCATATAAGAACTACGTTTCAATTGTCTACTAACATAAGCATTGAGGTCTTCTTGTTTAACAATAAAATTATCGAACTCACCTAAGCATTGGCTAGAAGACTTATTATGTGGAATTATCACCATCATCAAATCTATAGAGAGAATTTACCTCTACTACTTGTGTTGGGTTATCAAGGCCATGTATTTCTTCAATAGGCTGTAAATTCTGAACATCTTTAGCTTTAATACCATTTTCCTTCATTGATGTTTTTGCCTCTTGCATGTCTTCGGGACCGAGAAATATAATACCTATTCCCTTCGGAGTTGGCTTCAGAATTGGTTCAGGAAGAGTCCAGTCATTATCATTACTCGATATATTATTCAATAACTTTTCAGCTTGTTCAACAGTTCGTTACCTGAAAACACAACTAGCACAACTATCTAGGTGGTCCCTAGAAGCATCAGTTAGTCCATTATAAAAGATATCAAATATTTCACTCTTCTTGAGAGGATGATCAGGCAAAGCATTAAGTAATTGGAGAAGCCTCGCCCAAGCTTGTGGGAGACTCTCTTCTTCAAAATGCACAAAGTTAAATATTTCCTGTAAGGCGGCTTGTTTCTTATGAGCAGGAAAATATTTTGCAGAGAATAAATCATATCCTGGGGACTATGCACACAACCGGGATTAAGAGAATTAAACCATAACTAGCATCACCCTTTAGTGAGAAAGGAAACAACTTAAGAATATATTAATAGTAATTTTTCCTCATGAGCAAATTGGGGGGCTATATCAATTAATTGAGTAAGATGTGCC
Source organism: Secale cereale (assembly GCA_902687465.1). Lineage (NCBI taxonomy): Eukaryota > Viridiplantae > Streptophyta > Magnoliopsida > Poales > Poaceae > Secale > Secale cereale. The sequence continues at coordinate 456,724,613 of LR738712.1, forward strand.
ACAACAGTTTCAGATTCATAACCATGAAAAGGATCAGATTCAACTAAAGTAATTAACTCAGGATCAACAGAGAATTCATAATCCTTATGAGTAACATGGATAGGTGAAGTAGCAAATTCAGGATCATATTGCATTCTAGCATTCAAAGATTGTTCTTTCCACTTGCGTACTAATTTCTTAAGATCATTCCTATCCTTACAAGCAAGAGAGTCTCTAGCTACTTCTCCTTCCATAACATATCCCTCAGGAACAATAGGCAATTCATATCTAGGGGAAGTAGGTCTGACACATTTTCGGTGTATTTGGATCGACACCTATGGGATCACAAGAATCCCTACTATGGTTGCAGGGCGCGGGGTTGAGAGAAGAGCGGATCTAATGGTCAGGACATGGTTCCTTTACCCAGGTTCGGGCCGCAAAGATGCGTAAAACCCAACTCCTGCTTTGGTGGATTATATGTTTGTGTTCTTCAGCTAGTGAGGAGCTCCAAAAGAGTCGTGAGGAGTTCTAAAAAGCCGAATCCTCCTCCTGGACTCCTCGGGCCTCCTTTTATAGGAAAAAGGGGTTGCCACAGCGGCACACAAGAGGTGGAAAGGGTATAGTGATGCGAGGTTATCCCTCGCATTACAGGACAAGGCGCATTTAATGCGCTTAGCTTAGGTGTCCTTGCTTTATCGGGAACGAGGGGAGACGTCCGTCTTGTCCGTCGCCGCTCCTCCTCGTATTGACATGCGCCCTGGCGAGCGGTGCCTGAGGTGCCATGTAGGCAGGCAGGCAGCTGAGGTGGCGCAACGGCGGGTCTCCACGAAGATCTGCAAGTTGCCACGCAGGAGCCTGTCCAGCTGGTTGGGTCGGCTGCTGCTTGGGGCGGTGGAAATACAGTTGGTGCGGGACTGATGGTGGCCCTGCGGGTGTCCTCGGCAAGGGCCTTGCCGGGGCCCCGACAAGGGTCTTGTCGTGGCGCTTGTTGTCATCCCCGGCAAGGTGCCTGCCGGAGGCCTTGTGGTCCTCCTTGGCTGGAATCCCGCCAAGGAGGGTCGTCTTCTTAGCTTGTATCTGATCTTGGATGTCTTCACAAAGATCTGCATGCCACCACGGGGATATCTCCCGAATCCTCGCCCCATGGGGGCGGTGGACTCAAGGGCGATCTGCTCCGTAGGTGTGGGGCGAGCTGCCGCGGCAAGGGTCTTGCTGGGGCTGCCAGAGCCGGCCCCGGCAAGGGTCTTGCCAGGGCTGCTAAAACTGGCTCCGGTCAAGGACCTTGCCGGAGAAAGCCGCTTCGCCCCTTTGCTCTTTGTGGTCTTGTTCTTGGCGTTGTTCCAGTCTCCATCAAGCTTCGGTCTTACCCCGGCTCACCTCCCTTGCCATGCTTGGTGTGGTGGTGCCCGTGGCTCAGACTGCCCGTGCACAGTCATAGGGGTACAAAAAGTGTACCCCTCTTTTTGTACACCAACAGGAGCCCCCGGGCCTGGGCCACACATAAGCGCGACACGTTGTTGGGCCTGGCCCAGAACGGTGCGCGGGCAGGCGGGGCGGTTTTTACCGTGGTAAAATTTTCCGCGCGCTGCGCCTCCCACGACCCGCGTGCGCGGTGTGGGGTGGAGGGGCGTGCATGACGTGGGTGGCATGCGTGGGGCGGTTTCCGCAGGCATGCGTCACGTCGCAGTAAATGCGAAAGGAGGCGGCTTCGCACCTTCCCCGTAAATGGGGGGAGGCGTGGAGGCGTGGCCCATTTACTGAACGGGGCCGAGGCGCGGTCGTCAAGGCGTCCACTCCCCACGATCACGGGGTGGGGAGAGGTCACCTCACCCGTCCCCTCGGTTCTGCACGTCTGCCACGTTCCCTTCATGCGTTTGTGGTGGCGAACGGTGGAGGCGGGAAACCGAGTCGTCGCTGGTTGGGGTAGTGGGTCGGTCCCAGCCCCCCTCGCCTTCTGCGTCTTGATTGGCCGAGCGGGGCGGTCGAGCCCCAGCCCCGCCCCTTTATAAAGAGCGGGAGGGAAAGGACGGCGCCCCGCACTTCTCCATCTTATTTCTCCTTCTGCTTCTGCTCCTCCCTTCTGTTCGCCATGAAGAGAGGAAATCCCGGCTCTTCCACGGTGGCGGCGAGGGTCGCTGCTCGACAAGGCGTCCCCCCTTCTCATGCACCTGCAGTGGCCGAACCAGCCACGAGGGGAAGAGGGAGGGGGCGGGGCCGTGGGCGAGGCCGGGGCGCTCGGGGAAGAGGAGGACGGGGCGGCTCGCCGGCTTCGCCCCCGCCAGCAGCTCCTCCTCCGATGGAAGGTCATATTGGAGATGACCCTTGTGAGTTCTTCGTTAGGATGCGGGGGGAGCCGCGCCGTCGCCTTCGTCTCCCGACTCCATTTGCACGGGAGATGGAGGTGGATCCGCCGGAGTAGCTGCGGCTACACATGAGGGGTTGCGGGATCAGTGGCCCGCGGGTTCGCGTCGACTTCCCTGCCCCTCATGTGATGTATCTTCGCCTAGGATGGAAGACGTTCGCTCACATCCACAGCCTGACGGATGGGCTCACCCTCCACTTCAAGTTGATGGAGGATGGCCATCTCTCCGTCAAGGTCTTCGGGCACCTCGGGACTCGTGCGAGGTGCTGCGTGGAGAGCTCCTCTGATGACGAAGACTCCTCCTCGAATGAGGGTGACGAGGAGGACAGCGGCAGCGACGACGAGGGCGGTGGACGGCAGGATGACGGGTCCGACTAGGTATCCGGCGCCGCTCCTGGTGGCACCGGCGACCCCATCATCCGCGTCGCCGGCTCCTTGAACTTCTCGGGGCCGTCTTCTTGGCGGCTGGCGTAGGGAGGATGCGGCAGAGGAAGAGGAAGAAGGTGGGCGGCAAGGTCGTCATGTCGGAGTACGCGGGCACCGACGCCTTCGACGCGTATTGACGTCCTGTCGCCTCGTCTTCGAGCTTTGCCTCCGGCGCCGTCATCACCGTCTAGCCCTTAGGCGACCACCGAGATGTCCTCTTGGTGTCTTCTGCCACCCGTAGCTCGCCTAGGCGCCCTTTTGCCCTTCTCGCCTCCTTGACCTACCTCCTGAGGAGAGGGACAAGAAAGGCATTAGGGGCATCTTTTCTCTTTTTAGTCTGTAAGCCTTCGGGCATCTGTTAAGTTTAAAACTTGTAATCTCCTTGTTCATGTTTTTCATTCCCTATGGACTGTACCTGAATGGAATGTTTTTAATGAAAAAGGAATGTTTGCCGGGTCATTTGTTCGTAGGTAGAAACCCACAACAGGGAATAAATCCCTGATATCTTTAAGATAAACATTTTCTCTCCCGGCAATAGGCCCTGCCGTTTCCCTACTTCGCTCGACCTTTCTCACGCCTTTGGCGGAGGCAGGGATGAAGTGGGCTCAGGCTCCTCGTTTCATCCTTTTGCTGCCGCGACTACGACCAAACTTAGTCCCAGGAACGAGCCCTAGGGCCTAGAGTTATGGGAGCACGGTAGCTTAAGGAAAAGAACGAGGCTTCACATACCTCAGTCCATAATGGAATGCATGATAAGGGATAAGGAACTTATCTGAAGGTACAGCCCCCGGCAATCCTGGTCTGCCGTGGGCGAATCCTTGCCCTTATAGCCCCCGGCAACACTGGCTCGCCGGGGCCTAGGTGCTGGTCTGTTCTTCTTTCTTTTCCCCAAGTGGCTTCGGCAAGGATGTCTGCGCGTCCTGTGAACCAAAGAAGATAGAGGAAAGACAAAGACTCGACCTCTAAGCTAGGGGTTAGCCGCCGCTAAGCACTATCAACCCTAACCAAGGACGAGACTCGACTCAGCATGCATGCTATAACTTAGGGCGCCAGCGCTTCATTTATTTATGCTCAGGGTCTGCGCCTGGCTTTGTACAAAGGGTTACATGCCTTGCCGGCAAGGCTTGTACAAAAGGGTGGCTTGCCGAGGGGCCCGACAAGCCGCGCCTTATGGGTAAAACTTGCGAAGATGCTCAATGTTCCAGGAATTGCTCACCGGAATGGCATCTTCAGTCTCCAGGCGGACTGCGCCAGGCCTGGTGACTCGTATTACCCAATAAGGGCCTTCCCACTTCGGCGTCAACTTGTTTGTATTCGTGGCCGATTGAACGCGTTGGAGAACAAGGTCGCCTTCCTCAAAGCTTCGGGCACGGACCTTGCGGCTATGGTAGCGGCACAAGGCTTGCTGGTAGCGTACTGCTCTCACAGCCGCCCGAAGACGATCTTCCTCAAGGAGCATTGCGTCGTCTTGCCGCAGTTGCTCTTGCTCAAGCTCGTCATAAGCGAGCACTCGAGGTGACCCGTATATGAGTTCTGTGGGGAGAACTGCTTCTGCCCCGTATATCAGGGCAAAGGGCGTGTGGCCGGTGGCTCAATTTGGCGTCGTTCTGATCGACCAAAGAACCGCCGGCAATTCATCAATCCAGCGCCTCCCGCTCTTGTGCAGCCTATCAAAGTTCTTTGTCCTTAATCCTCACAACACTTCAGCATTTGCCCTCTCAGCTTGACCATTGCTTCGGGGGTGAGCAACGAAAGCGAAACAGACTTTGCTGCCGAGGTCTTGGGTATATTGCATGAAGGTGCGGCTTGTAAACTGTGTGCCGTTGTCGGTGATGATCCTGTTGGGCACACCAAAACGGCACACTAGTCCCTTGAAGAACTTGACGGCTGACTAAGTTGTGACCTTCCTTACTGCCTCCACCTCTGGCCACTTTGTGAACTTGTGGATTGCAACGTACAAGTACTCAAAGCCCCCGACAGCGCAGGGGAAGGGGCCCAGTATGTCGAGCCCCCAGACCGAGAAGGGCCAGGAGAAAGGAATGGTTTGAAGGGCTTGAGCTGATTGATGAAGTTTCTTTGAATGGAACTGGCACGCTTCACACCTGGTGACCAGTGCCGTCGCATCCTGGAGGGTAGTGGGCCAGAAGAAGCCTTGCTGAAATGCCTTGCCGGGAAGGGCTCTCGACCCTATGTGGGATCCACATATGCCTCCATGTATCTCTGCCAACAGCTCCAGTCCTTCCTCTCGAGGGATGCACTTAAATTTCACACTGTTCGGTCTCCTTCTGTACAGGATGTCATTGACGAACTGGTACATAGCAGACCAACGAGCTACTTTCTCCGCTTCTTCCTGCTCCTCACGAAGTTCCCCATTCTGAAGGAATCGGACGGTATGCTGTGCCCACGCTGGAGCCTGGGGCTCGACGGCGAGGACCAAAGGCATTTCCTCCGCCAAGGGAGCGGCCGTCTCGACGGCAAAAGCTTGACGCTCCGCTGGAGTTAGCCCTCCTGTGGCGGGCTCAGTGTCTCTGGCAACATCCTTGCCGGCGGCTCCGGGGAGCTCGACGGGAAAGTACTTGCCAGGCCCTGATTTCCTCCTCTTGTTCTGCTCTGTTGATGGATCAACGGATGGCTGAGAAAGCTGAAGCACAAAGATACCTGGTTCCACAGGTAGCTTGAGGGCAGCGCGCTTTGACAGGTAATCGGCGATGTCGTTCTCCGCTCGGGGAATGTGCTCCGCCTGTATACCATCAAAGCGCTCTTCCAACTTTCTCACTTCATCGATGTAGGCCTTCATCAACGGGCTCTGGTAATCCTTGTTGACTTGTTTGACGACAAGCTGCGAGTCGCCCCTGACAATGAGTTTCCTGATTCCAAGGTCTGCCACGATCCTAAGACCAGCAAGCAGCCCCTCGTACTCAGCAGTGTTGTTCATTGATACCTCCCTAGGGAAGTGCATCTGGACCACGTACTTGAGGTGCTCTCCAGTGGGCGCGACCAGCAGTACGCCAGCCCCGGCGCCCTGCAAGGAGAAAGCTCCATCAAAGTACATGATCCAGTTGCAACTCGCCTCTTTGCCGGGGAGAGCAGTTTCCTGGACTTCTTCATCAGGCGTTGCGGTACATTCTATGATGAACTCTGCCAGGACTCGGCTCTGAATTGTCGAGGTACTTTCAAACTTGTGGCCAAAGGTGGACAGCTCCAGTGCCCACTCTACAATTCTTCCCGTCGCGTCTGGATTGTGCAATATGCGTTGCAGAGGGAGACGAGTGACGACAATGATCTCGTGCGCCTGGAAGTAGTGACGCAGCTTCCTCGAGGCCATAAGAAGGCCGAAGAGCAATTTCTGCACATCGGAGTACCTTGATCTAGCCCCCTGCAAGAGGGAGCTAACAAAGTAGACCGGGTGCTACATCATTTTCTTCTTCGGCTGCACTCCAACCGGCTGTATCGTCTCTGCACCAGTGGCATCAGGCTCTGTTGCTGCTATCACCTCATCATCGATTTCTCTCTGCGCCACTAGTGCGGCGCTGACCTCCTGGTTTGTTGCCGCTAAGTACAGCAGCAACGGTTCTTGTGGTCTAGGCGCAACTAGTATTGGCGTGGAGGAAAGATACCTTTTCAGATCTTGTAATGCTGCTCCGGCTTCTGGCGTCCACTCCATTGGGCCCGCCTTTTTCAAAATCTTGAAAAAGGGGAGAGCGCGCTCGGCAGACTTGGAAATGAATCTGCTCATGGCGGCAACGCAGCCAGCAAGCCGACGCACATCCTTGACCCGTTTGGGTGCTTCAATCTGCTTTATAGCTTTAATCTTGTCCGGATTGGCTTCTATCCCACGCTGCGACACAAAGAACCCGAGAAGCTTGCCAGACGGGATGCCGAACACGCACTTCTCAGGGTTCAGCTTGAGGTTGATCTTGCGTAGGTTTACAAATGTTTCTTGTAAATCCGGTACAAGGGTTGCCTTGTTCTTGGTTTTGACCACTATATCATCCATATAAGCCTCCATATTTCTATGGAGCTGGGGTTCAAAACCAATCTGGACTGCCCTTGCAAACGTCGAGCCAGCACTCTTCAACCCGAAAGGCATTCATACGAAACAGTACGTACCACATGGGGTGATGAATGATGTCTTCTCTTCGTCTTCTCTTGTCATGAAGATCTGGTGGTAGCCGGAGTAGGCATCGAGGAATGATAGCAGGTCACACCCTGCCGTGGAGTCAACAATCTGGTCTATGCGCGGCAACGGGAAGGGGTCCTTGGGACAAGCTTTATTGATATCTGTGTAATCAATACATAGCCTCCACTTCCCATTCGCCTTGCGCACTACCACTGGATTGGCCAACCACGTTGGATGGAGCACCCCTCTTACCAAACCCGCAGCTTCTAGTTTCCGGATCTCCTCGATGATGAACTCTTGCCATTCCAAAGCTTGCTTTCTGACTTTCAGCTTGACGGGCCGAGCATGAGGACAGACAGCAAGGTGGTGCTCAATCACCTCCCTGGGAACGCCGGGGATGTCGGATGCTTTCCGGGCAAACACGTCGACATTCACCTGCAGGAAGGTGACGAGCGCGTCTTCCTATTTGTTGTCAAGGGCGGAGCTTATGGTGAAAGCCCCTCCCGTTCCGTCCTCCTTGACAGAAACCTTCTTGGTTCCCGGCGGTGTGGCCCTGGATCTCTTGTTTCTGCTGGTGGAGCTCTCTGGCACGTCCTCGACGGGATAGCGACACTCCGAAGAGGTGCGCTTGCCGGAGTGGGTGTCTGAGGTCTCACCGGTCTTCTTCTTTCCGGTGGAGCTCTCTGGCACGTCCTCGACGGGAGCACAGTACTCTGAAGAGGTGCGCTTGCCGGAGTGGGTGCCCGAGGTCTCGCCGGTCTTCGTCTTCTTCCCTCCCGGGGCTCCAGTGGCAGGAGCAAGTGCCCTCGTAGCGGCAGTTGCTGCAACTGCTTGCTGGTACAATTGGTCAGCGCATATTTCTTATCGGAGGGGACGGTGATGATCGTCACGGGCCCTGGCATCTTCAGGGTGTTGTAGGCATAGTGTGATGCTGCCATGAACTTGGTCAGTGCTGGGCGGCCAAGGATACCGTCGTAAGGCAGGGGGATCTTGGCAACATCGAACACGATCCTCTCTGTCCTGTAGTTCAGATCACTTCCAAAAGTCACAGGCAGCATGACTTTCCCCTTCGGTTGACTTCTCCCTGGGTTGACCCCCTGAAACGTGCCCGTCTCTACGAGGTATCCATCAGGAACTTGCAGCTTCTTGATCACGGTGGGCGAAAATAGGTTCAGACCGGCCCCGCCATCCACTAGCATCTTCGTCACCTTGAGGTTGCGTATTGTCGGTGAGACCAACAATGGCAAGCACCCGACCGCAGTAGTGCGATCAGGGTGATCTTCGGCGTCAAAGATGATAGATGTGCTAGACCATTTCAGCGGCTTTTGGGCACCGGACGATGGCTCCGCTGGAATAATCTCATGTGCCCACTCTTTAAGCTGGCGGTGAGAAGCATGCAGCGAGGCGCCAGCATCGACGCACATGGCGTCCGTAGCCTTCTGAAACTCTTGGCCGCCGGACTCGTCGTCCTCTTCATGATCGTCGTCTTCAGGTCCTTTGTCGCGGCCCCGGGCGGGCCTTTCCTGCTGTTTCTCCTTGCCGCGACGGCCTGCTTGGCCGTCACGCTTCTTGCTGGACCCCTCAGCGCCGTCTTGGCCCTTCTCCTTGTCCCGCCTCTCGTATTCAGCCCTTTGCTTATCAGCAAGGAGCTCAACCTGGTGGCAGTCCTAGAGATCATGGCCTTTGGTGAGATGGATCTTGCAGTATTGCTTGCCGGAGTTTCCTGGCTTCTCGGCAGCCGTCAAGGCCCGGCAGGCGACGCACCCGGCAATTTCTTTGCCACGGTCACCCGCCTTGGTTTTCTTGGCGGAGCCGGTGTCATCAGATCCCTCGACGGCAAGCACGGCTTTTTCCTTGCGCTTCATGTTGCGGTTCCGGCCCTTCTTCGCCGGGGTGGCAGTATCCTCGTCCGAAGGGTCGATTTCCGCACCGCCGCCTTCGCCGGGGTACTTCCTTCCCTCTTAAGCCCGAGCACATCCCCGTAACGGGAGGAAAGTCGAGGAGTAACTGCACGCGCGCCAAGGCTTCCGCTAGGGTCAATGGTAACGAAACCTGCGCGGATCGCGACGCGCTTCGACCCATGAGCGTGTCAGGAGGAGCTCCACCACAATCCCGCGGTCGCATACCGTCTCCACCAGTGCTTCGGCGGGCGGGCAGGTCTTCTACTGTAATGCCCCGGATGTAACACTTTCCCTATATGGCAATATATAAACTTTGGCTTCATCTTTTCCTTCCGGGTTCTTATTTCTTTTTGGGTTTCTCGTTTTGTCGTGTGCGTGTGTGCATTTCATCCATGTCATGTTGTCATGTGCATTGCATTGCATTTGTGTTGTCGCTTGCATCCGGTCCCACTCGTCCCTTCCCGTTGTCCGTTTCGAGTTCCGACGCTCTCACACGTGCCCGTGGCATCCCCGAGTCCTTCTTTCGAGTTTGGCCATGTAACATTGCCGGAATGGTGTAAGACTTGTCGTGCGATGTTGTTTTGATACGTGTAACCCGCCTGCCAAGTTTCGTCGCGTTTGGAGTTCGTTTGGTACTCCAACGGATAACCTGTTGGGCCAAAAGTACCTCCTCTTTGAGGCCCAAGCCCCCTCCACAACAGCCCAACAACCCATCTCAACCCTTCCCATCATCTCGGCCGTTGAATTGTGATCGCGTGGCCGAAAACCGTTCCCCATTTGGAGCCTCCTAGCTACTTGTGCCTATATAAATGTCCCCCTTGCCATTTTTTCGTCCAAAACCCTAATTTCTCTCCTCCCCACCGCGCCGGACACGTCCGACCGCCGCCGGACACGTCCAGCCGACGGCCGGATGAATCCCCTCCTGCCACATGGCAGATCCGTCGCCGTGGCCCGCCGGCCCGCGCGCAGCCCTCCGGGCCCGTCGCCCTCCGCGCCTCCACGCTCGCTCGCGCCGCCGCCCCCTTCGCCTCCGGCAGCCTCCGCGCCGCGAGGGCCGCCGCGCCTCGCCGCCGCCGGCACCGGGCCCCGCCGCCTGGAACCTCACCCCGCCGCCCTTCAAGATCGCCGCCGGGCCCCCTCACGGCCTCCTCCGGCGACGCGCGTCCCCGCCGGCCGGCCAGAGGTCGCCCCGCCGTCCCTTCCGCTCCCGCCGGCCGGAAAGAGGTCGCCGCCACGGGATCTCCCATCGAAGCCCGCCGCCGCGAAGCTTTGCTCGATCCAGATCGAGGGCTGGAACCCTAGCGGGTACGGGCCCCGCAACCCGCAACCCGACGCCCGACCCGTGACCCACGCCCGCGTTGACCAGAGAGGTTGACCCCGTTTCCCCTGTTTTTTTGCTAAGTCTTTTTAGTTTTCAGTGTTTGATGCATTTTTGTGATGATGATAACTTTTACTGTGCTTGTCCGTTTTGTGCGTATAATATGTCAAAATGATCGTGGTGATGTGTACTATGTTTTGTTCCATTGTGTCATGCATGTTTGAGTCCATCTAGATGTCTTAATCTTCATGACAAGAGTGCTACATGTTATAAACTGCTGCTATTAGTTGTTTTGATGCCATGTTTGAGATGTGATAACTTGGTGCATGTTAACTTGCTGTTTAACAACTTTAACTTAAGGTTTGTTCAGATCTGGACTAATTTCAATCTATGCATATGAGGACTTACCGGTTTTGTCTTAAGTAGTTTCCGGCCTCATTTAAACCTGCTGTTTCTTGTGTTGTTTCCCTATGCTTCCTACCTTGCCATGTTTTGCATCCTAAATAGACTTGTCTTGCATCCTACTTGCTTGAGCATATTGTCATGTTTCTTGTGTTGTTTCTCTGTGCTTCCTATGTTGTCACGCTGTGCATCCTAAGTGCATCTGCATTGCTTCCTTAGTACATCAGCCATGCATCCTGTAGCTTGCGCATTGCACCTTGTTTGATTTCCTGCCTTGTGTGTTCTTGTGTTGAGTAGAGCCGGAAGCCGAGACCGAGTACGAGAACGAGGTTACTACCGAGGTTGAGAACGAGGAGCCCTCTTACGATCCCATCGACGACTCGACAGGCAAGATGACCTGACCCAGATATCATTACTATCTTTGCCTATTGCTAGAAGTCTCGCTCTTTAGCTTATTGCCTCGATGCCCATGTTTGTCTGTAAGCCTCCTATTATAACCATGAATCTGTCTAACCACCCTACCTATGCAAACCTTTGTTTGGCTAAGTAAGCTTCGCCCAGCCCCTCTTATAGCATTGCTAGTTGCAGGAGAAGATTTGAAGATTCTTGCTTCATGTTGAAGCTTGTTGGGATATCACACTATATAAACTCTTTAATTAAATCATCTATATATTGGTAATGGGTGGAAGGCTAAGCCTCTTGCTTGGTGATTTGTTCCACTCATGCCGCCCTAGGAACCATATAAACCGGTGTTATGTTCCTTGATTTTGCGTTCCTCACACGGTTGGGGTTATGGGACCCCCTCGATAAACGCTTAGCGCTAAGTCTTTTCCAGCGAGGCCCAACATTGGTACTCCATTCTCCTAACAACTAAAAACTTACCGAGGGAGTAATTAACCCGAGGATTAATTAATCAACCCCCCTGGGCCAGTGCTCGATTTGAGTGTTGGTCCAAACTAGAGTCGTGTGCGGTACCCCCCCTTGGCAACTTGGGTTTTTGGTCACTGTACGCTGTGCTCATCCGGTCGTGGCCTGAGACTAGATACGCGCGGCTACTGTCAGGGTGTCGGCACGCCGGGAGGTCTTGCTGGATTATTCTTACCTTAGTCGGAGTATCTTGAGCACGGGATTCCGAGAATACTCGGGCCTTCCCACCTTGGAGTTGCGACTCCGCGGATCGTGGGCTTGTAATGGGCCAAGTTGGAACACCCCTGCAGGGTTTTGAACTTTCGAAAGCCGTGCCCGCGGTTATGTGGCAGATGGGAATTTGTTAATATCCGGTTATAGAAAACTTGACACCATGTTCAGAACACACTACCAGCGTGAGTACCGTGACGGTCATTTTCCGAAAGGGGTTCGGGAAGTGAACATGGTGGGGTTATGATTGCCGTGCTTAGTTAGGATCACTTCGTGGTCATCTCGTCGTCCGTGACACTTCTCTTCTCGCTCTTATTTACGTAAGCTAGTGCTAGTGCTGCTGCAGCCTTTTATTCTTTCTTCAGCCTTGTTCCACACCCAAGGCTTAGATAGTTCTGTTACCCGGGAACGGGATTGTTGAGTCCTCTGTGGCTCACAGATTCTACACCACACCAGATGCAGGTACCATGGTGAGCTACTCAGGTGACGGCACAGAGCTATACTGGGAGTACGATGAGGAACGTAGCCGTTACTATGTGCACTATCCCGATGATCAGTAGTGGTTTCTACTAGGGGCGATTTGAACCTGTGGCTTTATGTATGTTTGGTATCTTTCATTTGGATCTTCACCCATAGACGGGTTGTGATGTTATTTGAATGATGATTTGCTATGTAATTAATTGTGTGACGTGGCGAGTGTAAGCCAACTATCTCTTTTCCTTTTCATCCCTATTTTTACATGAGATGTGCAAAGATACCGAACTTGAGATCATTCCAGAATGGGCTTATACCTTTAAGTCGTGCCTCGACACGTTGGAGGTATAGTCCCATCCTGGGCATTACAAGTTGGTATCAGAGCCTTCTTCGACCTAGAAGCCCCCACTGATTGATCGAATCGTTGACGGTTCAGTCTAGGCACACACTTAAAATGTTTTGAGTAATATATATATATATCGGAGAGTAGGAATTATTTTGCTCCTCATCTCTTTTCACTCTGGTGAGAACTCCGGACGATTACTCTTGCCTCTTCTACTCTAAAAAATTCACAAATTTTTTTTTAGGAATCTCACGAGTACTGTTTGGATTGTTCCGATGTCTTTGTGACGAGAACATTGTTCTCGATGCCTCCTGTCATTAGGGGTTGTGGCAGTATCCCAGGGAGTTGAGCTCCGAGGTGTTGTCGTCACAAATATATCGCATCAGTTCTAGAATACTTAAGACGGCCGACATCGAAAACTCCCCTATGCGGTTAGTGGTAAGATAACCCCGACATCACCCAGTACTGGGGAGGTAGTTCGGGAGTATTGCCATAGCTTGTATAGTGGATGTGTTTCGAAGGTCTGAGGTAGACGGTTTCCGGAAATAACTGGTTGTGTGTTCAAGGATGGATACAGTTGGATGTAGGATTAGAGTTGAGTGCGCGATGCTTCCCCTGTATCCCCAACACCTGATTGCATAACTGGAAACTTTCGGAAATTAATAAGTGGGTTCATCTAGGAGATCATAGGCATTCTTCCAACGAATGCATGATATGGAGTTCAGGGTTCTACATTGAGTGAAGGGGTTTTATGGCCGTTGTTCTGATCGGGAGTTGCATCTTAAAGGGTCCCTAGCTATGCTGATCCAGGGATTGCAAAACCCTTTTGTAACACGTTCCATAAGCTTTCAGCACGAATATGTCGAACGAAGCTTCTATCTTGTATTTTTTCTATCTGCACCTTGTTGTTTTATTTACCTTTTGTCTCCCAAGTGGCTTCTCGTGAAGATTGTTGTTGTCATTAAACTATGAATTTCATTCGTTCCTCTTGTTCGAATGATTCTTGTGAAGACTATGTTGCAATTCTAGCCGTTGATTCAGCTTATATATTCTTTCAATCAATGGCTAATAGTGGTCATATCTTTCAGGATGGCTCCTAAAAGGGTTCCCAACGCTAACCCAGAGGGTGAAGAGGTTCCTGATCGTCCTCCTTCACCTCCTTCTCCGTCTGAGGCCTGGAGAGCAATTATGCAAGCTACGAACCAGAACACCCAGATGCTTATGAAAATGATGCAGAATATTCAAGCAAATCAGGGTGCTCATGGGAACCAAGGCAATTTGTTCAACCAACCCCACTTTGCTACGCTCAACTAGTTCTTGGAAAATCAACCAAAGGCATTCAGTTACTGCGTGGACCCTCTCGATGTTGAAGACTGGATAACAGATATCAAAAAGCATTTCGAGTGCAGTAACGTCAGGCCCGAGGACTATGTGAATTTTGCTGCCTTCCAACTCAAGGACCAAGCAGCTGATTGGTGGTAGCAGTACAAAGACTCCAGAGCAGGGCGTGAAATCTCCTAGGATGACTTCTGCAAGGACTTTTGCTCTCACCACATTCCAACAAGTGTCATCGAGGGTATGCGTGAGCAATTCCGCAACCTGAAGCAAGGCTCAAAGTCTGTCTACCAATATAATGTCAAGTTCCAGAACCTTCCCTGTTATGCAAAGCAAGACATCCCAGATGCCAAGAGCAAGATCTATCAGTTCCGTGGTGGTCTGAAGGATGAACTCCAACTTGCTCTCACCTTGTTCGAGCCTGATGAGTTTGATAAATTCTATAACATGGCACTTAAGCAAGAGGCAGCCCAGCTGAAGATGGAAGCTTCCAAAAAGAGGATCAGAGACGATGTTCACTCCTCCTCTTCTTCTCAAGTGGTCACAAAGCAACAGAAGTTTTGGCTTCCACCTCCTCCAGTGATCCGAGCTCCCTACAACAACAACAAGAACTCTAGTGGTCGTGCTTTCTCCCACCCACCCAACCCAAGCAATCAGTGAAAGAATCATTTTCAAGCTTCCAAGTCAAGTGCTCCTCACTACCGTCCTCTCTCAGAAGTGGTTTGCAACAAGTGCTCTCAGAAGGGTCACTATGCTAACAAGTGCCCCAACCCAAGGCGCCTTCCGCCTCCTCCACCTGTCAGCATTGCTATTGTCAAGCACAACCCCAAGTCAGCAAGAGTGAATCTGATGAATGCAGCTCAAGCAGAGAATTCTTCGGATGTGATACTTGGTAAACTTCCAGTTAAATCTATTCCTGCAAAAGTTTTGTTTGATTCAGGTGCATCACATTCTTTCATGTCAACACCTTTTGCATTGTCACATGATATGCCATTGCAAGCTTTGCCTAGTCCGATGTTTGTGCTTTCTCCGGGTTTGCTTATGAACTCCAACAACTTTGCTCCGAATGTATCAATTCGCATGGGTGATTACCGTTTTCTGGCTTCTCCGGTTATTCTCGGCAATTCCGACATTGATCTTATTCTCGGGATGAATTGGCTTTCTCAGCATGATGCTCACATTGATTGTGCGAATAAAGAAGTCAAGATTACTCATTTCGACAAAGACGTGATTATCTTCGCCTCTCGAGATAACACAATCAGGCTATTCTCTCTCAATGACAAGGGCGAGATTAATGCCATCTCTCAAATTCCGGTGGTTAATGAATACGAAGACGTTTTTCCTGAAGAGCTTCCAGGCATGCCTCCACATCGTCAAGTTGAATTTGTCATTGAACTCGAGCCTGGTACTGAGCCAGCATGCCCGCGTCCGTACAAGCTCTCCCCTGAAGAGTTGAAGGAGTTGAAGAAACAGCTTGATGAACAAGAGCGTATGGGTCTAATCAGGCCTAGCACGTCTCCTTGGGGCTGTGGTGTCTTATTTGTCAAGAAGAAGGATGGCACGGAGCGCCTTCGCGTTGATTACCGGCCATTGAACAAGAAGACAATAAAGAACAAGTATCCGCTCCCCAACATCAATGAATTGCTCGAGCAGCTCAAAGGAGCTAAAGTGTTCCCAAAGCTCGATCTCCGAATGGGTTATCACCAAATTTGCATTCGTGAAGAAGATATCCACAAGACAGCCTTCAGAACGAGCTACGGCTCATATGAATATACAGTCATGTCCTTTGGCCTCGCTAATGCTCCACCTACCTTCTCGAGAATGATGCACTACATTTTCAACCCCTACACCAACGAATTCGTGCTTGTGTATCTGGATGACATCTTGGTATTCTCCAAGAATGAAGAGGATCATGAAAAGCACCTCCGTCTAGTTCTCGACAGACTCCGTGAACATAAGTTCTATGCCAAGTTCTCCAAGTGCGAATTCTGGCTCGATAAGGTCTTGTATCTGGGCCATATCATCTCCGCTGATGGTATTGCGGTCAACCCCGAGAAAGTTGAAGCGATTGTCAACTGGGAACCTCCTCAGAATATCAAGCAACTCTGAAGCTTCCTTGGTCTTGCTAGCTATTGCAGAAGGTTTGTTGAGAACTTCTCCAAGATTGCCAAGCCTCTCTCCAACTTGCTGCAGAAGAATGTCAAGTACAACTGGTCTCCGGATTGTGATGTGGCATTCAAAACTCTCAAAGAAAAGCTCATCTCTGCTCCAGTTCTTACCTCTCCAGATGAGTCCAAGCCCTACGAAGTATTCTGTGATGCTTCTCTTCAAGGACTTGGTGGTGTGCTAATGCAGGACAAGAAGATTGTGGCACACACTTCTCGTCAATTGAAGCCAAGTGAGAAGAACTACCCCACTCATGATCTCGAGCTAGCAGCTGTGGTACACGCCTTGATCACGTGGAGACACCTTCTGTTGGGCAGAAAAGTCGACATCTTCACCGATCACAAGAGCTTGAAGTACATCTTCACACAGCCGAACCTGAACCTTCGCCAGACTCGTTGGGTTGAACTGATCCAAGAGTATGATCCAAGCATCGAATACACACCTGGAAAGGCCAATGTCATTGCAGATGCCTTGAGCAGAAAGGCATATTGCAACAGTCTCCTTGTCAAGCCGTTCCAGCCTGAGCTTTGTGATGCATTCAGGAAGCTCAACCTCCAAGTTGTTCCGCAAGGCTTTCTTGCAAATCTTCAAGCTGCTCCTACCTTGGAAGATCAGATCCGTGAGGCCCAACTCAGTGATGCTATGGTGCAGAAAGTGAAACACGGTATTGCAAAGGGTACTCCCAAATACAAGTGCTATCGCGTTGATGAGAGAGATACCTTGTTCTTTGAGGACAGACTTGTGGTTCCCAAGGGTGATCTCAGGAAGCTCATAATGAACGAAGCACATGACTCCCTCCTTTCGATTCATCCTGGAAGTTCCAAGATGTACCAAGACCTCAAGCAATCGTACTGGTGGACTCGCATGAAAAGGGAGATTGCCCAATTCGTGAATGAATGTGATGTCTGCAGAAGAGTGAAGGCAGAGCATCAATGTCCAGCCAGTCTTCTCCAACCTCATCCTATTCCCGAGTGGAAATTTGACCACATTGAAATGGATTTCGTCACTGTGTTTCCTAAGTCCAAGAAGGGGAATGATTCTATCTTTGTGGTGATTGACAAGCTTACCAAAGTAGCTCACTTCCTTCCAGTCAAAGAATCCATCAATGCAGCTCAACTGGCAGAGTTGTACACTTCGAGAATTGTGTCCCTACATGGCATTCCTCAAGTTATCTCCTCAGACCGTGGAAGTTTGTTCACATCCAAGTTCTGGAACTCCTTTCAGTCTGCCATGGGCACTAAGATCCGTTTCAGCACTGCGTTTCACCCTCAGACTAGTGGTCAAGTTGAAAGAGTGAACCAGATCCTAGAAGACATGCTCAGAGCTTGTGTCATATCTTTTGGCATGAAGTGGGAAGACTGCCTTCCGTTTGCCGAGTTCTCTTACAACCACCGTTTCCAAGCAAGTGCCGGCAAAGCTCCGTTTGAAATCCTCTATGGCAGAAAGTGTCGTACCCCTCTCAATTGGTCCGAGACCGGTGAACGTCAACTCCTTGGTAATGACTTGATCTCAGAAGCCGAAGAAATGTGCAAAGTCATACGTCAGAATCTCAAGGCCGCTCAGTCGCGTCAAAAGAGCTAATATGACGGCAAGCATCGTGATTTGGCCTTCAACATTGGGGATCATGTCTATCTCCGTGTTTCTCCTATGAAAGGCACCCAAAGATTTGGTATCAAAGGAAAGCTTGCTCCTAGATACGTGGGCCCTTTCAAGATCCGTGGCAAAAGAGTCGATCTAGCCTATCAACTTAAGCTCCCTTCCAACTTTGCTAATGTTCATGATGTGTTTCATGTGTCTGAACTCTGCAAGTGCTTCAAGACACCTGAACGCACCATTCCGTTCGAGGAGATTGATCTTCAACAAGACTTGTCTTACCGAGAGCATCCCGTTGCTATTCTCGAAGAAACCGAGCGCAAGACCCGCAACAAGTCAATCAAGTTCTTGAAAGTCAAGTGGTCACACCATACCGACCGAGAAGCTACGTGGGAACGAGAAGATCACCTTCGTTCCGAGTATCCTTCCTTCTTCCAGTCCTAGATCTCGGGACGAGATCTTTTCGTAGTAAAGGAGAGTTTGTAATGCCCCGGATGTAACACTTTCCCTATATGGCAATATATAAACTTTGGCTTCATCTTTTCCTTCCGAGTTCTTATTTCTTTTCGGGTTTCTCGTTTTGTCGTGTTCGTGTGTGCATTTCATCCATGTCATGTTGTCATGTGCATTGCATTGCATTTGTGTTGTCGCTTGCATCCGGTCCCACTCGTCCCTTCCCGTTGTCTGTTTCGAGTTCCGATGCTCTCACACGTGCCCGTGGCATCCCCGAGTCCTTCTTTCGTGTTTGGCCGTGTAACGTTTCCGGAATGGCGTGAGACTTGTCGTGCGATGTTGTTTTGATACGTGTAACCCGCCTGTCAAGTTTCATCGCGTTTGGAATTCGTTTGGTACTCCAACGGGTAACCTGCTGGGCTAAAAGTACCTCCTCTTTGAGGCCCAAGACCCCCTCCACAACAGCCCAACAACCCAGCTCAACCCTTCCCATCATCTCGGCCATTGAATTGTGATCGTGTGGCCGAAAACTGTTCCCCATTTGGAGCCTCCTAGCTCCTTGTGCCTATATAAATGTCCCCCTTGCCATTTTTTCGTCCAAAACCCTAATTTCTCTCCTCCCCACCGCGCCGGACACGTCCGACCGCCGCCGGACACGTCCAGCCGACGGCCGGACGAATCCCGTCCTGCCACATGGCAGATCCGCCGCCGCGACCCGCCGGCCCGCGCGCAGCCCTTCGGGCCCGTCGCCCTCCACGCCTCCATGCTCGCTCGCACCGCCGCCCCCTTCGCCTCCAGCAGCCTCCGCGCCGCGAGGGCCGCCGCGCCTCGCCGCCGCCGGCGCCGGGCCCCCTCACAGCCTCCTCCGGCGATGCGCGTCCCCACCGGCCGGCCAGAGGTCGCCCCGCCGTCCCTTTCGCTCCCGCCGGCCGGACAGAGGTCGCCGCCGCGGGATCTCCCATCAAAGCCTGCCGCTGCGAAGCTTTGCCCGATCCAAATCGAGGGTTGGAACCCTAGCGGGTACGGGCCCCGCAACCCGCAACCCGGCGCCCGATCCGCCGCTCCACGCCCGACCCGCGACCCGCGCCCGCGTTGACCAGAGAGGTTGACCCCGTTTCCCCTGTTTTTTGGCTAAGTCTTTTTAGTTTTCAGTGTCTGATGCATTTTTGTGATGATGATAACTTTTACTGTGCTTGTCCGTTTTGTGCGTATAATATGTCCAAATGATCGTGGTGATGTGTACTATGTTTTGTTCCATTGTTTCATGCATGTTTGAGTCCATCTAGATGTCTTAATCTTCATGACAAGAGTGCTACATGTTATAAACTGCTGCTATTAGTTGTTTTGATGCCATGTTTGAGATGTGATAACTTGGTGCATGTTAACTTGTTGTTTAACAACTTTAACTTAAGGTTTGTTCATATCTGGACTAATTTCAATCTATGCATATGAGGACTTACCGGTTTTGTCTTAAGTAGTTTCCGGCCTCATTTAAACCTGCTGTTTCTTGTGTTGTTTCCCTGTGCTTCCTACCTTGCCATGTTTTGCATCCTAAATAGACTTGTCTTGCATCCTACTTGCTTGAGCATATTGTCATGTTTCTTGTGCTGTTTCTCTGTGCTTCCTATGTTGTCATGCTGTGCATCCTAAGTGCATCTGTAGTGCTTCCTTAGTGCATCAGCCATGCATCCTGTAGCTTGCGCATTGCACCTTGTTTGATTTCGTGCCTCGTGTGTTCTTGTGTTGAGTAGAGCCGGAAGCCGAGACCGAGTACGAGAACGAGGTTACTACCGAGGTTGAGAACGATGAGCCCTCTTACGATCCCATCGACGACTCGACAGGCAAGATGACCTGACCCAGATATCATTACTATATTTGCCTATTGCTAGAAGGCTCGCTCTTTAGCTTATTGCCTCGATGCACATGTTTGTCTGTCAGCCTCCTATTGTAACCATGAATCTGTCTAACCAGCCTACCTATGCAAACCTTTGTTTGGCTAAGTAAGCTTCGCTCAGCCCCTCTTATAGCATTGCTAGTTGCAGGAGAAGATTTGAAGATTCTTGCTTCATGTTGAAGCTTGTTGGGATATCACACTATATAAAATCTTTAATTAAATCATCTATATATTGGTAATGGGTGGAAGGCTAAGCCTCTTGCTTGGTGATTTTTTCCACTCATGCCGCCCTAGGAACCGTATAAACCGGTGTTATGTTCCTTGATTTTGCGTTCCTCACACGGTTGGGGTTATGGGACCCCCTCGATAAACCGCTTAGCGCTAAGTCTTTTCCAGCGAGGCCCAACATTGGTACTCCATTCGCCTAACAACTAAAAACTTACCGAGGGAGTAATTAACCCGAGGATTAATTAATCAACCCCCCTGGGCCAGTGCTCGATTTGAGTGTTGGTCCAAACTAGAGTCGTGTGCGGTACCCCCCTTGGCAACTTGGGTTTTTGGTCACTGTACGCTATGCTCATCCGGTCGTGACCTGAGACTAGATACGCGCGGCTACTGTCAGTGTGTCGGCACGCCGGGAGGTCTTGCTAGATTAGTCTTACCTTAGTCAGAGTATCTTCAGCACGAGATTCCGAGAATACTCGGGCCTTCCCACCTTGGAGTTGCGACTCCGCGGATCGTGGGCTTGTAATGGGCCAAGTTGGAACACCCCTGCAGGGTTTTGAACTTTCAAAAGTCGTGCCCGCGGTTATGTGGCAGATGGGAATTTGTTAATATCCGGTTGTAGAAAACTTGACACCATGTTCAGAACACACTACCAGCGTGAGTACTGTGACGGTCATTTTCCGAAAGGGGTTCGGGAAGTGAACACGGTGGGGTTATGATTGCTGTGCTTAGTTAGGATCACTTAGTGGTCATCTTGTCGTCCGTGGCACTTCTCTTCTCGCTCTTATTTACGTAAGCTAGTGCTAGTGCTGCTGCAGCCTTTTATTCTTTCTTCAGCCTTGTTCCACACCCAAGACTTAGATAGTTCTGTTACCCAGGAACGGGATTGCTTAGTCCTCTGTGGCTCACATATTCTACACCACACTAGATGAAGGTACCATGGTGAGCTACTCAGGTGACGGCACAGAGCTATACTGGGAGTACGATGAGGAACGTAGCCATTACTATGTGCACTATCCCGATGATCAGTAGTGGCTTCTACTAGGGGTGATTCGAAC
This sequence comes from Secale cereale, assembly GCA_902687465.1. Lineage (NCBI taxonomy): Eukaryota > Viridiplantae > Streptophyta > Magnoliopsida > Poales > Poaceae > Secale > Secale cereale. The sequence continues at coordinate 456,745,799 of LR738712.1, forward strand.
CTGTGGCTTTATGTATGTTTGGTATCTTTCATTTGGATCTTCACCTGTAGACGGGTTGTGATGTTATTTGAATGATGATTTGCTATGTAATGAATTGTGTGACGTGGCGAGTGTAAGTCAACTATCTCTTTTCCTTTTCATCCCTATTTTTACATGAGATGTGCAAAGATACCAAACTTGAGATCATTCCAGAATGGGCTTATACCTTTAAGTCGTGCCTCGACACGTAGGAGGTATAGTCCCATCCTGGGCATTACATCTACGTCCCGGGAGTAGCGCTCGGGCCTCTTCCCATGGCGACGCCGGGACCTTCAGGGTGACAACGCCGTTCATCACGCGCTGCTTGAGAAGAGCGTGTTGTTGGTGCCGGCGTGGGAGTTCCGGAGATCCTTGCATCGCCTTCGGATGATGTGGCAGCGACCTTGGAAGGCCCCGCGCCACCCGTGGAGGGCCGGGTTCCATCTCTGGAACTGGCGGTGTGTGGCCCGTTACCAGGCGCACAAACATCGCCACCTCCCAAACTCCGGCTGTTGGGACGGCGTTGGTGTTCGCGAGCAGCGCCCCGAGTCCTTTCCGCGACTGGTCCGCTGCTCGCCCGCGTCGGGACGGGCTGTCCGGCTTCCGACTGGCCAGCCGCCACCGTCGTCTTCTTCTTGGGCGCCATGACGATGTAGAAGCGTCGAACTAACAGCTAAAGCTGATTCTCACAACTGCGCCCCCTACCTGGCGCGCCAAAGATGTCGGTGTATTTGGATCGACACCTATGGGATCACAAGAATCGCTACTACGGTTGCAGGGCGCGGGGTTGAGAGAAGAGCGGATCTAATGGTCAGGACACGGTTCCTTTACCCAGGTTCGGGCCGCAAAGATGCGTAAAACCCTACTCCTGCTTTGGTGGATTATATGTTTGTGTTCTTCAGCTAGTGAGGAGCTCCAAAAGAGTCGTGAGGAGTTCTAAAAAGCCGAATCCTCCTCCTGGTCGCCTCGGGCCTCCTTTTATAGGAAAAAGGGGTTGCCACAATGGCACACAGGAGGTGGAAAGGGTACAGTGATGCGAGGTTATCCCTCGCATTACAGGACAAGGCGCATTTAATGCGCTTAGCTTAGGTGTCCTTGCTTTATCGGGAACGAGGGGAGTCGTCCGTCTTGTCCATCGCCGCTCCTCCTCGTGTTGACATGCGCCCTGGCCAGCGGTGCCTGAGGTGCCATGTAGGCAGGCAGGCAGCTGAGGTGGCGCAACAGCGGGTCTCCACGAAGATCTGCAAGTTGCCACGCAGGAGCCTGTCCAGCTGGTTGGGTCGGCAGCTGCGTGGGGCGGTGGAAATACAGTTGGTGCGGGCCTGATGGTGGCCCTGCGGGTGTCCTCGGCAAGGGCCTTGCCGGGGCCCCGGCAAGGGTCTTGTCGCGGCGCCTGCTGTCATCCCCAGCAAGGTGCTTGCCGGAGGCCTTGTGGTCCTCCTTGGCTGGAATCCCGCCAAGGGTCGTCGTCTTCTTAGCTTGTATCTGATCTTGGATGTCTTCACAAAGATTTGCATGCCACCACGGGGATATCTCCCGAATCCTCGCCCCATGGGGGCGATGGACTCAAGGGCGATCGGCTACGTAGGCGTGGGGCGAGCTGCCGCGGCAAGGGTCTTGTCGGGGCTGCCAGAGCCGGCCCCAGCAAGGGTCTAGCCAGGGCTGCTAAAACTGGCTCCGGTCAAGGACCTTGCCGGAGAAAGCCGCTTCGCCCCTTTGCTCTTTGTGGTCTTGTTCTTGGCGTTGTTCCAGTCTCCAAGCTTCGGTCTTACCCCGGCTCACCTCCCTTGCCATGCTTGGTGTGGTGGTGCCCGTGGCTCAGACTGCCCGTGCACAGTCATAGGGGTACGAAAAGTGTACCCCTCTTTTTGTACACCGACACACGTGTTTCAAAGTTTTCAGTATCAATAATTTCATCAGTTTTAGAAATATCATCATCTTCAGCATAATCAATAGTACTGTCTCTAGCAAGATGTTTATCATGTAATTCACCCAATGGCATAGTTTCATCATAAGCATCATTCATCATAGAAGTGGCATCATCAATATCATGCAACATATCAAAATCAATAGCAGTTGTACGTGTCGCAAGTTTACTCAAAACAGATAGTGAATCAAGTGCAGAGCTAGATGGCAGTTCCTTACCTCCCCTCGTTCTAGAGTGGACGATCTTGGTTCTGTCATCCTTCAGATTCTTCATATTCTTCATATTGATCAGAAGATATAAATCCCAAGTAACTCAGAGAATAGAGCTATGCTCCCCGGCAATGGCGCCATAAAAAGGTCTTGATAACCTACAAGTATAGGGGATCGCAACAGTTTTCGAGGGTAGAGTATTCAACCCAAATTTATAGATTCGACACGAGGGGAGCCAAAGAATATTCTCAAGTATTAGCAGCTGAGTTGTCAATTCAACCACACTAGGAAAACTTAATATTTGCAGCAAAGTGTTTAGTAGCAAAGTAGTATGGAAGTAACGATTATTTTTTTGTAGTAATGGTTACATCAGCAGTAACAAAAGTAACGAAGCAAAGATCAATATGGAACGAACTTGTAGTTAATGGATCGACAATGATAGGTGTTGGATAATATTCATCATGTAGCAGTTATTACCTAGGGTGACACAGAACTAGCTCCAATTCATCATTGTAATGTAGGCATGTATTCCGAATATAGTGATACGTGCTTATGGAAAAGAACTTGCATGTCATCTTTTGTCCTGCCCTCCCGTGGAAGTGGGGTCCTAATGGAAACTAAGGGATATTAAGCCCTCCTTTTTATAGAGTACCGGACCAAAGCATTAGCACTTAGTGAATACATGAACTCCTCAAACTATGGTCATCACCGGGAAGTGCCCCGATTATTGTCACTCCGAGTTTGCCGGATCATAACACATAGTAGGTGATTATAGACTTGCAAGATAGGATCAAGAACACAAATATATTCATGAAAACATAATAGGTTCAGATCTAAAATCATGGCACTCGGGCCCTAGTGACAAGCATTAAGCATAGAAAAGTCATAACAACATCAATCTCAGAACATAGTGGATACTAGGGATCAACCCCTAACAAAACTAACTCGATTACATGATAAATCTCATCCAACCCATCACCATCCAGCAAGCCTACGATGGAATTACTCACACACGGCAATGAGCATAATGAAATTGGTGATGGAGGTTGGTTGGTGATGACGACGGCAACGATCTCCACTCTCCGGAGCCCCGAACGGACTCCAGATCAGGTCTCCCGATGAAGAACAGGAGGTGGTGGTGGCTCCGTATCGTAAAATACGATGGGATCTTCTCTCCTATTTTTTCTCCCCGGAAGAGATTATATGGAGTTGGAGTTGACGTCGGTGGAGCTCGAGGGGCCCCACAAGGTAGGGGGCACGCCCTAGGGTGCGCCCCCCACCCTTGTTGCCAGGGTGTGGGCACCCTCCGGTGATTCTTTCCATCAATATTTTTTATATATTCTGGAAATATTCCCCGTGAAGTTTCAGGTCATTCGGAGACTTTTATTTCTGCACAAAAAATAACACCAAGGCAAATCTGCTGAAAACAGCGTCAGTCCGGGTTAGTTCCAGTCAAAGCATGCAAATTAGAGTCCAAAACAAGGGCAAAAGAGTTTGGAAAAGTAGATACGATAGAGATGTATCAGACCCCATATTCAACGGCTCAAAGCTCGTATCATCGTAGCATCTAAGATGAGGAAAGACCTCATATTCTCTTGTATTTAAGAATATCATGTGCTACCACACCTTAGATGTTGTGGTGACACAAGCTCCTCGGAGCCATTGGATCGGAGATCCAACGGCTCCTTCATAGTTCAAATGTTTTTTGCAGAAAAGTCCCCAAAGAGTTCGGGCACAACCCACAAGCACATAGACCACTCAGATGCCATTAGATCTCAGATCAAACAATCTCAAAGCTCGTATCACCGTAGCATCCAAGCTGCAAGAGCACCTGACGTTTTCTCGCACGGGGGAATATGAGGTGCTCACACACCGTAGATTCTATGGTGATATGAGTTCCCAGGAGATCTAGCTGCTCCCGGTAGGAAGTTTGAATGTTTTTGTGATATAGGCCGCAAAGAGTTTGGGAACTACGCAGAAAGTACAAATACAACGCACGTGGCATTGGATCTCAGATCCAGCAACCAGATGCACGTATCACAGTAGTGGCTAATTAAGCTGCAGGGAGCACCTAATATGAGCTACTCGGAGCCGTTGGATCCAAGATCCAGCGGCTCACACGAGGCTTGAAAGTTTTCTTTCCAAACAAACCATTGGAGAGTTTGGAAATTGTGCATAATTAAAAAGACTACTCCCAAGCCATTGGATCTCAGATCCAACAACATAAAATCTCGTATCACCATAGCATCTAAACTGCCGGGAGCATGTGATATTCTATGTCGCTGTCAGTTTTGTTCCTAAACTTGCAAAATGTGTGTAATTGGTGTCGTAACTTGTCTAACCGTGAAAAGTGTTTGTGCAAAAAAACATCCTACACTGAAATATCGGAACAACACACGGGGGGGCACTTGTCATTGATAAAATTTGGACCTAAAACTAACAAATATGAAGGACGAGATTTGAATCGATAACCTGGAGTACAAAGCGTACGTCGATAGCCTAAAACCGCAATGGTTGTTGGCTTTGTCGCATCACTTGGTTTTATACAGTATTACGTTGAGTAGAGCATAGAGGGAGTCGCTCATCAACACGTGCATTGGAGGGGCCTGGTCGTGCCTTGGAGCTTGCTCGCGAGCGTAGCTCCATCAGTCACGACCTCATCCAAGAGGTCGTCGGCGCGCTTGGTCAGCTTGGGGAAGAGCTTGCTGATGTCGATGTTCACCTCGAGTCGGAGTGTCTCCGCCTGGCGCAGGAGTGGCATAAGCTAAAGGTTGCCATAAGGATTATTCGCCAGCAACACGAGCGGGCCCGTGCGGAGGCTGCGGAGTCCCTTGCAGTTTCTCGTGAGGCTTGTGCTTGCGCCTTGGAGGACGCCGAGGCCGCGGGCCGCCGCTGCAAGGCAGCGGAGGAACGGGAGAAAGAGCTTCAGGCGTACGCTGCCCTTGAGCAGCACGTCGAGCCACGTTGGCGACGCCATCGAGGGGGGCACCTTCCAATGAGAGGGAGGTCCAGGAGCGCGAGGAAACACTACTGCTTGAGACTCTAGAACACATCATGGAGGTGGAGAGGCTGGAGGTGAGGGAACGCCAAGTTGCTGCAGCTGAGGATGTCGTTGTCGCCCGCGAAACTAGGGTCCAGCGGGAAGTTGATCGGAAGGTGGTGAAGATCCGCGAAGCCCTCAAGGAAGAATATTGTTAGAGGGTGAAGCTCCAGGAGACCAAATTCCAGCAGCAGCAGGTTGAAATGGAGGGCAGGACCAACGCCCTCAAGGAACATTTGCCTACTACGTCCCAGCGCGAGATGGCTGCTAAAGAGGCCTTGGCCTCGACCCAGGCTGAATTGTCTTCACTTCAGAGGCATGTGGCGGATGTTGATTCCTTGGTGGGCCGAACCGTGGACGAGGCTAACGCCGCCGCACGCTGTGGCACGAGCGCTCTTCAATGCTTGACGGCCTCAGAGTTAGGGCCAATCGGGCCCTGGACACAATCTGCAAAGAGAGCATGCCGTTGTAGGATCGAAAGTATGTCTAGAGGGGGGGTGATTAGACTACTTGACCAAATAAAATCTAGCCTTTTCCCAATTTTATTTCTTGGCAGATTTTAGCAACTTAGCACAAGTCAAGCAATCAACCTACACATGCAATTCTAAGACTATAGTAGCGGAAAGTAAAACAATTGCATATGAAGGTAAAGGGAATAGTTTGGAGGAAGCAAACGCAAGTGAAGACACGGATGTTTTTGTCATGGTTCCGATAGGTGGTGCTATCGTACATCCACGTTGATGGAGACTTCAACCCACGAAGGGTAACGGCTGCGCGAGTCCACGGAGGGCTCCACCCACGAAGGGTCCACGAAGAAGCAACCTTATCTATCCCACCATAGCCATCGCTCACGAAGGACTTGCCTCACTAGGGTAGATCTTCACGAAGTAGGCGATCTCCTTGCCCGTACAAACTCCTCGGTTCAACTCCACAATCTCGTTGGAGGCTCCCAAGTGACACCTAACCAATCTAGGAGACACCACTCTCCAAAAGGTAATAGACGGTGTCTTGATGATGAACTCCTTACTCAAATGCTTCAAATGATAGTATCCCCAACACTCAAACAGCTCCTCACAGACTTGGATATGGTGGAAGAAAGATTTGGTTTGAAAGCAACTTGGGGAAGGCTAGAGAACAAGATTCATATGGTAGGAATGGAATATCTTGATCTCAACACTTGAGTAGGTGGTTCTCTTCTCAGAACATGTATGATGCAAGTGTAGGTAAGTTCTGATGGCTCTCTCCACGAATGAAGAGTGGGTGGAGGGGTATATATAGCCTCCACACAAAATCCAACCATTACACACAATTTACCAAACTCGATGGGACCGATTCAGAGAACTCGGTCAGACCGATTTAGTTCATAATGTGATCGTTAGGAATTTCGGTGGGACCGATATGATCAACTCGGTGGGACCGATTTCATTAGGGCTAGGGCATAACGTAATCTCGGTGGGACCGATTACACAAACTTGGTAGGACCGATTTTGGTAATAAGCACACCAAAGAGTTGGTCAGGCAAACACGGTGGGACCGATTCGCTCATTTCGGTGGGACCGAAACGTTATGAAGGGGAAACAAAGAGTTTGCATTGCGAACTCAGTGGGACCGATCGCTCATCTCGGTGGGACCGAAATGTTATGAAGGGAAACATAGAGTTTGCAATCTCATCTCGGTGAGACCGAGATCCCTTTCGGTGAGACAAAAATGATTAGGGTTTAGTGGCAGTGGCTATGTGAAATGAACTCGGTGGCGCCGGATGGAACTTTTCGGTGGGGCTGAGTTTGACTTATGGTTTGGGACATATGTGGATGTGAGAAAATGGTTGAGGGTTTTTGGATCATATCACTAAGCATTTTGAGCAAGAAACCCATTAAGCAACACCTCATCCCCTTTTAATAGTATTGGCTTTCCTATGGAGTCAATGTGATCTCGGATCACTGAGATGGAAAATGTAGAGTCTTGAGCTTGAGCCAATATGTGTCCTTAGCATTTTGAGGGGTCCACATTCCTAGTCCATGCCATGCCAATCATTGAACTTTCCTGAAATATTTATCTTGTAATAGCATTAGTTCAATGAGCTATATGTTGTTAGGAATTACCAAAACCACCCAGGGATAGTTGCACTTTCAATCTCCCCCTTTTTGGTAATTGATGACAACATATAGATCAAAGCTTCGACAAATGATAATAAGATTTAAATACATCTCGCTTTGAGAAGTATGTGATAAACAAGAGCTCTCCCTAAATTTGTGCATTATTTACAATTTGCGTTTGAATGCAAATGCACAACCGATTAGGATCATGGGTTACTCCTCCATGTCACATACATCTTGGTGGAGCGCTCAAAATGATATAAACTGAAAACATGCACTCATCACCAAGCAAAGTGAATGATCATATAAGGATATAAAATATAGTATCATCCAAGCAAGCATTAAGGTAGCATATGATCGATCACATGGTCAAACAAGTATCTCACACACTGACATAGAGTATAAAGCAAACGCACAATAAAGTTCAACCAAAAGCAACAGAGACCAAAGAGGCAAAACACTCTCTCTCAAAACTTATGATCTATACATATTTCTCCCCCTTTGGCAACAAGTTACCAAAAAATTTGAAAATGCATAGTGCTATGCGTCTCTCAGGCTTGATCTTCGGGAGGTGGTGTATAGAGAACTCCAAGGACGAAGGCTTCAGATGACGTAGATGGAGCTGGTGGAGTGGCTGCTGGAGGTGGCACTGAAGCTGTGGTTGCTGGTGCTGATGTAGTAGCTCTCGTATCAGGCACTGGCACTGCAGCAGACCTCTGACCTCTAGGCACTCGCTGAAATGCATCTGTGGTAGCATGTCCTCTCCTCTTCTCTGCTTCCTCCTGGAGCTTCTCAACTGCAGACTGGATCTCTGTCACTTTCAGATCAAGACCATAGAACTTAGTTTCGATGATCCTCTCCAAGCTCTCCTTATTCCGAGTCAAGGTGGCCAAGCCCTTCTGAATCCTCATAGTTGCTTGAATCAGATATGCCATTTGGTCTTGTTTGGACTTGAGGGTCATTTGAGATGCCCCTGCAGCACTTGGCATCTTGGCAGCTTTCTCAGCTCTGGCTTTCTCTCTCGTTTCATGTGCTTGCACTGAAGATGGCTCATTCTCATCCATGGAAACAGTGTTGTCCTCAAAGTCAGGCACCAAGGGAAGATATTCTCTGTCCAATAAGTATGTGCATTTTCCCATCTTGGAGTTGATGAGCATCTGGATGTGTGGAGCATACCCACATGATCTCTTTTGGTCTGCAATAGTCCTCTTGATTGTCTCTACAATCAGGCTCATAACTTTGAACTTCTGAGGCACATCAAATATACGCAGCAAGTTGATTGAATGTCCTTTGATCATCTTTTGATCTCCAGATTTGAGCAACAATGTATGCTTCAAGATAGTGTTGATAGCGGCTAGACCAGATAGCAAGTGATGTACAGATCCAAACTTATGTGTCTCCAAGTCATCATCATGGATCTCCTTGTACATATTGGCCATAGAGTTCTGGTCTTGCTTCTTCTTGGCATAGACATCCAAATCATCTTCATGCTCTTCAGGGGCATTAATCCGCTTGGCCCACTCATCAACAGTCGACTGGTACCTTGTACCTTTAGACATCCATACAATTCTACCATCAGGATAAAAGTGACCTGCAGAGTAGAATTGCATGATGAGTTCATCATTCCACTTTGTAAACTTCTGAACCACAAACTTGTCAACACCACATGCTTTGAAGCTTTCATGCACATTGGGAAAATGATCTTCATTCTCATCAATGAAGTCCCAGTCTACCCTCTTCATATCACATACTATGGGCTTCTTGTTGAGCAGAATTGTCTCGTACAGGTCTTGTTGTTCCTTGGTATGAAACATGTACTCCACAGCAGTCCTTCTCCTTACAGCATATGTATCATCTTATATCCATTTTTTGAGACCTGCATCCTTCCTCAATTTCATGTCTTTTGCTACTGGATGAGCATCATTGTGATCATGGATCTTGGGCTTCAACTTTCTGAGCACTTGGTCCTCAGCTTCTTCAGTAACCACAGGCACTAGGGAATTGTTCTTCTCTTAAGCTGGAATGTTTCTGGTGCTCCTCTTGGGTGCAGACTTGGTGGCTTGAGCAGCTTTGGGAACAGTCTTGCGCTTTGAAGGGGCAGCCCCAAACTTGATAGCATGTCCCATAAGCTTCTGAGCTTTAGGTGCTGGTGCAGCAACCTCTTCTTCTTCTGCTTCAGCTTCATCATCATCATCCTATCTCATGGATGGCTTGCCAATCACCATGGCTGTTGTCCTTCTAGCTCTCTTCCTAGTACCTGCTGGCTCATCATCTCTGGACTCAAGTGTGAACACCATAGTCTCTTGAGTGGATGATCTGGCCTTGGACATAGGAACTCTCTTGGCAGGGACCTTCTTTTTCTGACCTGGCTATGTTGCAGCAGTTGGGCCATACTCCTTCTTGAGCACCTTCTTCTTTGAAGTGGCCCCATCAGCAACAAAATCCTCATCCTCAGTATCTGAGGTTCCCTTCTTTCTGGTCTTGGTAGCTGCCTTGGGCAAGTTGCTATGTGTGCTCCTGCTACCCTCATCAAAGCTGCTAGAGAGACAGTGCCTTCACTCAAGTTGACTTGCTCCTCAGACAAATTATGTCTATCCTCTGGTCAGACATCTTGGTACTGCAAACTAAAAACTGACCGTGTGAATAGATGTAGATGAGGTAGGGTGGATGAGCATCACAAAGTGCAGAACTTTTGCAAAATAGATGACTAAAAAACTTAGTTTAGTTCTCTAAAGAAAGCATTTTGGAGCTACCGATTTGTTAAACTTGATGATAACAAAGCAATTCTGGAGCCTGAACTAGTGAACTCGGTCAAACCAAGACATAGTTCGATGGCACCGATATTGCTACAGTTTCACAGAGAGTTGAATTCGATCGCACCGATTTGCAATTTTCAGTCAGATCAAAAATCACTTGTGCAATGGCCTAAGCCAAATCGGTGAGTCTGATTCCTACAACTCGGTCGGTCCGAGATGAGTTCGGTGGAGACCTAACCCTAAATTTTTCGAATCAAAACTACTTCCTATGGAGTTTCTGCTGGATAGGAAGATTTCAAACATGGCAAGAATCATGGCAAAGCAATGTGCTACGAATCGGAGTAAACAATAGCACAAAGGGTCAAGTTCATACCCAAACTCGGCGGTGAACTTGCTACGATGGTAACGGCGGTGGAGATTCCCGTTGACGGTGATGGAGACCAGCGGCGGGAGGTCACTAGCCACGAGTAGATGATCCGAGGACCCGATGGGGCAGAGCAGGTTATGTGCGGGCGAAGATTTTCGGAAAGTTTTCCAAAATTCAACCTGTCGGTATATATAACCTGACCCTGTCGGTGTGACCGAGTGGAACAACTCGGTGGCACCGAGATGCAAAACTGCAAGCAATTACTGCAACTCGGTGTGACCGAAAAGTTCAAATCGGTTGCACCGAGATTGAAAACCTAGATCAACTTAGTGAACTCGGTCTAACCGAAGTGAATGACTCGGTCATACCGAAATGCACAAAGAGGTTTTGGAAGTTTAAGTCTATGACGAATCGGGGACTCCGAGTGCTCCTAATACAAAGTAGTTTGAATCTGACTTGATCAAACTTTGTGATGTAGCATGAATAGAGTTTGAGATGATAAAATCATAGATAGCTAGAGGGGGTTCTTAGGCATTCTTGTCCATCTGTTTGGCTAAAGAAAAAGAGCCAAACAATCAAAGCAACAAATGGATGTCCTCGAATGAGAAAAATATGCAGTCAACATGCTCACACAATAAGATAGCAAATGAAACATGTGGCAAAGCATGCACAACCATTCTAGCATCTATCAAGCAATTGGCAATGACTAGTTCATCTATATATGAGTATATTGACTTAGGAGTCAAATGAAAACATTTGATCATAGGTCATACTGATCGTTTAAGCACAAGTGGGGTTACCACTTTTACATAAAGCATTATTGTGTTCACATCATTAGAGTTGCTTTAGCTCAATTGATTAGAGTAAAGCTCCCCCTAGATGTGATATCACCCCTAAGATAGATGAACTAACCTTGGGTTTTGTAGATGATGACTTCATGTAGGTGTTGAAGATGTAGATGCTCAATGTTGATGTAGATCATTTGGAGTAATCCATTGGAGTGAGTTGCACTTTCAATACCTACACGGGTTAGTCCCACAAGAAATAATCAAGGATATCCATAGACATAGAGTGAATTGCACACAAGATAATGTCCATGAAAGCATTAAGTTACCTTGTCCCTTGTCTTAACAATAAGAGGGTTTGTGACTCCTTGAACTAGTGCAAGATATGGAAGTTGTTTCCACTTGTCCTCGCCAAAATGATTTGAGGGAAGTATGTTGGCAGAGTCACCCTCAAGAACTCTCTAGTTCTTCTTCTTCAGGATCCACACCATCTTGATGGGTATCCTTGGAGTTATAGTCGTACTTGATGAAGTAGAACTTGATGTAGTCTTGGGAACCCACTTGACCAAGGCCTTAGGAACTTCTTCAAATGCATCAATCTCTTCTTGAAGCTTGGCCTTGCCCTTTTTCTTGTGGTCTTGTGGTGGAAGATCAACTTATGCTTGTGTCCCTTGAAAAGAAGTAGGATCATACTTCTCTTGTTGAGGAACAAACTTCGTCTTGGGGTATTGATCTTCTTCCCACTCAACTCCATTGGCGTTGAACTTTCATTCAAAACCAACATCTTGATTCTTCCGTTGTCTTCCTTGCTTGGGTACAATTTCCTCAAATTGCTTACTCCCGGCAAGGCTCTTGTAAACACATTTCTCTATATTTCCCTTCAATAAGCTATTTTCTTGCTCAAGTGTAACTTGGCTAAGAGAATCATTAGTGGAATCAAGAGAACTACTAGAAGCAACATCATTGGATTTAGCATGATTGTTGTTACTACTAGAGGAAGAATATTTCTAATTCTTGTTGCTAGGTTTTACTTGTGGCATGTAAGTAGACAAGAGTAAACACTTGGCAATGTAAGAAGAACTTTTTTGTAAAGATCATCATTGATTGTTTTTAAGAACTCATGCTCTTGCTCAAGGTTGAGCTTTTCAAAGCGTAACTTATCATGAGTCCTTAAAAGTTCTCGATGATCTTCCAAGGTAGTTTCATGAGCTAACTTAACAGTGTTTAGTTCTTTAGTTAGACGCTCAATCTTCTCCTTATCATTGTCATTCGTTTTATCTTGATTAGCATGATTAATAGCAGTTTCATCATAGTTTACATTAAAAGTTTCATCACTATTGATACCAACAAGAAAATTATCATCTCCTAGCAAGTCATCTTCATTACTATTAAAATCAAGATACTCGGGGTGTGATACTCTAGGGCCTTTAGCCATGAAGCATCTTCCAATTCCTTCATTTGGTGAGTGAAATATGTCATAGGAGTTGGATGACACAAGAGCAATTCCGGCAACACCTTCATCTTGAGTATCTTCGGAGTGGGAGTAATAGCTTCTCTCAGATTGGTCATCGGAGTCGGAACCGGATACCCATTCACCAACATGAGCTTGATATCTTCGTCTTGTATAGCTCCTTGATGATTTGTCCTTCCTTTACGAATCATTGCTTCTATGAGAGGGTCTTCGTTCATACTGATCATCTCTACTCCTTCTCTCTCTTGGTTGTGATTCTTCTCTTCTACTTCTCCTTTTTGGTGAGTCTTCTCTTCTCTTGTGGGGAGCCTTACACTCATTGGAGTAGTGTACGGGTCTTCCAAAATTGTAGCAATTCAGATCACGACTTGAAGATCTCTTGTCATTGTAGGACCTTGACTTGGAACTTCTCTCTTTGCTTTTATTCTTGTAGAACTTGTTGAAGTTCTTCACCATTAAGCTCAATTCTTCATTGACAACTTGTTACTCACTTGATGATGTTGGAGCGTCACATGAGGCTTTCTAAGCACCACTAGACTTGTTGTGAAGCTCTTCTTTATCTTTGAGTGACATTTCATGAGCAAAAATTCTTCCAATGACTTTTTTTGGCTAGCGATCTTTGTAATTTTTCATCATTTGGATCAATGTTCACACGGTGTCATATTTTCCATCCAAGGCTCTTAGGATCTTCTTGATGATGAATCTATCGGTCATCTCTTCACTTCCTAAGCCAGCAATTTCATTTGTGATGACAGCAAGCCTAGAGTACATTTCAGCGACACCTTCACCATCCTTCATTTTGAACTTGTCAAGTTGACTTTGAAGCACATCCAACTTGGATTCCTTGACGGAGTCGGTACCTTCGTGCATATCAATCAAAGTATCCCAACTCTTCTGCAGCATCTTGTATTGCAGCATCTTCAACTCTTCTGCGGATGCTTCATGATTCGGTTCATTCCCATCGAAGAATTCACCTTGCAAACCAATACACACAATAGCCCAAATGGTGGGGTTATGTCTAAGAATATGCATTTTCATCTTATGCTTCCAACTAGCAAAAATTTTACCATCAAAGTAAGGACATCTGCGATGGTAACTTCCCTCACTAGACGCCGGACTCTCCTAGGTTGTGAGACCAAGGCTATGATCACCAAAGCTATGGAAATCACGGCAAATGGAGACCAAAGCACTGATACCACTTGTAGGATCGAAAGTATGTCTAGAGGGGGGTGATTAGACTACTTTACCAAATAGAAATCTAGCCTTTTCCCAATTTTATTTCTTGGCAGATTTTAGCAGCTTAGCACAAGTCAAGCAATCAACCTACACATGCAATTCTAAGAGTATAGCAGCGGAAAGTAAAACTGTTGCATATATGAAGGTAAAGGGAATAGTTTGGAGGGAGCAAACGTAAGTGAAGACACGAATGTTTTTGTCGTGGTTCCGATAGGTGCTGCTATCGTACATCCACGTTGATGGAGACTTCTACCCACGAAGGGTAACGACTGCGTGAGTCCACGGAGGGCTCCACCCACGAAGAAGCAACCTTGTCTATCCCACCATGGCCGTCGCCCACGAAGGACTTGCCTCACTAAGGTATATCTTCACAAATTAGGCGATCTCCTTGCCCGTACAAACTCCTTGGTTCAACTCCACAATCTCGTCGGAGGATCCCAAGTGACACCTAACCAATCTAGGAGACACCACTCTCCAAAAGGTAATAGACGGTGTGTTGATGATGAACTCCTTGCTCAAATGCTTCAAATGGTAGTCTCCCCAACACTCAAATAGCTCCTCACAGATTTGGATATGGTGGAAGAAAGATTTGAGTGGAAAGCAACTTGGGGAAGGCTAGAGAACAAGATTCATGTGGTAGGAATGGAATATCTTGATCTCAACACTTGAGTAGGTGGTTCTCTTCTCAGAACATGTATGATGGAAGTGTAGGTATGTTCTGATGGCTCTCTCCACGAATGAAGAGTGGGTGGAGGAGTATATATAGCCTCCACACAAAATCCATCCTTTACACACAATTTACCAAACTCGGTGGGACCGATTCAGAGAACTTGGTCAGGCCGATTTAGTTCATAATGTGACCGTTAGGCATTTCGGTGGGACCGATATGACCAACTTGGTGGGACCGATTTCATTAGGGTTAGGGCATAACGTAATCTCGGTGAGACCGATTACACAAACTTGGTAGGACCGATTTTGGTAATAAGCACACCAGAGAGTTGGTCGGGCAAACACGGTGGGACCGATTCGCACGTTTCGGTGGGACCGAAATGTTGCGAAGGGGAAACAAAGAGTTTGCATTGTGAACTCAGTGGGACCAAACGCTCATCTCGGTCGGACCGAAATGTTACGAAGGGAAACGAAGAGTTTTCAATCCCATCTCGGTGAGACCGAGATCCCTTTCGGTGAGACCGAAATGATAAGGGTTTAGTGGGAGTGGCTATGTAAAATGATCTCGGTGGCACTGGATAGAATTTTTCGGTGGGGCCAAGTTTGAATTTTGGTTTGGGACATATGTGGATGTGAGAAAGTGGTTGAGGATTTTTGGAGCATATCACTAAGAATTTTGAGCAAGAAACCATTAAGCAACACCTCATCCCCTTTTAATAGTATTGGCTTTCCTATGGAGTCAATGTGATCATGGATCACTAAAATGGAAAATGTAGAGTCTTGAGCTTGAGCCAATTTGTGTCCTTAGCATTTTGAGGTGTAACACCCCATATATGATACTCTCCTATAATGGCAATAAAGCATTCTCATTTTGATCCTTGTCCTTATCCTTGGGGGTTCTTGTCATTTGAGCTCATTTTATTTTTGCATTGCCATGTCATTTATTTTATTTTGCATCCATGCATTACTTTCATCATCATGGCATCTTAGTTACTGTTGTTGATGTGTGTATGTGAGGCACCTTGTGATGTATGTGAGTGTGGTTCTAGCCTTGGCTTGCTAAACCCTAGACCCCCTTCTTTTGTTTTCCATCTTCTTCTTCCTCCTCTTCTTTTCTTCCCCTTCTTTAATCAATTTTGCAAGTCACCTAGCCAAGTTCATTAATGTTCTTTCTTTTCCTAAAAACCTTGCACCATGTCTACACCCTCTCTGCCCAAATTCAGCCTTATTGGAATTGATTTGGTTGGGTTCAAAAATGACAAGAGTTTGAACCATATTCAAACTCCTTTTATTTTTTCTGCCTCCAAAAATGTCCAAACCAATTTTATTAAATATGGCATAAATCAAGGAGCATGGGGATATTTTCTTTTCCCCCTAACTCTTTTCCTTTAAGCCTGTGCTTTTCTTTTTCTTTTCTGTCTGAAGAAAAATGAAAAGGAAAAAGAATCAGCAGAGCAGGAGTGGCCTAGGCCTCCTCTTCCTCCTCCCCCCCAGGCCGAGTCCTTCTCCACAGCAGCCCCACGGCCATCTCTTCTCTTCCGAAGCGGCCCAGCCAGCCAGCGTCGCGCGTAGTCATGCCGTTCATTTTTTCCCCTGGCCCCACTTGTCAGCATCACATCCCCGCCTCGCCGTCTACCTCCGTCATGCGCTGCTGAGCCAGAGCGCGCGCTCGCCGTCACGCCGTGATCACGGACGTCGGGGCCTCGTGATTTGAGCCCTCCTTTTAAACCCGCAGCATGTCCAACCCCTTTATCTAGGGTTCCTCTTCCTCCTCCCGCCGCCTGGAGAGCCAAGCTCCACCAGATCCGCCGCTCCAGAGAAGTCCCGCACGCATCTGGGAGCGCCAACTCGTCGCCGGTGTGCCTCCCATCGACCTCAGCCTCGCCAACCGTGTCCAGCTGCTTCCCCGACGTCGACTACGTCCTCTACGCGGAGCCGATTGCCTCGTTGCCAACGTTTTCTTCCTCTTCTTCCACTCTGGCGCCCGCAGCTGTTGGAGCCTCGCCACCGTCAACTCCGTCCACCTCCGGGCCAGCCGAACACACCTCCGTGTTCGTGGTGAGCGCCTCCACCTCCTCGTGCCCTTTTCCCCCTCCTTAGCACCGTCTAGCTCCGAGTTCATTGAGCGCCCGAGCTCGTCGCTGTCGGGCCTCGTCTCCGGCAAGTGTCCCGACCACCGTAGGTCGTCTATTGCTGCCAGTTCGCTTCAGCTCGTCGCGTAGATGCTGCCAGAGTAGTCGCCGCTCCGCCTAGGCCGTTGCATCGTCGCGTAGCTGTCCGCCGCCGCCGTTCTGTCAAGTTCTCGCCGCCGGCGTTGTAGTGCATGTTAGGTGCTCCAAGTGCTTCGAGTGGGTGCGTAACTCCTCCAGGAGCACTCCGCTTGCCTCCGCCGTCAGTTTTGGTCGCCGGAGCAGCTCCGACGAGCCCTGCTTTTCCTCTGCTTCTGCATCTTCAGTTACCTCTTTAGGTTTCGCACCTGTATTCTGTCAAGAATCGATCGCTAGCTTAGTGGCTTGTGTCTCCGGGAATTATGCATCAGGTCGTGGGTTCGAATCCGTGCGGGGTAGTGGTTATTCGCCCCCCATTTTGTTTTTCCTGAGAGGATGACAGGCAGGCCCCACCTGTCATCCTCACTGTGCACTTCCACCCACTTGCACACCCGCTAGCTCCACCTCAGCACAGCTAGGCCCACCCGTCAGTGGCTCTGGCTAGTTAGGCCTGGGTCAGTTTGACCTCTGCGTTTGTATTTTATTTTGTTTTTTTGTTTTTCTTTTCTTTTTCTGCCTTTTCTTTGTTTAATTACTATCTGGTGAAATATGCTTCTAATGGAAATAAGTTGTATATGAAAAGTGCTTAGAATTTCATGTAGATTATGAATATGCTATTTTTTGCCATGCTTAAAAACATTTAAAATGCTGTTTGAATTATTCTTGTTTTAAATATGCCTAAACTTGTAAAAATCATAACTAAATATCTACAACTCCAAATTTAACAAACTTTATATGCATTTGGGGTGGAAAAATGTGTAGAATATTTTGGTGCTGTTGTTTTGCATGTTTAACAAAATTATAACAGAAGTTTTTCAGATCTGTCCCAAATGCATTTAATTGATTATGGGAGTTTCTGGAAAATGTTGTTTGTTATTTCCAGCCCATTTAAATGTGCTAGCATGTTGCTGTAATATTAGTTGAATCCTTGCCATGTTAACCAACCCCTTTAAACTTGTTGGGTGCTTGTTTGAATAATCTACATAAACATGATAGTTTTTCTTTTGTTTGTTTTCTTTCATGTGGGTGGTCTTGTTGCTTTGATGATATTGCACTCTTGTGACCCTAGGCAATGCATCATTTCTTCCCATGTCCATAAGCTTCATGTTCGTGCATCATGTGGTTGAGCATTGCATGATGATTGATTGTTGTTCCGGTGTTGCTTGTTGTGTTGGTTAGAGCCCGGTGACGATATGGAGTACGAGGTACCTACCGAGGTGGAGTTTGAGGAGCAAGGTTACGATCCCTCCATAGAATCAACAGGCAAGATGACCATACCCAGATATCACTACTATCTTTGCCTATGCTAGTTGTCTCGCTCTTTAGATATTGCCTCGATGCCTATGTCTGTTTGTCAGCCTTCCTATTGTTGCCGTGAGACCCTCTAACCACCCACCTAGCAAACCGTTGTTTGGTTGCGTAAACATCGCTCAGCCCCTCTTATAGCGTTGTTAGTTGCAGGTGAAGATTTGAAGATTCTTGCTTCATGATGAAGTTATTGTTTGGATATCACAATATATAATTTGTTAAACCAAATCATCTATATACTGGTAATGGGTGGAAGGCTAAGCCTCTTGCTTGGTGTTTTGTTCCACTCATGCCACCCTAGGAACCGTTGAACCGGTGTTATGTTCCTTGATTTTGTGTCCCTTACACGGTTGGGGTTTATGGGCCCCCCTCTATAACCCGCTTAGCGCTAGAGCTTTTCCAGCAAGGCCCAACATTGGTTTTACATTTGCCTAATAACTAAAACTTGCATAGGGCGTTGCAAACCCGAGTTCTTAATTAACAACCCTAGGCCAGTGCACCTCATGAGTGTTGGTCCAAACTAGGCGTGCTGTGGGGCCACCTCGGGGAAACTCAAGGGCTGGTATACACCCGTAGCTTGTCCCATCCGGTCGTGGACTGAGACTAGATACGCGCGGCTACTGTCAGGGTGTCGGCACGCCGGGAGGTCTTGCTGGATTAGTTTTATCTTTGTCGGAATATCTTGAGCATGGGATTCCGAGAATACTCGGGTCTTCCCACCCTGGAGTTGCGACACCGCAGATCGTGAGCTTGTGATGGGCTAAGTTGGGACATCCCTACAGGGTTTGATCTTTCGAAAGCCATGCCCGTGGTTATGTGGCAGATGGGAATTTGTTAATATCCGGTTGTAGATAACTTGACACCATGTTCATAATACACTACCTGCGTGAGTAACCGTGACGGTCTCTTTCCAAAGGGGTTCGGGAAGTGAACATGGTGGGGGTTATGTTTGACTGTGAGTAGTTAGGATCATTTCTGGAAACTCGTAAGCTAGTGCTAGTGCTGCTGCAACCTTGTTTTAATCCTTTTCCACACCTAAGGCTTTGATAATATTGCTACCCGGGAACGGGATTGCTGAGTCCTCCGTGGCTCACAGATTCTACACAACACCTGATGCAGGTACCGTAGAGAACTACACAGGTGGTGATTCAGAGCTGTATTGGGAGTTCGATGAAGAGCGTGGACGTTACTACGTGTCTTATCCCGAGGACCAGTAGGGCTCTTAATAGGATGATCGGGACCTTGTGTTGCTTTACTTATGGTATCTTTCATTTGGCTTTTCGTCCGTAGTCGGACTCTGATGTTATTAGGATGATGTATGTTAATGTATTACATTGTGTGACGTGGCGAGTGTAAGCGAACTACTCTTTTATACTTTCATCCCCTCTTTTACATGAGTCGTGCAAAGATACCATACTTGAGATCATTCTAGTATGTGATTATGTCTTTAAGTCGTGCCTCGACACGTGGGAGACATAGTCACATACTGGGCATTACAAGTTGGTATCAGAGCCTTCTTCGACCTAGGAGCCCCCCTGATTGATCGAATCGTTGACGGTTGAGTCTAGGCACACACATAAAAATGTTTTGAGTCCTATATATATATATATATATATATATATATATATATATATATATATATATATATATATCGGAGAGTAGGATTTCTTTTTACTCCTCATCCCTTCCTCGCTCTGGTGAGGACTCCTGACGTTGTTCTATCTCTCCTACTCTCAAAAATTCACTTAGGGGTTGTTCCGATCACGCGAGTATTGTTTGGATTGTTCAGATATCTTTGTGACGAGAACATTGTTCTCGATGCCTCCTATCATTTAGGGGTTGTGGCAGTGTCCCGGGGAGTTGAGCTCCGAGGTGTTGTCGTCACAAATGTATCGCAGCGGTTCTAGAATACTTAAGACGGCTGACATCGAAAACTCTTCTATGCGGTTAGTGGTGAGATAACCCCGACGTCACCCAGTACTGGTGGGATAGTTCGGGAGTATTGCCACAACTTGTATAGCAGATGCATTTCGAAGGTCCAAGGTAAACAGTTTCCGAGGATGACTGGTTATGTGTTGAAGGATGGATACAGCTGGATGTAGGATTAGAGTTGAGTGCGCAGTGCTTCCCCTGTATCCCCAACACCCGATTGCATAACCGGAAACCTTCGGGAATTAATAGGTGGGTTCTCCTAGTAGCTCGTAGGCATTTTTCCAACGAGTGCATGGTATAAAGTTCGGGGTTCAACATCGAGTGAAGAGGTTTTATGGGCCTTGTTCCAATTGGGAGTTGCATCTTAAAGGGTCCTTGGCTATGATGATCCGTGGATTGCAACACCCTTTTGTAACACGTTCAATGAGCTTTCAGCACGAACATGTAGGACGAAGCTTCTATCATGTATTTGTTCTATCTGCACTTTGTTGTTTTTTATTTACCTTTTGTTCTCCCAAGTGGCTTCTCGAGAAGATTGTTGTACCATTAAAACTGTGGAATACATTCATTCAATTTGTTCGAATGTTCTTGTGAAGACTTATGTTGCAATTCTAGCCGTTGATTCAGCTTATATATTTTCCATCAATGGCTAATAGTTGTCATCTCATTCAGGATGGCTCCTAAGAATGTTCCCAATGCTAACCCAGAGGGTGAAGAAGAGCGTGTTCCTGAACGTCCTCCTTCCCCTCCTCCTCCGTCAGAGGCATGGAGAGCAATTATGCAAGCGACCAACCAAAACAACCAGATGCTTATGCAAATGACGCAGAACTTTCAAGCCAACCAAGAAAATCAAGGCAATCATGGGAACCAAGGCCAAGGCAATCTGTTCAATCAACCTCACTTTGCTACTCTCAACCAATTCCTGGCAAACCAACCGAAGTCTTTCAGTTACTGTGTGGATCCGCTAGATGCTGAAAACTGGATCACAGACATCAAAAAGCACTTTCAATGCAGTAACGTGAGACCTGAGGATTATGTTAAGTTTGCCACTTTCCAACTCAAAGACCAAGATGTTGATTGGTGGCAACAGTACGAAGATTCCAGAGGTGAACGTGAGATCTCGTGGACTGACTTCTGCAAGGATTTCCGCTCTCACCACATTCCAACCAGTGTCATTGAAGGCATGCATGAGCAATTCCGCAACCTGAAGCAAGGCACCATGTCCGTCTATCAATACAATGTCAAGTTCCACAATCTCGCTCGTTATGCCAAGCAAGACATCCCAGATGCCAAGAGGAAGATTTATCAGTTCCGTGGTGGTCTAAAGGATGAACTCCAACTAGCTCTCACCTTGTTCGAGCCGGATGAATTTGACCAATTCTACAATATGGCTCTTAAGCAAGAGGCAGCCCAGCTCAAGATTGAAGCTTCCAAAAATAGGACCAGAGATGTTGTTCACTCCTCCTCTTCTTCCCAAGTGGTTGCCAAGCAGCAGAAGTTCTGGCTACCGCCTCCTCCAATGCTCCGTCCTCCAAACAACAACAAGCACTCAGGTGCCGTGGTTTCTCCGACCCACCCAACCCAAGCAATCAGTCCAAGCCTCAGTTTCAAGCTTCAAGATCAAGTGGTCCTTATCACCGGCCTCTCTCAGAAGTGATTTGCAACAAGTGTACTCAGAAGGGTCACTATGCTAACAAGTGTCCCAACCCAAGGTGCCTTCCGCCTCCTACACCTGTCAGCACTGCTATTGTCAAGCATAATCTCAAGGTTGCAAGAGTGAATCTGATGAATGCAGCTCAAGCAGAGAACTCTTCAGATGTGATACTTGGTAATCTTCTAGTTAACTCTATTCCTGCAAAAGTCTTGTTTGATTCGGGTGCATCACATTCTTTCATGTCATATCCATTTGCATTCAAGCACAATGTGGGCACAGTGGCTTTACCAATGGAGTTATCAATTACTTCTCCGGGAAAACAAATTAATTCTAGCTTTTCTGCTTCGGATATATCTATCCACACGGATGAATACAGTTTTCTGGTTTCTCCGGTTATTCTCGGCAACTCCAACATTGATCTTATTCTTGGGATGGATTGGCTTTCCAAGCATGATGCAAACATTGATTGTGTAAATAAGGAAGTCAAGCTTACTCATCCTGATGAAGACGTGATTATCTTCGCCTCTCGAGATAACACAATCAGGCTATTCTCTCTCAATGACAAGGGCGAGATTAATGCAATTTCTTAGATTCCGGTGGTCAATGAGTATGAAGATGTTTTCCCTGAAGAGATTCAAGGCATGCCTCCCCATCGTCAAGTTGAATTCGTCATTGAACTCGAGCTCGGTACCGAGCCAGCATGTCGGCATCCGTACAAGCTTTCCCCTGATGAGTTGAAGGAGCTGAAGAAACAACTCGATGAGCAAGAACGTATGGGTCTAATCAGGCCTAGTACTTCTCCTTGGGGCTGTGGTGTTCTATTTGTCAAGAAAAAGGATGGCACAGAATGCCTTTGCGTTGATTACCGGCCATTGAACAAGAAGACAATAAAGAACAAGTATCCGCTCCCCAATATCAATGAATTGTTCGAGCAGCTCAAAGGAGCAAAGGTGTTCTCGAAGCTCGATCTCCGGATGGGTTACCACCAGATCCGTATCCGTGAAGAGGATATTCCCAAGACCACATTCAGAATGAGTTTTGGTTCTTATGAATACACAGTCATGTCTTTCGGCCTTGCAAATGCTCCACCCACCTTCTCGAGGATGATGCACTTCATATTCAACCCCTACACCAATGAATTTGTTCTCGTCTATCTGGATGACATCTTGGTATTCTCCAAGAATGAAGAAGACCATGCCAAGCACCTTCGTTTGGTCCTTGATAGGCTTTGTGAACACAAGTTCTATGTGAAGTTCTCTAAATGTGAATTCTGCCTGGATAAAGTCTTATATCTTGGCCATATTATCTCTGCCGGGGGCATTTCTGTGAACCCCGAGAAAGTTGAAGCTATTGTCAACTGGGAACCCCCGCAGAATGTCAAGCAACTCTGAAGCTTCCTTGGTCTCGCTAGCTATTGCAAAAGGTTCGTTGAGAACTTCTCGAAGATTGCCAAGCCTCTTTCCAAGCTGTTGCAGAAGAATGTCAAGTACTCCTGGACTCCTGATTGTGATGTGGCATTCAAAACACTCAAAGAGAAGCTCATTTCTGCTCCGGTTCTTACTCCTCCGGATGAGTCCAAGCCTATGAAGTCTTTTGTGATGCTTCTTTGCAAGGTCTTGGTGATGTTCTCATGCAAGACAAGAAGATTGTGGCATACACTTCTCGTCAGTTGAAACCAAATGAGAAGAATTACCCCACACATGATGTCGAGCTAGCAACAGTTGTACATGCCTTGATCACGTGGAGACACCTTCTATTGGGCAGAAAAGTGGACATCTTCACCGATCACAAGAGCTTGAAGTACATCTTCACACAGCCAAACCTTAACCTTCGCCAGACTCGTTGGGTTGAGATGATTCAAGAGTATGATCCAAGCATTGAGTATACACCTGGCAAGGCCAATGTCATTGCAGATGCCTTGAGCAGAAAGGCATATTGCAACAGTCTCCTTCTCAAACCGTTCCAGCCTGAACTTTGTGAATCATTCAGGAAGCTCAACCTCCAAGTTGTTCCGCAAGGCTTTCTTGCAAACCTTCAAGTTGCTCCTACCTTGGAAGATCAGATCCGTGAGGCCCAGCTCAGTGATGCTATGGTGCAGAAAGTGAAACATTGTATTGCTAAGGGTACTCCCAAATACAAGTGCTATCGCGCTGATGAGAAAGACACCTTGTTCTTTGAGGACAGAATTGTGGTTCCCAAGGGTTATCTAAGGAAGCTCATAATGAACGAAGCACATGACTCCCTCCTCTCGATTCATCCCGGAAGTTCTAAGATGTACCAAGACCTCAAGCAATCATATTGGTGGACCCGCATGAAAAGGGAGATTGCCCAATTCGTGAATGAATGTGATGTCTGCAGAAGAGTGAAGGCAGAGCATCAACGTCCAGTCGGTCTCCTTCAACCTCTACCTATTCTCGAGTGGAAATTCGATCACATTGAAATGGATTTCTTCACTGGGTTTCCTAAGTCCAAGAAGGGAAATGATGCTATCTTTGTAGCGATTGACAAGCTAACTAAAGTAGCTCATTTCCTTCCCGTCGAAGAATCCAGCAACGCAGCTTAGCTGGCAGAGCTGTACACATCCAGAATTGTTTCTTTGCATGGCATTCCTCAAGTCATCTCCTCAGACCGTGGAAGTTTGTTCACATCCAAGTTCTGGGACTCCTTTCAGTCAGCCATGGGCACAAAAATTTGCTTCAGCACTGCGTTTCACCCTCAGACTAGTGGTCAAGTCGAGAGTGAACCAGATCCTCGAAGACATGCTGAGAGCTTGTGCCATCTCATTCGGTATGAAGTGGGAAGATTGTCTCCCGTTTGCCGAATTCTCTTACAACAACAGTTTCCAAGCAAGTGCCAGCAAAGCTCCTTTTGAAATCCTCTATGGCAGAAAGTGACGTACCCCTCTCAACTGGTCCGAGAATGGTGAACATCAACTTCTTGGTAATGATTTGATCTCAGAAGCCGAAGAAATGTGCAAAGTCATAAGTGAGAATCTCAAAGCCATGCAATCACGTCAAAAGAGCTACTATGACGGCAAGCATCGTGATTTGGCTTTCGACATTGGAGCTCATGTCTACCTCCGTGTTTCTCCTATGAAAGGCACCCAGAGGTTAGGTATCAAAGGCAAGCTTGCTCCGAGATACGTGGGCCCTTTCAAGATTCTTGGCAAAAGAGGCGATCTAGCCTACCAACTCGAGCTTCCCTCCAACTTTCCAAATGTTCATGATCAGTTTCACGTGTCTCAACTCCGCAAGTGCTTCAAGACACCTAAACGCAGCATTCTGTTCGAGGAGATTGATCTTCAACAAGACTTGTCTTATCGTGAGCACCTTGTTGCTATTCTTGAAGAAACTGAGCGCTAAACCCACAACAAGACCATCAAGTTCTTGAAAGTGAAGTGGTCACACCATACTGACCGAGAAGCTACGTGGGAACGAGAAGATCACCTTCGTTCCGAGTATCCTTCCTTCTTCCAGTCCTAGATCTCGGGACGAGATCTTTTTGTAGTGTAGGAGAGTTTGTAACACCCCATATATGTACTTTCCTATAATGGCAATAAAGCATTCTCATTTTGATCCTTATTCTTATCCTTGGGGGTTCTTGTCATTTGAGCTCATTTTATTTTTGCATTGCCATGTCATTTATTTTATTTTGCATCCATGCATTGCTTTCATCATCATGGCATCTTAGTTACTCTTGTTGATGTGTGTATGTGAGGCACCTTGTGATGTATGTGAGTGTGGTTCTAGCCTTGGCTTGCTAAACCCTAGACCCCCCTCCTTTTGTTTTCCCTCTTCTTCTTCCTCCTCTTCTTTTCTTCTCCTTCTTTAATCAATTTTGCAAGTCACCTAGCCAAGTTCATTAATGTTCTTTCTTTTCCTAAAAAC
Source organism: Secale cereale (assembly GCA_902687465.1). Taxonomy (NCBI): domain Eukaryota; kingdom Viridiplantae; phylum Streptophyta; class Magnoliopsida; order Poales; family Poaceae; genus Secale; species Secale cereale. The sequence continues at coordinate 456,771,421 of LR738712.1, forward strand.
CTTGCACCTTGTGTACACCCTCTCTGCCAAAATTCAGCCTTATTGGAATTGATTTGGTTGGGTTCAAAAATGATAAGAGTTTAAACCATACTCCTTTTATTTTTCTGCCTCTAAAAATGTCCAAACCAATTTTATTAAATAGGGCATAAATCAATGAGCATGGGGATATTTTCTTTTTCCCCTAACTCTTTTCCTTTAAGCCTGTGCTTTTCTTTTTCTTTTCTGTCTGAAGAAAAATGAAAAGGAAAAAGAATCAGCAGAGCAGCAGTGGCCTGGGCCTCCTCTTCCTCCTCCCCCCAGGCTGAGTCCTTCTCCACAGCAGCCCCGCAGCCCATCTCTTCTCTTCTGCAGCGGCCCAGCCAGCCATCGTCGCACGCAGTCGCGTCATTCGTTTTTTCCCCTGGCCCCACTTGTCAGCCTCACATCCCCGCGCCGCCATCTACCTTTGTCACGCGCTGCTGAGCCAGAGCGCGCACTCGTCGTCGCGTCGTGATCACGGACGTCGAGGCCTCGTGATTTGAGCCCTCCTTTTAAACTCGCAGCATGTCCAACCCCTTTCTCTAGGGTTCCTCTTCCTCCTCCCGCCGCCTGGAGAGCCAAGCTCCACCAGATCCGCCGCTCCAGAGAAGTCGCGCACGCATCTGGGAGTGCCAGCTCATCGCCGGCGTGCCTCCCGTCGACAACAGCCTCGCCAACCGTGTCCAGCTACTTCCCCGACGTCGACTACGTCCTCTACATGGAGCCGATCGCCTCGTCGCCGATGTCTTCTTCCTCTTCTTCCACTCCGGCGCCCGCAGCTGTTCGAGCCTCGCCGCCGTCGACTCCGTCCACCTCCGGGCCAGCCGAACACACCTCCGTGTTCATGGTGAGCGCCTCCACCTCCTCGTGCCCTTTTCCCCCTCCTTAGCACCGTCTAGCTCCGAGTTCATTGAGCACTCGATCTCGTCGCCATCGGGCCTCGTCTCCGGCGAGTGTCCCGACCACTGTAGGTCGTCTATTGCTACCCGTTCGCTTCTGCTCGTCGCGTAGATGCTGCTAGAGTAGTCACCGCTCCACCTAGGCCGTTGCATCGTCGCGTAGCTGTCCGCCGCCGCCGTTCTGTCAAGTGCTCGCCGCCGGCGTTGTAGTGCATGTTAGGTGTTGCAAGTGCTTCAAGTGGGTGCGGAACTCCTCCAGGAGCACTCCGCTTGCTTCCGCCGTTAGGTTTGGTCGCAGGAGCAGCTCCGACGAGCCCTGCTTTTCCTCTGCTTCTGCATCTTCAGTTACCTCTTCAGGTTTCGCACCTGTATTCTATCAAGAATCGATCACTAGCTCAGTGGCTTGTGTCTTCGTCAGATATGCATCAGGTCGTGGGTTCAAATCCGTGCGGGGCAGTGGTTATTTGCCCCCCTTTTTGTTTTCCTGAGAGGATGACAGGCAGGCCCCACCTGTCATCCTCACTGTGCACTTCCACCCACTTGCGCACCTGCTGGCGCCACCTCAGCACAGCTAGGCCCACCCGTCAGTGGCTCTGGCTAGTTAGGCCTGGGTCAGTTTGACCTCTGCGTCTGTATTTTATTTTCTGTTTTTGTTTTTCTTTTCTTTTTCTGCCTTTTCTTTGTTTAATTATTATCTGGTGAAATATGCTTCTGATGGAAATAAGTTGTATATGAAAAGTGCTTAGAATTTCATGTAGATTATGAATATGTTGTGTATTGCCATGTTTAAAAACATTTAAAATGTTGTTTGAATTATTCTTGTTTTAAATATGCCTAAACTTGTAAAAAATCATAACTAAATATCTACAACTCCAAATTTAACCAACTTTATATGCATTTGGGGTGGAAAAATGTGTAAAATATTTTGGTGCTACTGTTCTGCATGTTTAACAACTTTCTAACAGAAGTTTTTCAGATCTGTCCCAAATGCATTTAATTGATTATGGGAGTTTCTGGAAAATGTTGTTTGTTATTTCCAGCCCATTTAAATGTGCTAGCATGTTGCTGTAATATTAGTTGCACCCTTGCCATGTTAACCAACCCCTTCAAACTTGTTGGGTGCTTGTTTGAATAATCTACATAAACTTGATAGTTGTTCTTTTGTTTGTTTTCTTTCATGTGGGTGATCTTGTTGCTTTGATGATATTGCACTCTTATGACCCTAGGCCATGCATCATTTCTTCCCATGTCCATAAGCTTCATGTTCATGCATCATGTGGTTGAGCATTGCATGATGATTGATTGTTGTTCCGGTGTTGCTTGTTGTGTTGGTTAGAGCCCGGTGACGATACAGAGTACGAGGTTCCTTCCGAGGTTGAGTTTGAGGAGCAAGGTTACGATCCCTCCGTGGAATCAACAGGCAAGATGACCATACCCAGATATCACTACTATCTTTGCCTATGCTAGTTGTCTCGCTCTTTAGATATTGCCTCGATGCTTATGTCTGTTTGTCAGCCTTCCTATTGTTGCCATGAGACCCTCTAACCACCCACCTAGCAAACCGTTGTTTGGCTACGTAAGCATCGCTCAGCCCCTCTTATAGCGTTGTTAGTTGCAGGTGAAGATCTGAAGATTCTTGCTTCATGATGAAGTTATTGTTGGGATATCACAATATATAATCTATTAAACTAAATCATCTATATACTGGTAATGGGTGGACGGCTAAGCCTCTTGCTTGGTGTTTTGTTCCACTCATGCCACCCTAGGAACCGTTAAACCGGTGTTATGTTCCTTGATTTTGCGTCCCAAACACGGTTGGGGTTTATGGGGCCCCCTCGATAACCCGCTTAGCGCTAAAGCTTTTCCAGCAAGGCCCAACATTGGTTTTAAATTTGCCTAATAACTAAAACTTGCATAGGGCGTTGCAAACCCGAGTTCTTAATTAATAACCCTAGGCCATTGCACCTCATGAGTGTTGGTCCAAACTGGGCATGCTGCGGGGCCACCTCGGGGAAACTCAAGGGCTGGTATACACCCGTAGCTTGTCCCATCCGGTCGTGCCCTGAGACTAGATATGCGCGGCTACTGTCAGGGTGTTGGCACGCCGGGAGGTCATGCTGGATTAGTTTTACCTTTGTCGGAATATCTTGAGCACGAGATTCCGAGAATACTCGGGTCTTCCCACCTTGGAGTTGCGACACCGCAAATCGTGAGCTTGTGATGGGCTAAGTTGGGACACCCCTACAGGGTTTGATCTTTCAAAAGTCATGCCCGCGGTTATGTGGCAGATGGGAATTTGTTAATATCCGGTTGTAGATAACTTGACGCCATGTTCATAATACACTACCTGCGTGAGTAACCGTGACGGTCTCTTTCCGAAGGGGTTAGGGAAGTGAACACGGTGGGGTTATGTTTGATCATGAGTAGTCAGGATCACTTCTTGATCAACTTTGACCATCGTTGGCACTTGTTCTCTTCTCTCTCTAAACTCGTAAGCTAGTGCTAGTGCTGCTGCAACCTTGTTTTAAGCCTATTCCACACCTAAGGCTTTGATAGTATTGCTACGTGGGAACCGGATTGCTGAGTCCTCCGTGGCTCACAGATTCTACACAACACCAGATGCAGGTACCGTAGAGAACTACACAGGTGGTGGTTCAGAGCTGTACTGGGAGTTCGATGAAGAGCGTGGACGTTACTACGTGTCTTATCCCGAGGATCAGTAGGGCTCTTAATAGGATGATCAGGACCTTGAGTTGCTTTATTTATGGTATCTTTCATTTGGCTTTTCGTCCGTAGTCAGACTCTGATGTTATTTGGATGATGTATGTTAATGTATTACATTGTGTGACGTGGCGAGTGTAAGCCAACTACTCTTTTACACTTTCATCCCCTCTTTGACATGAGTCGTGCAAAGATACCATACTTGAGATCATTCTTGTATGTGATTATGTCTTTAAGTCGTGCCTCGACATGTGGGAGACATAGTCACATACTGGGCATTACATGAGGGGTCCACATTCTTAGTCCATGCCATGCCAATCATTTAACTTTCCTGGAATATTCATCTTGTAATAGCACTAGTTCAATGAGCTATATGTTGTTAGGAATTACCAAAACCACCCAGGGAAAGTTGCACTTTCAATCTCCCCCTTTTTGGTAATTGATGACAATATATAGATCAAAGCTTCGACAAATGATAATAAGATTTAAATACATCGTCACTTTGAGAAGTATTTGATAAACAAGAGCTCCCCCTAAAATTGTGCATTATTTAAAATTTGCGTTTGAATGCAAATGCACAATCGATTAGGATCATGGTTTACTCTTCCATGTCACATACATCTTGATGGAGCCCTCAAAATGATATAAACTGAAAACATGAACTCATGACCAAGCAAAGTGAATGATCATATAAGGATATAAAAGATAGTATCATCCAAGCAAGCATTAAGGTAGCATATGATCAATCACATGATCAAACAAGTATCTCACACACGGACATAGAGTATAAAGCAAACACACAATAAAGTTCAACCAAAAGCAAGAGAGACCAAAGAGGCAAAACACTCTCTCTCGAAGCCTATGATCTATACATATTTCTCTCCCTTTGGCCACAAGTTACCAAAAAGGTTTGAAAATGCATAGTGCTATTCGTCTCTCAGGCTTGATCTTCGGGAGGTGGTGTAGAGAGAACTCCAAGGACGAAGGCTTCAGATGACGTAGTTGGAGCTGGTGGGGTGGCTGCTGGAGGTGGCACTGAAGCTGTGGCTGCTGGTGCTGATGTAGTAGCTCTCGTATCAGGCACTAGCACTGCAGCAGACCTCTAACCTCTAGGCAATCGCTAAAATACATCTGTGGTAGCCTGTCCTCTCCTCTCCCGTACTTCCTCCTGGAGCTTCTCAACTGCAGACTGAATCTTTGTCACTTTCAGATCAAGACGATAGAACTTAGTTTCGATGATCCTCTCCAAGCTCTCCTGATTCTGAATCAGGGTGGCCAAGCCCATCTCAATCCTCATAGTTTCTTGAATCAGATATGCCATTTGGTTTTGTTTGGACTTGAGGGTTGTTTGAGATTCCTCTGCAACACTTGGCATCTTGGCAGCTTTCTCGGCTCTAGCTTTCTCTCTCCTTTCATGTGCTTTCACTGAAGATGGCTCATTCTCATCCATGACAATAGTGTTGTCCTCAAAGTCAGGCACCAAGGGAAGATATTCTCTGTCCAATAAGTATATGCATGTGCCCATCTTGGAGTTGATGAGCATCTGGATGTGTGGAGCATACCCACATGATATCTTTTGGTCTGCAACAGTCCTCTTGATTGTCTCTACTATCAGGCTCATAACTTTGAACTCTTAAGGCACATCAAATATATGCAGCAAGTTGATTGAATGTCCTCTGATCATCTTTTGATCTCCAGATTTGGGTAACAATGTATGCCTCAAGATAGTGTTGATAGTGGCTAGACCAGACAGCAAGTGATGTACAGATCCAAACTTATGTGTCTCCAAGTCATCATTAGGGATCTCCTTGTACATATTGGCCAAAGAATTGTGGTCTTGCTTCTTCCTGGCATACACATCCAAATCATCTTCATGCTCTTCAGGGGCATTAATCAGCTTGGCCCACTCATCAACAGTCGACTGGTACCTTGTAACTTCAGACATCCATACAATTCTACCATCACGATAAAAGTGAGTTGTAGAGTAGAATTGCATGATGAGTTCATCATTCCACTTTGTCAACTTACGAGCCACAAACTTGTCAACGCCACATGCTTTGAAGCTTTCATGCACATTGGGAAAATAATGTTCATTCTCATCAATGAAGTCTCAGTCCACCCTCTTCATATCACACACTATGGGCTTCTTGTCGAGCAGAACTGTCTCATAGAAGTCTTGTTGTTCCTTGGTATGAAACATGTAGTCCACAACAGTCCTTCTCCTTATAGCATATGGATCATCTTGTCTCCATTTGCTGAGACATACATCCTTCCTCAATTTCATGCCTTCTGCTACTGGATGAGCATCATTGTGATTAGGGACCTTGGGCTTCAACTTTCTGAGCACTTGGGCCTCAGTTTCTTCAGTAACCATAGGCACTGGGGCCTTGTTCTTCTCAGAAGCTGGAATGTTTCTAGTGCTTCTCTTGGGTGAAGACTTGGTGGCTTGAGCAGCTTTGGGAGCAGTATTGGGCTTTGAAGGGGCAGCTCCTGACTTGATATCATCTCTTATAAGCTTCTGAGCTTTAGGTGCTGGTGCAGCAACCTCTTCTTCTGCTTCAGCTTCATCATCATCATCCTCTCTCATGGATGGCTTGCCAATCACTCTGGCTGTTGTCTTTCTAGCTCTCTTCCTAGTACCTGCTGGCTCATCATCTCTGGACTCAAGTGTGAACACCATAGTCTCTTGAGTGGATGATCTGTCCTTAGACATAGGAACTCTCTTGGCAGGGACCTTCTTTTTCAGACCTGGCTTTGTTGCAGCAGATGTGCCATACTCCTTCCCGAACACCTTCTTCTTTGAAGTGGCCCCATCAGCAACAAAATCCTCATCCTCAGTATCTGAGGTTCTCTTCTTTCTATTCTTGGTAGCTACCTTGGGCAAGTTGCTAGGTGTGCTCCTGCTACCCTCATCAGAGCTGCTAGAGAGACTAATGCCCTCACTCAAGTTGACTTGCTCCTCAGACAAATTATGGCTATCACTCTAGTCGGACATCTTGGCACTGCAAACTAAAAACTGGCCCTGCGAATAGATGTAGATGAGGTAGAGTGGATGAGCATCACAAAGTGCATAATTTTTGCGAAACAGATGACTAAAAAATTTAGTTTTAGTTCTCTACAAAAAGCATTTCGGAGCTACCAATTTGTTAAACTTGGTGATACCGAAGCAATTCTAGAGCCTGAACTAGTGAACTCGGCCAGACCAAATCACAGTTCGGTAGCACCGATATAGCTAGGGTTTCATAGAGAGTTGAACTCGGTCGCACCGATTTGCAATTTTCGGTCAGACCAAAAATCACTTGTGCAATGGCCTAAGCCAAATCGGTGAGACTGGTATCTACAACTTGGTCGGTTCGAGATGAGTTCGACGGAGACCTAACCCTAAATTTTTCAAATCAAAACTACTTTCTATGGAGTTTCTGCTGGATAGGAAGATTTCAACGTGGCAAGAATCATGGCAAAGCAATGTGCTACGAATCAGAGTTAAAGAATAGCACAAAGGGTCAAGTTCATACCCTAACTAGGCGGTGAACTTGCTACGACGACAACGGCGGCGGAGATTGCCGTTGACGGCGATGGAGACCAGCGGCGGGAGGTCACTGGCGACGAGGAGACGATCCGAGGACCCGATGGGGCGGAGCAGATTATGCGCGGGCGAAGAGTTTTGATACGTCTCCAACGTATTTACTTTTCCAAACACTTTTTCCCTTGTTTTGGACTCTAACTTGCATGATTTGAATGGAACTAACCTGGACTGACGTTGTTTTCAGCAGAATTGCCATGGTGTTATTTTTGTGCAGAAATAAAAGTTCTCGGAATGACCTGAAATTCAACGGAGAATTATTTTGGAATATATAGAAAATATTTGTGGAAAGAACCAAGCCAGGGGCCCACACCCTGTCCACGAGGGTGGGGGCGCGCGCCCTCCCCCTGGGCGCGCCCCCTGCCTTGTGGGCCCCCTGTTGCTCCACCGACATATCCTCGTACTCCATATATTCACTTTCGGGGAGAGAAAAAAATCAGAGAGGAAGAATGATCGCGTTTTACGATACGGAGCCTCCGCCAAGCCCTAATCTCTCTTGGGAGGGCTGATCTGGAGTCCGTTCGGGGCTCCGGAGAGGGGAGATCATCTCCATCGTCATCATCAACCTTCCTCCATCACCAATTCCATGATGCTCACCACCGTGCGTGAGTAATTCCATCGTAGGCTTGCTGGATGATGATGGGTTGGATGAGATTTACCATGTAATTGAGTTAGTTTTGTTAGGGTTTGATCCCTATTATCCACTATGTTCTACGATTGATGTTGCTATGACTTTGCCATGCTTAATGCTTGGCACTAGGGCCCGAGTGCCATGATTTCAGATCTGAACCTATTATGTTTTCATGAATATATGTGTGTTCTTGATCCTGTCTTGCAAGTAAATAGTCACCTACTATGTGTTATGATCCGGCAACCCCGAAGTGACAATAGTCGGCACCACTCCCGGTTTATGACCGTAGTTTGAGGAGTTCATGTACTCACTAAGTATTAATGCTTTGGTCCGGTACTCTATTAAAAGGAGGCCTTAATATCCCTTAGTTTCCACTAGGACCCCGCTGCCATGGGAGGATAGGACAAACGATGTCATGCAAGTTCTTTTCCATAAGCATGTATGACTATATTCGGAATACATGCCTACATTACATTGATGAACTGGAGCTAGTTCTGTGTCACCCTACGTTATAACTTCTATATGAGGAATCGCATCCGACATAATTCTCCATCACCGATCCAATGCCTAGGAGCTTTTCACATATTGCTTGTTGCTTATTTACTTTTTTGTTGCTGCTATTATAAAAACTACAAAAACACTACCTTTACTTTTATTGCTGCTACCGTTACTTCCATATTACTTTGCTACTAAATTACCTTGTTGCAGATATTAAGTTTCCAGGTGTGGTTGAATTGACAACTCAGCTGCTAATACTTGAGAGTATTCTTTGGCTCCCCTTGTCTCGAATCAATAAATTTGGGTTGAATACTTTACCCTGGAAAACAGTTGCGATCCCCTACACTTGTGGGTTATCAAGTTTTGGAATGTTTTCCAAACTTCAACCCGTTGGTATATATAACCTGGCCCTATCGGTGTGACCAAGTGGAACAACTCGGTTTCACCAAGATGCAAAATTGCTAGCAGTTACTGCAACTCGGTGTGACCGAAAGTTAAAATCGGTTGCACCAAGATTGAAAACCTAGAAGAACTTAGTGAACTCGGTCTGACCGAAGTGAATGACTCGGTCATACCAAAATGCACAAAGAGGTTTTGGAAGTTTAAGTGTATGATGAATCGGGGACTCCGAGTGCTCCTCACACAGAGTGGTTCGAATCTGACTTGATCAAACTTTGTGATGTAGCATGAATAGAGTTTGAGATGAGAAAAGCATAGATAGCTAGAGGGGGTTCTTAGGCATTCTTGCCCATCCATTTGGCAAAAGAAAAAGATCAAAACAATCAAAGCAACAAATGGATGTCCTCGAATAAGAAAAATATGCAGTCAACATGCTCACACAATAAGATATCAAATTAAACATGTGGCAAAGCATGCACAACCATTCTAGCATCTATCAAGCAATTGGCGATGACTAGGTCATCTATATATGAGAATATTGACTTAGGAGTCAAATGACAACATTTGACCATAGGTCATACTCATCGTTTAAGCACAAGTGGGGTTACCACTTTTACATAAAGCATTGTTGTGTTACATCATTAGAGTTGCTTTAGCTCAATTGATTAGAGTAAAGCTCCCCCTAGATGTGATGTCCCCCCTAAGAGGGATGAACTAACCTTGAGTTTTGTCGATGATGACTTCATGTAGGTGTTGAAGATGTAGATGCTCAATGTTGATGTAGATCATTTGGAGCAATCCATTTGAGTGAGTTGCACTTTCAATACCTACACGGGTTAGTCCCACAAGGAACAAACAAGGATATTTATAGACATAGAGTGAATTGCACACAAGATAATGTCCATGAAAGCATTAAGTTACCGTGTCCCTTGTCTTACCAACAAGAGGGTTTGTGACTCCTTGAACTAGTGCAAGATATAGAAGTTATTTGCACTTGTCCTCGCCAAAATGATATGAGTGAAGTATGTTGGCGGAGTCACCCTCAAAAACTCTCTAGTTCTTCTTCCTCGGGATCCACACCATCTTGATGGGTATCCTTGGAGTTGTAGTCGTACTTGATGAAGTAGAACTTGATGTAGTCTTGGGAACCCACTTGAGCAAGGCCTTAGGAACTTCTTCAAATGCATCAATCTCTTTTGGAAGCTTGTCCTTGCCCTTTAGCTTGTGGTCTTGTGGTGGAAGATCATCGTGTGCTTGTGTCCCTTGAAAACAAGTAGGATCATACTTCTCTTGTTGAGGAACAAATTTCGTCTTGGGGTATTGATCTTCTTCCCACTCAACTCCATTGGCATTGAACTTCCGTTCAAAACCAACATCTTGATTCTTCCCGTGTCTTCCTTCCTTGCGTACAATTTCCTCAAATTGCTTACTCCCAGCAAGGCTCTTGTTAACACCTTTCTCTATAATTCCATTCAATTAGCTATTTTCTTGCTCAAGTGTAACTTGGTTAAGAGAATCATTAGTGGATTCAAGAGAACTACTAGAAGCAACATAATTGGATTTAGCATGATTGTTGTTACTACTAGAGGAAGAATCTTTCTTGTTCTTATTGCTAGGTTTTACTTGTGGCATGTAAGTAGACAAGAGTAAATGCTTGGCAATGTAAGAAGAACTTTTCTTGCGAAGATCATCATTGATTGCTTTTAAGAACTCATGCTCTTGCTCAAGGTTGAGCTTTTCAAAGCGTAACTTCTCATGAGTCCTTAAAAGTTCTCAATGATCTTCCAAGGTTTTTTCATGAGCAAACTTAAGAGTGTTTATTTCTCTAGTTAGACGCTCAATCTTCTCCTTATCATTGTCATTCGTTTTATCTTGATTAACATGATTAATAGCAATTTCATCATAGCTTTCATCAAGAGTTTCATCACTATTGATACCAAGAAATAAATCATCATCTCCTAGCAAGTCATCTTCATCACTATTAGAATCAAGATACTCGGGGTGTGATACCTTAGGGCCTTTAGCCATGAAGCACTTTCCAATTCCTTCATTTGGTGAGTCAAATATGTCGTAGGAGTTGGTTGACACAAGAGCAATTCCGATAACACCTTCATCTTGAGTATCTTCGGAGTCGGAGTAAGAGCTTCTCCCGGACTGGTCATCGGAGTCGGAACCGGATAACAATTCCCAACATGAGCTTGATGTCTTCGTCTTGTATAGCTCCTTGACGATTTGTCCCTCCTTTCTGAATCCTTGCTTCTACGAGAGAGTCTTCGTTCATAACGATCATCTCTACTCCTCTCTCTTGGTGGTGATTCTTCTCTTCTACTTATCCTTTTAGGTGAGTCTTCTCTTCTCTTGTAGGGAGCCGTACACTCATTGGAGTAGTGTCCGGGTCTTCCACAATTGTTGCAATTCTGATCACGAATTGAAGATCTCTTGTCATTGTAGGACCTTGACTTGGAACTTCTCTCTTTGCGTCTATTCTTATAGAACTTGTTGAAGTTCTTCACTATTAAGCTCAACTCTCCACTGAGAACTTCTTTCTCACTTGATGATATAGGAATTGGAAAGCACCATTAGACTTTGTAAGCACCATTAGACTTGTTGTGAATCTCTTCTTCATCTTTGAGTGACATCTCATGAGCAACAATTCTTCCAATGACTTCCGTTGGCTTGAGATATTTGTAATTTGGCATCATTTGGATCAATGTGCACACGGTGTCATATTTTCCATCCAAGGCTCCTAGGATCTTCTTGACGATGAATCTGTCGGCCATCTCTTCACTTCCTAAGCCGGCAATCTCATTAGTGATGAGAGCAAGCCTAGAGTACATTTCGGTGACACCTTCACCAACCTTCATTTTGAACTTGTCAAGTTGACTTTGAAGCACATCCAACTTGGATTCCTTGACGGAGTCGGTACCTTCGTGCATATCAATCAAAGTATCCCAAATTTTCTTTGCATTGTCAAGACGGCTGATTTTTGTGAATTCTTAGGGGCACAATCCGTTGAAGAGGATATCGCAAGCTTGAGCATTGTATTGCAGAATCTTCAACTCTTCCGCGGATACTTCACGATTTGGTTCCTTCCCATCGAAGAATTCACCTTGCAAACCAATACACAAAATAGCCCAAACGGCGGGGTTATGTCCAAGAATATGCATTTTCATCTTATGTTTCCAACTAGAATAATTTGTACCATCAAAGTAAGGACCTCTACGGTGGTAACTTCCCTCGCTAGACGCCATACTCTCCTAGGTTGTGAGACCAAGGCTATGATCACCAAAGCTATGGAAATCACGGCAAATGGAGACCAAAGCTCTGATACCACTTGCAGGATCAAAGGTATGTCTAGAGGGGGGGTGATTAGACTACTTGACTAAATAAAAATCTAGCCTTTTCCCAATTTTAATTCTTGGCAGATTTTAGCAACTTAGCACAAGTCAAGCAATCAACCTACACATGCAATTCTAGGAATATAGCAGCGCAAAGTAAAATAATTGCATATGAAGGTAAAGGGAATAGTTTGGAGGGAGCAAACGTAAGTGAAGAGAAAGATGTTTTTGTCATGGTTCCGATAGGTGGTGTTGTCGTACATCCACGTTGATGGAGACTTCAACCCACGAAGGGTAATGGCTGCGCGAGTCCACGGAGGGCTCCACCCACGAAGGGTCGACGAAGAAGCAACCTTGTCTATCCCAACATGGCCATCGCCCACGAAGGACATGCCTCACTAGGGTAGATCTTCACGAAGTAGGCGATCTCCTTAACCGTACAAACTCCTTGGTTCAACTCCACAATCTCGTCGGAGGCTCCCAAGTGACACCTAATCAATCTAGGAGACACCACTCTCCAAAAGGTAATAGACGGTGTGTTGATGATGAACTCCTTGCTCAAATGCTTCAAATGATAGTCTCCCCAACACTCAAACAACTCCTCACGGATTTGGATATGGTGGAAGAAAGATTTGAGTGGAAAGCAACTTGGGGGAGGCTAGAGAACAAGATTCATATGGTAGGAATGGAATATCTTGATTCCAACACTTGAGTAGGTGGTTCTCTTCTCAGAACATGTATGATGGAAGTGTAGGTATGTTCTGATGGCTCTCTCCATGAACTAAGAGTGGGTGGAGGGGTATATATAGCCTCCACACAAAATCCAACCGTTGCACACAATTTAACAAACTTGGTGGGACAGATTCAAAGAACTCGGTCAGACCGATTTAGTTCATAATGTGACCATTAGGCATTTCGGTGGGACCGATATGATCAACTCAGTTGGACCGATTTCATTAGGGTTAGGGCATAATGTAATCTCGGTGAGACCCGATTATACAAACTCGGTAGGACCAATTTTGGTAATAAGCACACCAGAGAGTTGGTCAGGCAAACTCGGTGGGACCGATTTGCTCGATTCGATGGGACAGAAACGTCACAAGGGGAAACAGAGAGTTTGCATTGCGAACTCCCTGGGACCGATCGCTCATCTCGGTGGGACCAAAATGTTACAAAGGGAAACAGAGAGTTTGCAATCCCATCTCGGTGAGACCGAGATCCCTTTCGGTGAGACCGAAATGATTAGGGTTTAGTGACAATGGCTATGTCAAATGAACTCGGTGGCGCCGGATAGGACTTTTCGGTGGGGCCGAGTTTGACTTTTGGTTTGGGACATATGTGGATGTGAGAAAGTGGTTGAGGGTTTTTGGAGCATATCAGCAAGAATTTTGAGCAAGATACCCATTTAGCAACACCTCATCCCCTTCTAATAGTATTGGCTTTCCTATGGACTCAATGTGATCTTGGATCACTAAAATGGAAAATGTAAAGTCTTGAGCTTGAGCCAATATCTGTCCTTAGCATTTTGAGGGGTCCACATTCTCAGTCCAAGCCATGCCAATCATTGAACTTTCCTGAAATATTCATCTTGTAATAGCATTAGTTCACTGAGCTATATGTTGTTAGGAATTACCAAAACCACCCAGGGATAGATGCACTTTCAGTCGCGACCTCATGAAGACGACAATGCCGCCTATCTCCACTTCTTCAACCAAGTTGTGGCCCGCCTAGAGGACAGGGCCGCGAAAGATCACCGGCATGTCGAACACAGGAGTCGAAGTCTGGTTAGGCGTGCATTTTCGCGCGTCTTCAGCCACCTCACCGGTTTGGACCTAGACTTTGATTTTGATGCCATGATAGCCCTCGTGCATGGGGCTACCACGGGCATCTTGGCAAAGTGGCTGAACGACCACGTGGATGACTTGATCTCGGAGCTTGCCCTTGATGGAGAGGTGAACGTGCTCGCGGCCGAAGAGGGCGATGCGGATGATGATGACGACGACGATGCTATCTGCGACGCGCCCCCTTGAACTTCTTTTCTTGTTTTGCCATGTTTGCAGCAAAAAACTCTGGACATGGCCCTGATGGGGTGTAATAGCACTCGGGGAGGAGAGTTCCCCCATGATGTATGAAATGAGAGTACTTTTCGAGGTAGGCTATGAAAGGTGACATGCCCCTGGGTAGAGAAGGATACCTTAACGTATCTGGGGAGCTGACAGTCCTTGACAGGTCATCATGGTGCGAGGGCACTTTTTTTTCCGAGATGGCATCCTGAGGTCGACGGAGGTCTGAGGTCCCCGAGAACATCTCGTGAGGTGGTGGAGGTGTGAGCTCGGTGGCTTATGGTCAGCCGGCGGATGCCGCTCAGGGCACTTTGGTCACGTGTAGCGTGTACAGGGCGCCCAGCCCCCGCTCACGAGGTGCTTGCGGAAGTGGGCAGCAGGCCTGAACCTTGCTTTCAAATAAAACCAAAGGCGAGAAAACACCGCGAATCGAGAAAAAATCCCCCCTTTTAGAAAACACGAAACTCCGAGTCTTATTCCAGAAAGAGAAGGCAAACTGAGCTACAGTAAGAGGGCAAAAAAACCAACTGCCGCGTCCAGCACCTAGGGAAGTCTTCGTCTTCACACCAAGCGGAGCTAAGTGCTTCCACTGGGAGTGGGCATAGTCATTGGGGGACAGTGGCGATGGCCAACGCGGAGCATGGTGCTTCCAATTGGACGTGGGGTGGAGCCCCCGTGAGGCACGAGGGCGGCACTCAGGAGACTCAAGGGCATGCACATCCCACTCATTATTACGTGAGAGTGTCACGGGCGGAGACCTTCACAGGCGTGATCCTTGCTTCATATCGCCAGACGAGGATCCCGCCCTGCGCCGCCCCCGACCACCGCTGGGGAGTCCGGAAACCAGGACGAGGCCAAGTGGCAAGGTGGACGATGGCGGCACCCTCGGTGACCACAAGCCCTCTGCCGGGGGGAGGCTCACCAGTGCCTCCCCTGACAGAGGACCTACCTCCGCACATCACCTTGCTCCGCGCGGCACGGGGGAGGCCCTGACTCAATGCCACTTCCGCACAACTCCTAGAGCGCCACCCCCACTTGGAGCGGAGCTGCCGCCCCTGGGTCTTCGGCTGCTGTTGTGGCCTGGTTCACCTGTGGTCCATGGTTAGCGTAAACATGTTCCCAAGGCATCGATGAAGCACCAGGGAGCCCCGTGGAGGGCTTCTGACTCACTTTGCCCCGCCGCCCAGGCCGGCTGGGTTAACAGTTGAGGGCTCCTCGGTGAATACGGTGGGTCTGCCGCCGGTGGCACGCTGGTGCCAGTTGCTCTTGTCCTTGTGCCATTGCTTGGCCACCTGGCATCACCATCCGATCGACGTGGCGCTTGGTCAAAGTGATCACATGGCGCCGGCCCATCATGGCCTCGTGAGGCTTCGTTTGAGCCTGCCATGTCCGCGAGCATCGCACCTCTTGCGTGGCGAATAGTGTCGTGACTGGGGTTGGTGCCATGAGGATCTCGGGGCTCCCCGAGGGGAGCTGGGCGGGCGCCGTGGAGGCTAGCGTCTACCCCCAACGGCACTCGAGAGGCTGGTAGGTTGTAGAAGGGTGCGGTGCCCCTGCATGCTGCGTCGAGAAACTCCACCACTCTTCCATTAAGGCATCGCGGCCGCCCTCCATGAGCCTGCATCGCAGAAGCTCCCGAGCTACAACGACCGTGGCCCGCATATTCGCCAGCTCCCAGCGTGTATGCGGGGCCGTTTCCACTGCATAGCTTGAAGACCGTGCGGTGGAGCTGTTGCGGCGTTGGGCGGAGGAGAACGGCGACGGCCCGCGCCGCCCACGGCCGGTGGCTTTGGGCGGGGCACGAGCTGCGGGGAACGCGTGGTAGAGGCCTTCTTTGGCAAGGGGCTTCGCCTGAGCAGGCTGAGCGGCCCATGGCTCGGTGTGAGCCGGTGGAACACCAGCCATGTGGATGGCGAGATGATGGTGAACCGATCGGACGAAGAGAAGCTTCGACGCACCCCTACCTGGCACGCAAAATGTCGGATTCAAGGCTCTGCAAAACCCTACTAGGTTCGAACTCTGGGGTGCATGCGAAGAACTCAACCTCGCCTATCTACCTACTCGTCATCCCACGAACTAGCTTGACGAACAGGAATGTAAAAGAGACATGAGGCAGTTTATCCTTGTTTAGACCACCTAGCGGTGAGTGGCCCTACTCCGGCAGTATGGTGGATTAGCCTCGAAATGGGCTGTGGATGAACTAGTACAATGGCGAACAACCTCCGAAGGTGTGTTCTTGCTTTGTGGTGGAGAGGAAGGTCAGAAGGATCCGTCCCCCTGCTGGGTGGTGGCTATCCTACTTATATAGTGGCCTTGGTCCTCTTCCCCCGAAATGTTTTGTGGGAAGGGATCCCACAACGGCCAATTTTGAAGGAAGACAACTAGTACATCTTATCCTGACTAAAGGTGGTCTTCGCCTGCAAAGCCTCTGGTCCTGACGCCATGGTGGGCTCGGCGATGACCTCCGTCATGCCGTCCTGGCGGTCTTGGTCTTGTTGCATGGAAATGGAAACCTTTGGCAGATTCCTCGAGACTCTGTGTTTGATCCCGCTTCCTTAGCACCAAAGGGGAAACTGTTGTACTGCGCCTGCCGGCCCCCGCCTGACCTTGGTCGTCGCGGCTTCCGCCATGCAAACCACATGAGGTGGGGGTTGCATAGAGTTCTTCGCTCCTCATGAGCCAGGAAGACGAGGCTGCCCCTTCCGGAGGTCTTGGTGTCGCTCGCCCCGCGAGGCCTGGCCCCTCGCGAGGGTCTTGAGTGTCGATGCTAAAGATGGGCTATACCAGGCCTAAAAAGGAGCCACGTCGTGGGCCGCAGGCAGGCAAGTCTGGGTACCCTGGTTCCCAGAACAACGACAATAACCAAAACATACATCAAGTGGATCAATAGAACATCCCATTGTCACCACAGATATCCCATTGCAAGACATACATCAAGTGCTCTCACATCCAAAGATTCAATCTAACATAACAAAAGCTCAAAGGAAAAGACTCAATTCATCACAAGGTAGAGAGGGTGAGAAACACCATATGATTCAACTATAATAACGAAGCTCGCGGTACATCAAGATCGTGCCAAATCAAGAACACGAGAGAGAGAGAGAGAGAGATCAAACACATAGCTACTGGTACATACCCTCAGCCCCGAGGGTGAACTACTCCCTCCTCATCATGGAGACCCCCGGGATGATGAAGATGGCCACCAGTGATGGATTCCCCCTCCGGAAGGGTGCCGGAACGGGCTCCTCATTGGGTTTTCGTGGCTACAGAGGCTTGGGGCGGGGGAACTCATGAGTTTCTTTCTGGGGGTTTCTGGATTTAGAGGAATTTTTGCGTCGGTTTCACGTCAGGGGGTCCACGAGTCAGCGACAAGGCAGGGGACGCACCCCCCACCCTTATCGTTGACTCGGGACTCTTCTGGCCCAACTCTTGTGCTTCAGGGGCTTCTTTTGGTCCATAAAAAATCACCGTAAATTTTCAGCTCGTTTGGACTCCGTTTGATATTACTTTTCTGTAAAACTCAAAAACAAGGAAAAAATATAAACTGGCACTAGGCTCTAGGTTAATAGGTTAGTCCCAAAAATAATATAAAATAGCATATTAATGCATATAAAACATCCAAAACAGATAATATAATAGCATGTACCAATCAAAAATTATATATACGTTGGAGACGTATCTAGTATCTCCAAGCTTAATTCATGCTCGTCCTCGAGTAGGTAAATGATAAAAACAGAATTTTTGAAGTGGAATGCTACCTAACATATTTATCAATGTAAATATTCTTTATTGTGGCATTAATGTTCAGATCCATAAGATTCAAAACAAAAGTTTATCAATATCAAAACAATAATACTTCAAGCATACTAAAAATCAAACTATGAAGGTTCAAAAATAACATGGCTAAAGAAAGTTATCCCTACGAAGTCATATAATCTCGTTATGCTACCTCTTCTCAACACAAAGTATAAATCATGCACATCCCGGTGTCAGCCAAGCAATTGTTTGATGCTTTTTAACGCGCTTTAGCTTTTTCAACTCTTCACGCAATACATGAGCATGAGCCGTGGACCTAGCACTATGGGTGGAATAGAAGGTGGTAGTAGACACACTACAACAACAAACCCCCTATAACAACGGATAGTTTCCAACGAAAAATCAGATGTGCTGCAAGTAGCCCCACGTATCCCACCTCTCCCATGTTTTTTATTTGACCTCTCCAACGTCTTGAGAGAATTCTCCGTAGATCTCTCGTCTTCTCTGGCCTGTAACAAAAACTTCCCAAATTTTCTGCTGCGAGAAGCCCTAGAAGAATATCTTAATCCATAATCAGTGGCGGCGCCTTCCATTCCGAATCTCCGCCTAGGTCTGCATCTCTACTTCCCTATTTTCTTGCGCTGCCCCTTTTTTGATCCATCTAGTGTCAATCATCATTCTCACCAATACTAATCCATCTGATTGACCCTCGCTGGATTGCAATTTGGATGATGTGTCAACAGTGCATGGGCAGGGTTGATGGATCCTCGATGGACTGCAAAATCCTATGAAATTCGCATGAAAGGTCATGTGCACCAATCTCTGTCACACCGACATCATCTTCTCACTAGATAACGTACGTATACATCAAACGATTCAGAAGTACAAACTTGTAGTAGTACCTGCTACTAACTCTGTTCCCAAATCACTTTTGATTTCATAGGAAGTCTTTCTGATACAACATGTGTTTCCAAGGATCTTCTTAGGACACGAGGCCTATGGTTAAGTTTCTCGGATTTTGCCGCTGATGAGTACATGAAGGCAGCCGGGGACAAAGGAAAATGTATAAGATGTAACGAACACACACTCTATGAACTTGGGTGGTGCTGCGTGCAGGATGGTGGTGAGCTTGCCGAAGCACATACATGGGTCTTCGGTGGGGGACACAGTGGCACCAACGTTCGTGTAGCAGTGCTACTTGTGCAGCAGCAGAGCGTTTGAGTGGAAGAACGTGTGCTCTATGCTGTCATTCATCGTCGGCCCCGGGTTGCTCCATGACGGCACCATCAACTTCAGGGACAACTATGGGGCATTGCTGCTCGTCTTCCTCTGTTTTGTGGTTTGTGTTTTTTGCATTTCCGTTGATTTATGTATATTTTTTAAGCGGAACTAAGTCATATTCCTACACTAGACTGAAGATGCGGACGTTAGAAGTTAGAAGTTACATGGATACTAGAACCAAGGAGGAAGAGTTAGGTACCTAGGCAAGTACGAGGAGAATTTTTCTTGCATCGCCCATATTATTCAGAAAGATACTAGAAACTGATTACACAATCTTCAACTTTTCATTCCCTAATTTTTTCTTTGAAACAACACAGACTACTATTGAAAAAGTTGCTTGCCAATTAAGACCATAATCTTATACTTGAAATACTGAACCATCTCCCTGGAGAAAATTTATTTGCTTGTCATATATATTAGCAGTACGAACGTGCATCAAATTCTCAGTATCCGGATTAACTTAAAAGGTTCATATTAATAAAAGAACATTTTAGGCTAGAGGCCTTTGTTTGAGTAATGATGTTATGATGACTGGCAGCTCAGCTATTGCATGATTGCAACAACGGAACTTAAAATTTACTTCTCTGATGCACCCAGGGAGTAAATTACATGATAGTACCACAATTGAGGCGGTGGTGGCGGCTTGGTACCACTTTTCGTAATTTTTTACATGTCTATACCATGTTTGGGGCAGTCTGTTACAAAATAGTCTAAACCGCGTATAACAGTGTATTGACGGTATAACTGACCATTAAGGCCCGCCTGTGGCATATTTTTTTTCCAAAAAAGAACCTTACATCTTATTTAATCACACATCCATCCCTGTTTTACTAAAAAGGGCGATGCAACGATTTTTTCTTTTAAAATTACCACACGCCGAGCGCGGTGCCCGTATTCGAACCCGCGGCGTCGGCTTCGACGCGCAGCTCTACCTGCCATCAGGCTAGAGCAACCCACATGTCGTACGGCACACGTACACCGTTTTATAGTTTGATTTATTTCGTTTTTTTAGGACCAACGAAATTAATACAACGCACGCTGACCACTGCGTCACTACTCGGACTCGTTAACGTAGCAGGCACATACTATTACTATTGACATGTGATAGCCTTTTTAACTGTTTCTTTTTTGTACTCCCTCCGTCCCAAAATTCTCGTCTTCTATTTATCTAAATATGGATGTATCTAATCACGTTTTAGTGTTACATACTTTCCTATCTAGATAAATCCAAGACAAGAATTTTGGGACGGAGGGACTATACGTTTTTTTTGGATTTATTTTATCTATTTTCAGATTTAGGTATTCTTCGGGGCGTATGCAGTGCGTATTGTATATTCAAAAATTATACAAATTATGGACAGTGACCATAATTATATAATATACCACGTACTAAAATTATGGTCACTGCATACGATTCAAAAATTATAGTCACCGCGTATATATTGTATAATGATCTAATGTACAATATATGATGTGTATTTATAAAACATAACTTACAATATGTATATTGTCAATATTTTTTAAATATACGATACACACACGGCATACGGCCGAAAAATACCCAAGACTAAAAAATATTAAAGAAATCCAAATAAAACATATCAAAAAAATCGAAGAGTCCAAAAGGCTAAGACATGTCTAAAGTGTATAAGAACATATATGCTGTCTGTGTGAACATATTGTTTTTTTTTGTGTTTCCCTATTTACAAAAAGTTCACCATATATTAAAAAGATGCGTATATTGAAATTTTCTTATTAAATGTTATACGATACTGAAAAAGGTTATACGATATAAAAAATGATCGTCATATAATTAAAAATATGTTCATTGCATCATATATTAGAAAAGTGTATCGTATTTAAATAAAATGTTTGTCACATCGTTCAATATATATATACAATGATCTTATTTAAATATAAGATGGACATTTAAAAATAAAATGACCTTTTTCTGTACTATAAAATGTTCATCACACACATACATTTTTTAATACACAATGTATATATGTGTATATTTTTTTCTATATATGATACGCACACTGAGTACGGCCCGAAGAATATCCAAAATCTAAGAAAAGATAAAGGAGACACGCAAGAAAGTACACGAAATAAAAACAAGTACAGAAAAAAATGAAATGCCTTAAACTATAAAAAGGTGTACGCGTGAAGTCCGGCGGGTAGGTTGTACGAGCCCAATTGCAGGTAGAGCTGCGCGTCAAATCCGACGTCGAACCCGTGGACGGCCTCAGGTGTTTTTTTAATAAAAAAAAATCCTGACAGGGCCTTTTTTAGTAAACCAGGGATGGATACGTGATTAAATAAGAGGTAAAGGTCTTTTTTGAAAAAGAACATGCCACGTCAGCACCTGACAGGCGGGCCATAATGGTCAGATAAACCGTCAATACACTGTTATACGCGGTTTAGACTATTTTATAACAGACTACCTCAAACATGGTACTGACATGTAAAAATTACGAAAAGTGGTATCAATCCGCCACCACCACCCCAATTGTGGTACTATCGTGTAATTTACTCCCACCCAGGGTATTAGCTGAGGCGACAGCTTCTCTTGACATATTTGATTTCAGTATATATACATTTGAAATACTGATTCATGGACTTCTAAGTTACCAATCCATATTATATATGAATCTGCGGGTTAATTACAAAATTCACCAATCCATACTATGAATCTGCAGGTTAATTACAGAATGTATATCTACTGAAATTGGATTATTAATAGCAATCCTAAATATTTTTATTATCTACCATATGCCTTCATCTATTTTTCCCACCTTATTTGTACAAGAGAACACTTAAGGGAATACTGCAGGGCACTAATTTTTTTCATCGGAGGAGAGGACTACATAATGATAGCTAGCTGCACTCTTATAAAATAAGTGGTAGGATTCATAACGTATCAACATATTATATATTTGGCTCTAGGATATGAAATTTTTCCTTTTTATTTTTTTGTCTTTCTCGTACCATACTATACCATAACTGAAACTTATGACAAACTAACATAATGCTTGCACATATTGCCCATTCAGTATCTCAAAGCATTTTAACTCATTTTTTTTTGCATATCTTCCTATTAATACCGCTAAATGTAGAAATTATACATCAGTCATGCCTTCTTTTCTATTGTTTTCGAGCATATAATGCCTCTAAAAATGGATAAGAGCCAATGCATCTTTAATTCCTAAATTTTGGAATATCAATTATTTTCTGTCTTGTGTTTGCAACTCAGCAAACAACATAGCTTTATATTTTAATAGGTTAAAGATGTGACATCAACAGTTCTATGTTAGTTCTTTCTTTTTGCAATAATCACACAATGCATCTAGTCTTCATAACTGCAACCTAGATCATCTGGAAGGAAAGAAATCACAAGATATTTTGGAATATTGAGCCATCATTAGATTCCTGGAAAACTATATTTAAGCGAGATTATTCCCTTCCGCCACATAGAGCCAAGGCTGGTCTAGGACCAACTATATTCACTGTTGTAAATTTAGTAAACTAGCTATCTTTTGTTTTGTTTTTATTCTTCGCCTAACTCTGCCTTTGGCTTACCACCTCTCTCAGCATTCATTCTTCATTGGTTGTATGGTCCTGGGTTTGAGGGTGGTAGCCTCGGTTGGACAACAGATGTAAGGTAAGTAACTCGTGAGCCTTTATGTGTTTGTATGACCTTCCCTGCTGACTTTTGATAGAAAAAACACAATTTATATTGTATCAAGACACTAATTCACTATACAAGGTGGACAAATGCTGATGGCTTAGAACATGTCGTTCAATGGATGTAGTGGAATTGATTATCACATGACCTTCTCTGTAAGTTGCTCGTCCAAATTTTACTTCTCTATTAATCTGATTTTCTCTAATGTAAGTTACTTATCTCATTTATTTGCTATTCCAGATTGTGAAAATAAACTAATATGCATGGCTCGGGTGTGGATTGCAAGGTCGAGAATGAAGCTACGACTAGATAGTTCCACATGATGTTTGAGAATATTTTTTTGCAAGATCAATGCTTCAAACATTATGTTTTTAAAATGGCTGAGATGTTAATTGAAAGGTCAAGAATTAGGCTGCTGCTAGTAGATAGTTCACATCTTGTAATCTTTGGATCACGTTCTTCCTAATGCAACAGTCAAATTAATAAATGAGACCTTTTTTGCTTATTATATTGTCGTTCTTATATGTGCTTTATCACGACTGACATGGTAACTCTAGATGGCAATATATGAAGTACCATTAATTTTCATGCTACGAAGGAATCCTTCTAGGCATTTTAATGACCGTTTATGCCCATTTGAAAATCATTTTCTGCAGGGTAGTCACCAACGCATATGAAGTGTTGTTAGGCTCTAACTTTATATGTAGCTACCTGGCAACGCTTATTCACATCGTTTACCAACGCATGTATATATGCTGTTGTAGATGCTTGCAACGCCACCAACGGCAATGCATAATAATCTGTTGGTGTCTACCTTAGCAACAATTATATGGACATAGGACAACGCATCGTTGCGTTGCCAAAGGGGGGGTTCTTGTTGTAGTGTCAAAGGACGGGAGAAAGTATCAAATCAACTAGGAAAACCAATAGACTATGGAGATGTCCATCAATTGATATCAATGTGAGTTAGTAGGGATTTCCATGTAATGGATGCACTAGAGCTATAAGTGTATGAAAGCTCAAAAGAAAACTAGTGGGTGTACATCAACTTGCTTGCTCATGAAGACCTAAGGCAATTGAGGTAGCCCATCGTTGGAATATACAAGCTAAGTTCTATAACGAAAAATTACCACTAGTAATATGTGAAAGTGACAAAATAGGAGACTCTATATCATGAAGAACATGGTGCTACTTTGAAGCACAAGTGTGGAAAAGGATAGTAACATTGTCCCTTCTCTCTTTCTTCTCTCATTTTATTTTTCTTTTCTTTTTATTTTTTTAGCCTCCTCTTCCTTTTTTTGGAGACCCTTTTCTCTTTTTTGGAGACTCTTTTGGCCTCTTTTTTCAAAACCTCACATGGGAGAATGTACTAATAATGATGATCATCACACTTTTATTTACTTATAACTCGATATTAAAACTCGATACTAGAACAAAGATATGACTCTATATGGATGCCTCCGGCGGTGTACCGGGATGTGCAATTATCAAGAGTGACATGTATAAAAATAATAATGAAAGGTGACCAAGCCACAAATACTATGTCAACTACATGATCATGCAAAGCAATATGGCAATGATGGTATGTGTCATAATAAACGGAACGGTGGAGTTACATGGCAATATATCTCGGAATGGCTATGGAAATGCAATAATAGGTAGGTATGGTGACTGTTTTGAGGTAGGTTATATGGTGGGTTTAATGCATCGGTGAAAGTTGCGCTGTACTAGGGAGTCCAGCAATGGTGGAAGGGTGAGAATTGTATAATCCATGGACTCAACATTAGTCATAAAGAACTCGCATAGTTATTGCAAAAAAAAATTATTAGCCCTCGTAGAAAAGTACTACTACGCATGCTCCTAGGGGGGAGGTTGGTAGGAGTTAACCATCGCGTGCCCCTGACCTTCACGCAAAGATGAACAATCAAGACACAATGCGCTTCAATTTGGTTACATAGTTAGGAGACCATACGTGCATGCTTCGGGAATCACAAACCTTAACATAATTATTTCTTTAACCTCACAAATTACCACTAGAATGACTATAATATTACCATATTAATATCTCAAAACAATTGAATGGAATCAAACTTCTCCTAGATTCAATGCTCTATATGAAAGTTTTTATTATACCCTCTTTGGATGCCTATCATATTAGGACAAAATTCATAACCCAAGAAAATTACCATGATGTTTCGAGACTCTTAAAATAATATGAGTGAGGCATGAGAGTGCATCAATTTCTATAAAATAAAATCACCGTCATGCTCTAAAAAAGATATAAGTGAAGCACTAGAGCAACTAACAAACTACTCCAAAAAGATATAAGTGAAGATCAATGAGTAGTCATATAATTAACTAGCTATGAGAAGACCCTCTCTCATTGAAGAATATCATATCTTAATTACTTTATTCAAATAAAAATAAAAATAAAATAAAATTGCATTGCAAGGATATCACATATCATGTGAAGAAGCAAAGACTTAGGCTCAACCGATACTAACCGATAATTGTTGATGAAGAAAGGTGTGATGCCTACCGGTGCATCCCCAAGTTTAGATTCTTGACACATCATGAGATATTAACATGGGATGCCTTGGGAATCCCCAAGCTTTAGATTTTGTGTCTCCTTAATTCCTCTCATGTGGTGGTTTCCCAAAATCTCAAAAACTTCATCCACACAAAACTCAACAAGAACTCGTGAGATAAGTTAGTATAAATCAACAAAAAACTTTATCATTCCGTGCTGTAGAAAATCACTAAAATTATAATTTAACATTGCATACTAAATGCCTATGCATATTTAATATTCCTATCCTAAAAAAGAATCATTACACACGCAAACATATGCAAACAATGCAAACATAATAGCAATCTGTCTAAACAGGACAGTCTGTAAAGAGTGCAATTGTACTCATACTTCCCTAACTCTAAAAATTCTGAAAAATTACCACGTTACAGTGAACTTATTCATGCTAACTTTGTAAAAAGTTCAAGATTTTATCACGTATTGACTATCCATAAGAATTCATACCATTATAGAAAACTTTCTATTTTCAAACAGCAACATATATACTTGCAAAATAAGCATGGTAAAGGCTATACTTGTATTTTTATTAAAATAAAAGATGCAAAACACTATTCTAAATAACAGAAAACAAATCTAAATAAAAGAAAATGATGCTCCAAGAAAAACACATATCATGTGACGAATAAAAATATAGCTCCAAGCGAGGTTACCGATAATATTGAAGACGAAAGAGGGGATGTCCCGGAAGGGCATCCCCAAGCTTAGTTGCTTGGATCTTCCTTGACTATTACCTTGGGGTGCCTTGGGAATCCCCAACCTTAGGGTCTTGGCACTCTTATTCTCCTCATATCATCATCTCACCCAAAACTTGAAAACTTTAATCACACAAAACTTAATGGAACTTCATGAGATGCATTAATATGATAAATCAAATCATTCACTTGGGTACTGCCAAGACAAGATTCATAATTGTTCTCACACATGCCTACTATACCTTATCATTTCCACAATTTATATCACTTAATATAAGCTATAGAAACACTGAAACAAGCAAAGTATGCATTGAAAACAGAATCTGTCAAAAATAGAACAATCTATAATGATCTGGACAACCACCATACTTCTGCAACTCTAAAACTTCTGAAACATTAGTACAACGTAGGAAATTTGTATGTCAATCATGTGTAAAAATTTCAGCTAATTATCACGTTCCATTTATTTATTGAATTTTCTGCACCGCACGCAAAACTTTCTGTTTTTGCACAGAATCAAATCAACTATCATCCACACTATCCCAAAGGCTTTACTTGGCACTTTACTGAAACAAAAGCTATAAAACATGATTAATATAGTAGCTTAATCATGTGAACACACAAAAATAATAGGTAAAAGTGTTGGGTTGTCTCCCAACAAGTGCTTTTCTTTAATGCCTTTTTAGCTAGGAATGAAGATTTCAATGATGCTCACATAAAAGTAAAGAATTCAAACACAAATAGAGCATCATGAATCACATGGAAAAATCACATTTAAGTCTAACCCACTTTCTATGCATAGGAGTTTTGTGAGCAAACAATTTAAGGGAGCAAGAATCAACTAGCATAGGAAGGAAAACAAGCATGACTTCAAGATTTTCAACACATAGAGAAGAAACGTGATATTATTGCAATAGGTAGAATCATATGTTTCTCTGTCATAATAATTTTCAGTAGCATCATGAATGAATAAAACAATATAACCATCACATAAAACATTCTTTTCATGATCCATAAGCATAGAAATTTTATTTCTCTCCACATAAGCAAATTTACTCTCATGAATAGTAGTGGGAACAAACTCAACAAAATAACCATCACGTGACACTTGATTGGCATAATCAATTTGAGCATTAAAATCATGATGACAAGTTTCATGGTTATCATTATTCTTTACAGCATACATGTCATCACAATAATCATCATAAATAGGGGGCATGCTTTCATCATAATAAATTTGCTCATCAAAACTTCGAGGACTAAAAATATCATATTCATCAAACATAGCATCCCCAAGCTTGTGGCTTTGCATATCATTAGCATCATGTATATTCAAAGAATTCATACTAACAACATTGCAATCATGCTCATCATTCAAATATTTAGTGCTAAGCATTTTATTGACTTCTTCTTCTATCAATTGAGCACAATTTTCCTTCCATCATTTTCACAAAAGGCATTATAAAGATGAATAATATGAGGCAACCTCAATTCCATCAATTGAGCACAATTTTCCTTCCATCATTTTCACAAAAGACATTATAAACCAAACTAGTGATAAAACAAGAAACTAAAAGATTCAATTGCGAGATCTAAAGATATACATTCAAGCACTCACCTCCCCGGCAACGGCGCCAGAAAAGAGCTTGATATCTACTACACAACCTTCTTCTTGTAGACTCGTGTTGGGTCTCCAGGCCTAGAGTCTTGTAGGACAGTAGAAATTTTCCCTTAAGTGAATGACCTCAGGTCTATCAATCTGTGGGAGGCGTATGATGAAGATGGTCTCTCTCAAACAACCCTGCAACCAAATAAGAAAGAACCTCTTGTATCCTTAAAAAACCCAATACAATGGTAAATTGTAGGTGCACTAGTTCGGCTAAGAGATGGTGATACAAGTGTAATATGGATGGTAATCATAGGTTTTTGTAATCTAAAAATATAAAATTAGCAAGGTAACTAGTGATTAAAGTGAGCACAAGCGGTATGGCAATGCTTGGAAACAAGGCTTAGGGTTCATACTTTCGCTAGTGCAAGTTCTCTCAACAATCATAACATAATTGGATCATATAACAATCCCTCAACGTGCAACGAGGAATCACTCCAAAGTTCCTATCGCGGAGAACATACGATGAAATTGCTTGTAGGGTATGAAACCACCTCAAAGTTATTATTTCTGATCAATCTATTGGGATATTCCTATAAGTGTCACAAACAACCCTAGAGTTCGTACTAGAATAACACAAGGTAACATGCATCAATCAACCCTAATGTCACCTAGATACTCCAATGTCACCACAAGTATCCGTGGGATAATTATACGATGTGCATCACACAATTTCAGATTCATAACATTCAATCCAACACAAAGAACTTCAAAAGCATCCTGAGATTTCTATCGAAGAAAGGAATATGAAAACGCGTACCAACCCCTATGCATAGATTACCCTGTTGCCACCACGGGAATCCGCAAGTTGATAACCAAAACATATATCAAGTGGATCAATAGAACATCCCATTTTCACCACGGAAATCCCATCGCAAAGCATACATCAAGTGCTCTCACATCCAAAGATTCAATCCGATATAACAAAACCTCGAAGGAAAAATATCAATTCACCACAAGGTAGAGAGGGGAGAAACACCATAGGATTCAACTATAGTAACAAAGCTCGCGGTACATCAAGATCGTGCCAAATCAAGTACACGAGAGAGAGATCAAACACATAGCTACTGGTACATACCCTCAGCCCCGAGGGTGAACTACTCCCTCCTCGTCATGGAGATCGCCGGGATGATGAAGATGGCCACCGGTGATGGTTTCCCCCTCCGAAAGGGTGCCGGAACGAGATACTGATTAGTTTTTCGTGGCTACAGAGGCTTGAAGTGGTGGAACTCCTGAGTTTCTTTCTGGGGGTTCCAGGATTTATAGGAATTTTTTGCGTCGGTTTCGTGTCAGGGGGGTCCATGAGTAAGCGACAAGGCAGGGGGACGAGCCCTAGGGGGTGGGCGGGCCCCCCCACCCTTGTCATTGACTCGGGACTCTTCTAGCCCAACTCTTGTGCTTCAGGGGCTTCTTCTGGTCCACAAAAAATCACCGTAAATTTTCAGCTCGTTTGGACTCCGTTCGATATTCCTTTTCTGTAAAACTCAAAAACAAGGAAAAAACAAAAACTGGCACTGGGCTCTAGGTTAATAGGTTAGTCCCAAAAATAATATAAAATGGCATATTAATGCATATAAAACATCTAAAACAGCTAATAGAATAGCATGGACCAATCAAAAATTATAGATAAGCTGGAGACGTAGGAAGCATCCACAAGCTTAATTCATGCTCGTCCTTGAGTAGGTAAATGATAAAAATAGAATTTTGAAGTGGAATGCTACCTAACATATTTATGAATGTAATTCTTCTTTATTGTGGCATGAATGTTCAGATTCATAACATTCAAAACAAAAGTTTATCAATATCAAACAAATAATACTTCAAGCATACTAAAAATAAAACTATGAAGCTTCAAAAATAACATGGCTAATGAAAGTTATCCCTACAAAATCATATAGTCTCATTATGCTCCCTCTTCTCAACACAAAGTATAAATCATGCCCATCCCGGTGTCAGCCAAGCAATTGTTTCATACTTTTTAACGCGCTTCAGCTTTTTCAACTCTTCACGTAATACATGAGCGTGAGCCATGGAAATAGCACTGTAGGTGGAATAGAAGGTGGTAGTAGACAAAGGAAGGGAGAAAGTCTCAA
The DNA here is from genome assembly GCA_902687465.1 of Secale cereale. Classification (NCBI taxonomy): domain Eukaryota; kingdom Viridiplantae; phylum Streptophyta; class Magnoliopsida; order Poales; family Poaceae; genus Secale; species Secale cereale. The sequence continues at coordinate 456,801,334 of LR738712.1, forward strand.
ATCAACTAGGCAAACCAATGGACTATGGAGATGTCCATCAATTGATATCAATGTGAGTGAGTAGAGATTGCCATGTAATGGATGCACTAGAGCTATAAGTGTATAAAAGCTCAAAATAAAACTAGTGTGTGTGCATCAACTTGCTTGCTCATGAAGACCTAGGGAATTCGAGGTAGCCCATCGTTGGAATATACAAGCCAAGTTATATAACGAAAAATTCCCACTAGTAATATATGATAGTGACATAATAGGAGACTCTCTATCATGAAGAACATGGTGCTACTTTGAAGCACAAGTGTGGAAAAGGATGGTAACATTGTCCCTTCTCTCTTTTTTCTCTCATTTTTCATTTCTTACATAGTTAGGAGACCATACGTGCATGCTACAGGAATTACAAACCTTAACATAATTATTTCTTTAAGCACACAAATTACCACTAGCATGACTCTAATATTAACATCTTAATATCTCAAAATAATTGAAGGGAATCAAACTTCTCCTAGATTCAATGTTCTATATGAAAGTTTTTAATATACCCTCTTTGGATGCCTATCATATTAGGACTAAATTCATAACCCAAATAAATTACCATGATGTTTAGAGACTCTCAACATAATATAAGTGAAGCTTGAGAGTGCATCAATTTCTACAAAATAAAACCACTGTTGTGTTCTAAAAAAGATATAAGTGACGCACTAGAGCAACTGACAAACTACTCCAAAAATATATAAATGAAGATCAATGAGTAGTCAAATTATTAACTAGCTATGAGAAGACCCTCTCTCATTTAAGAATATCCGATCTTAAGTACTTTATTCAAACAACAAGCAAAATAAAATAAAATGGCATTGCAAGGATAGCACATATCATGTGACGAAGCAAAGACTTAGGCTCAACCAATACTAACCGATAATTGTTGATGAAGAAAGGTGGAATGCCTACCAGGGCATCCCCAAGCTTAGATTCTAGAGACTTCTTGAGATATTAACATGGGATGCCTTAGGAATCCCCAAGCTTTAGATTTTGTGTCTCCTTAATTCCTCTCATGTTGCGGTTTCCCTAAATCTAAAAAATTGCATCCACACAAAACTCAACAAGAACTCGTGAGATAAGTTAGTATAAATCAACTCAAAACTTTATCATTTCGTCCTGTAGAAAATCACTAAAATTATAATTTAACATTGCATACTAAATGACTCTGCAGATTTAATACTCCTATCCTCAAATAGAATCATTAAACACACAAACATATGCAAACATAACATCAATCTGTCTAAACAGGACAATTTGTAAAGAGTGCAATTGTACTCATACTTCTCTAACTCTAAAAATTCGGAAAACTTTCCAGGTTATAGAGAACTTATTCATGCTAATTTTGTAATAATTTCAAGATTTTATCATGTTATGACTATCCATAAGAATTCATACCATTATAAAAAACTTACTGTTTTCAAACAGCAACATATATACTTGCAAAATAAGCATGGTAAAGGCTATACTTGTCTTTTTTATTGAAATAAAAGATGCAAAACACTATTCTAAATAACAGCAAGCAAATCTAAACAAAATAAAATGACGCTCCAAGCAAAACACATATCATGTGACGAATAAAAAATATATCTCCAAGTGAGGTTACGATAATGTTGAAGACGAAAGAGGGGGTGTCTTCCGAGGCATCCCCAAGCCTAGTTGCTTGGATCTTCCTTGAATATTACCTTGGGGTGCCTTGGGCATCCCCTAGCTTAGGGTCTTGGCACTCCTTATTCTCCTCATATCGTCATCTCACCTAAAACATGAAAACTTCAATCATAAAAAACTTAACGAAACTTCATGAGATGCGTCAGATTAATAAATCAAATCATTAACTTGGGCACTGCCAAGACAAGATTCATAATTTTTCTCACACAATGCCTAGTGTACCTTATCATTCCCACAATTTATATCACTTAATATAAGCTATGGAAATACTAAAAAAAGTAAACTATGCATTGAAAACAGTATTTGTCAAAAACAGAAGAGTCTATAATGATCTGGACAACCACCATACTACTGCAACTCTAAAAATTCTGAAACATTGGTACAACGTAGGCAATTTGTATATCAATCATGTGTAAACATATCAGCTAATTATCACGTTCTAGTGATTTATTGAATCTTTTGCACTGGACGCACAATTTTCTGTTTTTGCACAGAATCAAATCAAGTATCATCCACACTATCCCAAAGGCTTTACTTGGCACTTTATTGAAACACAAACGATAAAACATGATTAATATAGTAACTTAATCATGAGAACACACAAAATAGTAGGTAAAAGTGTTGAGTTGTCTCCCAACAGGTGCTTTTCTTTAATGCCTTTTAGCTAGGAATGAAGATTTCAATGATGCTCACATAAAAGTAAAGAATTCAAACACAAATATAGCATCATAAATCACATGGAAAAAGGCACATTTAAGTATAACCTACTTCCTATGCACAGGGGTTTTGTGAGCAAACAATTTATGGGAGCAAGAATCAACTAGCATAGGAAGGCAAAACAAGCATGACTTCAAGATTTTCAACACATAGAGAAGAAATGTGATATTATTGCAATAGGTAGAAGCATATGTTCCTCTCTCATAATAATTTTCAGTAGCATTATGAATGAATTAAACAATATAACCATCACATAAAGCATTCATTTCATGATCCATAAGCATAGAAATTTTATTGCTCTCCACATAAGAAAAATTAATCTAATGAATAGTAGTGGGAGCAAACTCAACAAAATAAGCATCATGTGACACTTGATTGGTGTAATCAACTTGAGCATTAAAATCATGCTAACAAGTTTCATGACTATCATTATTCTTTACAACATACATGTCATCACAATAATCATCGTAAATAGGAGGCATGCTTTCATAGTAATAAATTTGCTCATCAAAACTTGGGGGACTAAAAATATCATCTCCAGCTTGTGGCTTTGCATATCATTGGCATCATGAATATTCAAAGAATACATACTAACAACATTGCAATCATGCTCATCATTCAAATATTTAGTGCCAAGCATTTTATTGACTTTTTCTTCTATCAATTGAGCACAATTTTCCATCCCATCATTTTCACGAAAGATATTATAAAGATGAATAATATGAGGCAACCTCAATTCCAGATTTTTGTGGTTTTCTTTTATAAACCAAACTAGTGATAGAACAAGAAACTACAATATTCAATTGCAAGATCTAAAGATATACCTCCAAGCACTCACCTCCCCGGCAATGGCACCAGAAAAGAGCTTGATGTCTAATCACTGTTCAAGAAATCTTCCGATTCAGCGATTTATCATCCGATTTATCGCTACTCCTGGGGTGAGCGATAAGATTACGCCTTATCTTCACCATTTATCGTTTGTGCCGATTTATCACTATGACAAGCGATTTATGAGGAATCTACCGATAAATCGGGCCTACGGATAGCACTATGTTTGAAAAAAGTATGTTTATTTGCGTTTGTTGGACCTTGTTATGCAATATGTTCTGTTGTCCTATTTTGTTCCTCATTATACAAGGATTCAAAGGCTAGGTATCAAGGTAACACTTCTGTCCAATATTTTTTTTGGTGTTGAATATATAATATTTTAGTGCTGGAAACCTATACTTTGCAAAAAAAATGGCCGATTAATAGTTGACCGATAAAATCGATTAATCGGCCGATTTTCGATTAATCTCTAATCCACAGCTGACCGAGACGATAACGATAAGCGATATCCTCAACATTGTGTCTAATACACAACCTTCTTCTTATAGACTCGTGTTGGGCCTCCAAGCGCAGAGTTTTGTAGGATAGTAGCAATTTTCCCTCAAGTGGATGACCTAAGGTTTATCAATCCATGGGAGGCATAGGATGAAGATAGTCTCTCGAAAACAACCCTGCAACCAAATAAGAAAGAATCTCTTGTATCCCCAACACACACAATACAATTGTAAATTGTATAGCTGCACTAGTTCGGTGAAGAGATGGTGATACAAGTGTAATATGGATGGTAGATATATGATTTTTTAATCTGAAAAAATAACATAGCGAGGTAACTAATGCTAAAAGTGAGCACAAATGGTATTGCAATGCTTTGAAACAAGGCCTAGGGTTCATACTTTCGCTAGTGCAAGTTATCTCAACAATGATAACATAATTTGATCATATAACAATCCATCAACATGCAACGAGGAATCACTCCAAAGTTTCTATTGCGGAGAACATAAGATGAAATTGCCTGTAGGGTACGAAACCACCTCAAAGTTATTCTTTCTGATCAATTTATTGGGCTATTCCTATAAGTGTCACAAACAACCCTAGAGTTCGTACTAGAATAATGATGACCCACAAGTGTAGGGGATCTATCGTAGTCCTTTCGATAAGTAAGAGTGTCGAACCCAACGAGGAGCAGAACGAAATGATAGGCAGTTTTCAGTAAGGTATTTTCTGCAAGCACTGAAATTATCGGTAACAGATAGTTTTGTGATAAGGTAATTGGTAGCAAGTGACAAATAGTAAAAGTTAATATGGTGCAACAAGATGGCCCAATCCTTTTTGTAGCAAAGGACAAGCCTGGACAAATTCTTATATGAAGGAAAGCGCCCCCGAGGACACATAGGAATTATCGTCAAGCTAGTTTTCATCACGTTCATATGATTCCCGTTCAGTACTTTGATAATTTGGTATGTCGGTGGACCAGTGCTTGGGTTCTTCCCTTACTTGGACAAGCATCCCACTTATGATTAACCTCTATTGCAAGCATCCGCAACTACAAAAGAAGTATTAAGGTAAACCTAACCATAGCATGAAACAAGTGGATACAAATCAGCCCCTTACGAAGCAACGCATAAACTAGGGTTTAAGCTTCTGTCACTCTAGCAACCCATCAGCTACTTATTACTTCCTAATGCCTTCCTCTAGGCCCAAACAATGGTGAAGTGTCATGTAGTCGACGTTCACATGATACCACTAGAGGAGAGACAACATACATCTCATCAAAATATCGAATGAATACCAAATTCACATGACTACTTATAGCAAGACTTCTCCCATGTCCTCAGGAACAAAAGTAACTACTCACAAGACATAATATTGTTCATGATCAGAGAGGTACTAATATGCATAATGGATCTGAACATATGATCTTCCACCAAGTAAACCAACTAGCATCAACTACATGGAGTAATCAACACTACTAGCAACCTACAGGTACCAATCTGAGGTTTTGGTACAAAGATTGGATACAAGAGATGAACTAGGCTTTGAGAGGAAATGGTGCTGGTGAAGATGTTGATGAAGATAACCCTCCCCAAGATGGGAGAGTTGTTTGTGTTGACGGCGGTGAGGATTTCCCCCTCCGGAGGGAAGTATCCTTCACAGAACAGCTCCGCCGGAGCCCTAGATTGGTTCCGCCAAGGTTCCGCCTCGAGACGGCGGCGTCTGGTCCCGAAAGCTCCCGTATGATTTTTTTCCAGGACAAAACACCTCATATAGGAGAAGATGGGCATCGGGGGGTCACCGGCTAGCCCACGAGGCAGGGGGGCGCGCCCAGGGGGAGGGGGCGCGCCCCCCACCCTCGTGGACAGGTGGTGGCCCCCCTGACAGATCTCTTTCGCCAGATATTTTTTATATTTTCTGAAACGGTGTTTCGTGGAGTTTCGGAGCTTTTTGAGTTGTGCAGAATAGGTCTCCAATGTATGCTCCTTTTCCAGCCCAGAATTCCAGCTGCCGGCATTCTCCTTCTTCATGTAAACCTTGTAAAATAGGAGAGAAAAGGCATAAGTATTATGACATAACGTGTAATAACAGCCCATAGTGCAATAAATATCAACATAAAAGCATGATGCAAGATGGACGTATCAACTCCCCCAAGCTTAGACCTCGCTTGTCCTCAAGCGAAAGCCAATATCGAAAAATATGTCCACATGTTTAGAGATAGAGGTGTCGATAAAAATAAAATACGGACATGAGGGCATCATGATCATTCTCATAACAGCAACACACACACACACACACACACACTATTATGATATGGCTCTTATCCTAAAGTAACAATTCATTCACAATGTCAATTATGAATCAGAAACTTCTTTGAAAACCAACAAACTATGATCTCAGTCATTGAAGCAATTGCAATTTATCATAACATCAGAAAGAGTCACTATAAGAGCTTTTCAGTAAGTCCACATACTCAACTATCCTCTAGTCTTTCACAATTGCTCACACTCACGAAATACTTATGGGTATGGAGTTTTAATCGAAAACAGAGAAAGATAGGGGCTTATGGTATTACCTCCCAACCTTTTACCTCAAGGGTAATGTCAACAGTAATAGATCATGATAACTTACACATGTCAGGATCTTTCCAACACAATGTGCTTGCCAAAGGATAAAATGTAAAAAGGAAAGGTGATTTTCACCTTGACTCTTATAAGGCAAGAATAATAGATAGGCCCTTCGCAGAGGGATGCAGAGGTTGTCATGTGCTTTTTTGGTTGGATGCACAAAGTCTTAGCGCAAAAGAAAGTCACTTTATATTCCCACTTGTGATAAGGACCTTTATTATGCAGTCCGTCGCTTTTATTACTTCCATATCACAAGATCGTATAAAGCTTATTTCCTCCACACTAACAAATCATACATATTTTAGAGAGTTTGCAACAATGACAACTTACTTGAAGGAGCTTACTCAATCCATAGGTAGGTATGGTGGACTCTCATGGCAAAACTGGGTTTAATGATGTATGGAAGCACAAGTAGTATCTCTACTTGGTGCAAGGAGTTTTGGCTAGCATGAGGGTGAAAGGCAAGCTCAACATGTTGGATGATCCATGACAATATACTTTGTTTCGAATATAAGAAAACATAACCCATTATGTTGTCTTCCTTGTCCAACATCAACTCTTTAGCATGTCATATTTTAATGAGTGCTCACAATCATAAAAGATGTCCAAGATAGTATATTCGTATGTGAAACCTCTCTTTCTTTATTACTTCCTATTAATTGTGACGATGACCAAAACTATGTTTGTCAACTCTCAACAAATTTTATTCATCATACTCTTTATATGTGAAGTCATTACTTCCCATAAGATCAATATGATCTCTTTGATACTTTTTATATTTTCTTTTATTCTCTTATGACCAAAGTGAGGAAATCAAGCCCTTGACTCAACACTAATCTTTATTATATAGCTCACGGACTCCATTACTGTCACACCCTGCATTTTGTAACATGTTATTTGTAACTTTGAAGCATGAAAATTTGGACCAGCAAAATTTTTTTAGCATCATTTGGCTTTTATTTGGAATTGAGTTTCTTCATTTGCTTTTTCATGTGCTCATTAATGTCAACTATGATCTCTTGTAGAATTCATCTCCTTATCCAAAACTTCTGCCCAATGATCATGCCAAGTGATATATAGCAGTATAGTATTTTCTTACAAAATTAATTTGGCCAAAAAGCATTTTATAAATTTAGTTTTTCCAAAAACCCCTGAATTGAGATTTGCATTGCAAGTACTTGATTAAGGGTGTGAAAACTTTTTCAAAAGGTTTATTTGAGACCTAGTAGTCATAGGACTCCCATAAACCACAAAGGTATAATTTTAAAAGTTATTTTCCTATTTTATTTAAAAGCTTTTTCTTAAGGCCAGAAATGGTCTTTAATAGGGGAAAATTATTTAACTGCTTCAAAAATATTTGCCAAAATTCAGAGAGACTCATAGGACATATATTGTCCATATATGAGAGTTTCAACACTTGGTCATGTTCAAAATAATGGGCTAAACCCTCTAAAACCCTTTCTGGATATTTCAAGCTTTTGAAATATTTACAAAGGAATTTTTCTCCAAAAATTCCAGGGAAATTCTATCATGTCATATATGACATATTTGATGATCTTGCAAGGCCTCAGGCATTGGAGATCAAGGAAACCTCCTCAAACCCCTTCATAACCATTCTGTCCATATTTGAAGTTTGAGCAACTCTACATTGCCAAACTTGTCCAAATGATCTCAAACTTGGTGCACATTCTAGAATGGCCTAATAAGGCACCTAGACCAAATGGCACAAGATTTGGAATAGAGCAACTTGATCAGATCACCTCAAAACCCTTTCTGTTCAAATGCAAATTTGAACAACTTTACATTACCAACTTTTTATCTGGAGCCTCAAACTTTGTGAGAATGATCAATACCCCAAATGATGATGCTACACCAAGTGGTGCATCAAGGGGAGATGATTAGCTTGACCCAATCAAGATGAAACTGTTTCTGTTGATTTCTAGGGTTCACCAAAGTTACATTGGCTAGTTTCTTCAAATGAGCCCAAATTTGGTGAAGCACCCTATTTTCTCATGTCTTTCAACCCTGTCAAGTGCCATGTCAATTGGACCTCATTTACTTGATCAAACCATGATCAAACACCTTCTGCAGAAATCTTAAAACCCCCATTTTTACCACTTTCACTTTTTTCCATGGCCTCAGCTCTTTACCACAGACTCATGGGGTTACTAGCAAACCCCAGTAACTCCCCCAGCACCTCATCTCCATGATTGGGGGGTGAAACCCCAGCTTTACCTTGCTGTGCACCCATCTTTCACCATTTTTTACAGCACTCTCCCTCTCTCTCTACACCCCAGAGCATCCAATGCCTTAGGGCAATTCTTTACTACTCCCTCTACTCACCAGACACTGTTGGGCACGCTGGAACGGACCAAGCCGGCGAGAGCATGCTGATGCCAGCCATACGCGCGCTCCAGAGCGCGTGAACAGTGCAGCTCACACGCTGGCTCGGGCCAATCACTGATCCCCGACAACCTCGAGCCTCCCCCTCGCGCCTCCCAACGTGCCTCGACGTCCGCAGCCCCCACCGGTGATGTCCCCCTCCTCCTGCGCCCTCCAGTGACCGTTGCCGCACGCGCACCGGCCGCCCGCTTCGGCCAGTCCTCTGCTCCACACGCGCGCGCCTCCCTGTTGCTCCCCCGCTCCTCCTCTTGCCTCAGCTGGGCGTAGGACTCGTCCAGCAACTCCCCTGACTCACTCCCGCAGCTTCCCGTGCGCTGTAGCGACGAGCCGGAGCTCGCCGGCGCACTGGACCACGGGTCCTCGTCAGGGCCCTATAAATAGGCCTCCCCGAGCTCTTCCGACACCACCACCAGCCTCACAACTCTCCCCTAGTCCCTCCTGCACCCTCAGTTCAACCCCGGAGCGCCCCTGTGCTCGGGATCGACCGGAGCTCCGCCGCGTCGGGCCGCCGGCGATCTCGAGGTACAGGCCTCCCCTGCCTCTCCCTCCACCTGTTTTGGAACCGCAGCACACCACTGACCTTTTCCCCTCTCTTTCCCCCTCTGTTTGCAGTCGAAAACGGCCGCTGCAACTGATCTCCGACGAGCCTCCGCCGTCGCACCTCGTCGCCGGCGAACCAGGGCTCCCCACCGTGCCGCGCTACCACCGTTGCAACCGCGACACGACGCTGAGCTCGACCTTGCCCTCCGTTGCCGTCGCCGTGGCCGGAGTCGATGCCGGTGAGCTCGCCGCCGCTGTGACCGCGGGGTTAGAGATGACAGGCGGGCCCCGCCTGTCATCCTCCCACCTCTCTCCCCTCCTCTGAGCCGCTGACCCACGGGCCCCGCCCGTCAGGTTTGAAACCTGACGTGCGCGCGCGCTGGCTCCGTGCGGCCAGGCCGAGCCGTCTGGGCCGTGCACTATGGCCACTTCTGGCCCAGTGCACAGGACCCCTTTTCTTTTTCTTTTCTGTTAATGTTTCAAACATTTATGCAGAAAAGAATATTGATCCAAATTAAATAATTCCAACTCCTAAAATCTTGCAATATTCCAACCTATTTAATGGTACCACTTTCATTCAAATCCATGAAACTTTTCTGTACTGTTCAAATTTAAATTCAAATTTGAGCAGTATAACTCCTGTTCAAAAATCAATATGTCCTATTCTGCAACTCCAAAACTCCAACTAAGATTTTTCCCCATCTTAGAAAACCCTCTAGTATTTTACAAAAATGATTTGACATTTTTCTGAGCACTTTGGTTTTTCTGTTTTATTTGTATTCTTATTTTTCCGTTATTATTATGCGACGTATAGATCCCGTATTTGACGAAGTTGCTGTGGAAGAAGAAGGAGAAGGACTTGAAGACTTTGAAGACCAAGCCAATCCAGGCAAGCAGCCCTTTGACCATGATTCACTTGTTCTTCGGAACCCGTCTGTTTCCGATGCATGATGATTAGGGTTACGATGATAACCTAGATGAACCACCACATGATGCATGCTTTGATGTTGATCTTGCCACATGCTAGATGACATGCAATGATTGGTCTTGATGCTCATATGATGCATGTGTGATATGAACCCCCCGTAGTGAAAACTTTGCATGAATCCATCGGGTGCCCCTAATGCCCGAGGGTGATGAAGTGTTAGGTCATCACTTGAGAAAGAAGTGATGTGCCGGTAATATCATGTGCATGGTGGAATGATGGATTAGATTTATGTGTGACTACCGTCCCAACCAAACATGTGCAACCACACTACCCCTTATGGGACGGGGCTTTATTGATTACTTAGGTCAATACTAGCATGGTGCCCGCATTACTAGTGACGGGAGGACTTGAGGTCTTTCCCGGGACGGGGTCGTGCTTGGATAGACGGCCATGACTGTTTTTACAGGGCACCGGACACACCGTTGGTCCCTTCGGGTACGCGTAAACATTGAATTAGGGCATGTCCCGTGATCTATTGTTTGTACCCCAAGGCCGTGTGCCAACGAGTGGACTCTATGTTAGTGTCGTCTAAGGAAAGGTAATGACCGGGTGCTTACCCCGGGTACTTGAGGTACCGCGGGTCGTGGATGACACGGAAGTTCCCCGGATCTTGTGGGTAAAGTGCGCAACCTCTGCAGAGTGTAAAACTATTCGAATAGCCGTGTCCACGGTCATGGACAGTTGGGTGGTGCTACTTAAACTATGTCCAGAATTTTACTTCTTTGGTGATACATTGTGTGTGGTGAGTCAAGATGGTGACTTGACTCGGTGAGATGAATTATATTCATGTTGATGTCGGTAACCTGTCTTCGAGGTTACGCGAGGTTATTGATGCATAAGCTTGATGATAGCATATTGTTCTAGCCTCCTGCTAGATTGTTCATTATTATTCAATTGCATTGTTACTTGAACCACATCATGGGTTGCTTGCGAGTACATTCAAAGTACTCATTGGCTTGCCACTGGTTATTTAATTGGCCAGGCATGGAAGAGCAGGATTATGAGGAAGAGTTCTTTGGAGACGACCATGCGAACTAGGACGCTATCCCAGTCAGAATGCCTGTAGGGTTAAGGCAGATGGCATGGGTTCTACCAGTTTTATCGAAGACTTCCGCTATTTGAGAATTTGCTATTCAGCCCGTGAGGCTCTATCTATGTAAGACTTGGCCATAATGGCCTTAATTCGTGTAAGACTATTTGTATGGATGTAAGACTCTTGTTATTTCAGCTTCTGTGTGTTCAGTGAGCATTGATCTCTGGGATCACTGTACACGTGCATTCGGTGATCTCGACTTCTAAGTCGGGGTCCACACAGAGCTGGTATCAGAGCCATCCTGACTGTAGGAAGCCTTAGTTAGCATGGGCGTTAGTTAGTTGAGACCTCTTTTTCAAAACCTTCTGAACCTCTCTTCTTTTCTAAACCTGAGATTTCCTCAGCTTATTAACCCCCCCTATTCCACCTTTGTAGATGGCCGTTGTTCCCGAAGAGCACCTGACCACTGGGTTTCCCCTACTTCTCGAGGATAGCCTCCAGGAGTGTCAGTTCCACCGAGCACCCATCCTCACCTACCACGAGCATTGGGTGAGCGATACTGAGGTGGAGTACCATGTGGAAGTGATTGTGAAGGCAAACGATCCTCCCACAAGTTGGTTCTTCGAGGGACCCCAGATGACGACACTACCACTTGCTGCCGAGGCTGCTGCACTCAAGGCACTAACCCGTCTCCGCGAGCTTCTTCCGGAGATGGCAGCCAAGATGGCAACTCGCTTCTTACCTTACCGAAAGGAAGGTGACGGAGAAAGCAGCGCACTAGCCCCTCCACTGAAGGATGGACTCTCGCTTCGGTTCCAGACCTACTTTAGTCTATGTGCCGACAGCTTGGCACAAGACTTGGCCTCGGAATCAATGAAGCTTCGAGAAGAACTTTACAAGACCAAGTCACTTCTTCGTCGAGCTCAAGAGAAGGAAAACAGGATCAAGAAGGAAGGAGCACCTTCTGGACAATCCGCTATCGCATATCGAGGCGGAAGGCCCTCCGAGGATGTGTCTTCCAAGGGTGAAGAACCACCTCGGCGACGCCGGATGACAGCAAGGGAATACCGCAAGCTTTTCCCTGCACCACCGTCGAAGCACCGTCGTATCCAACTCCTCCACTCCCCCACTCCCTCAAGTGGCAAGGGAGCTCAGACAGATGAAGACAAGGAGGAAGACCCAGAGGAGCCGGAATACGCGACCGAGCATTCCGCCGCTTAGGCATTATTCGCTACTCGGATATGCCAGTTGTAACCTCTACGGTAGGATAGGTCGTGTAACCCCTATGCGCAGTCGAGTCCTTGTATGGTTCATATGAAACCATCTAGTGCTAGCTTTTGTCGTGTCTGGATGTAAGTCGTAATCTTCCTTCGGGAATGTGTAAACGACTACATCACCCATCTGGATTTTAATGAATGTGTTTTGGCCTCTCGGCCCTTGCATGATTTGATTTAGTGTCACACCCCCTTACTAGGGACCCATCTATCTTGCTTTTCCTCTTCCAAGTCATGAGACCTTTTACCGCTCCAACAGGATGCCTGTTGTAACTCGTACTGGTACCTCTACCCAGCAGCCCGAAGCCGGAGCATCCTCTCAGCCAGAGGCAGACCACGACCAAACCAACGACCAAGCTCCACCACCACCTCCTCCAAGCATGGACATGGCTCAGCTTCTCCAAGCTTTCCGAGAGGAACGCCAAGCCAACACTGCAGCTCTTCAGCTGATTGCTCAAGCTGTTGCCAACAACCGCCAGCCGGCGGGGAATGGCAATGGACGTTCTACGTTGGCAGAGTTCAAGAAGCATGCACCGCCAACCTTCATCGAGACTGCTGAACCCCTGGATGCAGATGACTGGGTCCGTTCCATTGAGGAGATTCTGGAACTAGTCGAATGCACCGAAGATCGCGAGAAGGTGGCTTATGCAGCCCACTGCCTCGGGGGAACCGCAAGAGCTTGGTGGGATGGATTCAAGGTCATGCATGCTGAACAGGACATCACTTGGGTTAACTTCAAGGCAGAATTCCGCAAGGCCCACATTCCTTCTGGAGTCATGGCTATCAAAAAGCGCGAGTTCCGAGCCCTGAAGCAAGGAAGTGGCACTGTCAAGGAGTACATGCAGAAGTTCAGTATTCTGTCAAGATATGCCCCTGAGGATGTCAGCACTGATGCTGCCAAAAGGGAGCGCTTCATGGAAGGCCTTAATCAGACTCTGCAATATTCGCTTGTCGTGTGCGACTGCCCGTCTTTCCCTGACCTGGTAAACAAGGCACTTATGCTTGAAGACAAGCGGCGTGCTTTGGAAGACACTCGCAAACGCAAGTTGATCAGTAAGGGAAGTTCCAGCAACCAGAAGCCTCGTCCGTGGCAGTCAGCCCCGGCCAAGCCAACCTATCAGCAGCCAAGAGCTCCTGCACCTCGTGCCAATCCTCAGCCTCAGCAGTATGCCAACCCCAGGCCAGCTTTCAACCCCAATACCAATGGTGGCAACAAGATCAACACTCCAAACCAAGTCACTTGTTTTGGGTGTGGTCAGCCCGGACACATCTCCAGGGTGTGCCCCAACAAGAAGCCTGATGCCCCGCGCCCCAATGCGCAGAACCAGGGACAAGGCCGTGGAATGCCACCAAGGAACCCAGCTCCTCGCAATCCGCCGAACTATGGGAAGGGGCGTGTGAATCACGTCACTGCTGAAGAAGCCCAGGAAGACCCGGACGTGCTGGGTACGTTCCTTGTCAACTCAGCACCTGCAACTGTCTTGTTTGATTCTGGAGCAACGCATTCATTTGTCACTCAAAGATTTGCATTAAAAAGTGGCATGACCCCTACACCCCTGAATAACCCTATGGTGGTACAAACCCCCGGAGCCGAGATGAGAGCCAAGATAGGCTGTAAAGGAGTCAGTATTACCATTAACGGTGTAGACTTCCTAGCAGACCTTATCGTCCTGAGATCGCAAGGCTTGGATGTGATCTTAGGTATGAATTGGCTCAGCAAGCACCAAGGCTTGTTAGACTGTGACAATCGGACAGTCACTGTGACCAATGACCAAGGTGTAGAAGTCAAGTTTGCCCCCAACTCCTCTTCCGCTCAAGCCGCAAAAGTCAACTGTCTGTCTGAAGTTGGGCTAGACCAAGTACCGGTGGTATGTGAGTATCCTGATGTCTTTTCGGACGAACTACCGGGAATGCCCCCTGACCGTGACATTGAGTTCATCATCGAGCTCGTGCCCGGAGCAGGACCCATCTATAAGAAGCCTTATAGAATGGGGATGGAAGAACTAGCCGAGTTGAAGAAGCAGCTAGAAGAGCAGCTAAGGAAAGGATTTATCCGCCCGAGTGCCTCCCCTTGGGGATCTCCTGTTCTGTTTGTGGCAAAGAGGGACGGTACCATCCGCTTATGCATTGACTATCGTTCCCTCAATGAAGTTACAATCAAGAACAAGTACCCACTTCCCAAGATCGAAGATCTGTTTGATCAGCTCAGCGGAGCCAAGGTATTCTCCAAGATCGACCTCAGATCTGGGTATTACCAGCTGAAGATCAGACCCCAAGATATTCCGAAGACGGCATTCGTAACCAGATATGGCCTGTACGAGTGCACGGTCATGTCTTTTGGGTTAACCAATGCCCCAGCTTACTTCATGTATCTCATGAATAAAGTATTCGTGGAATATTTGGACAAGTTCGTTGTTGTCTTTATTGATGACATCCTTGTGTTCTCGAAGTCGGAGGAAGAGCATGAGCAGCATCTGAGGATGGTCCTAGACAAGCTTCGTGAGCACCAACTGTATGCCAAATTCAGCAAGTGTGAGTTTTGGCTGCACAAAGTTGGATTCTTAGGTCATGTCTTGACCGAGGAAGGATTATCTGTTGATCCTGCAAAAATCGAAGCTGTGACCCAATGGCAATCTCCAACGACCGTCAAGGAAGTCAGAAGCTTCCTCGGATTAGCGGGCTATTACCGGAAGTTCGTGGAAGGATTCTCTAGCATTGCATGACCAATGACTCAGCTCCTCAAGAAGGACAAGAAGTTCGAGTGGACGCCAAAATGCGAAGAGAGCTTCCAAGAGCTCAAGAAGAGATTGACCACCGCCCCAGTTCTGGCAACACCTGATATTCACAAGGAGTTCGTGATATATTGTGATGCCTCTCGAACCGGATTGGGAAGCGTTCTGATGCAAGAAGGCCGCGTCATAGCATACCTCTCCAGGCAGCTACGACCCCATGAGGAGAACTACGCTACTCACGATCTTGAGCTAGCGGCAGTAGTTCATGCCTTAAAGACATGGCGGCATTACCTCCTAGGGAAACGGTGTGAGATTTACACAGACCACAAAAGTCTGAAGTATATTTTCACCCAAAAAGAGTTGAACATGAGGCAGCGGAGATGGTTGGAACTCATCAAGGATTATGACCTCAGTGTTCAGTATCACCCTGGGAAGGCCAACGTGGTGGCCGATGCCTTAAGCAGGAAGGCTTGCTCTTTGAATGTCATTAATCAAGAAAGACAGCCAGCCTTGTTTAAGGAGATCGAACAATTCATTTTGGAATTGGTTACACCCGGATTTCTGGATCATTTGGAAGTCAAACCAACCCTGGTGGACGATGTCAAGAAGGCTCAGGATGGACACGCAAGCATTGAAGGTATCAAGAGGAAGATGAAGATGGGCAAGGCCCCAGGATTCTCCGAAGACGAGCACGGGATTGTTTGGTACAAAGGTCGTCTCTGCGTACCAAACCACCCCGAGTTGAAGACCCTGATTCTGCAAGAAGCCCACGACACCCCGTATTCCATCCACCCCGGAGGAACCAAGATGTACCAAGACTTGAAGGCACGATTCTGGTGGCACGGTATGAAGAGAGAGATTGCAACCTATGTTGCAAAGTGTGATGTGTGCCAAAAGGTCAAGGCTGAATATCAGCGACCCGCTGGATTGCTTCAACCACTCAAGGTTCCTGAGTGGAAGTGGGATAAAGTCGGAATGGACTTCATCACTGGATTACCAAGGTCGAATCGAGGACATGACTCTATCTGGGTCATAGTCGATCATTTGACCAAGGTGGCTCATTTCATTCCTGTCAAGACCACTTATGATGGCAACCGGCTGGCAGCTCTCTACATCGATCGAATCGTAAGTCTTCACGGTGTTCCCAAGGAAATTGTGTCAGATCGAGGAACCCAGTTCACCTCAAGGTTCTGGAAGAAGTTCCAAGAAGCCTTGGGAACCAAGTTGTCTTTCAGCACAGCTTTCCACCCACAGACCGGAGGTCAAACTGAGCGAGTCAATCAGATTCTCGAAGACATGCTCTGAGCCTGTGTCCTGGCATATGGAGCCAAGTGGGAAGACTGTCTCCCTTTTGCCGAGTTCTCCTATAACAACAGTTACCAGTCAAGCCTACAGATGGCACCATTTGAGGTGTTGTACGGACGCAGGTGTCGCACACCCCTCAATTGGTCAGAGACTGGAGAAGGACTAGTCTTTGGACCGGATATTCTCCGCGCAGCAGAAGAGCAAGTCCAGCTAGTCAGAGAGCGATTAAAGGCAGCCAAGTCAAGGCAGAAGAGCTATGCTGACACTCGACGCCGAGACATGAGTTTCCATGTTGGGGATCATGTGTACCTGCGGGTAACTCCTCTGAAGGGAACCAAGCGTTTCCATGTCAAGGGGAAGCTCGCACCAAGGTTCATTGGACCCTTTGAGATCACTGCGCGACGAGGAGAAGTGGCTTATCAGTTGGAGCTACCACCTGAGTTATCCGATGTGCACAATGTGTTCCATGTGTCACAACTCCGGAAATGTCTCCAGGTTCCAGACAAGCCCAGTCTCTACAAGGATGTGGATCACCAAGCCATTGATCTGCAACCTGATTTGACCTACCGCGAGAAGCCCATTCGTATTCTGGACGAAGCAGAACGACGTACGCGGAGCCGTACCATCAAGTACTTCAAGGTCCAGTGGAGCAACCACACCGAAGCAGAAGCAACCTGGGAACGAGAAGACTATCTTAGATCTGAGTTTCCCGACCTCTTTTAAGCCCTAGTTTAGGAATCTCGGGGACGAGATTCTTGTAAGGGGGGTAGGTCTGTCACACCCTGCATTTTGTAACATGTTATTTGTAACTTTGAAGCATGAAAATTTGGACCAGCAAATTTTTTTTAGCATCATTTGGCTTTTATTTGGAATTGATTTTCTTCGTTTGCTTTTTCATGTGCTCATTAAAGTCAACTATGATCTCTTGTAGAATTCATCTCCTTATCCAAAACTTCTGCCCAATGATCATGCCAAGTGATATATAGCAGTATAGTATTTTCTTACAAAATTAATTTGGCCAAAAAGCATTTTATAAATTTAGTTTTTCCAAAAACCCCTGAATTGAGATTTGCACTGCAAGTACTTGATTAAGGGTGTGAAAACTTTTTCAAAAGGTTTATTTGAGACCTAGTAGTCATAGGACTCCCATAAACCACAAAGGTATAATTTTAAAAGTTATTTTCCTATTTTATTTAAAAGCTTTTTCTTAAGGCCAGAAATGGTCTTTAATAGGGGAAAATTATTTAACTGCTTCAAGAATATTTGCCAAAATTCAGAGAGACTCATAGGACATATATTGTCCATATATGAGAGTTTCAACACTTGGTCATGTTCACAATAATGGGCTAAACCCTCTAAAACCCTTTCTAGATATTTCAAGCTTTTGAAATATTTACAAAGGAATTTTTCTCCAAAAATTCCAGGGAAATTCTATCATGTCATATATGACATATTTGATGATCTTGCAAAGCCTCAGGCATTGGAGATCAAGGAAACCTCCTCAAACCCCTTCATAACCATTCTGTCCATATTTGAAGTTTGAGCAACTCTACATTGCCAAACTTGTCCAAATGATCTCAAACTTGGTGCACATTCTAGAATGGCCTAATAAGGCACCTAGACCAAATGGCACAAGATTTGGAATAGAGCAACTTGATCAGATCACCTCAAAACCCTTTCTGTTCAAATGCAAATTTGAACAACTTTACATTACCAACTTTTTATTTGGAGCCTCAAACTTTGTGAGCATGATCAATACCCCAAATGATGATGCTACACCAAGTGGTGCATCAAGGGGAGATGATTAGCTTGACCCAATCAAGATGAAACTGTTTCTGTTGATTTCTAGGGTTCACCAAAGTTACATTGGCTAGTTTCTTCAAATGAGCCCAAATTTGGTGAAGCACCCTATTTTCTCATGTATTTCAACCCTGTCAAGTGCCATGTCAATTGGACCTCATTTACTTGATCAAACCATGATCAAACACCTTCTGCAGAAATCTTAAAACCCCCATTTTTACCACTTTCACTTTTTTCCATGGCCTCAGCTCTTTACCACAGACTCATGGGGTTACTAGCAAACCCCAGTAACTCCCCCAGCACCTCATCTCCATGATTGGGGGGTGAAACCCCAGCTTTACCTTGCTGTGCACCCATCTTTCACCATTTTTTACAGCACTCTCCCTCTCTCTCTACACCCCAGAGCATCCAATGCCTTAGGGCAATTCTTTACTACTCCCTCTACTCACCAGACACTGTTGGGCACGCTGGAACGGACCAAGCCGGCGAGAGCATGCTGATGCCAGCCATACGCGCGCTCCAGAGTGCGTGAACAGTGCAGCTCACACGCTGGCTCGGGCCAATCACTGATCCCCGACAACCTCGAGCCTCCCCCTCGCGCCTCCCAACGTGCCTCGACGTCCGCAGCCCCCACCGGTGCTGTCCCCCTCCTCCTGCGCCCTCCAGTGACCGTCGCCGCACGCGCATCGGCCGCCCGCTTCGGCCAGTCCTCTGCTCCACACGCGCGCGCCTCCCTGTTGCTCCCCCGCTCCTCCTCTTGCCTCAGCTGGGCGTAGGACTCGTCCAGCAACTCCCCTGACTCACTCCCGCAGCCTCCCGTGCGCTGTAGCGACGAGCCGGAGCTTGCCGACGCACTGGACCACGGGTCCTCGTCGGGGCCCTATAAATAGGCCTCCCCGAGCTCTTCCGACACCACCACCAGCCTCACAACTCTCCCCTAGTCCCTCCTGCACCCTCAGTTCAACCCCGGAGCGCCCCTGTGCTCGGGATCGACCGGAGCTCCGCCGCGTCGGGCCGCCGGCGATCTCGAGGTACAGGCCTCCCCTGCCTCTCCCTCCACCTGTTTTGGAACCGCAGCACACCACTGACCCTTTCCCCTCTCTTTCCCCCTCTGTTTGCAGTCGAAAACGGCCGCTGCAACTGATCTCCAACGAGCCTCCGCCGTCGCACCTCGTCGCCGGCGAACCAGGGCTCCCCACCGTGCCGTGCTACCACCGTTGCAACCGCGACACGACGCTGAGCTCGACCCTGCCCTCCGTTGCCGTCGCCATGGCCGGAGTCGACGCCGGTGAGCTCGCCGCCGCCGTGACCGCGGGGTTAGAGATGACAGGCGGGCCCCGCCTGTCATCCTCCCACCTCTCTCCCCTCCTCTGAGCCGCTGACCCACGGGCCCCGCCCGTCAGGTTTGAAACCTGACGTGCGCGCGCGCTGGCTCCGTGCGGCCAGGCCGAGCCGTCTGGGCCGTGCACTGTGGCCACTTCTGGCCCAGTGCACAGGACCCCTTTTCTTTTTCTTTTATGTTAATGTTTCAAACATTTATGCAGAAAAGAATATTGATCCAAATTAAATAATTCCAACTCCTAAAATCTTGCAATATTCCAACCTATTTAATGGTACCACTTTCATTCAAATCCATGAAACTTTTCTGTACTGTTCAAATTTAAATTCAAATTTGAGCAGTATAACTCCTGTTCAAAAATCAATATGTCCTATTCTGCAACTCCAAAACTCCAACTAAGATTTTTCCCCATCTTAGAAAACCCTCTAGTATTTTACAAAAATGAGTTGACATTTTTCTGAGCACTTTGGTTTTTCTGTTTTATTTGTATTCTTATTTTTCCTTTATTATTATGCGACGTATAGATCCCGTATTTGACGAAGTTGCTATGGAAGAAGAAGGAGAAGGACTTGAAGACTTTGAAGACCAAGCCAATCCAGGCAAGCAGCCCTTTGACCATGATTCACTTGTTCTTCGGAACCCGTCTGTTTCCGATGCATGATGATTAGGGTTACGATGATAACCTAGATGAACCACCACATGATGCATGCTTTGATGTTGATCTTGCCACATGCTAGATGACATGCAATGATTGGTCTTGATGCTCATATGATGCATGTGTGATATGAACCCCCCGTAGTGAAAACTTTCCATGAATCCATCGGGTGCCCCTAATGCCCGAGGGTGATGAAGTGTTAGGTCATCACTTGAGAAAGAAGTGATGTGCCGGTAATATCATGTGCATGGTGGAATGATGGATTAGATTTATGTGTGACTACCGTCCCAACCAAACATGTGCAACCACACTACCCCTTATGGGACGAGGCTTTATTGATTACTTAGGTCAATACTAGCATGGTGCCCGCATTACTAGTGACGGGAGGACTTGAGGTCTTTCCCGGGACGGGGTCGTGCTTGGATAGACGGCCATGACTGTTTTTACAGGGCACCGGACACACCGTTGGTCCCTTCGGGTACGCGTAAACATTGAATTAGGGCATGTCCCGTGATCTATTGTTTGTACCCCAAGGCCGTGTGCCAACGAGTGGACTCTATGTTAGTGTCGTCTAAGGAAAGGTAATGACCGGGTGCTTACCCCGGGTACTTGAGGTACCGCGGGTCGTGGATGACACGGAAGTTCCCCGGATCTTGTGGGTAAAGTGCGCAACCTCTGCAGAGTGTAAAACTATTCGAATAGCCGTGTCCACGGTCATGGACAGTTGGGTGGTGCTACTTAAACTATGTCCAGAATTTTACTTCTTTGGTGATACATTGTGTGTGCTGAGTCAAGATGGTGACTTGACTCGGTGAGATGAATTATATTCATGTTGATGTCGGTAACCTGTCTTCGAGGTTACGCGAGGTTATTGATGCATAAGCTTGATGATAGCATATTGTTCTAGGCTCCTGCTAGATTGTTCATTATTATTCAATTGCACTGTTACTTGAACCACATCATGGGTTGCTTGCGAGTACATTCAAAGTACTCATTGGCTTGCCACTGGTTATTTAATTGGCCAGGCATGGAAGAGCAGGATTATGAGGAAGAGTTCTTTGGAGACGACCATGCGAACTAGGACGCTATCCCAGTCAGAATGCCTGTAGGGTTAAGGCAGATGGCATGGGTTCTACCCGTTTTATCGAAGACTTCCGCTATTTGAGAATTTGCTATTCAGCCCGTGAGGCTCTATCTATGTAAGACTTGGCCATAATGGCCTTAATTCGTGTAAGACTATTTGTATGGATGTAAGACTCTTGTTATTTCAGCTTCTGTGTGTTCAGTGAGCATTGATCTCTGGGATCACTGTACACGTGCATTCGGTGATCTCGACTTCTAAGTCGGGGTCCCCACAATTACAAAGGTAAAGATCATAAAGAAAAAGCTCACAACTAGATCATGCTAACTTTATTCTACTAGATCAAGATATTACCAAAAGGATCGAACTAAGAAAAAAGGTAAAGATAGGAGTGTGATGGTGATACGATACCGGGGCACCTCCCCCAAGCTTGGCAGTTGCCAAGGGGAGTGCCCATACCCATATGATTATGTCTCCTTCTTCGAAGTTGGTGATAATGGAGTTGAAAGTAGTGATGCCGAATCATCATACATCCAGCATAGGATATCCTCCAACTTGCGGATAATACCTTTGAGTGCGGCGATATGCTCCTTCAGCAAAATATTTTCACTTGTGAGATACTTGTTTTGTATTTGAGCTAACTCAATCATCTTGAAAGCTTCAATCTCAGTTGAAGTAAAAAGGTTTGTAAGGGGCTGAAGGATGTCATCTTCTCAGGTTGCCGGGGCCTGATCTTCCACAGCCTTCTTGATCCTATTCTCCTTGTTGATCTCCTCAGGTTCTTCCCTCTTCAGCTCTATCTTCATTAGCCAAGCATCGTTGCCCTCATTGTTGGAGGAGGAGGACGACATGATTCCTGGCCTCGTCAACCCTAGCAGAAAATAGCTCGAAACAAGAACAGAGGATTTTTGCGTGATACGATGTTCAAAACCTTCGGGAGAATATATAGTGATTTTTTACTGACCAAAAGAAGTAACCTGCAAGAAATCGGAGTCCGGGAGGCACACGAGGTGCCTACGAGGTAGGGGCGCGCCCAGGGGAAGGTGGCGCGCCCTCCACCCTCGAGGATGCCTCGTGTCCTTTCTGGACTGCCTCTCGTTTTTCTATTTTTTAAATATTCCAAAACGGTGAAAATTTCCATTAGAACGTTTTGGAGTCTGTTTACTTACCGTACCACATACCTCTTCCTTTTCGGGGTATGAATCGTTCTGGAAATGCCCCATATGTATTCCTCCGAGGTTACGGTTTCAATAACATTGGTTTCAACGTTTATAGGATTACCTGAGATATAATGTTTGATTCTTTGACCATTCACCACCTTCGGATTTGTGCCTTCGAAGTTGTTGATTTTTATGGCACCGTAATGATAGACCTCCTCGATAACGTAAGGACCTTCCCATTTAGAGAGAAGTTTTCCTGCAAAAAATCTTAAATGAGAGTTGTATAGCAAGACATAATCACGTACGTCAAACTCACGCTTTTGTATCCTTTTGTCATGCCATCTTTTAACCTTTTCTTTAAACAGCTTGGCATTCTCATAAGCTTGGGTTCTCCATTCATCAAGAGAGTTAATGTCAAATAACCTCTTCTCACCGGCAAGTTTGAAATCATAATCGAGCTCTTTAATAGCCCAGTATGCCTTATGTTCTAGCTCGAGAGGTAAGTGACATGCTTTTCCATAAACCATCTTATATGGAGACATACCCATAAGATTTTTCTATGCATTTCTATACACCCATAATGCATCATCAAGTTTCTTGGACAAATTCTTTCTAGACCTATAACTGTCTGTTGCAAAATTAATTTCAGCTCTCTATTACTTAATTCTACTTGACCACTAGACTGTGGGTGATAAGGGGATGCAATTCTATGGTTAACATCATACTTAGCAAGCATTTTACGGAAAGCACCAAGAATAAAGTGTGAACCACCATCAGTCATTAAGTATCTAGGGACTCCAAACCTCAAAAAAAAAACTTCTTTAAGCATCTTAATAGAGGTGTTGTGATCAGCACTACTAGTTGGAATAGCTTCTACCCACTTAGTAACGTAATCAATAGCAACTAAAATATGTGTATACCCATTAGAGGAAGGAAACGGTCCCATATAATCAAAGCCCCAGACATCAAATGGTTCAATAACAAGTGAATAGTTCATAGACATTTCTTGATGTCTACTCATATTACCAATTCTTTGACATTCATCACAAGATAAGACAAACTTACGAGCGTCCTTGAAGAGAGTAGGCCAATAAAAACCATATTGCAACACCTTATGTGCAGTTCTACCTCCAGCATGGTGTCCTCCATAAGCTTCAGAGTGGCATTTCTGTATGATCTATTCATGTTCATGCTCAGGTACACAACGTCTAATAATACCATCTACTCCTTCTTTATACAAGTGCGGGTCATCCCAGAAGTAATGTCTCAAATCATAGAAGAACTTTTTCTTTTGCTGGTATGTGAAACTAGGCGGTATAAACTTAGCAACAATGTAATTATCATAATCAGCATACCATGGAGCAATACGAGAAGTATTTATGACATCTACTTGTTCATCAGGAAAGCTATCATCAATAGGTTGTGGGTCATCAAGAATATTCTCTAGCCTAGACAAGTTGTCTGCAACAGGGTTCTCAGCTCCCTTTCTATCAATAATATGCAAATCAAATTCTTGCAGCAAGAGAAACCATCTAATAAGTCTAGGTTTAGCATCTTTCTTTTCCATAAGGTATTTGATAGCAGCATGATCAGTGTGAATAGTTACTTTAGAATCACCAATATAAGGTCCAAACTTATCACAAGCAAATATAACTGCTAAAAATTCCTTCGCAGTAGTAGCATAACTTCTATGGGCACTGTCTAGAGTTTTACTAGCATATTGGATAACATTCTATTTCTTATCGACTATTTGTCCTAGAACAACACCTACAGCATAATCACTAGCATCACACATAATCTCAAAGGGTAAATTCCAGTCAGGAGGTTGGACAATAGGTGCCGAGATCAATGCTTTCTTAAGTATTTCAAATGCTTCTAACCAATCATCATCAAAGACAAAAGGAACATCTTTTTGTAAGAGATTAGTCAGAGGCCTGGAGATTTTGGAGAAGTCCTTAATGAACCTCCTATAAAACCCGGCAGGACCAAGGAAACTTCGTATACCTTTGATGTCCTTGGGACACGACATCTTTTCAATGCATCAACCTTAGCCTTGTCAACTTCAATACCTCTTTCAGAAATTTTATGTCCCAAGACGATGCCTTCATTAACCATAAAGTGGCACTTCTCCCAATTCAAGACAAGATTAGTGTCTTCACATCTCTGCAAAACTCGATCAAGGTTGCTCAAGCAATCATCAAAAGAAGTTCCGTAAACGGAAAAATGATCCATGAAAACCTCAACAATCTTTTCACAAAAATCAAAGAATATAGCCATCATGCATCTTTGAAAGGTAGCAGGTGCATTACATAAACCAAACGGCATACGTCTATAAGCAAAGGTACCGAAAGGACAAGTGAAAGTGTTCTTTTCTTGATCCCCTTTTGACACATGTATTTGAGAGAAACCAGAATAACCATCTTGAAAGCAAAAATGAGTGTGTTTGGATAACCTTTCCAGAGTCTGATCAATAAAAGGAAAAGGGTAATGACCTTTCTTAGTAGCTTTATTTAATTTGCGGAAATCAATTACCATCCTATAACCTGTAACAATTCTTTGTGGGATCAATTCATCTTTATCATTAGGAACAACAGTCATACCCCCTTCTTAGGGACACAATGGACATGACTTACCCACTGGCTATCAGCAACAGGATAGATAATACCTGCCTATAGAAGCTTTAGTATTTCCTTCCTTACCACTTCTTTCATCTTAGGATTTAACCGTCGTTGATGATCGATAACCGGTTTGGCGTCCTCTTCCAATTTTATTTTGTGTTGGCATAGAGTGGGACTAATGCCCTTAAGATCATCCAGAGTATATCCAATAGCAGCACGGTCCTTCTTCGGAGTTTTCAATAATTTTTCTTCTTCCCGCTCTGAAAGGTTAGCACTAATAATAACATGATATATCTTCTTTTCATCGAGATAAACATACTTAAGAGTATCAAGTAATAATTTAAGTTCAAACACGTGATCACCCTTGGGTGGAGGAGGATCCCCTAGAATTTCAAAAGGCAAGTTGTTTTTCAATATGGGTCCCTGCTTAAAGATTATTTCATCTATTTCCCTTCTCTCATTCATATACATATCATTTTCATGGTCTAGCAGATATTGTTCTAAATGATCGTTAGGAGGCACAACAATAGTAGCTAGACCAATAATTTCATCCTTACTAGCTAATTCTTTATCATGGGGTTGTCTACGAAATTTAGCAAAGTTAAAATCATGAGACATATCCCCTAAACCAACAGTAACAATATCTTTTACGCAGTCTATCTTAGCATTAACAGTAATCAAGAAGGGTCTGCCAAATATAATGGGACACAAATCATCTTGTGGGGAAATAAGAATAAGAAAATCAGCAGGGTATTTAACCTTCCCACACAAGACTTCAACATCTCTAACAATCCCAACTGGTGAAATAGTGTCTCTATTGGCAAGCTTAATAGTGACATCAATACCTTCTAACTCAGCATGTGCAATATCATGCATAATTTCTTTATATATGGAATGAGGTATTATACTTGCACTAGCACCTACATCACATAAACCATGATAGCAATGATCTCCTATTTTAACGGAAATAACAGGCATGCCTACAATAGGTCTATGTTTATTCCTAGTATCGGGTTTGGCTATTCTAGCAGCTTCCTCTTGGAGGTAAATAACATGTCCATCTAAATTTTCAACCAAGAGATCTTTAACCATAACAACACTAGGTTCAACTTTAATTTGCTCAGAGGGTGTAGGTGTTCTAGTATTACTCTTATGAACCACAGTTGAAGCTTTAGCATGATCCTTTATTCTAACAGGGAAAGGTGGTTTCTCAATATAAGCAGTAGGAACAATAGGATTAACATTATAAGTGATAGTGTTTTCTTCAACTTTAACAGGTTCAACTACTTTTACTTCAATTGGAGGATGGTATTTAAACCACTTCTCCTTAGGGAGATCAACATGAGTAGCAAATGATTCACAGAAAGAAGCTACTATCTCAGAGTCAAGTCCATATTTGGTGCTGAATTCACGGAAAACATCGGTATCCATAAAAGCTTTAACACAATCAAACTTAGGGGTCATACCTGACTCCTTACCTTCGTCGAGATCTCAATCTTCAGAGTTGTGTTTAATTCTTTCCAATAAATCCCATTTGAATTCAATAGTCTTCATCATAAAGGAACCAGTACAAGAATTATCGAGCATGGAGCGACTATTGAGAGAAAGCCGAGCATAAAAAATTTGAATGATCATTTCTCTTGAGAGCTCATGATTGGGGCATGAATATAACATTGACTTAAGCCTCCCCAAGCTTGAGCGATACTTTCTCCTTCGCGAGGCCAAAAATTATATATATAATTACGATCACGATGAACCTGATGCATAGGGTAGAACTTCTGATGAAATTCCAACTTCAGTCGATTATAGTTCCATGATCCAATATCATCACATAGCCTAAACCATGTCAGTGCATCTCCCTTCAAAGATAAAGGGAAGACCTTCTTCTTGATAACATCCTCGGGCATACCTGCAAGCTTAAATAATCCACAAACTTCATCCACATAGATTAGGTGTAAATCGGGATGTAGTGTTCCATCTCCTGTAAAGGGATTATTTAGCAGTTTCTCTATCATACCATAAGGAATTTCAAAGCAACCATTTTCAGTAGGTTCAGTAGGTTGAGGAGAAAATCTTTGCTCTACTGGTCGGGGTGAAGATACCCCGAACAAGCCCTCAATGGATTATGAGCCATTGTAACAAGTGATGGTAAATTTCAGCACACTATATAAATTTTTCCTTACCAAATTCCACTTACCAAAGGTGCTTCACTCAACGACAACTGCGCCAGAAAAGAGTCTTGATGACCCACAAGTGTAGGGGGTCTATCGTAGTCCTTTCGATAAGTAAGAGTGTCAAACCCAACGAGGAGCAGAAGGAAATGATAGGCAGTTTTCAGTAAGGTATTTTATGCAAGCACTGAAATTATCGGTAACATATAGTTTTGTGATAAGGTTGGTAGCAAGTGACATAGAGTAAAAGTAAATAAGGTGCAACAAGATGGCCCAATCCTTTTTGTAGCAAAGGACAAGCCTGGAAAAACTCTTATATGAAGGAAAGCGCTCCCGAGGACACATGGGAATTATCGTCAAGCTAGTTTTCATCACATTCATATGATTCGCATTCGGTACTTTGATAATTTGGTATGTGGGTGGACCAGTGCTTGGGTGCTACCCTTAATTGGACAAGCATCCACTTATGATTAACCTCTATTGCAAGCATCCGCAACTACAAAAGAAGTATTAAGGTAAACCTAACCATAGCATGAAACAAGTGGATCCAAATCATCCCCTTACGAAGCAACACATAAACTAGGGTTTAAGCTTCTGTCACTCTAGCAACCCATCATCTACTTATTACTTCCCAATGCCTTCCTCTAGGCCCAAACAATGGTGAAGTGTCATGTAGTCGACGTTCACATGACACCATTAGAGGAGACACAACATACATCTCATCAAAATATCGAACGAATACCAAATTCACATGACTACTTATAGCAAGACTTCTCCCATGTCCTCAGGAACAAAAGTAACTACTCACAAGACATAATATTGTTCATGCTCAGAGGGGTATTAATATGCATAATGGATCTGAACATATGATCTTCCACCAAGTAAACCAACTAGCATCAAGTTCAAGGAGTAATCAACACTACTACAACATACAAGTACCAATCTGAGGTTTTGGTACAAAGATTGGATACAAGAGATGAACTAGGGTTTGAGAGGAGATGGTGCTTGTGAAGATGTTGATGAAGATAACCCTCCCCAAGATGGGAGAGTTGTTGGTGTTGATGGCGGTGACGATTTCCCCCTCCCGAAGGGAAGTATCCCCGACTGAACAGCTCCGCCGGAGCCCTAGATTGGTTCCGCCTCGAGACGGCGGAGTCTGGTCCCGAAAGCTTCCTTATGATTTTTTCCAGGTCAAAACACCTCATATAGGAGAACATGGGCATCAGGGGGTCACCGGCTGGCCCACGAGGCAGGGAGGCGCGCCCAGGGGGAGGGGGCGCGCCCCCACCCTCGTGGACAGGTGGTGGCCCCCCTGGTAGATCTTTTTCGCCAGATATTTTTTAAATTTTCTGAAACGGTGTTTAGTGGAGTTTTGGAGCTTTTTGAGTTGTGCAGAATAGGTCTCCAATGTTTGCTCCTTTTCCAGCCCAAAATTCCAGCTGCCGGCATTCTCCTTCTTCATGTAAACCTTGTGAAACAAGAGAGAAAAGGCATAAGTATTGTGACATAACGTGTAATAACAGCCCATAGTACAATAAATATCAACATAAAAGCATGACACAAAATGAACGTATCAAATAACACCACGTAACACACATCAATCAACCCTAATTTCACCTAGATACTCCAATGTCACGACAAGTATCCATGGGCTAATTATACGATGTGCATCACACAATTTCAGATTCATAATATTCAATCCCACAAAGAACTTCAAGAGAATCCCGAGATTTATATCGAAGAATGGAATATGAAAACGCGTACAAACAGCTATGCATAGATTACCCCACCGTCACCACGGGAATCCGCAAGTTGATAACCAAAATATTCATCAAGTGGATCAATAGAACATCCCATTGTAACCATGGATATCCCATTGCAAGACATACATCAAGTGCTCTCACATCCAAAGATTCAATCCGACATAACAAAACCTCAAAGGAAAAGACTCAATTCATCACAAGGTAGAGAGGGGGAGAAACACCATATGATTCAACTATAGTAACAAAGCTCACGGTACATCAAGATCGGGTCAAATCAAGAACATGAGAGAGATATCAAACACATAGCTACTCATACATACCCTCAACCCCGAGGGTGAACTACTCCCTCCTCGTCATGGAGACCGCCGGCATGATGAAGATGGCCACCGGTGATCGTTTCCCCCTCCGGAAGGGTGTCGGAACGAGCTCCTGATTGGTTTTTCGTGGCTACAGAGGCTTGCGGCGGCGGAACTTCCGATCTAGGTTTCTTCCTGGGGGTTTCTGGATTTATAAGAATTTTTTGCGTCATTTTTATGTCAGGGGGGTCCACGAGTCAATGACAAGGCAGGGGGACGCACCTTAGGGGCGCGGGCATGCCCCACCCTTGTCGTTGACTCGGGACTCTTCTGGCCCAACTCTTGTGCTTCGGGGGCTTCTTCTACTCCATCAAAAACACCATAATGTTTTAGCTTGTTTGGACTCCGTTTGATATTCCTTTTCTGTAAAACTCAAAAGCAAGGAAAAAACAGAAACTGGCACTGGGCTCTAGGTTAATAGGTTAGTCCCAAAAATAATATAAAATAGCATATTAATGCATATAAAACATCGAAAATTAATAATATAATAGCATGGAACAATCAAAATTTATAGATACATAGGAGACGTATCAACCACATTGCGAGATGAAGCCGCTTTCAGAAGTTTGTGGATGCGCGGAGTGGCGTCTAGGCCTTGTCCTAGGGCTTGGTGGCATCACCCTTGGTTAACTGTAGGCAAAGTAG
The DNA here is from genome assembly GCA_902687465.1 of Secale cereale. Taxonomy (NCBI): domain Eukaryota; kingdom Viridiplantae; phylum Streptophyta; class Magnoliopsida; order Poales; family Poaceae; genus Secale; species Secale cereale. Next base: position 456,831,559 of record LR738712.1, read on the forward strand.
CACTGTTCGAGGCGTGCTTTGTACGGTTGAACATGTATAAGTACTCATACTGCTTTCAGCTATGGCTGTTAAGTGCCCCTGCTGGTTTCAGTCAAAGTTGTTAAGTACTCATGTTGCTTCTATAGTCTGTTGTGCTTCTTCAGTCTCGTCTTCTTCTAGCCGCCAAAACCAAACTAGCGCCGGCGGGGCCGCCTGCTCCGCCTCCCATGGCTAGCTGCGCCTCAGCGCACGCATCGCCGCCCCACCGTCTCCTAAATCATTAACGTCAACATCAGCTACACCCCACACCCGAACTAGTTAACCCCTGTTAACCCCTTCCCCCACGACTTCACCGCCGCATCTTCCTTGGCTCCTGTTTGTTCCCTTCTGAGGTATCGCCGTTGTCCTCCGTGAGCTTTGGTGCGCTGCCACGGCGCCTCCATCTCGCGTTGTCAACATGGTCAACAAAGAGAGCAATCGGGAGATGACTATACGTGGAGAGGATGACAGTAGGGACCCACCATGTCCATGGCCGTACGCAAGCAAGTTCCTTATTTGTTTATATACTCCATTGTCAGCGTATAGAAAAAGAAAATACTTCCTCTTAGTGGTTTGTTAACATCTGGGACCCACTACATTTTCAGCGTATAGTCAATAGACGAGAGAACTACACAAGAGCGGATGACACCTGGGACGTAGCTTCTCGAGCAGTATTGTTTTTGTTATTGTTGACATGGAGCAGGGTTTCAACTGGTTGTGGCCCGTCTAGGCAAAGCTTCTATTTTACGTTCACCAAATGAGCAACCCAGGTATTTTTTCTTTGTGAAAATGGCTTGCCCAGTTTATTTTTTCCGAAGAATACCCAATCCAGTCATACCCAACCCAGGCCTACTTATTTTTCTCCACTCTGCTGGGCTGCAACTCTTTCAAGACGGCTGCAAATCATAAAAGTAATATGAAATGGGTTGTAAATAAAGAAACACGACAGATTGGCGATTACTTTAAAATATCTAAAAAACGCATTTTCAGATTCCAATTTCATTGGGTTTGAACCTAATTTAAATATATCATGAAAGTACTTTAAATCTGGCTCGACATTTTGGTATTTAAAATAGTTTGTACCCCACCAAAATATGAGAAATTTTGTTTAATTTTTTAACCCCAACCCTAGCCAACAAAAAGAAAATGGACTGCAATAAATTGCATAAGAAGTTGCAAATGAGCTGTAAATTATTTAAAAAATAATAGGAAATGGGTTGACTTGTGGGCCTATTAAGTCGACGCGCATGCAAGATTTTTTTTACTTATTATATATTAGTCAACAAACGATTCTAGCAGAAGTAACCGTTGGATGTCAATTCGACGACCGTTGTGCTTCTTCAATCGCTGATCTTCTCGCTCGAGCCGCCAAATCCAGCACTGGCAGAACCGCCTGATCCCGCCTCCTCTGGACGGCAGTCCTGCCACACAGGCCTCACCACCCCTTACCACTCCCACCGCTGGCAAGGCCATCCCTCTACTAACCCTCATCCCTCCACTGGTGTTGCTTTGCTGCCTCCGGGTCATTCCCTTCTTCATGGGTCTCACCGTCGTCCACCGCGTTGGTGTTCTCAGCTCGGCGTGGTCAACATTGTCAACAAACAACAACATCAGAAGAGGGATGAATGTGGAGAGGCTAACAATAAGGACCCACATGGTCCTTGGCCGCACGCAAGCAAGTGCCACCTTATTACGCGAAAAAGGAATCCTCTCCCTGACAGCTGGGACCCACCATCTATATCTTGGCACGCAAGGAAGTGCCTCCTTATTAAGCGAAAAATAGTGACTGCTCCTCTGACAACTCGGGCCCATCATATTAGGAGGCTAACTTGTGGCACTACTCAGTTGACACGTATGCAGGGCTTTGTCAACTTAGTTAAGAAATGATTCTATCAGCGTTGACTGTTGGATGTGAATCCAACAGTTGTTTCGCTTCTTCAACCTCTGATTTTCTTGATGCAGCCGCCCAAACCATCGCCGGTGGGACCGCGTGCTCCTGCCTCCCGTCGCCGGCTGTGCTGCCGCCCAAGCCTCACCGCCCCTCCTACTCCAACTGCTGGCTAGGCCATCCCTCTACTCACCCACACCCCCTGTTATTCTGTGGCGATAGCAACCTCACACCATAGCCGAACCAGTCAACCCTCGTACTCTCCTCCGCGTGAGAATCCACTGTCGTGTCTTCCCCGGCTCCACGCCATTCCCTTCATAGGCCCTCGCCATTTTCCACCGCCTTGGTGCTCTCGACGTGGTGTGGTCGACGTGGTCAACAAATGACAGTCATCGGAAGACGACTGTACGTGGTGACGCTGATAGCGTGACCCACCAGCTACATCTTCGCACGCAAGGAAGTGCCTCCATATTATGCGCAAATAAAATGATTCCTCCCGCTGACAACTAGGACTTACCATCTATATCTCCACACGCAAAGAAGTGCCTCCTTATCCTCTCTGACAGCTGGGACCCACCCGGTCAAAGCGTGCGTAGCGTTGTTTGCCTGGTCACCAAGGTGTACATACATACGGGCTGTCTCTGCGGGAGGAACCATGGTCGAGCAAGCCGCGGCACATGTCGTAGTATAGTCTGGCCCTACGTAGCAGTCCATGCAGTCCCGTCTAAATGGAGTACAGGTACGTACAACCACTCTCCAAAACTACGAGCACGTACATACATATGGGCACGTATGTACATATGGAGTACACGTACGTACAACCATGCTCGAAAACTACCACAAAACGGAGGAAAACGACCTTCTCTTCGACCGCGTATGGTCGAAACGCGGTCCTGTTCATTAGGAAGGGTGTGGCCTACCGCAAAATGGAGGAAATGGACTTGTGTTTGAGGTCCTACGGTCTAAACGGGGTCTTGTTGATCGGGAGGGGTGTGTACCGCAAAACGGAGGAAACATGCCTGTGTTGGAGCGCCTACGGTCGAAACGGGGTCCTTTTGATCATCAGGGATGTGGTGTACCGCAAAACGGGGACTCCACAAGCTACTATTCATCCATCGTATACTGCATCGCTCCAGCCTCCACGGGCTACTGTTCATACACCGTCGACTTCCTCTTGCCTCCACCAGCTACTGTTCATCCACCAGCTACTGTTCATCCTTCCCTCCACTGGCTACTGTTCATCCTGCCCTCGACCGGTTACTGTTCAACCAGCCCTCCACGGGGTTTTGTACATCCACGCCCAAACAGCTCGGTTTTGGCGGCCTCCTCTCAGGGTCCTGCTCATCCAGCGGCAACCGCCTACTACCACGGGGTCCTGTTCATCCAACCCCCACCAGGAACTGTTCATCCAAGCCCAACCACATCTCGACTCGTTCAACCAACCCCCATGTTCACTGTTCCTCAAGAGACAGCAGGTTCGATCGGCTATAGTAAGCAGCAGTAGCAGCAACGATCGATCGATCACTCGGGTTCAGTTAGTAGCAGTAGCGAAGGAATTGCTTGGGTTCAGTAAACAGCCAAGGGATCGATCGGTTGGGTTCAGTAACGTAGCTAGTGCAATCGCTCGGGTTCCAACGCCTCGCACGTACACGCGATGTGTACGAGAGTGATAACCCACAAGTGTAGGGGATCAGTTGTAGCCTCTTTCGATAAGTAAGAGTGTCTAACCCAACGAGGAGCTAAAGGTAGAATAAATATTCCCTCAAGTTTTATCGACCATCGATAAAACTCTACGCAGGCTTGACATTCGCTTTACCTACAACAAGTATGAAACTAGAAGTACTTTTTAGGTGTAACGGGATAGGTTTGCAAGATAATAAAGAGCACATAAATATAAACTAGGGGCTGTTTAGATAAAGACACAACTAAGTTAGTTTAAGTAGAGGGGTTTTGTCACACAAGAAATTTATTTGTCCCTAGGCAATTGATAACTAGACCGGTAATCGTTATTAAAAAAATTTATTAGGGAGAGGCATAAGCTCACATACTTTCTCTTCTTGGATCATATGCACTAATGATTGGAACTCTGGCAAACATCTATAACTACTAATATCATTAAGGTAAAACCCAACCATAGCATTATAAGGTATCAAGTTCTCTTCATTCTCATACGCAAAAAACCTACTTACCTGGGTTCAAGCTTCTGTCACTCTAGCAACCCACCATAAGGAAATCATGAACATATTGCAAACCCTAAAATGGGGATCCCTCACGCTTGGGAGACACGGAGAGCACCATAGGACAACACCAATAATAAAACATGCAACTCAAACCAATCACGATCATCAACCAACCCATAGGACGAAACAGATCTACTCAAACATCATAGGATAGCCATACATCATTGGGAAATAATATATAGCGTTGAGCACCATGTTTAAGTAGAGATTACAACGGGTAGAAGAGGTGTTACACCGCTGCATAGAGGGGGAGAGAGTTGGTGATGACGACAGCGAAGTTGTTAGTGTAGATTGCCGTCACGATGATGGCCTCAGCGACGTTTGGCGCCACCGGGAGAGAGGGGGAGAGATCCCCCTCCTTCTTCTTCTTCCTTGGCCTCCCCCAATATGGGAGGAGGGTTTCCCCTCTGGTCCATGGCTTACATGGCGGCGGAGGTGAGGGAGCCCCTCCAAGATTGGATCTCTCTCTCTCTCTGTTTCCTTTCGTTTATGCGCTCCCAGATTCTGGGCTTTCAGCATTTCTTATATTCCCGGAGATCCGTAACTCCGATTGGGCTGAAATTTTAACATGATCTTTTTTCGGATATTGGCTTTCTTGTGGCGTAAGAAGGGCACCAGCCGTCTTACAGAGTGCCCACCAGGTCCCAGGGCACACCCCTCACCCTTGTGGCCCCCTCGGGCATCGTCTCGTGGTTATTCCACTTCCCATAACTCACATATATTCCCAAAAAAATATCCATAAGTTTTTATCCCGTTTGGACTCCGTTTGATATGGATTTTCTGCGAAACAAAAAACATGCAACAAACAGACTGGCACTGGCACTGGATCAATATGTTAGTCCCAAAAATAGTATAAAAAGTTGCCAAAAGTATATCAAAGTTGTAGAATATTGGCATGGAACTATCAAAAATTGTAGATATGATGAATACATATCAGAGAGAAATGTGCAAACCTCCATGCATCGCTCGGCCCCGACCACCCATCGTAACCCGGAAATCCCCAAAATTTTCCTCACCCTCGCTTCTACCACGATTTTTTCCGTCTTGCACGGCCCAAAGAATGCCGTGCAGGTGTGTCTCCGGCTCGCCCAGGACGAAAAGCCCATTTTCGATCATGATTTTTTTCATAGAAGTAGGATCCACCACATATATGATGATACCGAGTTTTGTCACAATTATCATCATAGAAGTGTCATAAGCATGACAGAAAATAATTTCTTCTCGGCCAAAATGTCATGGATGTGTGTTTTTTTGTAGTGCCTATGCATAGGAAGTATGCTAGACTTAAATTTTGTCGGTGTAGAAAAAGAGGGGTACACTTTTTGTACCCCTATGACTGTGCACGGGCAGTTTGAGCCATGGGCACCACCACACCAAGCACGGCAAGGGAGGTGAGCCAGGGTCAGACCGAAGCTCGATGGAGACTGAAGCCCAAAGCCAAGACCACAAAGAGCAAAAGGACGAAGCGGATTCCCCCGGCAAGATCCTTGTCGCGGCAATTCGCCCCACGCCTACGGAATGGATCACCCTTGAGTCCACTGCCCCCATGGGGCGAGGATTCGGGAGGCATCCCTGTAGTGGCATGCAGATATTTGTGAAGACATTCAAGATCAGATACACACTGAGAAGACGATGACCCTTGGTGTGATCCCAGCCAAGGAGGATCACAAGACCTCCGGCAAGCACCTTGCCGGGGATGACAGCAGGCGCCGCGACAAGACCCTTGCCGGAGCCCCGGTAAGGCCCTTGCCGAGGACATCCGCAGGGCCACCATCAGACCCACACCAACTGAGTTTCCACCGCCCCATGCAGCTGCCGACCCAACCAGCTGGGCAGGCACCTGCGTGGCAACATGCAGATCTTCGTGAAGACCCACCATTGCGCCACCTCAGCTACCTACCTGCCTACATGGCGTCTCAGGCATCGCTGGCCAGGACGCGTGTCAACACAAGAAGGAGCGGCGACGGACAAGATGGGCGTCTCCCTCGTCCCCGATAAAGCAAGGACACCTAAGCAAGACGCATTAAATGTGCCTTGTCATGTAATGCGAGGGATAACCTCGCATCACTGTACCCTTTCCACCTCCTGTGTGCCACTGTGGCAACCCCTTTTCCGTATAAAAGGAGGCCCGAGGCGACCAGGAGAAGGATTCGGATTTTTAGAACTCCTCACGATTCGGCCTTTTGAAGCTCCTCACGCCCCATAGCTAGCTGAAGAACACATATATACAATCCACCAAAGCAGGAGTAGGGTTTTACGCATCCTTGCGGCCCGAACCTGGGTAAACGAAGCGTGTGCTAATTGTTGGATCCGCTCTTCTCTCAACCCCGCGCCCTGTAACAGTAGGAGGGATTCTCGTGATCCCATAGGTGTCAATCCAAATACACCGACATCTTTGGCGCGCCAGGTAGGGGGCGCAGTTGTGAGAATCGGCTTTAGCAGTAAGTTCGACGCTTCTTCATCATCATGGCGCCCAAGAAGAAGAAGACGGTGGCAGTTGGCCAGTCGGAAGTCGGACAGCCCGTCCCGACGCAGGCGAGCAGCGGACCGGACGCGGAAAGGACCCGGGGCGCTGCTCACGAACACCAACGCCGTCCCAGCAGCCGAAGTTTGGGAGGTGGCGATGTTTGTGCGCCTGGTAACGGGCCACACACCGCCAGTTCCAAAGATGGAGCCAGGCCCTCCGCGAGTGGCGCGGGGCCTTCCAAGGTCGCTGCCGCATCACCCGAAGGCGGCGCAAGGGCCTCCAGAACTCCCACGCCAGCGCCAACAACGCGCTCCTCTCAAGCAGCGCGCGACAAACGGTGTCGTCACGCCGAAGATCCCGGGCGTCGCCATGGGAAGAGCCCCGAGCGCCACTCCCGGGACATAGAAGACCTGCCCGCCCGCCGAAGCACAGGTGGAGATGGTATGCGACCGCGGGATCCTGATGGAGCTCCTCCTGACATGGTCAGGGGTCAAAGCGCGTCGCGGTCCGAGCAGGTTTCGCTACCGTTAACCCCAACCAAAGCCCTGGCGCGTGCGTAGTTGGTCAACGACTTTCCTCCCGTTACAGGGAAACTCGACGAATGGAGAGCCACCATCCAAAGCCTTGTCACAGTCGCCAACAAGGATGACCCAAATCCAGCGGAGCTCCCAGGTCCACACTCCGATGGAGTCCCATGCACCGGTGGCAAGAGGACCGGTAGCGCCGTGGCTACGGTGCATTCGCCTCCTCCTCATCCGGTACCGCATGTGTCGACTCGTCGGGACGTCGCGGGCGACGCCATCTCCATAGCATCGTCCGACCCACGGACCCACGGCGACCAGCGTCAAGTTCTTCAGGAGCGAGCTCATGAAGACGCTCGAACCACCATCGAGCACCGGCACGGAGCGCGCCATCAGCCAGACAGACGAGCGGGGCCTGCTGTGGACCGCCCAGCACCGGAGAGCCCTGGAGGTCTACCTTACGAGGTAGGCTGTCCGGCTTTTACCCGTGAGCTGTGGCAGTTCCAGTGGCCCTCTCACCGCACCTTCAAGCCCAACGTTGGCGAGAAGTACAGCGACAAGACCCACCCGTCGGAGTTCCTCAGCATCTACACCATCGTGATGCAGGCTGCCGGAGCCCGCGACGATAAGGTGCTTGCGAATTACTTTCTGTTGGCTCTTAAGCCCAATGCCATGTTGTGGTTGATGCACTTGACGGTAGACTCTATTTCCTCCTGGTCGAATTTGTGCCATGAGTTTGTTGGCGCCTTTACTGGGGGTCACCAAGCCCATGGCCAAGCAAGTGATCTGCACGTCATACCCCAGAAGGAAGGCGAGAGTCTGCGCAAGTACATACAAAGGTTCAGCCGGGTACAGTACAACATCCCTGATGTTCACCCTGCTGCCATCATCAGCGCGTTCCATCAAAACATGTGTAACTGCAAGATGCGTGAAGAACTGGCGATGACCAAGGTGAAAGATGTGGCAGAACTCTATGTTCTTGCTGATAGATGTGCCCGGGCTGAAGAGGGAAGGAAGTACCCTGGCGAAGATGCTGGCGCGGAAACCGACTCTTAAGATGAGGATACTACCGCCCCGGCGAAGAAAGGGCAACACCGCAACAGGAAGCGCAAGGGGAAAGCCGTGCTTGCCGTCGAGGGATCTGATGACACCGGCTCCGCCAAGAAAACCAAGGCGGGTGACCCCAGCAAGGAAATTGCCAGGTGTGTCGCCTGCCGGGCCTTGGCGGCTCTCGAGAAGCCAGGAAACTCCGACAAGCGATGCAGCAAGATCCATGGCACCAAGGGCCATGATCTCCAGGACTGCCGACAGGTTGAGCTCCTTGCTGAGAAGCAGAGGGCTGAATATGAGAGGCGGGACAAGGAGAAGGGCCAGGATGGTGCTGAAGGGTCTGGCAAGAAGCGTGACGGCCAAGCAGGCCGTCGCGACAAGGATAAACAGCAGGAGAGGCCCGCCCAGGGCCGTGACAGAAGGCCCGAAGACGACGATCATGAGGAGGACGACGAGTCCGGCGACCAAGACTTTCAGAAGGCTACGGAGGCCATGTGTGTCGATGGCGGCGCCTCGCTGCATACTTCTCACCGCCAACTTAAATAGTGGGCGCGTGAGATTACAGCGGCGGAGCCATCGTCCGGTGCCCAAAAGCCGCTGAAATGGTCCAGCACACCTATCATTTTTTACGCTGAGGATCACCCTTATCGTACTACTACGGTCGGGTGGTTGCCGTTGTTGGTTTCACCGACAATACGCAACCTCAAGGTGACAAAGATGCTAGTTGATGGCAGGGCCAGTCTGAACCTACTCTTGCCCACCGTGATCGAGAAGCTACAAGTTCCTGATGGAGACCTCGAAGAGACGGGCACGTTTCAGGGGGTCAACCCCGGGAGAAGTCAACCAAAGGGGAAAGTCACGCTGCCCGTGACTTTTGGGAATGATCTGAACTACAGGACGGAAAAGATCGTGTTCGATGTTGCCAAGATCCCCTTGCCTTACAACAGGATCCTTGGCCGCCCAGCGCTGGCCAAGTTCATCGCAGCGTCACACTATGCCTACAACACCCTGAAGATGCCAGGGCCTGTGACGATCATCACCATCCCCTCCGATAAGAAAGATGCGCTGATTTGCACTGACCAACTATACCAGCAAGCAGTTGGAGCAGCTGCCGCCACGAGGGCACTTGCTCCTGCCACTGGATCCCCGGTAGGGAAGAAGAAGAAGACCGGTGAGACCTCAGACACCCACTCCGGCGAGCACACCTCTTAGGAGTGCTGTGCTCCCGTCGAGGACGTGCCAGAGAGTTCCACCGGAAAGAAGAAGACCGGTGAGACCTCGGACACCCACTCCGGCAAGCGCACCTCTTCGGAGTGTCGCGCTCCCGTCGAGGACGTGCCAGAGAGCTCCACCGGCTGAAACAAGAGGTCCAGGGACACACCGCCGGGAACCAAGAATGTTTTCATCAAGGAGGACGGCACGGGAGGGGCTTTCACCATAAGCTCCACCCTTGACGACAAATAGGAAGACGCGCTCGTCACCTTCCTGCGGGCGAATGTCGACGTGTTTGCATGACAAGCATCTGACATCCCCGGCGTTCCCAGGGAGGTGATTGAGCACCACCTTGCTGTTTGTCCTCATGCGCGGCCCATCGAGCAGAAGGTCAGGAAGTAAGCTTTGGAACGACAAGAGTTCATCACGGAGGAGATCCGGAAATTGGAAGCAGCCGGTTTGGTAAGAGGAGTGCTCCATCCAACGTGGTTGGCCAATCCAGTGGTAGTGCGCAAGACAAATGGGAAGTGGAGGCTGTGTATTGATTACACAGATATCAATAAAGCTTGTCCCAAGGACCCCTTCCCGTTGCCGCACATCGATCAGATTGTTGACTCCACGGCTGGGTGTGACTTGTTGTCATTCCTCGATGCCTACTACGGCTAACATCAGATCTTCATGGCAAGAGAAGACGAAGAGAAGACAACATTCATCACCCCATGTGGTACATACTGTTTCGTACGAATGCCTTTTGGGTTGAAGAGTGCTGGCTCGACGTTTGCAAGGGCAGTCCAGATTGGTTTTGAACCCCAGCTCCATAGAAATATGGAGGCTTATTTGGATGATATAGTGGTCAAAACCAAGACAGGGCAACCCTTATACCAGATTTACAAGAAACATTTGTGAAACTATGCAAGATCAACCTCAAGCTGAACCTAGAGAAGTGCGTCTTCGGTGTCCCGTCCGGCAAGCTTCTCGGGTTCTTTGTGTCCCAGCGTGGGATAGAGGCCAATCCGGACAAGATCAAAGCTATAGAGCAGATTGAAGCACCCAAACGGGTCAAGGATGTGCGTCGACTTGTTGGCTGCGTTGCCGCCATGAGCAGATTCATTTCCAAGTCTGCCGAGCACGCCCTTCCCTTTTTCAAGATTTTGAAAAAGGCGGGCCCAATGGAATGGACGGCAGAAGCTGAAGTAGCATTACGAGACTTGAATAGGTATCTTTCCTCCACGCCAATACTAGTTGCGCCTAGGCCACAAGAACCATTGCTGCTATACTTAGCGGCAACAAACCAGGTGGTCAGCATCGCACTAGTGGCACAGAGAGAAATTGATGAAGAGGTGATAGCGGCGACAGAGCCTGATGCCATTAGTGTAGAGACGACACGGCCGGTTGGAGTGCAGCCAAGGAAGAAAATGATGCTGCACCCGGTCTACTTTGTTAGCTACCTCTTGCAGGGGGCTAGATCAAGGTACTCCGGTGTGCAGAAATTGCTCTTCGGCCTTCTTATGGCCTCGAGGAAGCTGCATCACTACTTCCAGGCGCACTAGATCACCGTCGTCACTCACCTCCCTCTGCAATGGATATTGCACAATCCAGAAGCAACGTGAAGAATTGTAGAGTGGGCACTGGAGCTGTCCAGCTTTGGCCTCAAGTTTGAAAGTACCTCGTCGATTCAAAGCCGAGTCTTCGCAGAGTTCTTTGCAGAATAGACCACAACGCATGATGAAGAGGTCCAGGAAACTGCTCTCCCCTGCAAAGAGGCGAGTTGCAACTGGATCATGTACTTTGATGGAGCTTTCTCCTTACAAGGCGCCGGGGATGGCGTACTGCTGGTCGCGCCCACTGGAGAGCACCTCAAGTACGTGGTCCAGATGCACTTCCCGAGGGAGGTATCAACGAACAACACTGCTGAGTATGAGGGGCTACTTGCTGGTCTTAGGATCGCGGCAGACCTCGGGATCAATAAACTCATCGTCAGGGGTGATTCGCAGCTTGTCGTCAAGCAAGTCAACAAAGATTACCAGAGCCCGTTGATGAAGGCCTACGTCGATGAAGTGAGAAAGTTGGAAGAGCGCTTTGATGGTATACAGGCGGAGCACGTTCCCCGAGCGGAGAACGACATCGCCGATTACCTGTCAAAGCGCGCTGCCCTCAAGCTACCTGTGGAACCAGGTACCTTTGTGCTTCAGCTTTCTCAGCCATCCGTTGATCCATCAACAGAGCAGAACAAGAGGAGGAAATCAGGGCCCGACAAGTACTTTCCCGCCGAGCTCCCCGGAGCCGCCGGCAAGGATGTTGCCGGAGACACTGAGCCCGCCACTGGACGGCTAGCTCCGGCGGAGCGTCAAGCTCTTGCCGTCGAGACAGCCGCTCCCATGGCGGAGGAAATGCCTTTAGTCCTCGCCATCGAGCCCCAGGCTCCAGCGTGGGCACATCATACCGTCTGATTTCTCCAGACTGTGGAACTTCCTGAGGAGCAGGAAGAAGCGGAGAAAGTAGCCCATCGGTCTGCTATGTACCAGTTCGTCGATGACGTCCTGTACAGAAAGAGATCGAACGGCGTGAAATTGAAGTGCATCCCTCGAGAGGAAGGACTGGAGCTGTTGGCGGAGATACATGGAGGCATATGTGGATCCCACATAGGGTCAAGAGCCCTTGCCGGCAAGGCTTCTTCTGGCCCACTACCCTCCGGGATGCGACGGCACTGGTCACCAGGTGTGAAGCATGCCAGTTTCATTCAAAGAAACTTCATCAACCAGCTCAAGCCCTTCAAACCATTCCTCTCTCCTGGCCCTTCTCAGTCTGGGGGCTCGACATACTGGGCCCTTTCCCCCGCGTTGTCGGGGGCTTTGAGTACTTGTACGTTGCAATCGACAAGTTCACAAAGTGGCCGGAGGTGGAGGCAGTGAGAAAGGTCACATCTCTGTGAGCCGTCAAGTTCTTCAAGGGACTAGTGTGCCGTTTTGGTGTACCCACCAGGGTCATCACCAACAACGGCACGCAGTTCACAAGCCGCACCTTCATGCAATAGACCCAAGACCTCGGCAGCAAAGTCTGTTTCGCTTCCGTTGCTCACCCCCGAAGCAATGGTCAAGCTGAGAGGGCAAATGCTGAAGTGCTGCGAGGCCTACGGACAAAGACCTTTGACAGGCTGCACAAGAGTGGAAGGTGCTGGATTGATGAGTTGCCGGCGGTTCTTTTGTCGATCAGAACGACGCAAATCAAGCCACAGGCCAGACACCCTTTGCCCTGATATACGGGGCAGAAGCAGTTCTCCCTACTGAACTCATATACGGGTCACCTCGAGTGCTCGCTTATGATGAGCTTGAGCAAGAGCAACTGCGCCAAGATGACGCAATGCTCCTTGAGGAAAATCGTCTTCGGGCGGCTGTGAGAGCAGCACGCTACCAGCAAGCCTTGCGCCACTACCATAGCCGCAAGGTCCATGCCCTAAGCTTTGAGGAAGGCGACCTTGTTCTTCGGCGCGTTCAATCGGCCAAGAATACAAACAAGTTGACGCCGAAGTGGGAAGGCCCTTATCGAGTAATACGAGTCACCAGGCCTGGCGCAGTCCGTCTGGAGACCGAAAATGCCATTCCGGTGAGCAATTCCTGGAATATTGAGCATCTTCGCAAGTTTTACCCATAAGGCGCGGCTTGCCGGCCCCCCCGGCAAGCCACCCTTTTGTACAAGCCTTGCCGGCAAGGCATGTAGCCCTTTGTACAAAGCCAGGCGCAGACCCTGAGCATAAATAAATGAAGCGCTGGCGCCCTAAGTTATAGCATGCATGCTGAGTCGAGTCTCGTCCTTGGTTAGGGTTGATAGTGCTTAGCGGCGGCTAACCCCTAGCTTAGAGGTCGAGTTTGCATCCCTTTGTCTTCCTTTTATCCTCTTTGGTTCACAGGACAAACAGATATCCTTGCCGAAACCACTTGGGGAGAAGAAAAAGGAACAGACCAGCATCTAAGCCCCAGCAAGCCAGTATTGCCGGGGCTACAAGAGCAAAGATTCACCCATGGCAAACCAGGGTTGCCGGGGGCTGCAGCTTCAGATAAGTTCTTCATCCCTTGTCATGTATTCCATTATGGGCTGAGGTATGTGAAACCTTGTTTCTTTCCTTAAAACTACCATGCTCCCATAACTCTAGGCCCCAGGACTCGTTCCTGGGACCAGGTTTGGTCGTAGTCGCGGCAGCGAAGGGATGAAACAAGGAGCATAAACCCACTTCATCCCTGCCTCCGCCAAAGGCGTGAGAAAGGTCCAGCGAAGTAGGGAGACGGCAAGGCCTGTTGCCGGGCGAGAAAATGTTTATCCTAGGGATATCAAGGATTTATTCCTTGTCGTGGTTTCTACCTGCGAACAAATGACCCGGCAAACATTCCTTTTTCATTAAAAACATTCCATTCAGGTACAGTCCATAGGGAATGAAAAACATGAACAAGGGGATTACAAGTTTTAAATTTAACAGATGCCCGAAGGCTTACAAACTAAAAAGAGATAAGATGCCCGTAATGCCTTTCTTGTCCCTCTCCTCAGGAGGTAGGTCAAGGAGGCGAGAAGGGCAAAAGGAGCGCCTAGGCGAGCTACGGATGGCAGAAGACACCAAGAGGACATCTCAGTGACCGCCCAAAGGCTGGATGGTGATGGCGGCACCGGAGGCAGAGCTCGAAGACGAGGCGGCAGGATGTCAGTACGCGTCGAAGGCGTCGGTGCCCGCATACTCCGACATGACGACCTTGCCGCCCGCCCTCTTCCTCTTCCTCTTCCGCAGCCTCCTTACGCCAGCCGCCAAGGGGACGGCCCTGAGAAGTTCAAGGAGCCGGCGACGCGGATGATGGGGCCGCCGGTGCCACCAGAAGCGGTGCCCGACACCTAGTCGGACCCGTCATCCTGCCGCCTACCACCCTCGTCGTCGCTGCCGCTGTCCTCCTCGTCACCCTCGTTCGAGGAGGAGTCTTCGTCATCGGAGGAGCTCTCCACGCAGCACCTTGCACGAGTCCCGAAGTGCCCGAAGACCTTGACGGAGAGATGGCCATCCTCCATCAACTTGAAATGGATGGTGAGCCCATCCGTCAGGCTGTGGATACGAGCAAACGTCTTCCATCCTTGACGAAGATACATCACATGAGGAGCAGGGAAGTCGACGCGGACCCGCATGCCACTGATCCCGCAGCCCCTCATGTGTAGCCGCAGCGACTCCGGCGGATCCAGCTCCATCTCCCGCGCAAATGGGGCCGGGAGACGAAGGCAACGGCACGGCGGCCGCCGCAACCTGACGAAGAACTCGCAAGGGTCATCCCCAATATGGCCCTCCACTGGTGGAGGTGCTGCTGGCGGGGGCGAGGCCGGCGGGCCGCCCCGTCCTCCTCTTCCCCGAGCGCCCGGGCCTCGCCCACGGCCTCACCCCCTCCCCCTTCTCCTCGTGGCCGGCTTTGCCATTGCGGGTACAGGAGAGGGAGGGACGCGTTGTCGAGCGGTGACCCTCGCCGCCACCGTTGAAGGGCCGGGATTTCCTCTCGCCATGGCGAACGGAAGAGAGGAGCAGAAGCTGATGGAGAAAGAAGATGGAAGAGTGCGGGGCGCCGTCCCTCCCCTCCCGCTCTTTATAAAGGAGTGGAGCTGGGGCTCGACCGCCCCGCTCGGCCAATCAAGACGCAGAAGGCACAGGGAGCCGGGGACCGACCCACCGCCCCAACCAGCGACGACCCGGTTTCCCGCCTCCACCATTCGCCACCCCAAGCGCATGGGAGGCACGTGGCAGACGTGCAGAACCAAGGGGACGGGTGAGGAGACCTCTCCCCACCCCGTGATCGTGGGGAGTGGACGCCTTGAGGACCGCGCCTCGGCCCCATTCAGTAAATGGGCCGCGTCTCCACGCCTTCCCCCGGTTATGGGGAAGGGACGAAGCCGCCTCTTTACTGCGACGTGACGCATTCCTACGAGAACCGCCCCGCGCATGCCGCCCACGTCACGCACGCCCCTCCACCCTGCGTCGCGCGCGCAGATCGTGGGAGGCGAAGCGCGCGGAGAATCTTACGACGGTAAAAACCGCCCCTCCTGCCCGCGCACCATTCTGGGCCTGGCCCAACAACGCGTCGCGCTTATGTGTGGCCCAGGCCCGGCGGCTCCTGTCGGTGTACAAAAAGAGGGGTACACTTTTTGTACCCCGATGACTGTGCACGGGTAGTCCGAGCCACGGGCACCACCACACCAAGCACGGCAAGGGAGGTGAGCCAGGGTCAGACCGAAGCTCGATGGAGACTGAAGCCCAAAGCCAAGACCACAAAGAGCAAAGGGACGAAGCGGATTCCCCCGGCAAGATCCTTGCCGGGGGTAGCTTTAGCAGCCCCGGCAAGACCCTTGCCATGGCAATTCGCCCCACGCCTATGGAGCGGATCACCCTTGAGTCCACTGCCCACATGCGGCGAGGATTCGGGAGGCATCCCCGTAGTGGCATGCAGATCTTTGTGAAGACATTCAAGATCAGATACACACTGAGAAGACGATGACCCTTGGCGGGATCCCAGCCAAGGAGGACCACAAGACCTCCGGCAAGCACCTTGCCGGGGATGACAGCAGGCGCTGCGGCAAGACCCTTGCCGGAGCCTCGGCAAGGCCCTTGCCGAGGACATCCGCAGGGCCACCATCAGGCCGGCACCAACTGAGTTTCCAACGCCCCATGCAGCTGCCGTCGCAACCAGCTGTGCAGGCACCTACATGGCAACATGCAGATCTTCGTGAAGACCCAGCATTGCGCCACCTCAGCTGCCTGCCTGCCTACATGGCATCTCAGGCATCGCTGGCCAGGGCACGTGTCAACACAAGAAGGAGCGGCGACGGACAAGATGGGCGTCTCCCTCGTCCCCGATAAAGCAAGGACACCTAAGCAAGACACATTAAATGCGCCTTGTCATGTAATGCGAGGGATAACCTCGCATCACTGTACCCTTTCCACCTCCTATGTGCCACTGTGGCAACCCCTTTTCCCTATAAAAGGAGGCCCGAGGCGACCAGGAGAAGGATTCGGCTTTTTAGAACGCCTCACAATTTGGCCTTTTGGAGCTCCTCACGCCCCATAGCTAGCTGAAGAACACATATATACAATCCACCAAAGCAGGAGTAGGGTTTTATGCATCCTTGCGGCCCGAACCTGGGTAAACGAAGCGTGTGCTAACTGTTGGATCCGCTCATCTCTCAACCCCGCGCCCCGCAACCGTAGTAGGGATTCTTGTGATCCCATAGGTGTCGATCCAAATACACCGACAAATGTATTTTTCACATGTTTTATGATTCTCTCATTGTGCTTCAATTCTTGTCTTTCATATGAGCATCGTTGAAATCTCAAGCCTATCTTAATGGCTATAAAGAAAGAACTTGCTGGCAGGCAACCCAAGGAATAAAATATTTTTTTTTCTTTTTATGTTCCGTTCTTGTGTGTTTACACAATTATGCCTTTGGTTAGATGTGTTGTTATTGTTTAAATTAGTGTTTGTGCCAAGTAAAGCCTTTGGGATGATTTGGTTGATAGTTGATTTGATTGCGCTGAAAATCAAAAACTTTTTGCGTCCAGTGCCAGAACTGTTGAAGGCGACTGGAACGCGATCAATTCTTGAAATTTTTACACGTTATCAATATACAAATTTCCCAAGTTTTCTTAATGTTTTAGAACTTTTAGAGTTACATAAGTATGATAAAAAAATGTGTGTTAACAAATTGTTCTGTTTTTGACAGATTCTGTTTTCGTTGTGTTATGTGCTTGTTTTGATGAATCTATGGTTTTTAATGAAGGTTTAAGCCATGGAAAAGTTAGAATATAGTAGATATAATGCAATAACAAAATATGAATTGGTTTGCTACAGTACTTAAAGTAAAGATTGGTTTTGTTATGCTAACGGATCTCACAAAGTTTTGTTGTGTTTTGTGTGATTGAAGTTTTTAAGTTTTGGGTGAGAACACGATGGATGAAGGAACAAGGAGTAGCAAGAGCCTAAGCTTGGGGATGCCCGAGGAACCCCAAGATAATATTCAAGAAGAATCAAGCAACTAAGCTTGGGGATGAGTCGAGTGGCATCCCCTCTTTCTTCTAACGACCATCGGTATTTTACTTGGAGCTATATTTTTATTCATCACATATCATAAGTTTTTCTTGGAGCGTCTTGTATGATACGAATCTTTGCTTGTTTTGATTTTTAGTTTGTGCCATCTATCCTTGCTGGACGCACCTATTTGAGAAAAACAAACTTATGCTATGATTGATTAGAATTGCTCTTTATGCTTCACTTAAATTTTTTGAGAGCTATGGAATTGCTCTAGTGCTTCACTTATATCTTTTTGACCACGGTGTGCTTTAATATTTTTGAATAAATTCTCTCATGCTTCACTTAGATTTATTTGAGATTTGGTAAATTTTTGAAGAAATTCTCTCATGCTTCACTTAGACTATTTTGAGAGAAGAAAATTGTATGCTCATCACTACAAAAAAAACACTTCCGTGATAATATGTGTTTGTCATAGTAAGTCATGTTTTCTGTCATGCATGTACATCCATGATGATTTTATGACAGAATCAAGACATTCATACATGTGTTGTCATAGAAGTGTACCATGACAATACCGAAATTATCATCAGGGAAGTGTTCACTTCCATGACGATAAATGGTGTGTCATGGAAGTGCTATCGTCAAGGGTAACCGACACGTGGCATCCACCGTAACAGGTCCTCGTTAAGCTATCAGGTCCGGTTTTGGATATGATAACCCGCTAACAGCGAGTACCAATGGGTTTTCCACGTGTAAAATTATCACTAGCCGAAGGAACTACATGCCAGCTCCACGTGCGGACAGATGTCAACCAACAAATGGACAGGTGGCGCGAATGATATGTCGACATGTGGTACGGCCCAACAGGGGCCCACTCAGGTCAAAAGGTCGGCCCATTTGACTTGGTCAAAGGATAATGGGCCGGCCCATCGAAAGCCTATTAACAGCCTGCTCGCATATAGCCAATTCAGGCCCGATAACTCACCGACCATTATGGCCTTTCCGAATTCGGCCCACTAGCTTCATCTGGGCTGTCCAATATGATTCCAGTCCATTGTAACTTTCGGCCCATGTACGGCCCATGATGTCTTTCAGCCCATATGAGGCCCTTTGTAACTCTTGGCCCATTAATGGCCCGTAGTGAAACTAGCCCACAATGAACAGTATATCGCTTCATACCCATTAACGACCCATTACTCCATTGGGCCGTTCCTAGCTCGTGTTATCTTTCGGCCTTTTAAGGGCCCATTTATTGTTGGGTTGATTTGCAGCATTCGGTAGCTTACGGCCCGTTACTGGCCTTTTCCGCTTTTGTGCCAAATTAATCCCGTGGTTACAGTCGTCCCGTTTGTGGCCCGTTAATCCGTTGGGCCATTTTCATAGCGTCATCAAATACAGCCCATTAACGACCCATTATGCCTATCGATAGAATGAAGCCTGTTATACTCGTCGGCCTCTTAAAGGCATGTTATGCTCGGCCCATGAACGGACGGCTTCCGCTCTAGTCCGTTTATGGCCCATAATGTTGTTGCCCATGTTTGGCCAATCGGTCATACAACCTTTAGAAGGCCCATTGATTCAACGGCCCGTAGAAGGCCCATAGTTGGCCGATGGTCACTACAGCAGATAGCAGGACCATGGTGACAAAAGTCCGTATGTTGACCACGGTTATTGTGGTCGGGTTTTAAATAATAGGTTATTGCGGCCAATAGCACACTATGGAAAAAGAACTACACTGACTACAAGCAAACAAATAAACAAGACAACAATGAAACAAATAAGCAAGCAACATACGCTATGGTTGTCAAAGTTGGCGACCAGTGCAAATAAACGCCGTTGCAAAACAAGTCCAGAACTGAAACAACTTCACAAGAGCTCAAGAAACAATATCCTCGGTATCCACCATGCTGGCAAGACACTTAGCAAGCTTATTAGCTTTCTCTTGTTTGGCGCTTAAATCCTCCAGCGCTTGCTGTTGCACCAGAAAGTATGCATCTGAATTCTCCAGGGACTTCTGCAGTCCTTCGGCTTCTTGTCCCAGCACAGCTACTCGATGTCTTTCAGCTTGTAGTTGAGACTCAAGAAACCAAACTGATTCGGACAGTGAGTTCGAGGAGCTTGTTCTAGCGGTAGTGCCAGTAACTCGAACACTACACCAAGACAGGACTTTGGGGTTCTCTCACTGTCTTCAAGATAGTTTTCCTTAGCTGTTTTATCAGCTTTCTTGGAGACCAACAGGGATGTCTCCCTATCTTGAACCTTATCTACATTACTTCCTTTACCATTGCATAACGGGGTACTCTTCTCCAATGTTGTGTCCGCATTCTAAAAGATAGACAACCAGACACATCACATGTTTAGCATATATATGAAACTCATTTTTGGTAAAGTAGTTCAAAAGTAAGGTGGACAAGATAACAGCATGAAACAAACATATATCCATGTACTATGGTCACTATATGGTCTATATCATTCTAGTTTATGTTGCCAAATCAAGATAAAGACAGTTCAAATCATATCTGGTTAAGACAAAGCAGCATAGACAGAATATAAGTGTGGAAAACTACACATCACTAGGCATGAGAACATAACTATTTATTCAATTGAAACTGAAACCAACATAGAGCAAGTTACAACAGCAAACCAGTTAAAGAAACATGTTTAAAACATACCTATCGCACAATTGGAGTTTCAGTTGCATCCTTCAAATTTCAAATTAGTTGGTATGAGTAAATACGGTGATGCAAAAGCAAAGGAGTATGAACCATAGCTATGGGACCTGACCTGAGAAAAATTCTTCTTCTGCTTTAAGCGTTGACTTGGGGTTCGGAGTGGTGGTCCTCGTGCTTTGGGCACTTCACTTGCCTTACTAACTGCTCGTGTTTGGGTGCTCTATGGTGGAGATGGTGTTGCGTCAACTAAAACTGGGTTACTATCTGCTGGGGTTGGGGTTAGAAGGGGTGTAGTTGGTTCTCTATCCAACTGGGTAGGGGTACAATCTGCGTGAGTTTGGGTTATGTGTGGTGGGGCTGGTTCTTGAGCAAGTACAACCGTGGTTCTACTTGCATCAACGGGTAGCACTATCTTTTCTGAAGACCGTGTTTTTACTCCCAGAGATATTGCCATCACTCCCTCCAATTCAAATGGCTGATAAACAAGAAAAGTAATTGAATGTACAAACATTGTATGATAGACAAGTGCAATGGATAGTAGGTAAGAAAACAGGCCATTAAATAATTCACATTTATGTTGTCTAACCAAACAGGATAGCATGACACAATTTCACATATATGATGGCTAACTAAACAGGATGGCATGACACAATTTCACATATATGATGGCTAACTAAACATGATAGAATGACATACTTCAAAATATGATGACTATGTAAATAGGATGACATGATATAACTATATGAAGTGTCTATTAAAGTGGTTGGCATGCCATAATTCACATACATGTTGTCGACGGAAACATGATGGCATGATATAATTCATGGATAAAATGACATAATCCAAAATATGATGACTATGTAAACAGGATGAGATGATATAACTATATTATGTCTTTAGAAAATGGGTTGGCATACCATAATTCAGATACATGTTGTCTATGTAAAATCATGGCGTGATATAATTGAAATATATGATTCATATACTAAGCAAGTGAGAAGAGGGCAATCACATATATGATGTGTAAACTAAGCAGATGGCACTCAATATTGTGTATATGATGTAAAAACCAAGCATTGCAAGACAACATATGTGTCGGGGAAAACGACACCTATTGGATCCCGGGGACCCCTACTATGGTTGGCGGGGCGTGAGGGGCTACACAAAGAGCAGGTCTAGCAATCAACGCGTGGGGATTTTTACCCATGTTCGGGCCGCAAATGATGCGTAAAACGCTAGTCCTGCTTGCCTTTGTTTATCTTGTGTTCTTGAGTTCTTGAACTGGCTACTATGCGTGCCCTGTCCAAAAAGTCCGAATCCTTCCACAGTACACCTCGGGCCTCCTCCTTTTATATGGCAAAGGGGTCGCCACAGTGACACATAGGAGGTGGAAAGTATCTACAGTGTACAAGTTGATCGCCTGACATCATAGAACAAACGCATTTAATGCACTGCCTATGTGCCCTCTTGCTTTATTGGGGACGGCAACAGAGCTCGTCTCGTCCGTCGCTCCCTCGCCTTATTCCGACGCACATCCAAGCTGACGAGGCATGCAGCGCCACGCTGGCTGGCTGGTCGCTGTGCTGGTGCGATGACAGGGTCTTCATGAATATCTGCATGCCACCAAGCAGGTGCTTGACTAGTTGGCCTAGAAGCTGCATGCTGCCACGGAGGCACTTGCCTAGTTGGCGGGCTGGTTGGCGTGTCGAAACGACCGCGGGGCAGCGGAACTTTTGGCAAGTGCGGGCCTGGCCGTGGCCCCGCAGACGCCCCGGCCAAGGGTCTTGCTGGGGTCTCGTGGCCGTCCCCGGCAAGGATCTTGCCGGGGATCTTCGGTCGTACCCGGCAAGGATCTTGCCAGGGGTCTTCGTCTTCTGGTCCTTATCTAGATTCGGAGGCCTTTGTTCGTCACAAAGATCTGCATGCCACCACGCAAGCGCCCTTGAGTCTTGGTCTTGACATTGTTGATGGCGTCAGAGCTCCTAGGCCCAAGGGTGGCGGCCTTGCTGGTGTTCGGCAAGTTGCCCCGGCAAGACCCTTGTCGGGGCTATGTAGGCCACCCCGGCAAGGGTTTTGCCGGGGGGAGCCCATCTTGCCCCTTTTCTCTTCATGCCTCTGGCTTGAGTGCTGCCTTGGCAGTCTCATGCCTTTCCTTCCTCTGCCCCGCCAAGCATGGCCGCTGGGGTGGCTACGACTGCCCGTGCACAAGTACACGGATACAGAAAGGCCCCTAGTTTTGTACACCGATAGGAGCCCTCGGGCCTGGGCCACACATAAGCACGAAGCATTGTTGGGCCAGTCCCAGAATAGTACGTGGGCATGCGTGACAGAGTTTTAACTATGGTGATTTCTTCACCAGTTGAGCTTCCCCATGACTCACATTGAGTGCGTGACATGGAGGTCGTGGGTGGAATGGTTGAAGCACGCTTGCGTGACCTCGTGGTGAATAGTAAAGAGGCGGCCCGCGTCTTCCCCATAAGAAGAGGAAGCTCCAGGAGCGCTGCTCATTTACCCTCTACGCCTTTTCCAATATTGGAACCACTGTTGCCCTCTTCTTCTCCAAGTGCAAATCGGAGCTTTTTCCTCTGCTCGCCGCCGCCGCGGCCACATTGCCCTTGATCCCTCACCACCTCTCAGCTGCCATGGTGCACAAGGAAGGCAAGGGAAAGGGAGCGGCTAAGGACGCCGGGGGGAAGGAGGCGCCAGAGAGCGAGTTGGTGGAGCTGCGGGCGCAGTACACCCTCTTCACCCCGACAATCGACATGCTCACCCTCAGGATAAGTTCAGGTGCCTGTGGGGGAGGGAGATGACGGGGCATCCTGCCATGTTCATCGTCCCTGCCTTCTTCGCCAAGCCTGGTCCAAATCGATACCGTTTCTTTGTCGATTACTTCTCCTGTGGGCTCTACCCCCTTTCACGGATTTCTTCAATGATGTCATGCAAACCTACGGCTTCCACCTTCTAGATCTTACGCTAAACGCCGTGGCGTGCATGGCCTTCTTTGCTCACCTTTGCGACGGCTTCGCCAGAGTGCACCCAAGGACGACGCTCTTCCGCCATTACTTTACCCCTGTCATCCAGCCAGGGGGTGCCATCTCTGGCTGCATCGCTTGGATCCCGAGACCCCAAATCAAGTGCGCGTACCCGGAGGGTGCCCAGAAGGAGAAGTGGGATGAGTGGTGGGGCCGGTGGTGCTGGATCGAGGAGACGGATTCGCAGGAGTTCTGCCGGGTCCGCACCAAGGACTGGGGCGAGCTCGAAGCCGACGATCGAAAGCTCACGATTTCCACCACCAGGATCCATCACCTCGCCTCGGCCAGGCTTACTATCAAAATGATCAGGGCTGACTTCATTCGCCGCCGGATTGCCCCATTGCACAATAAGGGGAGGCCGGCTTAGGATTTCAGGAATGCTGCCGACATCATGAGGCTACGCCCCGGCCTGAATCACAACTTCATGATGCTGCAGCATGCTCATCTTTGTCAAAGGCTTTTCCAGCTCAAGGTTGATGAGGTTGGCAGGGTTGAGAGGATTGGCAAGCCGAGAAGACCGGCAAGGCCGCCAGGGCCACCAAGCTTGACAACCTGTTCGGGTTGCCAGCGGGGGCGGTCCCATTGAGCAACAACTCTTGCCCGACTGCCATTATCGCCATGATGTCGGTTTTCAATGCGCACGGCCTTGATCCGACCCGGGCCGAGCCAAAAGCGGAGTTGGCGCAGACATTCTTCGACAACTTCTTGGAGAGGTATGTTCGTGACGAGCCACAGCTAACACGTCGCACCACTAAGGAAGAGTTTGCGTATATTACTGCCAGGGCAGAGGAGGCAACACTTGCTGAGGAGGCCAGCAACCTCGGCACTGTGGAGGATGAGGCCGACGTGGCCACAAAGGAGAAAGAGTTTGCCGAGTGGACGGGGTCTACCGAGGAGCCGAGTGGCGCCGGCGTTGGGGTTCCACTTGTTGAAGAAGCGGTCGAGGAGTCGGCCGAAGAGGAGACCGATGCGGATGACTCCTCAGCCCCAGGGAAGAAACGCGTCCTGTGGCGGGCTGGCTCCGGTGAGCCGGTCCGGCCCGGCAAGACCACGCAGCGGCAACGGGCCCAGGCACAGCCCGTACATTAGACGAGGGCTGCAGCAGCGAAGAGGGCTGCGGCCACCGCCTCTTCCTCGTCCAAGCGGCCCAGGACCCCATCCCCTTCTCCTCCCCTCGCGGACGCTACCTCGGAGGCCGATTTCGATCTTGGGTCCTTTAGCCCGAAGAGGAAGAGGAGGCCAGAGGAGGAGGAGGACGAGTAAGCACCTTGCCCCTCATCATCTCCTGACTCCCCACCAGCACTATCTTTCCTTGACTTGTCTTTAAAGTTACATGGAGACGCTGGCCGAGAGGGAGGCAAAGAGGGCCAAAGCTTCGACGGGTGATGAGCCCCCGGCGAGCGCTCCGTGCACCTCGGCGTTGGTGGTGATCAGCCCGGACAACAACCCTCAGCACAGCCCCCCCTCTAGCCCCCAGTGTGAGTCCGTTATTCACTCCCCATCAATGGACGTTGGGGTGTGTATTCTTGGCGCTGACCTTGCCGGGTTCGCAGGAGGAGAGCGGCAACAGGAGGAGCCGCTGAGGGCCGCCCCTGACATGCCATCCCCGTCAACCACGCCACCCAGAGGGGCGTCACCAACAAAGGCATCTCCCGCTGAGCCCACGCGCACGAAGGAAGAGGGGTTAAGCATGGGTGCTGGTGGCTCCGTCCCGGTAATGAATGTTGGCGGGACGGGGACCACTTCTCCTCAGCTCGGCACGAGTAAGTTGCCGGCTTCCCGTCCCTTGCTATCTCTGCCATGACACGTTCTTTCTTTTCTTTGTTCTGAATTTTGATCTTGGCCTCGCTTCATTCTCCTTTTTGGTTTCCAGACCCTCCCTCGACGGACTAGGTGGACGTCGATGCTGTCATCGAGGAGGTCGCTAAGGATGCTGAAGCTGAGGCCGCCAAGATCATGGCTGAGGAAGCTGCCAAGTCCGCCGCTGAGGGGGCCGCCAAGGGGCCTACCGTGGAGACCGAGAAGGCTGCTGACGGGGAGGCTGGCAAGGCTGCTGCCGAGGAGGCCGCCGAGGGGCCTGCCGAGGAGGCCGCCAAGAAGCCCGCCGGGGAGGAGGTGGCCGATGACCAACCTTCCTCCCCTACAGCCCCCGCCAAGGCAAGTACTTGAAGGTGGGCGACGATATGTTCATCCGCCTCCCAGGGACGGCAAGCACCAGAGCGCCAGCCGAAGGGTAGGTTTTCGATGATGAGGCCCTCGCCACCGCCGGGCTCCAGGTTGTTGACGAACCGAGCGCCAGCCGCGGTGGTTCCAAAGAAGAGCAGCTCCTTCGGGCCATGAGCGCCAATTTCCAGAAGCTTCAGGTGCTCCACCGTGCCCGCCAGGATAAAGTGAAATCCAGGATGGCGGCCGTGGACAAGGCGGAAGCAGATTTTTAGGGGCGCATCGCTCAGACGCAAGTCTGGTTGGGCGAGGCCTGGCATGAACTGAGGGCAATCCATGATCAGCTAGACGAGCGCAAGAGAGAGCTTGTCCTGAAGCAAGCTGACATCAAGAAGGCCTAGGAGGCGGGAAAGGAACAGTCCACCAAGGACAAAGTTGGTCAGAGACAGCGGCAAGCTCTACTGGACACCCAAGAGGAAGACATCATTGCTCGTGAACAGGCGCTCGCCGCCGCGCTCCGCGGCAAGGACGAGGATATCGAGAAGCTCGTCGTGCAGCGGGCTCAGGAGCTGGAGTAGAAACATAGAGATGCGCTTGATGCTCTGGCCCTGTACCAGGCCGGCAAGGTGGAGAAGCTTGAGCTGGAGCGGGAGGAGCTGAAGGAGGAGATCTCAAAGCTGACGAAGGACAGGGACATGAGCAACTGCGCTCTAGCCGATTTGCAGGTCACCATCTCCGACAAGACGAAGCTGCTCTCCAAGGCCAATGACTCCATCGATGATCTAATGCTGAAGCTGGACACCTTGGAAGGGACACTTTCAGAGGTCAAGGCCCATGAGGAGGCCCTGAACAAAGCCCTTGAGAGGGAGAGGCAGCTGCGGCAGGATGACACCGCTGCCCACGAGGACTATGTGGACTGATGTCTACTATGCAACCTTCTTCTTGTAGACGTTGTTGGGCCTCCAAGTGCAGAGCTTTGTAGGACAGTAGCAAATTTCTCTCAAGTGGATGACCTAAGGTTTATCAACCCGTGGGAGGCGAAGGATGAAGATGGTCTCCCTCAAACAACCCTGCAACCAAATAACAAAGACTCTCTTGTGTCCAACACACCCAATACAATGGTAAATTCTATAGGTGCACTAGTTCGGCGAAGAGATGGTGATACAAGTGCACTATGGATGGTAGATATAGGTTTTTCTAATATGAAAAATATAAAAACAACAAGGTAACTAATGATAAAGGTGAGCGTAAATGATATTGCAATGCTTTGAAACAAGGCCTAGGGTTCATACTTTCACTAGTGCAAGTTCTCTCAACAATAATAACATAACTGGATCATATAACTATCCCTCAACATGCAAGAAAGAGTCACTCCAAAATCACTAATAGCGGAGAACAAACGAAGAGATTATGGTAGGGTATGAAACCACCTCAAATATATTCTTTCTGATCGATCTATTCAAGAGTCCGTAGTAAAATAACACGAAGCTATTCTTTTCGTTCAATCTATCATATAGTTCGTACTAGAATAACACCTTAAGATATAAATCAACCAAAACCCTAATGTCACCTAGATACTCCATTGTCACCTCAAGTATCCATGGGCATGATTATACGATATGCATCACAAAATCTCAGATTCATCTATTCAACCAACACAAAGTACTTCAAAGAGTGCCCCAAAGTTTCTATCGGAGAGTCAAGATGAAAACGTGTGCCAACCCCTCTGCATAAGTTCACAAGGTCACTGAACTGCAAGTTGATCACCAAAACATACATCAAGTAGATCACGTGATATCCCATGGTCACCACAGATAAGCACATGCAAGACATACATCAAGTGTTCTCAAATCCTTAAAGACTCAATCCGATAAGATAACTTCAAGGGGAAAACTCAATCCATTACAAGAGAATAGAGAGGGAGGAATATCATAAGATCCAACTATAATAGCAAAGCTCGCGATACATCAAGATCGTGCCATCTCAAGAACACGAGAGAGAGATCAAACACATAGCTACTGATACATACCGTCAGCCCTGAGGGTGGACTACTCCCTCCTCGTCATGGAGAGTGCCGGGATGATGAAGATTGCCATCGGAGAGGGATTCCCCCCTCCGGCAGGGTGCCAGAACGTGTCTAGATTGGTTTTCGGTGGCAACAGAGGCTTTCGGCAGTGTAACTCCCGATCTATTTTACTTTCCAGAGGTTTTTGTATATATAGGAGGTGTTGGAGTCAGGGACAAGGAAAGGGGACCTCCGGGCTGTCCACGAGGAAGGGGGCGCGCCACTACCCTCGTGGGCAGCCCGGGAACCTTCTTGTCCCCTTTCGGCACTTCCTGGGCTTCTTCTGGTCCAAAAATAACCTCCGTTGAGTTTCAGGTCAATTGGGCCGCGTTTGATACTCCTTTTCTGCGATATTCTAAAACATGAGAAAAACATAAACTGGCACTTGGCTATGGCTTAATTGGTTAGTCCCAAAAATCATATAAAAGTGTATATAAAAGTCCATAAAACATCCTAGAAGGGTAATATAATAGCATGGAACAATAAAAAATTATAGATACGTTGGAGACATATCAAGCATCCCCAAGCTTAATTCCTACTCATCCTCGAGTAGGTAAATGATAAAAACAGAATTTTTGATGTGGAATGCTACCCAACATAATATTCAATGCAATTCTTTTTATTGTGGCATGAATGTTCAGATCCGAAAGATTCAAGACAAAATTTTAATATTGACATAAGAATAATAATACTTCAAGCATACTAACAAAGAAATCATGTCTTCTCAAAATAACATGTCCAAAGAAAGTTATCCCTACAAAATCATATAGTCTGGCTATGCTACCTCTTCATCACACAAAGTATTCATATCCTGCACAACCTCGGTTTCAGCCAAGCAATTATCTCATACTCAATTTTTTTCAAACTTCTCAACTTTCACGCAATACATAAGCGTGAGCCATGGATATAGCACTATGTGGAATAGAGTGGTGGTTGTGGAGAAGACAAAAAGAGGAAGACAGTCTCACATCAACTAGGCGTATTAATGGGCTATGGAGATGCCCATCAATAGATATCAATGTGAGTGAGCAGGGATTGCCATGCAACGGATGCACTAGAGCTATAAGCGTATAAAAGCTCATCAAAAGAAACTAAGTGGGTGTGCATCCAACTTGCTTGCTCATGAAGACCTAGGGCATTTGAGGAAGCCCCATCGTTGGAATATACAAGCCAAGTTCTATAATGGAAATTCCCACTAGTATATGAAAGTGACAAAACAAGAGACTATCATGAAGATTATGGTGCTACTTTGAAGCACAAGTGTGGAAAAGGATAGTAGCATTGTCCCTTCTCTCTTTTCTCTCATTTTTTTGGAAGGGGCTTTTTTTAGCCCCCCTCTTTTTTTTGGGCCATCTCTTTTTTGGCCTTTCCTTTTTTTCCTCACACGGGACAATCCTATAACAATTAAGATCATCACACTTTTATTTACTTACAAATCAAAGATTACAACTCGAAGCTAGAACACATATGACTCTAAGTGAATGCATCCGGCGGTGTACCGGGATGTGCAATGAATCAAGAGTGACATGTATGAATGAATAGTGAATGGTGGGATTGCCACAAATACGATGTCAACTACATGATCATGCATGGCAATATGAAATTATGAAGCGTGTCATAATAACGGAACGGTGGAAAGTTGCATGGCAATATATCTCAGAATGGCTATGGAAATGCCATGATAGGTAGGTATGGTGGCTGTTTTGAGGAAGGTATATGGTGGGTGTATGGTACCAGCGAAAGTTGCGCGGTACAAGAGAGGCTAGCAATGGTGGAATGGTGAGAGTGCGTATAATCCATGGACTCAACTTTAGTCATAAAGAACTCATATACTTATTGCAAAAATCTATAAGTCATCAAAACAAACTATTCAACGCATGCTCCTAGGGGAAGGGTTGGTAGGAGTTAACCATCGCGGGATCCCGACCTCCACACAACGGATGACAATCAATGAATACCTCATGCTCTAACTTCGTCACATAGCGGTTCACCATACGTGCATGATACAGGAATGCCAAACTTTAATACAAGTATTTCTTGAATTCACAATTACTCCACTAGCATGACTCTATTATCACCATCCTCATATCTCAAAACAATCATCAATTATCAAACTTCTCCTATCATTCAACGCACTTTATATGAAAGTTTTTATTATACCCATCTTGGATGCGTATCATATTTGGACTAGTTTTATAACCAAAGCCAATTACCATGCAGTTCTAAAAGACTATCAAAATAATATAAGTGAAGCATGAGAGTTCATCTATTTCTTCAAAATAAGACCACCGCCGTGCTCTACAAAGATATAAGTGAAGCACTAGAGCAAATGACAAATTACTCCAAACGATATGAGTGAAGATCAATGAGTAGTTGAATAATTATGTAAATATGTGAAGAATCTCTAACATTTAAGAATTTCAGATCTTGGGATATTATTGAAACAGCAAGCAAAACAAATTAAAACAAAATGACGCTCCATGCAAAACACATATCATGTGGTGAATAAAAATATAGCATAGAGTAAAGTTACCGATAGACGAAGATGAAAGAGGGGATGCCTTCCCGGGGAATCCCCAAGCTTAGGCTTTTGGTTATCCTTGAATTTTACCTTGGGGTGCCTTGGGCATCCCCAAGCTTAGGCTCTTGCCACTCTTTGTTCCATTGTCCGTCAAATCCATACTCAAAACTTGAAAACTTCACAACACAAAACTTAGCCAAAAATCTCATGAGCTCCGTTAGTATAAGAAAATAAAACCACCACTTAGGTACTGTTGTGAACTCATTCTAAATTCATATTGGTGTAATATCTAGTGTACTCCAACTTATCCATGGTTCATACCCTCCGATACTGCTCATGGATTCATCAAAATAAGCAAACAACACATAGAAAACAGAATCTATCAAAAACAGAACAGTCTGTAGCAATCTGTAACTTCCGAATACTTCTGTAACTCTAAAAATTCTGAAATAAATTGGTGGATGTGAGGAATTTTTCTAGTAATCATCTGCAAAAAGAATCAACTAAAAAGCACTCTCCAGTAAACAATGGTAGCTAATCTCGTGAGCGCTAAAGTTTCTGTTTTTTTACAGCATGATCGCATAAACTTCACACAAGTCTTCCCAAAGGTTCTACTTGGCACAAACACTAATTAAAACACAAAACCACATCTAAACAAAAGCTAGATGCAATATTTATTCCTAGACAGAAGCAAAAAGAAAAGAACAAAAATAAAGTTGGGTTGCCTCCCAACAAGCGCTATCATTTAACTCCCCTAGCTAGGCATGATGATTTCAATGATGCTCACATAAAAGATAAGAATTGAAACATAAAGGGAGCATCTCGAAGAATATGACTAGCACATTTAAGTCTAACCCACTTCCTATGCATAGGGATTTTGTGAGCAAACAACTTATGGGAACAATAATCAACTAGCATAGGAAAGCAAAACAAGCATAGCTTCAAAACTTCAAGCACATAGGGAGGAAACTTGCTATTATTGCAATTCCTACAAGCATATGATCCTCCCTCATAATAATTTTCAGTAGAATCATGAATGAATTCAACAATATAACCAACACATAAAGTATTCTTTTCATGATCTACTTGCATAGAAATTTTACTACTCTCCACACAAAAAAAATCATCTCATTCATAGTAGTGGGGGCAAACTCAACAAAATAACTATCATGTGAAGCATAATCCAATTGAAAATTAAAATCATGATGACCAGTTTCATGGTTATCATTATTCTTAATAGCATACAAGTCATCACAATAATAATCATAGATAGCAACTTCGTTCTCATAATCAATTGGAACCTCTTCCGAAATAGTGGATTCATCACTAAACAAAGTCATGACTTCTCTAAATCCACTTTCATCAATATAATCATCATAAATAGGAGGAATGCTTTCATCATAATAAATTTCCTCATCAAAACTTGGGGGACAAAAAATATCATCTTCATCAAACATAGCATGCCCAAGCTTGTGGCTTTGCATATCATTACCATCATGGATATTCAAAGGATTCACACTAACAACATTACAATCATGCTCATCATTCACATATTTCATGCCAAGCATTCTATGTAATTCTTCTTCTAGTACTTGAGCACAATTTTCCTTCCCATCATTTTCATGAAAGATATTAAAAAGATGAAGCATATGAGGCAAACTTAATTCCATTTTTTTTGTAGTTTTCTTTTATAAACTAAACTAGTGATAAAACAAGAAACTAAAAGATTCGATTGCAACATCTAAAGATATACCTTCAAGCACTCACCTCCCCGGCAACGGTGCCAGAAAAGAGCTTGATGTCTACTACGCAACCTTCTTCATGTAGACGTTGTTGGGCCTCCAAGTGCAGAGGTTTGTAGGACAGTAGCAAATTTCCCTCAAGTGGATGACCTAAGGTTTATCAATCCATGGGAGGCGTAGGATGAAGATGGTCTCTTTCAAACAACCCTGCAACCAAATAACAAAGAGTCTCTTGTGTCCCCAACACACCCAATACAATGGTAAATTGTATAGGTGGACTAGTTCAGCGAAGAGATGGTGATACAAGTGCAATATGGATGGTAGATATAGGTTTTTGTAATATGAAAATATAAAAACAGCAAGGTAACTAATGATAAAAGTGAGCGTAAACGGTATTGCAATGCTTTGAAACAAGGCCTAGGGTTCATACTTTCACTAGTGCAAGTTCTCTCAACAATAATAACATAACTGGATCATATAAATATCCCTCAACATGCAACAAAGAGTCACTCCAAAGTCACTAATATCGGAGAACAAACGAAGAGATTATGGTAGGGTACGAAACCATCTCAAAGCTATTCTTTCTGATCAATCTATTCAAGAGTTCGTAGTAAAATAACACGAAGCTATTCTTTCCGTTCAATCTATCATAGAGTTCGTACTAGAATAACACCTCAAGATACAAATCAACCAAAACCCTAAAGTCACCTAGATACTCCATTGTCACCTCAAGTATCCGTGGGCATGATTATACGATATGCATGTAACGCCCCCGGACACACCCGCCGGTGGTCGTTACTCCTGGCGGGATCTAGACTGGCCTCACATATCAATACTAGTCTTTTCTGCGCACTTTGTCCTCACTCGTGCGCACCCGGGAGCAACTTCCCGGTCGGTCACCCATCCTGAAATTACTCCAAGCTAAGCACGCTTAACTTTGGAGTTCTATCCAAATGGGCTCCCGGAAAAGAAGGAATTCCTTATTTATATGAGTAGTCTATCATCCCTAATAAGCCAGGCCATCACATACACCCTCACTCAGAGGAACCGACGTCCTCGTCGGGCCACAGGAACGTTCCCTCTTGGTACAACCGTCTGTGCTTCCAGGACAGCACATGTGCCATGCCGTGTGCCACAACGGATCACAAACGTCATGCACAACATGACTGCAAACTGTCCGCAAACATCCGTGTAACCGCGAGGGTCGGCTCTGATACCAACTTGTAACGCCCCCGGACACACCCGCCGGTGGTCGTTACTCCTGGCGGGATCTAGACTGGCCTCACATATCAATACTAGTCTTTTCTGCGCACTTTGTCCTCACTCGTGCGCACCCGGGAGCAACTTCCCGGTCGGTCACCCATCCTGAAATTACTCCAAGCTAAGCACGCTTAACTTTGGAGTTCTGTCCGAATGGGCTCCCGGAAAAGAAGGAATTCCTTATTTATATGAGTAGTCTATCATCCCTAATAAGCCAGGCCATCACAATGCATCACACAATCTCTGATTCATCTATTCAACCAACACAAAGTACTTCAAAGAGTGCCCCAAAGTTTCTACCGGATAGTCAAGATGAAAACGTGTGCCAACCCCTATGCATAAGTTCACAAGGTCACTGAACCCGCAAGTTGATCACCAAAACATACATCAAGTAGATCACGTGATATCCCATTGTCACCACAGATAAGCACATGCAAGACATACATCAAGTGTTCTCTAATCCTTAAAGACTCAATCTAATAAGATAACTTCAAAGGGAAACTCAATCCATTACAAGAGAATACAGGGGGAGAAACATCATAAGATCCAACTATAATAGCAAAGCTCGCGATACATCAAGATCGTGCCATCTCAAGGACACAAGAGAAAGAGAGAGATCAATCACATAGCTACTGATACAGACCCTCAGCCCCGAGGGTAAACTACTCCCTCCCCGTCATGGAGAGTGCCTGGATGATGAAGATTGCCACCGGAGAGGGATTCCCCCCTCCGGCAGGGTGCCAGAACGGGTCTAGATTGGTTTTCGATGGCAACAGAGGCTTTCGGCGGTGGAACTCCCGATCTAGGTTACTTTCCAGAGGTTTTTGTATATATAGGAGGTGCTGGAGTCGGGGACAAGTAAAGGGGACCTCCGGGCCGTCCACGAGGCTGGGGGCGCGCCCAAGGAGGCGTCCCCTACCCTCTTGGGCAGTCCGGGAACCTTCTGGTCCCCCTCCAGCACTTCCTGGGCTTCTTCTTGTCCAAAAATAACCTCCGTTGAGTTTCAGGTCAATTGGGCTCCATTTGATATTCCTTTTCTACGATACTCTAAAACAAGAGAAAAACAGAAACTGGCACTGGGCTCTGGGTTAATAGGTTAGTCCCAAAAATCATATAAAAGTGTATATAAAAGCCCATAAAATATCCTAGAAGGATAATATAATAGCATGGAACAATAAAAAATTATAGATACGTCGGAGATGTATCATGGACAGGGTACAACTCTGGACCAGCAGCCTCATCGACGTTACAAAGAGGCTCACCACGCAGCTAGCCGTCATGAGAATAGTTCTACCATCGGTAAATTTCCAATTCCTATGTTTTTCATTCACTTTTCCTTTCAACTAGTGGCAATTCTAGTAGGCAGGCTTGATCAGGCCATATCCTGCAGAAATGTTTTTGTACTACTACTACTTTGGACCCATGTCACTTCCGTACTAGCTTAACTCCTAGGCCCATCTACACATGCACATCTCCAACGCCCAGAAATAAATAATGATGGCTTTTGAGATAGTCCAACATGGATAGCTAACTTCCTAGTACCTCACTGATTGTCATATAGGTAGGAGAAACTATTTGTATTTCCAATTACTATGTGTGCTCAATGGACAATATATATTACATGTAGAGTAAAAAAGTTATGCGATGAGGGGACTACCTCTTAGGCATAGCCATGTCGGCCTGGGCATCATTGGGTGGGTCGCTGAGGATGCAACGGCTGATGTGGGTGTCCGAGACGGGGAAGGAGTTCTTAGGCGTCTGAAGATGGCACCGAGGGTATTGCTCCACTATGATGGACAACTTCGTCATTGAAGCAGCTCCGGTGAGGTGGACGATGGCGATGCTGAAGCAGGACAAGAGAGACAGTGTTAACCTTAAGTGGGATTCCAATAGCATATCCAATAGACGATGTAAAATATATCACCAGCAAGTGCTAGATGTAAAATACATCAGCCGCTCATCTTTGAACTAAACTGTCGAAACTGAATTTAACTGTCGAAACTGAATTTTACTATGGAAACTGGATGCACTAGTAGCCGAAAAGCAGTAGCAGCAGCAGTGCCCGGAGCAGCGGCGCGTGCGTGATCCGGAGCAGCTGGTTGTTTAGCAGCATCTCGGGTAGCAGCTGCAGGGGCTCGAGCGAGAGCAGGATCTGCTACTCGTGCAGCAGCAGCGCGAACAAGACTAGAGTAGCAGCGCAAGCAAGAGCAAGAGCAAGAGCAGCAACGTGAGAAAGAGCGAGAGCAGACCAAGCAGGGGATCGGAGAGCAAGAGCAGAGCAGCAGCGCGAGCGAGAGGCAAAGTAGCAGGAGCTCCGACTGATGTGAACGTCGCCGCTGACGAAGCGACGTCGTAAGGGAAGTGGTCGGCGACGCCGCCGTAGATGGAGTTGCACCATGGCGGCTCAGGACCGAGCACCGGCAGCACCGTGAGATCGAAGCAAGAAGAAAATGCATCAACTACTGTAGAACCTCTTTGGTGGCGCTGATTAGGCCTCAGCTTCATCTGAGGAATCGGTGATGATGCTGCTCTTCCGGTGGTGCAGGTGAAGACAACAGTATGGGAATGGACGTGGCGTGAAAGACGAGGGGAACGTCGGGGCAGCTCCTTGGAGGTGGAGGACGGGGTGGCTGAATCGGCGGAACGACGAGATAGACGATGGATCCTCATCTGGTGCGGTGGATGAGGGAGGTCGAGTTGTTGCGGTGGAGGACGTCGTCGGGGAAGAGGCTCCAGCTGGGTGGCGGACGGAGGAGGGTGTGGGGCTTCACAGGGTTTTGTGGCCTCGGTGTTCGAATGGGGGCGGCGGAGGGGATGGGAGGGGGGAACCATGGCTTAGGGACGGGCTTGTTCGAAATGTGGGGTAAGTTATGAAAATTGTCACGACCCGGATTTGACGAAATCCAAGTCTCTGTGCTTACTGTGCTATCCCTGGATCATAGCTAGCACACACAGCAACAAGAATGAATACCAGTAAAACATACATCATTTTACTATAACGGTTGATCCAAAATTAAGCAAATACATACCATTGTTACAGCTCAATGCTGGCATATAATACAGCGGAATCATACGTAGTCTCTAGTTAGGCTCCATCAACGCCACTGGGCTCGTTGAGTGTAGACCGTAACCCTATCGTCTCTTAATCTGCTGAGATCTGCACATGACAGGTGCAGATGAGTACGTGGAATGTACTCGCAAGTTGCAAAGGAAAGTTTAACAGAATATGTATATATGAAGGGTAAATATTGGTGGAGGTTTCCTTTGCGTAAAGCCAATTTTGTCCTATACTAAAATTTTCAAACTTCTTTTGAAATTAATAACTTTAGTATAAAAGGTAGGAGTGAGACTTTGGATATACGCACCAAAGTTCATTCTCCGATTTTAGTAAAACATTTATATAGTTGAAGTGAAACACAATCACTGTGCTCAATCCTCAACCAACCCTTAAAACAGATGTTTAGAAAAGAGAGGGGAGATTCTTCTTCAGTCCAAGTCTTCAGTTGCTCAAATTGCCCGTAACCGGGGGCACGGCTAATCGATTAGGTTTAACCCTCTGCAGAGGTCGTACACGTTCCCCACATGACACAACCAACCCCGTTTATCATTACACACTTGGGTGTATGACTAGGAGAAGATTGTGACAAAGCCTTTCCGTAACAGCCCCCTATACCTGACCAAGCCGCCCGCAACTTAGGCAATGAAAGCCCCTCTCCGATGGCGGTCCTGAGGTAAGGGTTTCCCGTTAGTACTAGGCTAAGCCAGAGCCCATAGTAGCATGTGGCTGTACTGGAAGCTACATCAAACTGTACTTGGAAGATCTCATTTCCATGGACGGCGGTCCCCACCAAAACCTGTGTGTAAGACCCCAGTCGGGCGCATTCACTGCAAGACCCCGATGGGCGCAATCACTTGTAGACGCTCCCGTCAATACCATTCCGCCCAGAGAGAAGAAATAAAATAACATATAATTTTTGTTTTTCAAAAGTTTTCACAAAACGTTGCCTCAAAAGATGGCAAGTTTATTTGTTTAAAACTGGTTTGATTTTCAACCCACCCATTTATGCAAGCGCGGCCAAGCATGGTAATAAGTCTTGAACCTAAGTGTCAAGCTAGTAATAATACTTTGCAAAACTTTTGTAAAACATGCATAGTATTAAATGTAAGGAGTTATGCATAATATAAAATATAGGTCAGGGCATGATCAAATTGCAACTTGCCTTTGGATTCTCGGTAACACAGTTCTACCTCCGCATAGAATTCGCCGTCGCACTCGTCGCAATCTAACGCAATAAAGTTACTTAAGTAAGACACTCCACACATCAAGCATCCATATAAAAAGTGCTCAAGCAAAACCATCCAACATACAAGTCATGCCAAACAACCCTAGCAAGTATTACCATATGATTCAAGTTTATGCAATTTGTTCGGTTCTTATGAAGGGCGTATAGTTCATGTTATTAAACTAATTTAATAATTTATAACTCCAATTTTTTTGTGGTGGCAACATATGACCAGAGAGGTCCTCTAGGGATCTTGTAAGAAGATTTATATATGAATAGAATTTAATTGGATCAAGTGGTTAAGTTATAACTAAGGGAGGTCAAATTCATGTGTAGTGGTCAAAACAGGAACCAAACATTGTTGAAAAATTAAGAGTTGAGTTCTAACAGAAGGGTATGGTTCTAGGGACCAACTTTGGTAATTGGAAGATTTCCATATGATATCTAGATTACAAGATATAGCAAAATTACATCAATTCTTATTTAAATCAGAACTAAATTTTAATTTGCTCAAAATTGATATTTCAAAATTTTATAATAAACTAGATGTTCCAAGGAATCCGGGGATATAAAATTTGTCGAAATCGGGCATACGGTTTGGGAGATATGAATTTCCGAAGTTGGGCTATTTTTCTGAAAATGTATTACGGGATTTACAGAAACCTCACCGGTGTTGGTCGTCGGCGATGAGGAAGATGGTGGTTCGGGCGTGCTCCGGCGAGTAGGAGTGGCGGACAGTGAAGCCCACGACGCGGAGAAGAAGGTGATGTTGCCGGAGACGACCAATTCATCCTCGGGAAGCAGTGTGAACCCACTGGAGTTCGCCGGAGCTTCGTTGGATGTGGCAGCGGAGGGTCAACTCCAGCGAGAAATTGCTCGCGGAGGAGGGCTATTTGGAGAGGGGTTTCGGTCCTGAGATAGGGCAGGGTTGTGTGCGGTCCTCGGGATCAATTTATAGTGGCCAAGGAAGCTGGTACGGGGAGATCAAGGGAGCTCAAGGTGGCTTTTAATGGCTATTTGTGCATGTACGTTTCAGAGATCCATTCGACGAATTAAAGCAGTAATGCTGAGTTTTTATTCCCTGAATGGATTCGTAATAATGTCCTCCGCATTTTTCGTGTAGACGTCAAAATTAAACGGGCAAGGAATTAACAGGGAGGAGAGAATGAAGAGGTGTGAAGCCATGGCTGGAGGTTCTGTTCTTGCGTGTACCAAGGAACGGAGGAAGAAGAAGAAGGCCAGCGCCTGATATGGGCCTTAGTGGGAATTTTGGCCCAAGAGCACAAAGGAAAGAGTAGAAAAACAAAAGACAGAAGAATTAGATGGGCTGAGATAAGGAGGTTTAGAACAGAATGTAGTTAACTGCAGAATAAAAAAAATATAGGCGTACAAAAAAAAGTTTATTTAAAACAGCAAATAAAAATGTTCAAGTTAACCTAAATAATAATTAGAGTTCAGAGAAAAAAAAATATTAAGAATTTAACAAAATTAATTTTGTCCACAACTACTATTAACGCTATATGGACATAATTGAATTACTCAAAATTTCAATTTAATGCTATACAAATTCATAAAAAAAATGATAATTGTGCCATATTAAATATTTCCATTTTTTTATTGGAGAAGTCACATTATCTCCTCTCATTTAATTTAAATAATTTGGAAATATGTAAATAGCATTATAAAACTCCAAATATGATCCAATTCAAATGGCACTCCAAAAATTCATGGAACTTCACATAAAGTATTCTTCCACCACATTTTGAGAAAGTCATTTTATTCTCACTCCTTTTTTTATTTGTGGTTTCAAAATATTTCATAGGTGTCCAAAACAAAGAAATCACAATCGATTTTTTTTAACAAGTCTCAAAAAGTTTTTTTTTTCTTTACATGAAAATCACAACAACTCACTCAATCATAACTTTTTATTAACATTCCAAAATTTGGAAAATTTTGGGATGTTACAAACTACCACCCTTAAAAGAAATCTTGTCCTCGAGATTTGCAGAGGCTAGCAAGAATTGGATCAGGGTTGAGGTTTCTTGGATTATTTCCCAGGGTTATTTCATATCATCCGCATGCTTGTGGTTTATTCTTCTCCTCCAGCTTGCAGGAATGTCTTCCGTTGGTACCATTCCTTTTATCACTGTCACTTCAACATATCCTGAAGCGTTAGACACCATCCTTTATCTTAGCCAATTGTTGATCGGGTCCTTTACCCTCCCAGGGAATTATTAGGGTACTACCACCCTTAAAAACTAACTTGTGAGGTTTTCCACAATCTCTATATTCCATGATGGTTCTTCATCAAGCTCCCGTGGGTGAGAACTATGCTTTTCCTCAAAAGAACGAGTCTTGCTCAAAATCCATAATTTCAAAACTACCTATCGAGACTCTTATGGGGGTCAACGAATTATCTTCCGATGGAACTCCTTGAAGATTTTCACATTCTTCCTCACCGTTCATTCTTACGTTAGGCACGACTGCCTATCTATAAGGATAATACGTGTTACCATTCTAGGGTTTTAGGCTTGTCGCATCGACACTCAACTAGGTTCTCAGGTCTCTCCGACTTACCCATCAAACATATGAAAGTAAATAATAAGAGTCTCCGGTATGGTGATCAATCCATCCCGTACTCAAAACATTACCCCATATGTAGATTGGTGAATCGCGTGTTCTAACACTCAGTCTTCCTCACTCCTCTTTAAGAGGTCTTCACCTGCAACACTAATAAAACACATTTGGGTTGCGATTATCCTACATGGGCTGGTTTAAAATTTGTATCCGTAAAATAATGGAATTTTGTCGCATCTTCACTTGCTTTCTTCAAATCCCATATGACAACACAAGGCTGAAATAGAACTTGAACTGTTTCCAAGCGATTGCTTTTTTTTTGTGATTCATCGATGGCTATAAGGGTCTTCAACCAAGTATCATTCTCTCGAATGAAACACTGAGAATCATACTTCACCTTCTTCTTTGGGTTTACCTTGGCTTGTTCCATTACTTCTTCATTATTCTAAATCCACTCTTCTATTTCTGAACGGGTCACCAGTGCCATCAAAATAACTCCATCGGTCTATGGATTTTATGGTTTGGTCAGAGAAGAGATAGTTTTGGATAGTAAGGAGAAGGAATATACCTACAATCAGTCATTGAAGAACTCGTGTCTCATCGTTTTCTAACGATTATAATAAGCTCGTTTACTACGGTTTCGTTACAAAGTCTTTGATCCTTCATTTCTTGAAAGTCTTCACTTCCTTCTCTTCTGTTAATCCTGCGTAACTTGCACCTCTCAAGGTTGAATAAACAATACATACCTACGAGATGTGTATCCTAATAACGCAAGACTTTAATTCACACAACTCAAATGACAAAAAAAATCAAATCAAATCGAGGGCGAAGAAATCCAACAAACTCCAAATTTCACTCATAGATTTCATTCAAACAATTCCTATGGTACCCTCATCCACATGATTTCTCATGGTCGGGCACACTATTCGCACTCTTTCGTTTATTTCACAACTCTCATGGTGGGCTTGTATACTATTTGAATCATGTGAAATATTCCATGACAGTGGTAATCTTCAACTTCTTCATAGCCATCTTAGTCTTGAGTGTCTTCGGTTCTTCTTTACCAAGGTCACTGAAGGTTGGTCATCTAAGTTTTTGAAAGCGGAAGAGAATTTAGTAAAGAAGAGGGTACGAGAAAGCTATTATTACTACAGGAAATTTAAGTTGTTCCCATCAAGGTCTTCCTATTTCTAAGCCATTTTCTAGGGTCACGTCCTACAGTCAACGTATGCTCTGATACCATTTTGTCACGACCCGGATTTGACGAAATCCAAGTCTCTGTGCTTACTGTGCTATCCCTGGATCATAGCTAGCACACACAACAACAAGAATGAATACCAGTAAAACATACATCATTTTACTATAACGGTTGATCCAAAATTAAGCAAATACATACCATTGTTACAGCTCAATGCTGGCATATAATACAGCGGAATCATACGTAGTCTCTAGTTAGGCTCCATCAACGCCACTGGGCTCGTTGAGTGTAGACCGTAACCCTATCGTCTCTTAATCTGCTGAGATCTGCACATGACAGGTGCAGATGAGTACGTGGAATGTACTCGCAAGTTGCAAAGGAAAGTTTAACAGAATATGTATATATGGAGGGTAAATATTGGTGGAGGTTTCCTTTGCGTAAAGCCAATTTTGTCCTATACTAAATTTTTCAAACTTCTTTTGAAATTAATAACTTTAGTATAAAAGGTAGGAGTGAGACTTTGGATATACGCACCAAAGTTCATTCTCGATTTTAGTAAAACATTTATATAGTTGAAGTGAAACACAATCACTGTGCTCAATCCTCAACCAACCCTTAAAACAGATGTTTAGAAAAGAGAGGGGAGATTCTTCTTCAGTCCAAGTCTTCAGTTGCTCAAATTGCCCGTAACCGGGGGCACGGCTAATCGATTAGGTTTAACCCTCTGCAGAGGTCGTACACGTTCCCCACATGACACAACCAACCCCGTTTATCATTACACACTTGGGTGTATGACTAGGAGAAGATTGTGACAAAGCCTTTCCGTAACAGCCCCCTATACCTGACCAAGCCGCCCGCAACTTAGGCAATGAAAGCCCCTCTCCGATGGCGGTCCTGAGGTAAGGGTTTCCCGTTAGTACTAGGCTAAGCCAGAGCCCATAGTAGCATGTGGCTGTACTGGAAGCTACATCAAACTGTACTTGGAAGATCTCATTTCCATGGACGGCGGTCCCCACCAAAACCTGTGTGCAAGACCCCAGTCGGGCGCATTCACTGCAAGACCCCGATGGGCGCAATCACTTGTAGACGCTCCCGTCAATACCATTCCGCCTAGAGAGAAGAAATAAAATAACATATAATTTTTGTTTTTCAAAAGTTTTCACAAAACGTTGCCTCAAAAGATGGCAAGTTTATTTGTTTAAAACTGGTTTGATTTTCAACCCACCCATTTATGCAAGCGCGGCCAAGCATGGTAATAAGTCTTGAACCTAAGTGTCTAGCTAGTAATAATACTTTGCAAAACTTTTGTAAAACATGCATAGTATTAAATGTAAGGAGTTATGCATAATATAAAATATAGGTCAGGGCATGATCAAATTGCAACTTGCCTTTGGATTCTCGGTAACACAGTTCTACCTCCGCATAGAATTCGCCGTCGCACTCGTCGCAATCTAACGCAATAAAGTTACTTAAGTAAGACACTCCACACATCAAGCATCCATATAAAAAGTGCTCAAGCAAAACCATCCAACATACAAGTCATGCCAAACAACCCTAGCAAGTATTACCATATGATTCAAGTTTATGCAATTTGTTCGGTTCTTATGAAGAGCGTATAGTTCATGTTATTAAACTAATTTAATATTTTATAACT
Source organism: Secale cereale (assembly GCA_902687465.1). Lineage (NCBI taxonomy): Eukaryota > Viridiplantae > Streptophyta > Magnoliopsida > Poales > Poaceae > Secale > Secale cereale. Next base: position 456,874,164 of record LR738712.1, read on the forward strand.
CCAAATTTTTTGTGGTGGCAACATATGACCAGAGAGGTCCTCTAGGGATCTTGTAAGAAGATTTATATATGAATAGAATTTAATTGGATCAAGTGGTTAAGTTATAACTAAGGGAGGTCAAATTCATGTGTAGTGGTCAAAACAGGAACCAAACATTGTTGAAAAATTAAGAGTTGAGTTCTAACAGAAGGGTATGGTTCTAGGGACCAACTTTGGTAATTGGAAGATTTCCATATGATATCTAGATTACAAGATATAGCAAAATTACATCAATTCTTATTTAAATCAGAACTAAATTTTAATTTGCTCAAAATTGATATTTCAAAATTTTATAATAAACTAGATATTCCAAGGAATCCGGTGATATAAAATTTGTCGAAATCGGGCATACGGTTTGGGAGATACGAATTTCCGAAGTTGGGCTATTTTTCTGAAAATGTATTACGGGATTTACAGAAACCTCACCGGAGTTGGTCGTCGGCGATGAGGAAGATGGTGATTCGGGCGTGCTCCGGCGAGTAGGAGTGGCGGACAGTGAAGCCCACGACACGGAGAAGAAGGTGATGTTGCCGGAGACGACCAATTCATCCTCGGGAAGCAGTGTGAACCCACTGGAGTTCGCCGGAGCTTCGTTGGATGTGGCAGCGGAGGGTCAACTCCAGCGAGAAATTGCTCGCGGAGGAGGGCGATTTGGAGAGGGGTTTCGGTCCTGAGATAGGGCAGGGTTGTGTGCGGTCCTCGGGATCAATTTATAGTGGCCAAGGAAGCTGGTACGGGGAGATCAAGGGAGCTCAAGGTGGCTTTTAATGGCTATTTGTGCATGTACGTTTCAGAGATCCATTCGACGAATTAAAGCAGTAATGCTGAGTTTTTATTCCCTGAATGGATTCGTAATAATGTCCTCCGCATTTTTCGTGTAGACGTCAAAATTAAACGGGCAAGGAATTAACAGGGAGGAGAGAATGAAGAGGTGTGAAGCCATGGCTGGAGGTTCTGTTCTTGCGTGTACCAAGGAACGGAGGAAGAAGAAGAAGGCCAGCGCCTGATATGGGCCTTAGTGGGAATTTTGGCCCAAGAGCACAAAGGAAAGAGTAGAAAAACAAAAGACAGAAGAATTAGATGGGCTGAGATAAGGAGGTTTAGAACAGAATGTAGTTAACTGCAGAATAAAAAAAATATAGGCGTACAAAAAAAAAGTTTATTTAAAACAGCAAATAAAAATGTTCAAGTTAACCTAAATAATAATTAGAGTTCAGAGAAAAAAATATATTAAGAATTTAACAAAATTAATTTTGTCCACAACTACTATTAACGCTATATGGACATAATTGAATTACTCAAAATTTCAATTTAATGCTATACAAATTCATAAAAAAAATGATAATTGTGCCATATTAAATATTTCCATTTTTTTTATTGGAGAAGTCACATTATCTCCTCTCATTTAATTTAAATAATTTGGAAATATGTAAATAGCATTATAAAACTCCAAATATGATCCAATTCAAATGGCACTCCAAAAATTCATGGAACTTCACATAAAGTATTCTTCCACCACATTTTGAGAAAGTCATTTTATTCTCACTCCTTTTTTTTATTTGTGGTTTCAAAATATTTCATAGGTGTCCAAAACAAAGAAATCCCAATCGATTTTTTTTAACAAGTCTCAAAAAGTTTTTTTTTCTTTACATGAAAATCACAACAACTCACTCAATCATAACTTTTTATTAACATTCCAAAATTTGGAAAATTTTGGGATGTTACAAAAATACCCCCACCAATTTGAACTAGGTGGTTCTCTCGGTTCTGGGGGTATCATAGGAATTTTGCATGTCAGGATTTCGCATGAGGTGGGTGTTTTCGCGCGCATTGTAATTTCGGGATGGCAACGCGCGGGTTGAGATGGAGGGATTTTTCCGAGGACGACGAGACAAAGAGACATCTTCAAATTTCGGGATAACAATGAGCGTGTTAATTTTCAGAAGAACGGTACGCTACGAAATCAATTCGCACTACACAAGAGAGTGTCCTGTCCCATTTTGCTGTATGAATTACTACAAATGCCATTCAATGCTTTGAATCCATGTTATGTTTGTATAATGCATGTAACCTACTTGAATGAACATTTTAGGGCATTCCAAATGTATACTACCGGCTGCAATATTGAACTAAATTTGAATTCATTTCTCTATTTGAATAATAATCTACAATTACAGTTTTTGTCAAGTTAAACCATTATTTGTATATTATTTTGGCAACACACAACACGGTTATTGTCAGGTTAGATATCAACTACTTGTACAATGAAACTTGAATTCAATATTTTGAATCCACTTTATAATGATTTCAAATAATAGTACATTTCATGCTCTAGCTAGATCTTCATAATCTAAAACATGTTTCATATGTATAGTGTGTTTAGGACACAGTTTATGCATGGTGCCCCGCCCCCCCACAACTACAAGTATTTAGATGTGAGTTGCAAAAGTCACGCATTATCACAAATTCAAAACGTGGTGTGCATGGATGCAATGTGGTCACACGATGCCTCCCATCGGTATCTGAATTTGAAATGAAATGTGAGATTGTTCGATATATATATATATATATATATATATAT